>VMRM01000005.1:12262263-12862263 GCA_010277075.1 Poeciliopsis retropinna
ATAAGATGTTAATGGAATGTGGGGGAGATGGAGTAATGTCTGCTGTTAGTCTTTCCTGGGAAAAGCAGCACTATAAGACAGCCAGTCTTTCTGAGTACAGTACTTATTCTGAACTATAAGCAGAAGTCAGTCTCTGTGATTCCTTAAATCTATCAATTTTCCTTTATTTAGTGGCATTTTTCTTCAGTGGATGTAACTTTGGTAAACTACCAAATTTATCTGAAAAATGTTTTGTTTTCATTTCTACAATTTAAAGACGATAATCAGTAGATGCAGAGAAATTCATCTTAATAAATTGTTGATACTATTTGACTTTAAAATGTACAGTCAACTATAAGGATGGTTCTGCACTAATTAGGGCTGTTGTAAACAAATATTTTAGTGAACGAGTAATCTATCAATTATTCTTATGATAATTGAGTCATCAGATAAAAAAAAAATAAAAAAATAGGTAAATCTGGCATAACACCGGTGTCACTATTGGATATCAATATCAGTTTTTCATATTTGAGAATCTCTGACAGCTACTTTTCTGTAGTTTAGAAAACTAACCTGTAACAATAATTAGCTCACTTTCTAAGTTAACCTGAAGAAAAGTTATACAAAGATCTGAAATCATATTCAATTTAATAATAAAGAGGCAAGCTCACAGATATGCTTATAAAAAATGTCTGTGATCCAGCTTTTAGTTTATGTATTCATCTTCAGTCAGTTTAACAGATGAATTCTCAAATCCATACCTGTCAAGCTTTGGATTTGAGAATACGGAAAATGTCGTCTGGAGTGGATGGCTTGGTATGGGAAGTGGAGGACAGGTGAACGAATGAACGTAAGATGGAGGAAATAGATCAGGAGACAGACGAACGTCAGTCCGGGGACCGATAGACCAGGGGACAAAAGTAAAAAGGGGGAAGCAATACGGGATATTTATGGCAGGTAAATCTTCCTCGAGGAATTTTAATAATCGAGGTACTCAAATCATTCGAGGAATCGTTTCAGCCCTACTAATGCATCCAACAAGAATTTAGGTTTAGTGACCAACTTAGTAGCTTTGGTGGACAGTCAACAGACCCAACTGGTCAATCATCCTCAATGGAGACAAGCAATAGCTCAAGGCTTACTTCAGTGAAATCAACAAAACCAGTCTGGCTCTACTAACACCAGCTTAAACTGGTCTGAGCTTGTTTTTTTTCCAGTAAGGTTGCAGTGTTCTCTATGGTTGGACATTCTAGAAGTCTAAGCACAAATCTGTCTGTAAAAGAAACTCGAAAATAAATTTATGGGCTCGTGTGAACACATGCATGCCAAAAATGTGATTCCTACATGTCTGCATGACAAAAAACTACTTTATACATGACCATTATTGGTTCCAAAATGCTGTGTGTAAAATACCTGCCACAGTGTTGCTTATTTTACGGAGATGAATCTACATCTGCAGCCTGATGGAGGCAATATTTAGAAAATGAATTACAATTAATAAATCAATCTGAAAATCTACCAAATGATTATTTCTTTTGCCATCCAATGAGCAATCTCTACTTCAAATAAGACAGACAAGTTGATGTGTATTTCACGAGGCTTTCATGAAACATCAAACATTTTAAAGTGTTCGTCTCGCTCTATGTCAGTCTGACAGGAAAGAAGTATTTCAAGATTTTAGATTTTAGTCAGCTGTCAGCATCAGAACTGCTACTAAATAAGAATTGTGCACCTTGTTGTTGTCCAAAACCAGGCTGTAGTTTCACTCACAACACTGGTGGGACTTCTGGAGAGGGCATTTTGAAGGCTTCAATAGGAGAAAGTGTAAATCTACGGCATGCATGCGCTCTGTAAAATCCTTTTTTTCATAACTTCTCAAGCATTCTCAAGCATTTTAGAAGAAGCATTAGGCCTTAAATCTCATTGGCACCAAAAGACATTAGATAAAATCAGACATCATCAAATGCTGACTATCCCTTGGGAGGAAAAAAAAGTGATAGTAGTTTTGATGTCCTTATAGTAACTGTGTCTTGTTACACTGCTCCAACCTTATTAGGTGAACTGCTCTTCTTGTAATGTAGCAGGATTTGGCCAAATTTTCGTCAATAAGACAATCTGCACTGCGCAGGAGGGATAAACAGAGATGAGATCACTTTCTGAGGAGGCTGTGGGAAGGCTGTGCTCCTCTGTGGAATTTATCCATCGAGACAAGCCTGCTGCCTTAAAAGCTCCTCGATGTTTCGTGGCCATGGAATGAAGCTCTTCAGTTCTCCTATGAAGATTTCACACATGTAACTCAGACTAGTGAGCATCATGCACCCCATGAATAATCAGTTCACGTACTGTACAGCACAGGATGTTCCAGTTTAAATAATGATTAGAGTCTGAACTGCACAGGGTCCCTTCTTGGCAGTCGTTTAATGAAGAAAGTCAACCGGATAATCCTCTGGTCTTTACAACATACTTGGGCAATGAAACCAAATCGCAAAGCTGTTTTCAAGTGTTCCAGTTTTAGATTGCAGCTATGTATTCATCACCTGCAGTGAATTTATTAGAACCCCCTCCCCCCATACACCCACAACCACACACACACACAAACACACACACACCACCGCCCCCACTCAGATGAGCTCAGCACGTTTCAAGCGAGGGATAGGCTGGTTATTGTACTAACTAAAACACACACAGGCACATTTAAATGAATCTTATACAATTTTTATAAAGATGGTCTAAGAAAAGCTTAATTTCCAAGATCTATGAATTGACTATATGCTTCAATCGAACCAAAAACTAAATTCTGAGACCTAACATTGATACAGTCCTTCCCATAGATCTGTAAGCCTCTTATTAAGTCCTCACAAAGACAGAAAAGCATGCACACATGTGCAGAATGACTCAGGCCATTCAAATGTGTTCACTTGGCAGCTTGGCTCTCATCTGGACGCTTCAGACATGAGATAACGGAGATCCGATGATGACTGTTTGTCTGACTCTGACTAAAGGAAAACAAGCCCTCGGGTGAGTTCCTTCCAATACCCCACTCCTCACACACCACTGACACAAAAACAACCCCCCAGCTAGCTCCACAGCACGGTCTATCTGATCTCAAACAATTACATGAAACAGTGAGGGGATTATCCATTACATACAATGGACAGGAACTTTTGCACATGACTCCTATTCATTTACAAATTAAGTTACACATCTGATCACCTGGCAGAAAAACAATAAATACATCTAAGTCCAGCCAAGTATTGTCTAATGTCTTAAATATTCATTACCAAGCATGGATCAAGAGAGATTCCATAACAGGACAGTTATATGTCAGTGGATCTCCAGATCCTATCTAGTTTTATGGTCAGCTACTTCCCAAGAATTTCATATTTAGCCTACTGGTTTTGTGCTAACTGATGGCGTAGTGGTATCTCAAAATCAAGGTATTGCACAGAAATCATCCTCTGTTGGGGAAGCAAAGCACTCTCTCAAGACCTGTTCCTGTCTAGATATGTATGTTTGGCATAAAGCATGTTTTATGTGGGTCTAAACAGGAAAAAATGAAGTGCTTATTGTAAAATATCAAACAGTGTCACCAACTTTAGCTATGTGTTTTATACTGTAGACCAGTTTTATAATGGCTGATATTGTAGGAAGCACAATTATACTCCAAGCCCTTCAACCCAATATTAGATGTTGCATGTATTTGGCCGTACTATTGGTTATACTTGTTTTATTTTATATTAATTATGATTATTATAATTTAACAATGTACAGCACCCTCGTCTCAGTCAAGTGAGGCTGCAGATCTTATCAAAAGTTTTCTAATAATTTCTGAGAGTGTGGGTGATCTTTTCAAGTGAAGCACAACTTCATCTCGGAGTTGGGAATCAGATGTCCACATAGGGAAGGCAACTTCATTTATGTAACACCTTTTGGCCAAAGATGAGTCAAAGTGCTTATACACAGAAGTTGCAAACGGCATATTTTAAGATAAAACACTTAAAAAAAAGTATTTAGGTTAAATTATTTAAAAATAGAATCAAATACAATTTAAAAACAATTGTTAAGTGTAGAAAACAGTAAATAAAAAAGTTTTTACCCTTGATTTTTAAACCACATACAAGCTATACATTTCCTGGCAACATATAGCGCCAAACTCAAGAATTTCTGTTGAATTACTTTTTATTGTTTACCCATATTTGTAAAGTTTCCTGCAAACATTTTTACAGAGCATAAGGGTGCTCTGTTATTTTTTGGGAACACTGAGTATTGAACCATCATCAATGCCATTTCTAAAACATGGATGAAATAACTCTTGTTTGGACCTATGTAATTTTTGTGATGTATTGTACATTTGATGAAGAACGTTGCAATAGCTTCACATGGTATCTACAGTCAATGATCACAATTGAACATTTTTGACATAATTCAGACTATTATTGTGCATTAATTCCAACATGTAAGTTGAGCTCCAATTTCTCCTTTGACTCCTGTAACCTCAACTTTGACATAGCATGTTGAAACAAAATATACTTTTGAGATAAGACAGGGCAAGTTTCTCTCATGAAGCAGTTTTTCTAGGTCACTTAGAGCAGGTAGAGCCATATTTGGACTAAAAGAAATTTTAAGAAAGGATCTCAGCTGGACATAAAAGAAAAAAAAAATCAACTTTACAGATCATACTTTTTCCATAGGTTTTTATAGGCCATCAGAAATCCATTCTCATACCAGTCCTTGATGTAGCAAACCACTTTCTGATGCCATTGTTCCAGAATCTTATTTGGAAAAGTAGGTATGAGTCAATTTTCTTCAAATTGACTCATGAGGTGGAATAATGTTCTCTAGTTCAATAGCTGTTTGAGTTCTGTGTCAGATTTTGATCAAATGAACTTCAACAGAGTTCTGTTAGAAATAGTTGCAGGTGTCCATTTATAGATGAAGTCTGGGGATAAACATTCTTTAAGGTCATGCAAACCCAAATAATTCCAGAAAGATACATTTTATTTTTCAAACTAAAACGAGGCAAATCGCATTTCAGCAGCCAGCTAATACTTTTCCAAGTTAGGTAACATAAGACCACCAAATTTATGATCTCAAGTAAGTTTTTCTAATGAGACCCTTGGTGCTCAACCATTACATATGAATGTTCTGATAAGTTTATTGAGATTTTTAAAGAAATTACGAGGTACTGGGACGGGTGGTGACTGGAAGAGATACTGCAGCCTGAGTAGGATGCATATTAATGTAATTTATTCTATGAATTAAAGTAATAGGTAAATTTGTGTATTTTATAAGTCCTCTGCTACCTGATTACCCAGTGTCAAATAATACAGATTTCTAAGGTTCTCATCTACCACCACTCCAAGGTAATACTACCATATCGAAAGGAAAAGTCACAACATCTTTGTTTGGATAATGGAAACAATTGCAAATGGATCAATTATTCCTGATGCTGAGTCCCAATTTGAGCTGGTTTACTGTATCCATTATGCCCTCTAACTTCAAATAAATAGCCATCTAGATCTTATTTAAGACAAATAAAAGGTAAAATCTGGAGATAATGGTAAGGATAGGGGATGAAGGAGGTTTTAGGGAAATAGGCTTCAGCTATAGTTCCACAGCTGCCACATACTCATAGATACCATAACTATTTTTGACTATGCATCACAAGCTGTATCAACAAGATACAATGTAAGCCTTCATAAGAACACATGCTCCTAAATCACCCTCTTATAGTATCCCATTACAGATGCCTTTATGTTATTCTACCCCTTTGCCATTTTCCCCCTCTGCCAAATGCAACATAGTATGGAAACTGGATCGGTTCCCGGTATTGCCATAGCTGCCATTTTTCCAGAAAAACTCTTACTTCTGTTTGTTTTAACAGCTACTGTCCCAGAGTCAGCTGCTAGGAAACCCGATCCATAGCACTGAATCTTACAGAGCACCCTTGTGCCATAACCTTGAGTTATTTACACACAAGGAAACTTCCACATGTACTCATGACAATGTAGATTCTCGTATTTTAACAGCAAATGGCTCAAGCGTGGTTGTAAATTAATTAGTGGCATTTAAAAGAAAAAGCGCAAAAGCAAACAGAAAGAATAAGAGGTGAGAAAAATGGAAAAGGAAAGCACTATAACAGTGTTTCTTAACACAAAGAGTCTGTGGAGTGGTACTGCAGAAGAATGGAGTAAGTGAGTAGGCAATGACTCCAATGACTGATATTTCTCTAACACTGCAGCCTATTGCTCCTAATGGAAAATAGCATAAGAGTCGGGTTGAAAGGGAAATGATGGAAAGGGTGAGGGGGTTGATGGGTTGGTGGGTGGCGTTGGGGGGCAAAGGGGTGTACACAGTATTCACCTGATGCCAAACCATATTATTATGACCCAATCCTTGTTGTATTTATTGGTGGGGAACACCAACTGGTGCAGGAAGCTGTTATAACATTGTTTTTCCCTACTGTTAAAAAGCCTCTGTTCTAGTAAAACTTTGGGGGGGTGGGCTCAAGCTCCTGGCTCCCTTTGCTTCTTGCCAGGGGAAAGCTGAGTCACTTCAGCCCTCTCGCTCTGTAACGCCCTCTATGTACAGTAACTTTTCATTCAATTTCTTGCTGTTCTTTGTTTATTTTATCATTCTGCCTTTGAAGTTGTATATAAGAAAACGAAAAGCCACAGTGGGATAAACAAGTACTGAAATTATCAATATTTTCTTTATTAAATTAATTTGTAATGTGGTTATTGGAAATAAATTCCTACCAGCTGTCAGAAGCAACTTTGTCCATATATACAAATAAATAATAAATTAGTTCATAAAGTGAGAGATAAAGTGAAATTATTTAGGGAAAAAGAATTGAACCGTAATTATCTTTACGATTCAGGGGTCACTTATAAGCACAATGATCCTTGTTTTTGTTTGCGTTTTATTATTAAATTTAAGTGAATTACTGTGTCATTGTAGCAGCTTTCTTTCCTTTCTCTGAACACCAATCGTAAGATACTGCTTGTGCTAAACCTTTGTAATAAAACTCTTTTTGGGGACAGGTCAGAAACAAGTTGGTATTAACTTGCACTGACAGGGATCAACATTTTCCAATACTTATTTCTTAAATTGTTCAATTTAATCCCAAATGTCTAAATTTGTATTTAAATTTGATTGTATTTGTTGGTATCAACATCTAATGTGAACTTAATGACTGTATATGAGAAACACGTATTTACTGAATTGCACTTTTATAAGATGGCTTAAACAGTTTCAGATTTGGAACAAGGTCAAAATGACTTTAATATTCTTTTTTTTTTTTTTTTTTTTCTGAGCCTCTTAGTGGGTCACATTCTGACTTCTCATCATGTCATCAACACAACAGAGGGATCTTTTATACACACGCACAAACAAGTATTATGTTACAGGGACAACAACAGAGAGCATAAGGGGAAAGGAGGAAAAAAGGGGCCAAGATCATAACAAGGCCAACGAAAGATGGATCTGTTGTCTGGGCGAGGACACTACAGAACAAACTTTCTAATTACAAATAGATTAGACCACTGTGATGTTGTTGTGTGGTCTTTGTGTAAACTCCCCCTATTTTGTTTTCGAGACTTGTGTAGATTCCTTTCTCTTTTGTTTGTCTTAAGGAAACCCAGGAATCTCTCTTGCTCTGGTGATCTGTATACAGCAAAGGGAAACATGTGGGAAGGAGGATACCGGGAAGGCATGCACATGAGTTTTGAACTGGTGCATATTGTTTGGCTTGTTTTTCTGTAAACTTAGGGTGTCAATCGAAGTTCCAGTCACTTTAGAACCTGAAGTGTTGTGTTTCACTAGAAGAACGGAGAGCAACATTCACGGGGCACCCACCCTCTTCTGGCCTGCCTCTGACTTGGGAGGCTTGTGTGCTGCTGCTGATGTTGTTATTGTTGTTTTTCGTGCTGAGAACAGGAACCCTGGCCAAAACACACTTTGGTTACAATAACAAGACCTGGAGGGCTCCAACACTGCTCTACACAGGGCTTTATTGGTACAGAGGAGCACCAACAGCAATGTCTGTGGACAATCAGCGACTAATTTGCAAAAGGAAGGGATGGGAGATCAGCCAGAGAGTGTTCTTTTACTCAGGCAACGGGTCTCTGTCATTGTTGAATCAGCCTCTGTTGTTCTTGTGCGTCACTAGTTACGACAAGAGTTCACACTGAGATGCTTGAGACTATTTACTGCAGTTAAGAATGTGAATAGGTAATATTTTTTTAAAAACATACTGCATATTAATGGTACACCTCACATTTTGGCATGCCTGATAAATACCAAAAAACAGTCTTAAGAAGGGGTCCAACGGACCCCGCGTGGGCTTCTCCATTGTCCGACCGTGACATCTGTCACGTTCTTCCTGTGAGTCGCACTAAGACTGCGGGAGGGTTAAAATAAACTGAGACTTTATGGAAGGACAGACAGTAACATTTTTTTTTTTTTTTTTTATAAAACATATCAAGTACAGTAAATATGATTGTTACAATATGTCTTTTAATTTGAGTTGGTTGGGTAACAAATCCTATCTAATATATTGGTGTGTGTGGGGGTGTGTGTGTTGAATATTGAAATAAACATGAGTCTAAACATAGTGAAATAATGTTTTGTTTTATCGAATATCAAGCCCTGTCACATCTCTGAAGTACATGTGTCACTTTTGACATAATTCTGTTCCAAGAAATGCACATGCGGTATACTTATATCAGTAAGGTGGAATTCACAGTGCTCTGTTGGGTCATAATGTGGTACAACACTTTTCTGTGACATCACAATCTGGTTTAAAATTTATGTTTCTAAATATTTCAGGTAGCATGGTGTTGTTTTACTTTCAGTTTAAAGCATCCAGCCTCTTCAAGTTGGTGAACCATCTGGATAGTGTAGCACTAGATTAAGCAATGTCAATATTTAATCACTGCATTAACTCTGTAGCAGTTGCACATATGCATAGTTTTCATGGTGTGCAAGAGAAGCGGCACTAAAGTGGCAGAATTTATAACTATGTTAAAAAAAAATCTGAAGCTGCCTGGCTTATCTGGTGATCGAAATGCAGAAGCAATAACATCAAATCCATGAGAAGGTGGCATAAAAACAATATTTTCCCATGACATTGTGTCTCCAGTTGCATTAAAACTTAAGATAGTAATGCAGTGGTGTGACAGGGCAATTAATCACCACCTTAGTGGCAAGCCTAATAATTCATATAAATTAAATGCAACTGACACCCTTATTAATTTATCATTTACTTACTATGATGAACACTTTAAAGTGGCTACAACAGGAAATTCCAATATTCAACCAAGACTTATGTGTTTAGTTTTATTAATCCGGAAGATAGCAACTTCTACATAACTTCAGTCTGCGCAATACTGAAAACATTTAAAACAACTTGGAAATGCGACACATGGTTGCTGTTCAAGATGTGACCCAAACAATGGCATATTGGAACCACAAAGTCTCAGAAACAACCAATAGGAACTATCTACGTGTCGCATCATTTCAGAGGCATGGCAGGACAGACCCTTCTCTTTATGGGGTTTGCTAACAGTAGTTAACTGGCTAGACGAGACCAAGCTCAGGCTTTTCAACAAAAAATAATTTATTGAACTAGTATGAAACACATTATTATGGAAAAGCACCTAATGGCCAAGATCATATGAGGGAAGATCCATAATGCTCTGTGACCGTTTCTCTTGTTAATAACTCTCGTTAATATACACTGCAAGTGTTAAAAAGCATCTACAGTTTAAAACAAATGTTTGCACTGTATGTCTTGTATAGGTAGAGTTCACAAGTTTTACGCAAGCACAGTCTTTGCTCATGCCACCATTCTGTTTTGACTTGGCTCATTAGTTTTTTTTCTGTTAAAAGTGTAAATATTTTCCTCAGTTTTTGGCCACCTTTACCTCATGTCTGGAAATAGAGTAATTCTGAAACAGAAACATTTTCCAAACATTACTCAATACTGACGTTTCACTGGCTTAAATTATGGTTTCAATTTTACTTTTTTATAACATGGAAAGAATATAGTTCGGCACTGCTTTAATAAGCAATACTAATATAATTTTGAGGATCAAGAAAGTTTTGGATTTGAATTTCAAAAACAAAGTACTGAGAAAATTCTCTATTCAGACTAGACTAAAATGCAACAGTTTCTTTATGCTTTAAAAATATACGTCTTTAAATCAAAAAATATTATATATTGACTAACATACAATAAAAGCAAACGTGAAAAAAGCTCAAACACACCTCTTGAAGACTGTTGCAGTCGCTCAGTCTTATAATTGATGGCTGTGAACGCCAACACATTATGTAATACTGCAACAAATTGCAGAGCTTCTTATATATTTGAGGAATTGCTTATTGAGGGAGGGTTAGGGCTCAAAACTAGAATGTCAGCGGAACCCCTCAGACCCTGTTATGCCCCCCACATATTGGGGAAAGCCTATTCATTCCATCAACACTATTTATATAACTTAATGGAGAAAATTGGCTCACAGTGGTTAGCTTTTCCATTTGTACCACACAGTAAAAACGCTGTTTAAATAATTGGCTTTTTTACGTCACCAAATGCTCTTATGCAGTATTTACAGTAAGAAAATAAAGACGAGAGGCATGTTGAGAGACAGAGAAGGGAGGGAAGGAAAAAAGGGCTGATCAGGAAAGAGAGGGGTTTGACAATTCCCCCAACACAAACACCTCCAGTGCTGATTTTTTTTTTTTTTTTTTTTTTTTTCTTGGCTCTGTGAGGTACAGTAGCTGGTGGAACAGTAAGTTCTCAGAAAGTTTCGTGTAACTGGTTGGTCTGGTGTTGGAGGTGGTTTCCTTCTGCCACAGAATGCGCCCTTTCCGTACTTCTGTGGCCGCCTTTGCCTTCTCTCACGTCTGAACTTTGCCTCATTCAGTAATATGCCATTAATTCTCTTTTTCGTTCCTCGAAATTAGGTGAAAAAAAAAAAAAAACACCCAACAACAATGAACCTGGATCCATTTGTGCTTCTTGCTTCACCTACTGCCCAGCTGGCATCCATTGTTTGCAATTACTTCTAAGGCATGTGTTTGACAGCATGCGCACTTGTATACGTGCAAACTTGCTTGTTCTTCTCTTACTTTATTCATGTGTGTGCCAGGCAGCGAATGTGCGTACGCATCAGAATACAAACATATTTGGGGTATTTGATGATCAGCAGAAAATCAGGCAGTCTGAGAAAGCTATGCAAGGACCAAGGTCTTACCAGGAGTAATTATTATGAACTATCGATCAATATGCAGGCTAAGCCCTGGAGCAGGCTCAGCAGAAAAACATGGCAAAAAAAAAAGTGAAAGCAGGAAAAAAATGTGGTTCATACAAGTAGGGGGAGAAAAATCTGTCTTTACAATCCCCCTGTTTTGACTTGCCAACTTTCTGCTGGCTGTTGGCAGTGCGGAAATGAGAGCGTGCTAGATTCTCCCCTCCCGAGAATAACACAAACCCCTCAAAGCTCAAATCAAACACACAATCCACGTCACAGGAAACCATTTTGAAGCGTAAAACCTCCCAATGGGAGCTCCATTTGAATGCTGCGGGTATGCGCTGCCTTCCCTGCCCCCTGCGCCTCCCCACTCCCTCCCCTCCTGCTCTCTCAAGATTTCAACCACAATCTAACCCGAACCACACCACCTCTCAGACGACAAGACTCCCTTTCTATCACCCTGTCAACTTTCTTTTCACATTTTAGATGGATGGATGGATGGATGGTTGGTTGGATGGATGGATATTTTTATTTAGTAGCATCAGAGTAAAGGTATCTGAATAGCTGTTGTGTGATAAGCTGATGATGTAGCACATAAAATCCCATCAAATTACATTGAAGTTTAGGTTGTAACATGGAAACCTTTGGAAAGCTCTGAATTGAACTATGTTGGAAACCAAACAAACTGTTCTGAAGAAAACAGGCAAAAGTTTATTATTCGACCCTGTTTGATTTCACTCAGTTCTCTTGGCACCAGCAGTTCTCTTAGACCTGCCCTTTACAGATCGAACCTAAACCACAAGATCCCCCCACCCATCCTGCTCATATTTCTAGACTATCTCTTCTTTTTTCCACCTGAAGCAGTGAGGTCACAAGGGCATATGAGAGGTAACCACGGAGAGTCTTTTTTTTTGTTGACTCTCCGTGGTCAACAAAAAACACAAATCATTGTGTTTAATGATTTAACACTTACTTGTGTTTAAAACTGTTTAGAATACCACCTATTCGGATGAAAGAAGGGAGGGTATTACTCCCTCTCTTCTGCAGGAGTAATACCACCACCAGTGTCTTTCTTACAACTCGGAAAGCAAACGCATCCTCAATCACACAGAGATCCCTCCATCCGCAAAGCCCACACTAGTTGAACTCGGTCTGACAAGCCCAGGCCAAAAACTTGGCCTCGGTTTCATGAACTCAGGCCATACCAGTCAAACACTGTCTCCTGAACCCGTGTCAGATCAGTGGCAGCCAGACAGTCAAATTCAGGTCGTCCTAATTGAGTACCCATTCTCTGACCCGTGCCTGAGAGGACACATCTTTCAAGCTCAAGTTAGTTATATCCTCTGATGGTAATACACGGAGTGTCAAGTCAAACCCTTTTATATGAAAACAGGTCTGAAATAATTAAATAAATTAGTATTTAAACCTTGTGGTTGGTGAGATCAAACCAGGAAAAAAACTGGCTGGCTAAGTTCAATTGAATTTAGTTTATATATCGTCAATTCACAACAAATCTCAAGGTACTTTACAAAAAAATTATAATTTCCAATCAATCATACATACATTCCAACTGATCTTAGTTATTGAACAGTATAGCTTGGTCAATCGATTATGCAAAATACTTTTAAAAGTTTCTGTCTAATGAAACCATGCAGATTGCATTGAGTCACTGACTTGCAGCAGTCACTTCTCCTGGATGAGCACATAGCGACAATAGCTTGCGTTGTGTCATTGACTTTACAGAAATCCCTCAAACTGAACATCAACGCAACAACAGTGGAAAGGAAAATCTCCCTCTTAACAGGAAGAAACCTCTAGCAAATCCTGGCTCAGCATAAGCAGCCATCTGCC
Organism: Poeciliopsis retropinna; assembly: GCA_010277075.1. Taxonomy (NCBI): domain Eukaryota; kingdom Metazoa; phylum Chordata; class Actinopteri; order Cyprinodontiformes; family Poeciliidae; genus Poeciliopsis; species Poeciliopsis retropinna. Next base: position 12,275,346 of record VMRM01000005.1, read on the forward strand.
ATGACCGACGGGGGGTCTGAGAAGACAGAGCAAAATGCATGAGAAGAAAGAACTGATATTGGATTATTTTTGATGTTTGTGAAAGTTAAAAAGTCAATCTCAGGAGAGGGAGAATGATTATAGTTGATGGGAACATCCTCCTCCAAAGCCAGACGGATTGCCAGAACAGGTGTAGCTTCTATGAAAAGAAAACAAAAAGCTAACATTTGAAGAAACCTCTAGCAAATCCTCCATAATGCAAATTGGAGAGTAGTAGAAGAAGAAAGTAAGAGCAGGTGGTCAGTTTGTCATCCAGTAGCCTGGCCTACAGCAGCATAACTACGAAAAAGCTTTTTATTGTTTTGGGTAGGAGATGGCTTACTGTTACTTTCTTATGTCTGCATGTGTTTTCAAGACCAATTGTATTGTGAAAAAATCTCTTATCAATAGCCCTCCCAAGCCAAGTCCGCTGATTTAGAGTCGAATTTAATACTTAAATTTGCCTGAATAATTTCATAACTTAAATGCTCTTTTAGGAAAGGTATTCTTTTTGTTGTTTTTTGTTTTGTTTCCTGTACTCACTGTGACTCTAAAAAAATGAAATGTTTCATTGTCTCAACTTTGCAGGACACACCAGAAGGTAATGATTTAACACTTACTTGTGTTTAAAACTGTTTAGAATACCACCTATTCTGATGAAAAGTCTAGTTCAATCTGAAGAAAGATAACCCCAGGGGGTATGGTGTTGTTTTTGTGCCACATTACATTTTTGGAATTGTATCCAAAAATGCAAGTTTGCTTTATTCAGAGTGTAATATGTTCTTCCAGAAGGTATTGGGAGATTTCAGTGAGGCCTTGATGTTTTCTTTAGAAAGAAAAGGCTTCTGTCTTTCTGTCTTTCAGTCTCTAATACAGACTTATGGTGAATACAAGGGATTTGTCTCATACAATATTAAACACAATCGCTATTCACAAGAATTTTTTGTTGCTCCTCCAGCGTTCTGACAAGTTTCTAGTATCAGTTACAGAGAAATGTCCAGTTTTAGAAATGTCTCTGTTGATCCAAATTTTCTTCCAATATTGATGAATGATTCAATGCAATCTGCTGGGTTTCCTGAGAAGAATGGCTGTCTTGTTTTACTTTGTGTCATAGTTTTATGTGAGAAGCACTTTGTTATTTTGTCTCTCAAATGTGCTATATAAATAAAATTTACTTACTTATTTATATGTAGATATATATGAAAGTAGGAGGTCACTTTTTTTTTTTTACATTTGGTCTAATGCAGTTATTTATTATTGTTTTAAAGTTAGATATAGCAATGTTTATGTCACATACATCTCAGAAAAGGTGATTTTTCTTTGCTATCTGGATAATATAGATTTCCTGCAGTGGAACTTCGATTCCAAATTTCGATGGCACCTCTAATGTAAAGTGATTTCAACAATCATATAAATTCGACAAACCTGTCAGACAAACAAAATGAGGCAAGATGTGATTCTCGGGTCATATAAAAAACATTGATTATTCCAATGTCATTGTACAGAGCAGGAAAAAAAAAAACTTTGGTAAAAGTACATAAGAGCTCATTGATCCAAGGAAATGAATGCAACCAATCTCAGAGGCTCATTGTTCCCATGATCTCTTCTCTGAAGTGTGTTTCAAGTTAGGGTGACCTGCGGGCAGGAGCAGAGGGGGTGATAGACTTGCTGATCTCTTCTATTCACCTTCTAGCCGGGCAGCAGCTGGACCGCTGTGCAGGTACATGAAGCACTGAGACTAGCCTGGACTTCCAAGAAGTTCAGCATCAGGGATCAGTCTGTGTTATTGACTTGGCAACGACTCCCGCCAGTATGATTCCACCGGCGAGGGGTTCACTGACAAGTGCACATATGTGTATGTGTGTAGACCGGAGCTAAGTGCTTTGTAGTCCAGATGGGTGGCCAGCTCCCAGTTGATTTTTGTTGAGCTGAACTCATTTTCCTCTCTCTCCGACATGCACGCATACTGTGCAGATTAAACCAGCTGCCTTCGATTCCGTCGCTCCTTCTCGTGCATGTATCACTGTTATCAAGTTATTTAAAATAAAATTTATGTTCCAACAGCTGACAGCAACAGGACAACCCGTACTGTAGAGAATTAGGTTGTCAGTAGAAAGGTAGAGTCAAACTATACATTCTGCCTTTTTAGACAAAAAGCCTGATCATCCTATAATCTTTTAATGACAGCAAACAAATTTTCTCAGTGCCAACTACCAGTTGCTGAGAACATTTAATTTACAATGCCTTTATGGTGAGAGGATACGAAATGTCATAAATAGAGTTGTTTTTGTCACATAGATCAAATATATTATGAATGCACAAATCTCAAGCAATATCTCAAGGTTTTATTTATTTAAACAATATAATAAAATCAAGACAACATAACTGAATGCAGACATTAAAAAAAAAAAGAACATGAAAAGGTTTAAAATCTGAAATGCTGCTGTTGAACTTTTTTTTTTTTGTTTATATTGGATACCATAATGTTGGATCTTTCTTTAGCATTTTAATGCTACAAAAGACTAAAATTGTGCTTTTTATTCCTGCTTTACATTATTTAACTAGCACAGAAACTTGCTGCACAGCTATCAAAAGTTTTTTTTGATTTTTTATTTTCACAATTTGATAAACTAATGAGTGAAAAGTAGCCATACGTCTGCAATAGTCTCTTTCTGAAGTTCTTTAAATGTGTTTTATACCAAATTATGACTGACTTCATTTTAGCTATTTTTTATAGTTTATTCATGACTACCAGGTTATTTTATCTGGCATATCAGTTAACACACATGCTGAAATGTAGATTGTAAATGACTGAAACTGGACTCTTATTTTTTTTTAACAGTCCAGTTAACATTTAACTTTTTTTTTTTTTTTTGTCTTTTTGTCTATTCACCTATACTTAGTCTTGTTTGTTGTAGTAACTGTGTAAAATGTGAAACCGCTCAAGAGCCACAAATACTTTTGCTTGGCACTCATATAATTCCAAAACTACAGTAGAAACACAGACTCAACTTTAGTTTGCGCAACAAGCTAAACAAATATCTGATGTAAATTTAGCCTTCTCTCCCTTCTCAACATTAGAAAACAATTGGTAAACTCAATTGACTATTTTTAGTTTGCATATTGATTTATTTTCATCCAAGCAACGATACACCCAGTTGACCTGTTTTCTGCTGCGCACTCCTTCAGTTGTTGCTCCTGGCTCCGAGCCAGCGTGCACACAGTAGTGAGTGCAGTCAGGCCCTGCACAGAGGGCCATATCATGGTAATTTTCTGCATGGCTGAGTGGTTCACAAGAAGCAATGAATAAAATCATACAAACATGCCTTTGTGTGTACACAAATGCTGAAAATAACTTTCTATTAAGTTAAAGATGCATGCAGAACATGGACCCACACTGGAACAGGCATGCACCCACACACATATATGCACACACTTATGGGGTGACAGAGTGCACTGGCTGAGCTCAGATGAACCAACAGCAACCTGGGGAAGGAGGAATGCGTATGGCGATAGTCCAAGAGAGGCCGTCAGAATCCTCAGCAGGCAATCCCGGTTGTCTTAGAGAACAGAAGTGAGTGTGTGAGAGTCTGTGCATCTGCACAAGTACTGGTAGGAGTAATAATGGTCTTACTGTATGTGTACATGTAACTTTACAGAGAGTGCAAAGAAATGTGTTGAAGTTTTTCAGTTTGTTCTTTCTTTTTGGTTAAAAAAAAAAATTGGATTAGTCGACTTGTGTCCGTTTTGCACATAGTAAAGTCTTTAACAGCTATTTGATGCAGACAACCAGCCGTAGGCGCAGACCTTTAAAGAAGGCTGTTATTACAGCCAGCAAAAAAAAAAAAAAAAAAAGAAGAGATCTGCAGCCTCCCTCAGCTGCAGAGAGGCAGAATAGACACTCACTGTACCGCTGCTCATCCCAAAAATACAAAATGATGTCATGCAGATTCTAAAAGTGGACTGCAGTGACAGAAACAGGGTCATGTGTGCACTCTACTAATGCACAGCTGAAGGAGGAGGGGAAAAAAAAGCCAGATGAGCAAGGAGAGGAAGGATGAGAGTGAAGCACAGTTTAAAATATTCAACCCCCCTTCCATTAACTTATCATGTAGGGAAGAGAACACTGCCCGCACTGTACGTCTCAAGAGAAAGTGAAAAGAGATGGAGGTAGAAGGGTGTGGGGGATGCGGGGTGGTAGCACTGTGGGATCAGACCTGTTTTATCCAGTAGCCCTTAAATCCAGCTCAGCATTTTCTCAGTGATGTCATCTAACTCCCTCACCTCCTGCTTTCTCACTGCGGCCTTCCTGAGCTTTCCGCATCTTGCACGAAACAAGCTTGCTCTTCCTCTCCTCTGCAATTACACAACGTGTGGTGCATAACAATATGGTGGTATTCTCCAAACAGAGATCAAATATGAATCAGGAGCTCCGTGCACTTATTTTTAGTTTGGTTGAAATAGGAAGTGCACGGCACGCCTACTTGTCTTTCACAGACAAGAACGCTCCATAAACAAACACGGACGCAGAACGGGTCTGTTTTGGTGTCAACAGCTTTTCATGTGGCTTGAAAAGACGCAAGGATGACGAGGCATACAAACCTCTTTAGAGATTGTCAAAAAAAAAAAAAATCAGTGTACAACTCAAATTTGCAGAACATTGTGATATTTCACATCTGCAACTAAAAAGATAAAAGTAAAAAGGACGGTTTCTTTTCTCGCTGTCTGAAGCTAATATGTTAAGCTTCTAATGTTTAACATATAAACCATTTACTTATGGGTTCTATAAAGTAGAACTGCAATATGTGGTCTAAATTCATTATTATTGTAGCTCCACAGACCCCCGCATTTAGAGCAACTCGCTTTGCTGTGTCTTTTTAAATATTGATGAAGCATTTCACGCCCCGCCCCCCTGCAGTTCGCAGAGCTTTTGGCTCCGCCCTGTTCACCCATTTTTGTAGTTTCACAGCAGCAATATAATTATCTTTATTAAAGATGTCAACAACGGAAGACTTGTCCATCCGACCTTACATGTTGGACCCAGAGTCTGACCCACAGCAGTAGAATGAAGACGACAAACCTGCAGAACCATGAATTCAAATGAATGCATCACAATGGTGTAATTGCAATATTTACAATCTCTCCAATTATATCCTCAACGAGGCAGATATAGCACACAGAAGGCACAATGACCAGGATCTTATCAACACACAAAATTAATGTCTAAAATAAGCTTTCCTGTTGTTTTAGTGTTATTTGGAGCTTGCTGCTCTGTTGTGTACCTCGTTTCCACAGAGAGAAGGAACTGACCCTCAATCAAATGAAGTATTTCGGAAAATCCCTCTCGATATTGGCAAGAGGTTGCCGAAGCACTTGTCCTTAAGTGCTTAGCGCAAACAAACTTTCCCAGCTGATGTAGGTACATTCCCAAGAAAAAAACAAAAAACAAAACATGTAACCAGACACTTCGAGGAGTCTCTGATGTCGGCAAGCAATGTAATGAATTGTAGAACCAGATTTCAAAATTGCTATTCAGAGATGCTTCCATCCAAACAGTGCTGGAGTTGATTTCAAAAGAAGCTACTAAAAGGCATACACCAAATGTCCTGCCCCTGTTATTGCACCAAAAGGTGACTTTACAAGTTGTTTTTCTCCAGGTGGGATGAATATACTCAGACCAGAAGTTCACATACACTACATAATAAGACACATATTTATTTTAGGGCTGTTGTAAAGAATATTTTAGTAATCGGGTAATCTATTGATTATTCTTATGGTTAATCGAGTAATCGTATAAAAAAAAAAGATAAAATAAAACATTGGTAACATAACAGCAATTACTATCAGATATCAACATCAGTGCAATATTTCCACATTTGAGCTTCCCTAACAATAGCTTTACTAACAAAGTTATTGTTAACAATAACAAAGTTAATAATAATCGAAATAATTTCCCAAATTAACCTGAAGAAAAGTTGTGCAAAAATCTGAAATTATATTCAGTTTACTAGCAAAGAGGCATTTAAAGCACAGCCGCCCCAAGTGTTCAGTCTATCCGCTCACCTGTATTAATAATCTGTCGCTCCTGTCATTTTAAGGATGCTTATTGGTCCCCAAAACCTGGAGATTATCAACAAGCTGTAAATCCTGCAAGGCCGAACTTGAAAATTGGACTTTGTGCTGCTAATACTCAGGCGGAAGCGTGGGCGCTGCACGGTGCATTAAATAATAAAACGTAACTTAACGAAGCTTCGAGCCAGATACATTTTCCTCGAGGAATTTTAATAATCGAGGTACTCAAATCATTCGAGGAATCGTTTCAGCCCTAATAGTATTTTTTCCACACTGTCTGACGTGAAATCAGAAAAAAGGGTTTTCCGTTTTTTGGTAAATTATTTTTTTACCAAAACTTGACAACAGCCAAGTTAAAGCTTGGGCACAAATGTTTCTTCCAAATGAACAATGATTCGAAGCATACTGCCAAACCGGTCACAAAATAGTTTAAGGATAACGAGGTCAATGTGTTGGAGTGACCATCACAAAGCCCAGATCTCCATCCTATCGAAAATTTAAAAGCTGAAAAGGCACTTCAGCTTTTAAATTGAAAAGGCATGTGCTAGCAAGGCATGTGCAAACGAGACTCAGTTCCACCACTTCTATGAGGAGAGACGGGCAAAAAAAAAAATCTGCCTACTATCGTGAGAAGCTTGTGGAAGGAAATCCAAGAGTTATATAGTTTAAGGGCAACAGTGCCAAATGCTAATTAAGTGTACTTAAACTTTTTACTTTAAAAAAGTAATACAAATTGCCTTAAAAAGTCTCTTTCTCATTATTCTGGCATTTACCAAACGGGAAAAATTTTGATATCCTCACTGACCTAAAGCAGTAAACCTCATTGTGATTTCACTTAAGACAATGTGAAAGCAATGTATAGTCATTTTTTTATTGCATATGTAAATTTCTGGTTTCATCTGAACTAGATGTTCACAATACTTTTGATTTTTCTTTGCGATACAAATATAAATCCTGCATCCTTTTCCTGCCCCATCAGACTAATGTTTGTGTTAGTCTGTCACATACAATTCGAGCAAACTTGACTCATCTCTGTTTTTGTGTTGTTTCACTCCTACATCAAATTGTTTTCCCATTTCTTGTGTTGTACCCATTTAGTCAAGACATTAGATCATTAACAAAGTGTGTCTGAAAAAACTGTAGTTGTTTTTATTTTTATTCTTTTAATCGCAAAGCAGTAAAATAATTTACGCAAAATGCTACACAACCAAAACTCCTAACAGGCTTTAAAAAAGAAGTGATTTAATCAAGAGTTTAATGAGAAACAATTGTGGTAGGTATGTGTTGCTGGTTTTAAGAGGAACAGGGTATCCCCAGCACAAAGATCAAGAGGACAACAGGGAAAGATTATGGCTTGGCAAACATCAGAACTTGATTATCCAACTATCATAAAGGGGTCTGTTCAGGCCAGGAGGTGTGAAACAAAATGAATTTGGTCTCCCACCTTAGTTGGTTTTTCAGCTGTTTCTCACAGGTTCAAAGCTAGGCAACAGACGAGATGGAGGAAGAGAGAAAAGGCAGAGAGAAAAGGAACAGACTAATGGTGAAACAAGAAGCTTGTTTTGTTCAAAATCTGATTGCTTTATAGTAACAGTGGAGGATGGAGGGGGGTTCAGTGGTTCCAGGCAGCAGACAATGGGCCAACAGGATCAATATTGACATTCTCCTTAGTGATAGATGAGTTGGCTGGATGAGGTCAGGGACCGGACCTTTCTGTTAGCCAGCCGACATTAGCGGTCATGGCTGGGGGACACTTACTGTAACTTTGGCCTCTAAGCATAATGGAGGGTCTGAGTGAGCCCAGAAGAGGTCTCCCCACCCTCCGCTTTATGGGCTTTATTACGGTAAGAGAACTCAGTCCTTCACTGGCCCGATTCAAAACACAGATCATTACTTTGTCAAAACAGCTACCAGACCACATTGGCACTTGCGAAGGCCAGCTTGCACTGCAAACAGCTTCTCAAAGTGCCAGTTTCTCAGCACGGCATCAGTGAGAGAGCAGGAAGAGTGCTTTTGGAAAGGTGACCGTTTAATAGTTCCTATGAAAACAACTTTAACATTTAAACACACATACACAAACATCGGTTAAAGGCTTTATTTATGGTCACGGCAATAGTTGTTACCACAAAATATAGTGATGCCACTGCAAACGCACATATCTTCTTTCTGAAACAACATCCCATCTTTTGTTTACCAAATCCAGGTAATTAATCCAAGACAAACTCCTAGAAAAGGAAATGATGTGACTGTTCAGGCAGTTGGATCCAACCAGCTGGGAATATACATATATATATATAGCTGCTGCTTTCTGCTGGGGCTGAGGACCAAGTATCTCACAGAAAGATAAAAGAGAAGAGAGACAACAGGGTTGACAGATGAGAAGGATACTTTGACAAAACAAAAACCGAAAAGAAACAAATGTGACATACGTATGGGAAGAACATCAGGACGAGAAAGAAGGGGAGGTTATCTGAGGTGATGGACAATGTGTGTGGTGGGCTTGTGTCATTAAAGACAAAGCCTTGCTGCTCTCCTTCTCCAATTCCTCTTGTCTTTTGGTTCTTGGACTCTGACCTCACAAACACACTGGACTTATGTCTGCCATATCCCACACACACACACACTTGCTCTTTTTCGCTACACGCTCGTGTTTCAGCAGTGAAATAAAAGTGACATCACAGAGGTTGCATTTCAAATCAATACACGTTGCTCCAAGGGCCCCCCGGTTCAGAGTCCAAACCACTCGGTGACCCCTCCTCTCCTGGGGTCGAGTTTCTGCCTCTGCTTCTCGTCCTCCATGAACTTCTCCTGCAGTTCTTCCATGGAGCCCTCCTTCGGCGTCCAGTCCTTTTCTGGGAAGATGTCGGGGAAGGTGAATGTCTGGCCTTGTGCCTGGGAATAAAATAAGCTGTGAATGTTTTGCTTTTTTTAAACTTAATAACAACAGCTACACTTCAGTTTTCTACTGAATGTCAATTAAAACACGAACAAGAGAAATGAGATACCCATCTGGAACTCAGGACACTATTTCTGCCACTATATCCTTCTTCCAGTTGCACAAATCCTCTCTTTATATCTGGCATTGAATGTCTCCAACTCTCTCCCACATTTAATCTCTCATCTCTCCATTTCTCTGGTCCTGATTTATTTAGAGGGAAAGGATGGTATCCATTATTTATTCCATACCAACCCATCTCTGGCCATAGCTAATGCATCACTGGCCCAACTGTAGTCTGTGTCAGGGTGCTATAGAGTACAGTACACACACACGCACAATGCTAAATAAAAGATAAGAGGTCATACAGTGCAGGTATGCACACGCTTATTATATCACTCTCAGTTTCTTCCAAGTAAACCTGGCAACAAGAGCTACACCGACAAGTTTCATCAATCGCATTGGACCTCAAAGTGCACCCACCCATATGTGTTTTTGTGACAAAAACAACAACAACAACAAAAAAGCCCATATTAAAATCATTAAAAACTAAATTTGCCACATTTTGCAACATTTATGAAGTAAAATTTATCTGACAAACAAACTGTTGGGAAGAGAATGTAGAAAATTAAAAAAAGGTGCAATCGCCTGGTTGCAAAAGTGTGTGCACTCATTAAACTAGTGCTTAATGAAGCACCTCCTTCTTGAGGTCATACCTGACATCAGCTATATGGAATCTGAAGCCGCTTGAATAATGTTCAGATGTCCTAGTAGGATTTTCATGAGCTATTAGTTAAAGTAATAGTTGGTCGAGAAGTTATAAAGGATAAAACTGATAATTATAATACAATGGTATCTGTCAGCAGATGGGTGTAAAAATGTCTGATTATGAAAATGCAATAACACAGTGACTTTACAAAAACTTGATGTTTCTCTAAAACTATCTACAGCAAATATCAGAAACTGAGATGAGAATAAACTGCACAAACAGAAAGTTGTGCAGACTTATGCAGGTGGATTATTGCATCTATTTTCAGTGATATTGAATGGAATAACTGCACATATGTAAAGAAAGTTCTTGAAATTATGCATTACAGTCTTACCAGTCACAAAACAGGGGTTATTTAGACTTTCGAGAACAACTCCATAAAGTTTGCTTAAATCTTTTGCAGCTCTTTTATGTGACATTTTTATGTCATATAAACATGTCAACAATACTGTGTTGATATTTCATGCAAAATGTTAACGCTCACAAAATACACCAAAGGGATTAAAGATCACAAACAACAGATTTTACACCAGCAGCTTCAGCTTAACACTGACAGTCAAATATCTGAATGCGAGTCATAAACTTTTCAACAACTTTAGAGTGGCCCGCCACCAAAAAAATTAATTGCTTCAGTGAACACATCTGTCAATCAACTGCTCAACTTGAATGTATGAAATATTTTTGCTTGGGGTCAGTGTGTAGGCGTCAAAGAATGGTGTGGCTCTAATCTGAATGTTACTTTGTCTCCAACCCCCAAAATACCAAAAGAAACATGCATATAATTGCATGCAGCATGTTTTAATTCCTCACGTGGGAGACACAGAGATGCAAGCTTTTGTTTACTCTAGAAATATTTAAAGGCCAGATCCCACTACATGCCCCTGGACAACGGCGTGGGTTTTGTAGGTCGTAGAGTACAGTTCAGGCAATTGCACAGTATCTGAACTGTATATGTATCCATACATGTTTAGTTGAGATTCATCCAAGTTTCATCTTTAAATATTTTGTGCAGTAATGTTTGACAACGAATTTGAAATTGTTCTTTTTTATTTAGAAAATTGCAGAATAAAAGAAATTTACAGCATATGTTTTTGCACGGTACCATAACCAAATTATATTTCTCTTTATAAGTAGTTGTCAGACCCAAAACAGCCTGTAAATCTGAGTCATTTCTGTCTCTCTACTGACTAATAGTAAGATAAGACTAAGATCCACTAATAGTTTGGTTTGAGAGACTGCTTATCTAGTTAAACTTGAAGCAAAAAAAAAAAAAATTAAGGTAAAAATTTGCAAATTCTTTTTGCCAAGGAAATTAAAAGCATTTTGAAATTAGCAACATCTCCTCATTTAGCATATATAAATCAGAGCCAGCTTTAACCTCAGACTGTCACAATGATCTGCCTAATGCCAAACTATCACATTCCTTCTGTTTTTACAAGGAAACATGACATGCCCTTGAGAATAAAGCATTTTGTAAACCATAAATGGTGGATAATTTAAGGCTGATTTATCACATTTGTGGAATGTTGACAAAAAAAGTGAACCAAAACCAAATCTGTGACCCCAAAACTATGAACTTTGTATTTGGAATTTCAACCAAAAAAATCTTGTATACTTTATTTTGTTTATTTTTTTTAAGGATTAGGGTTTTCAATGTTGTGTCAAGATTTTGTCTACACATTAAAATGAAATTATGAAAAAACAAAAACAAAACACAGATTATAGTACCAATAGGGTAGCAGCTTTTGGTAGAGGCTGTGTGATGAAACAGCAGGAAATAAGGCTCAGTGTGCAAAAATGTTGTCCACTCTGCTGTTCAGTATACAAGTACATTAAGAGGTCCTTGCAACAGTTCCATTTATGGGATGTAAACAGTTGTTTCAAAGGTAGCTGATTATTCATGGAAAGCAAATTAACCAGGTACAATGTTTTAGGTATCTGGGGAATACAGATGGACACCTGAAGGTCCTTTCAAATAATAATAATAATAATTTATAATAAAGTCCTCCAGTCATTTCATCTTTGCGTGATTTTAAGGTTAGCAAAAAGATTTCAATCATGGTTTACCACTCACTTATAGAATCTGTTCTTGCCTTCAATTATACATTTCGGTACAACTTTATCACTCAACAAACAGAAAACAAAGCTCTTACATAGAGCAAACAAAGCAAATAACTTCAGTGTCCCATCTGTCAAAGCGCACTGTGATCAGTAAAGGTATCTCGATCTCAGAGGAACCTTGCGATCCCTTCTGTCACACAGTCTCCTCCCATTGGGTCAGATACAAAGTCCTACTGGCCAGCAAGGCAATACACCCACACACAAGGACAAACACACACACACAAAATAAATAAATAAATCATTCTTTCCAATAGCAATTATAGTCTTCAGCAGAAGAGGTATTTGTATAACTCATTTGATTTTTATCATCTGTATACGTCAGCTTTGGTGTCAAATATATTTTTCTATTTTGGACGTTTTATTCAAAAGTTGTAATTTTCCCAAAGCAAATGTTCTTATTTTTGAGGTAAGTCTTGTTTGAGTCTTGCTTTTTGAATCCAATTACTGAATGAAACTCTTTTTTTTTTTTTAACAATGCTACTGTTTATTGAGATGCACCCTTATTTAGGCAGATACTAAATATGGATAAACCAGTAATACCATAGAAAGGTGTATGGTGTTAAAAGAGATGTCATCCTCCATTCTCTATAGTTCATCATCTATTTTACTGCAACAAAAGCTTTAAAAAACAGCAACCTTCTGATAAAAATCCACCCCTTTCTGCTTCTGTTTTGCAGCAACACTTGAAATTCAAGCTACAGGAGGTTTTCTTGTGAAAAAAGCCAAATTTGCAAACCCTGTTGTGAGAAAAAAAGCTTAGTCAAGCACAAGCAGAGAGCTGCCAAACACCACAGCAGCACCTGGAAACCAGCGGCATGGCCAAGGTCCTCTGTGTCTTTCTGCACACACTGCCATTGAGGAATCCCGAGTACAAACACTGAATCAGGCAAAGGCAAGTTTGCTGCAGGAGTTAAAAGGAGGACACCAAGAAGCAGAGGGAAATATTTTGATGGATGAAAGGAGAAGGCTGGGAGAAGAAGTAAGCAGAGGTGACATAAAAAAGGGTCTACCCCTGTGCTATAAACATCAGACCTGGAAACAAGATGACCAATGACGCATTGAACCAAACAAGACTTCTCCAAACTTGAACCAAACATTGTCGCATGACAACTCCCAGTTAACAACGCTGCCTTGGACGCCTTATGTATACACTCAGTGAAGATTAATACCGGCCTCAGAGAGTGCGATTCACAAGAACAACAAAGCCCTGAGACTGAAATCAACAAAGCGATGAGACTCATTAAACAAGTCTTATTATTGGCAACAGGCTACAGCCCGCGTGTGTGTATATCCAATGTCTGCTGGACACATTTCCGCAGCCAGTGTAAGTGCTGCCAGAGAGCGTTCATATTTTTCTTTGAAATATGTACATCACACCACAGCAGAAGCAAATACCCATGTCCTCTCCACCTCCATGAGCTCATGTTTAAAACAATCTTTCCTGACTCTACCTCTCCGTCTGTATGTGCACGTCATATACAGTGTGTATGTTGATTGATTTATGGCGGGGACCTGCAAAGACTGGCCAAGAAGGACAAAAGCAGAGAAAGAAATTAAGTTTTTATGAACCTCCAAGGGATTTATTTTTGTTCCCTATACTTCCTACACAACAAATTGAGGAAGGAGATACTTTCACTGACTCTACCATGATCTTTATATTGCCACTAGTGGAATCTAGTTGCTATCCAGGAACACAGGGAAGAGGCCTCACACTGCTAGCTATATAAATATACTCCTCTTACGCACACGAGCAACCCATTACACCCACAGTTTCCCTCAACAGAGGAAAAGGAGAAGTAGAGTAATGGAATGGAATAAGGATTAAAGGAAAATGTATACTTTGTGTGTTCTTTATTTCTGCGAATACATACATAAGTCTTTAGTCAGCCCAAATTTCCTGTCTTGTTTTGTCTCAGAAAGTGAGAATTTATTGTGTTTTTCTGCGCTGCGTCACATTTAGGGACCACAGTCACACTTTTAACCTGTTAATTGACAACAGCTGCCAAAATGAGTAAACAATTGGTGCCTCATTGTTTTCTTAGCAGTTACATTCAGCAGACGTTACAACTGACTTGCTTGTGGTTAGGACAAACATCTGAGGCAGAGCTACTTCAGACAAATGTTCCCAAATAACAAGAAACAGTTTTCTTGATTATTACTCTGATTTGGGCACACTATGATCCAAAAGCAGACATATATTCAAGACTTGAGTAATCATGCTGGGATCTTCAGAAGAAAAGAGTTAAAGAAAAAGTAAGAAACCAGGTACTGCCGAGATCACAAGGGAAGATTTTACAGCTAGCGGCCAATTGTCAAAACCCGAGAGACCACACACACACGACGATTAAGTATATAAAGAATGACAGGTTTGGTCACACAATGTGTGGTGTTGAGCTTCACGACAGGAGCAACGCACCACACACACACACAAAAAAAAAATAAAAATCACTCACCAACATTCAGATGTCAGACGAGAAATCTCGCAAAACCTCTCAAGACCCAACGTGAATTCAGAGCAAACAAACTGGGCTGACTGGGAAGATAGTTTGTGGACTTTCTGGTGCACCATGACAGTTTTTTTATATCTTCTGTATTTTAGATTCCCCTCAGTGTTTACACTACACATCTCAATTACCCACTCCAACCGATGTTTACAGTTTGAAATGCAGATCGGAGGACAGCTTGGAAATCAGGGTCTTACCCAAGCTGGAATCAAACACACAATCCAACAAAAAATATTTGTTTTATTATAACTTATTATTAAGAAATATTTTTACGCAAGGGCTGTCCAAAGTGCGGCTTGGTGGCATTTGTAGCCCTTGAAATAATTTTGTGTGGCCCCGGCCGCAGTTCAAGAATTTTTCAAGAATGTGAAAAATTGTTCCTCCAGTAACTAGAGCTGATGCAGATGGACACCTTTTGGAGATTAGGATGAGACTTTCAGTAACAAATATGGCTCTTCTCAAATTAACAAAGTATAAGACAGAAAAAAAAAATTGCTTGCCATATTTTTGTGCTTCAGTGGAGTTTTAAGTAGAATCACATACAGTGACCTTTAGTCAAAAACAGTCTTAGGGACTCATTATTTAACTGGGCTAAATATAGCGAGGGGTTTTGAAAAAAGCTCTTGCTGGTGATGGAAATAATCTTAAAACACTTTTTAGGCAAACGAAATTAGGTGAAAATACAAGAATGAACAATAAAATTATTGTATGGTTTTATTTTAAAAAATAAAATAAATAGCTGCTGTAGGCCATTCATCAAGTATTAAACTCAGCAGAACAATTGTAGCAAGAGAAAGAAAAAAATATATATATTAAAAAAAAACAACATTTTCTTTGCTGCTTCCAAATATTCCTCATGTCAAACACAAAGTCATATTAAAATCTTGTTCTCATCTTTCATTCATTCATTGTGCAGCTGACCCAAAATATGAAAGTTTCATATGATTTTCTCTTTTTATATGGAAAACCGCTTTACATGGACTAGTGTTTAAAATGTGCATGTTTGCGAGAAAACTCAAATACAACGCATCTGGTTTGCAGTCGTGTTTGTATTGTCCATGTTAAATAAATACATTAAAATCAATAAAGTTCTTTCAAATGCCTTGGAAACTTTGACCATACATGATTATTTTTCTTCAACGACAACTATAATCAATTCCTCCTCTTAAACCCATATAGCATTGTCTAAAAATCCCCAAAATATTTAAAAACCTAATGACTAACAAAGAGCAGGATAACACAGATAGTCTGATGATTACAGAGAATTCCTGCAACAAGGCTTCTGGGTGGACCACACATTCAGTCTCCCTTTATCTCATAGACACAATATTAGAGCGGTGCCTCCTTTAGTGCTCTGATAAAAACAAGGAAAGGAAAACTGAGAAACCTGAATGAAAAACAGACTGCAGGGGCAAAGAATGTCAGTATCAAAAAGACAAACAGAATGACTTTCCTCCTTTGCAGGGACAGACTGTCAAAGAAAAACTCTCTCCAACTTCAAATGTGTTTAAACTTCCTTCTGAAACCTAAACTGATATTACAGAGTCAAATGTCCAAATCTTTGTGTGAAAAAGACTTTGAGAAAAATAACTGCTGAGCATGAGAGCGGGAGAAAAGTAAAACCATCAGTCTGTAAAAGTATGTGGCAGTGAGAGTAGACCACTAACCAAGATCATCCTGCTACGAGTTCACTCAGGGTCATGAACCCAGCGCTCCTGCCAATTACAGAGAAATGTCCACATCCCGCCAGTGGTCAAATAACTTAGTGGGCTTTGGCTCACAGCAGTGTATGTTTGTGCATGCCTCTGTGTCATTCATATTAATGGTGACATATGGTTCACATGATGATGACTTAACAATGTTTTGGATGCTGTCTGAACACTGGTCGTTTAAATTCATATATTTGATAATTAGCTGACTGAGGAGTTTGCATGTTATATACTTGATTGTGGTCATGGAGTGCTCATGTTGCACTCATTTGCGCTATCACCAAACAAATTCAATTCAATTCAAGTTGTAAGGTGCACGTCTGTTAAGTAGGAGACTGCATTCTGGCTAGCTGAGGAGATATGCTAAATAATTGTCACCCTAGAATAATCTGAACATGTACAATGTAATAAACATTATTCTAACTTAAATATAATTTTTTTAATTAGCTTAGAAATAGCTAAGAAGTAAAAATACCTGTTTTTCAAATTTGCAACAAAAGTAATACATTGGCAGCATTTTTTGTGAAAATGGCCCATAAAGCTATTTTATTTTTTAGATCAAGGTTATAATAATGCAAGAATATTATACAGGCCCACGCCTACTTGGCATAGAACAATGCATTAGTCCTAGCTTTACTAATATAAAAATATTAGATAAGTGTTTGTTAGGACTGGATGACTAGTTGGTGTGTAGCGAGATCTTGTCGTAGAAGATCTTGCAATTTTTAAAAATTTCTTTTAAGGTTTTATTGGCTCTAGTGGCCTTTATTTTGAAAGTGAATTGACGGGAAAGTGGGTGATGAGAGCGGCAAAGGTCACAAGGCAAGGAATCGAACCTGCGACGGCCGTGTCAAGGACTAAGGCCTCCATATGTGCCACCACAGCACCCCAGATCTTGTGATATTAAAACACCACAAT
Organism: Poeciliopsis retropinna; assembly: GCA_010277075.1. NCBI lineage: Eukaryota > Metazoa > Chordata > Actinopteri > Cyprinodontiformes > Poeciliidae > Poeciliopsis > Poeciliopsis retropinna. The sequence goes on from VMRM01000005.1 coordinate 12,292,392, forward strand.
GCTTCTCGTTAAGGTGATTCAAGAGCACTAGCCAGCTGCGGTCAGCATGGCTCCACCTTAAGAAGCTGGAATAGAAGATGCCCCAACAACTCTTGAGTCATTTGTTAAGCAGGGTTTTGGGTTTCCAGTGGAAGCTATAATTGCAACAGAGGAACAAACAAGACACCAGAAATGTGGAAGCACAACCAAGTTGTTCATATGCTGAAAGAGGCAGAAAACGTTACTATAACAACCGAATGAGGGTACGTTGAACAGCATAATCATAGTACACGCTTATCAAAAGCAACTATGAAATGTTAAAACACTGTCGAAGCTCTGAAGAGATAAAAAGAAGTCAGAAAAAGGAAGATCAATTACTTGAGTTTGAGGCAAAATCCATAAAAATATGCAATAAAGGCTTTTTAGGAGAATAAATTTTTACCTCTGAAGTTTTCTTCAAAAATATCAATCCCTGTCATTCTTTAAAACTCAATACCACATCTTGTTTCTTTTCACGAGTATTCGGCATTACTACACCCCTAAGGACTAGGCGCTCTTTGCAAAATCGGTGGAAAGAGTGACAAAAAAGTAAAAGAGTTGCACTGAATAAGAAATTTTGTTGGTGTATATCTTTCTATGCAACAGTGACGTAGAAATTATTCTTATAATATATATATATATATATATATATATATATATATATATATATATATAGAAAAATTCCCTTCTCACCCACCGTGAGTGGTTCTTATCCTCTGAGCTCGGGTCCTCTACCAGAGGCCTGGGAGCTTGAGGGTTCTGCGCAGTATCTTTGCTGTGCCTAGAACTGCACATTTCTGGACTGAGATGTCTGATGTTGTTCCTGGGATCTGTTGTAGCCACTGCTCCAGTTTGGGGGTGACTGCCCCGAGGGCCCCGATGACCACAGGCACCACTGTGGTCTTCACCTTCCAGGCCCTCTCCAGTTCCTCCCTGAGGCCCTGGTATTTCTCCAGTTTCTCGTGCTCCTTTTTCCTGATGTTGCAGTCACTCGGTATTGCTACATCCACCACGACGGCTTTCCTCTGTTGTTTATCCACTACGACAATGTCCGGTTGGTTTGACCTTACCATTTTGTCTGTCTGGATCTGGAAGTCCCACAGGATCTTAGCTCGGCCATTCTCCACCACCTTTGGGGGTGTTCCCCACTTTGATCTCGGGGCTTCCAGTCCATATTCTGCACATGTCGTTCCATGTCGATGTAGTACATGGAACGACATTATATATATATATATAAAGTTGAGAGTTTGCACCTTATTATCGATGACACTGCATGAAATTAGGTCATTTACATAAAAATAAACTTCCTTGCAGTTCAATTTATAGAGATTATTAGATTTGCAAGTTTTCTGCTAGAAATAAGGTCATTCTAAAAAAAAAAAAAAATCAAAACGATTGTCCATTTCCAGTAAAATGTGTGGTGAAAAACATATTTTTCTTTCTCCTTTTTTTTTTTTTTTTTTACATATTGCACAAGCGTTTTTATCATGACGTCATGCAGAAGAAAAATGTGTTTCAGTTTTATCTAATTGTCTGGGATGATAAGATTCCAGCGCTAATGTGTACAAGATTACTGGGAAAAAGACCAGGAGTTGGAAAGATGGGTAAACACCGCCTCTGGTGTTCAGCTGAAAATACTTGATCTATCACAGAAACCCCCTTGACGTATGGTGGTGCACAAGCACACACTTCTGCCCAGAGACAAACAGTGGGAGTGGGTGAACAAATGTGTGCGCGTGTGTGCACGTGTGTGCGCGTGTGTGCACGTGTGTGCATGTGTGCATGGTAGTTTTCATGTCTGGGCATGTCTGCTTCCAGCCTGCTACTGGAGACATCGGACCCTGGTAACAGAGCTCTCAGGAAAAGATCATCACCATCTAAATACACACCGAGCCACCCACAAAGGCTCCCATCAATCTGGTCTTGAACTGGACACTTCGAGGAGAACAACAACAGCAGCCAATAATAACATTAGTAAATCTGTCTACATTAACAGTGATGATCAACAACACATGAGCGATGGCAAAAAACCATTTCAACTTCAGTGATTCCTACCTAGGCATTAAACCTAAAGGCCATATGACACCTCAACCTTATTTTTGCAGCTACTTCTCATAAGACACAAATAAACATATACGTAAACATCTGTTCACCACCATTATCCTCCCTCATGTATGTCATTCACCCCTACACCCCCCACAATGTACCCCATTTCTTTCACAAAAAACAACCCTCACCTACCCTCCCCCTCAATTTCAAGCACCCCCCCCACCAACCCCACCCACCTGTCATCTTCAGACCCAAACATCCAGGCTACCAAACACACACACACACACCATGAGAGCCTTAAACAAAACCTCACAGACTCACTCCTACTTTGCACTTGAACATAAACATCCAAGCAACACCCCTGCCCCTCCCTGACACTAACAGGAATGCTGGGACCAGCTGGTTGAGAAAATAAAAAACATAGAACACCAAAACAGGAAATGCATCACTGGTGCCTATCAGAGGGCTTTATCAGGCTGGTGGCACCCCTTCGGAGAACATGGGTGGTGCCATGGATGACTGGTTGATCAAAGTGGAAGCTGTGTTGAGAGGTGAGTTGCATGCACGCAGCTTAAGAAAAAGTTACGTGCATGTGTGTGTATTGGTGTGTGAATGAGTGATATATAGATAAGGGGAAGCTGCAGGAAATGCGGGTAGCAATAGAAAATTCTGCAAACTCAAATTGAGGATGAAATAACAGAAAAAAAATGTAAAGGAAGATGCAGAAGACAGAGATGAGACAGACAGATTGCAGAAATATTGAAAATATTTGAGAGAGAGAAAAAAGAGGGGTTCATTTGCTCTGTAATTTCTATACTGATCATCATTTCTTTACTGCATCAGTATTTCATATGGTGATGAGTTGAGTTGAAACAAATTTACTGCAAAGAGCTTCAACCTTCAAAAAAAAAAAGATCTGCGTGCAAGATCCCACTCTGTTCTCCATAATTCATGTTCTCTCCCCACCAAGCTCTTATGAAACCTGCACACATACACTCCTAACAAGCCACATAAACACAAAATTTTACTTGAGAGATCTCTCCAAATCAAAGAAGGGTTCAGCAAAGTTTCAACAGCACCAAAGATTCTCTTTTGATTGGCCTCACCTACAGATGCAATGAGCGAGTGCACTAGATCATTCCTTTCCTCCGTTAGCTTCCAAACCTACAATACTAACAAGTACTTTCAAGAGAAACTAAACTAAACTGGATAATAAATGACTTTATTATTTGATCACATTTTTGGTGGCTTTTTAATGAGGCCAATTTTTCTCAGTCTAAGTGTACAGAAGCAGCCTCATTGGTAGTCCCTCAGAGCCCCTCACAGCCCTGCTGCTGGCCCCACCAGCTGTTCTTCCATCATCGCAGCAAAATATATCAGGATGTTAGTCCTTAATGTTTTATGCCATGTGAGATCCAGGCTACTGATCATTGCCTACAACTGTCAAATGAATAGAATGCAACACTTAAAAAGGTGGTTTTGCCCTGAGTCTCCCAATTTCATCGCTTTTCCTTTCACTAAACTTGAACAGAGGAAATTACGTAAATCAGTTTCTCTGTTAGAAACACAAAAGTTCTTTTTAGTTGTTTCACAGAGCTGCAACAATGAATCTTTCCTTGGTCAAAGCTTTAGTTTTGAAGCTAACAGTAAATTAAGGGCTTACAAGATCATCCTCATTAACGCATCAAAGAATAAACATTAATATGATTGTTTATAAAACTTAAAAACCAGAGCATAAAAACACAACCTGTTGGTTGGTGAAACTGAAAATTAAACACACGAGTGCCCAGTTGATTGGTTTAACTGCATAACAGCTACATTTTTTTATTATTATTTTCCTTAAAACAAATGGTGTTTTGTCAAAATTTGCTCAAAATAAATAAATAACACTAATATTTTTAGATATTATTTCAACAAAAAAGTACAAAATCAAAAACGCACCTAACCTTCACAAGACAGCATGTGTTTTTTCTATCTAACAAAAATAACCAAATACACACAGGGTGGGCAGTAAATACACATCACATTACTACTGAATATATTTATTCTTGCTGCCAAGCTAATAACCGCCAACATTTGGCACTTGAATAAAAGCAATCTGCCGATCAAATCAATACCGATTTCCAGTTTTCTTAGATATCTGATTTGCCAATCCCAATTTGAGCAAGTCTTGATATTTTTCAAGAAGCACATCCATTCTTTTTGTGCTACTGCTAAGACTGTAATCGTAAAATAAAAGCATGAAAAGTAAAATCTATCCCTTCTTACCCGTCTATATACGTACCCATTTACTTGTTAAATCCATAACATAAGGTAATTATGCATTAATGTAATAAAATCATTTTAAACATAGATACACAGGGTTAGTATTGTCATTTAAAAGTAATCTAAAAACTGTTGGCAATATATTTGCCATTGATCGTAAACAAAAATTATGACTGATACGTATAAAGAGCATTTGTTTCCTTTTTGAAGATGGATATTAAGATTTTAGCAAATATTTCAATACACAATATATATTTAACTTTTTATCTTTTTTTTTTTTTTTTTTTTTTTTTACAATATTGAAGCATAGAAAATATGTGACATCAAGTGAAAAGCAGCTGGTCACCCAGGAATTTTAACTAAATACATCTTCAGGTATAAATGAAATCCCAAATTCTCATAGCTGAAAAATGAGAGGCACACCAAGGGGAGAAAGCTCCGAAAGAAAAGTGGCAAACGTTAAAAATGTTAATTGGTGCGATAAGCAAGGGTGAGGCAGCACAGGAAAGGGAAGGAAGCTCAGTGGCAGACAGGCAGGCATGTGTGAGGAAAGCCTGCATTTGCGTGACAAGGTGAAAAGGGAAAGGAACCAGGGAGAGCAGGAGTGATTTCGATCCAAATACTTGAAAATAATAAAATTCCTCACAGATAAGCAAGATTTCCCGCTCAGCCCCGATTCAGCACCTCCGGCTTCATAAAAGCAGAAACTTTCCTTCAGAGCTGAATGGAGGGGAGACATGGTGGTCGGGGTCTCTGGGGGTTTAAAAAGCTCTCCTTTCCCAACATGTACCCCTCTGTCATCACCCTTAGTCAGCCTAGCTAAACACACACACAGTCACACAACTCTTGTCCATTATTAAGCAACACAGAGTCAATAACAGATACGAGATAAATGAAGTCCTGTAAAGGACACTATACAGCAAAATGTTGCCATCTAGTGTTAGGCTAACATGACTTAGCCTTACTCTCATCATAATTCTGAATACAGCTGTTTCCTCCCCCCACTTTTCCCATTTGAGCTGTGTCTCAACTCCTCCGTGCTTGCTTTCCAGTTACTAATGTCTTTTTTTCCCCCTCTTCACAGCTGCCTATTCTCATTTGATACAACTCTCAACTTACCTGGGCATTGGCGGGAAGCAAGTTATGGGACCAAATGAGACCACAGAGAATGCACTGAATTTTCATCAAAGGAAAAGTACAACTTAACATTTCTTCATTTCTGAGAACAATGACTTGTGTTGTCATCAGAGGCCTGGTCATTTTCTGTAAAATTTAGAATCAACCATAACGTACTTCTAACTCCTTCAGCAAAGCACTTGTCTAAACACACGCTGTATAATCGGCCACACACCACAATAACAGAAATATGGCATTGTTATAAAAATTTGGTATATCTGAAACATAACTCAAGACATCTGACTTTGCAACTTGATGCCTTGAAATTGGTCTGTCTCTTTAAGAAGTCCCCACTCGCTTTCAGAACATCATCCCAATGATGCTTCTCCATTCTGCCATTTACTGTAACTAGGAGCACTGCAGTTTGCATGAGTAGCTCAGTTGCACCAGGTGTTTGCCAATTGCTGCTGCTGTCTGGTGGAGCTGTGTGGGGAAGGGGTGCTCCGTGGGGAGGGAGCTCGGCTTGAGGACAGAAGGTCCAGGGAGGAGCACAGTGGGACTGGCTAATACAACTGAGTAGGACTTTATGCCAAAACAATTGAAAGAACTAGGAGCATAGAGATGTACATTTTTCCAAAACAGTTTTGAATTTCTGTAAAGCTCAAGCCTGCTAATAACAATTTTGAAGTTTTTTTTTTGTCATTAGATTTTCTTCTCATGTCTGGTTGCATTTTTTTCATTTTTTTAATGTTCATTTAAATTTTTTTTTTTTTTAAAGTCTTCTAAGTCAATGTTGAAGAGCTTTCTTTCTCTTGGTGACCATAAATCCACAAATATCCCACCGGTCTTTAAATAAGTGATTTCCACAATGTACCAGAGTGACAGGTTAAAACATTGAAATACACCTCAAAGCATAAATGTACACCATATCACAAATATCTTTAATTTCCCAAAAGCCTTGCATTTAAAACTCTGGCTCAGTCACAACGTTTGTGCAAATAGTCTGATTTATTGTTAGACTTGCTACATTGTTAAATCATTCATTCATTTTATTGTAACCATACTATGAAATTTAATAAGCCTTCCCTGCTGTGAACGGTCATTAGTTACAGTCATGGTAAAAAAAAAAAAGTACACCCTCATTACATTTAAGGACTATATATAGTTTAGACATATTTAGGTTTTTTGGGATGTACTTTATTTTTCTAAACTTTTTTTATTTTGGCTCAATATTTCTTTAATAAATAAGGACATGTTTATGATATGTAATGTGTGATTAAGCAAGTGTATAAGTGTATATACCTTATCCATAACCACCAGCCTGTAAAAACCTCAGATACACTCAAAAAATAGCCAGAGTTGTGTAATGTTTTAAACCTTTGGTGTTTTGTGAGGAAACAAAGACAAGTGAAACAAGTTTCAAGTCATTGTAGAATAAGTGGCTGGATTTACCAGGCTAGTTTTTTTCTTTTTGTGCACACTTCATCTTTTTGTATAAGATATCAGAACTGGGAGAAAAAGGAAATAATAGCTCATGACATAGAGGTGCAATGATATACGGTAAATAATAGTTGGAGACTGCAATGATCCAATTATAAATTAGACTGCATTGTAAGTAAATGATAATTATTAAATTATTTACAATTTCTACTACATTGGATAGTAGCTGTTTTAAATGATGCTCAACACTTAAAAACGTATTTATAAATTAATTGTATAACAATTAATAATATAAAACAGCAACATACTTATCAGAATACCTCTGTTCCATATATCCTACACAAGTTTTATCTTTTCATCATGAATCTAATTTGTTTGATTTTTTAAATAAGGCCACAGCAATATCCCCAAAATAAAACAGATCGTTGTTGTTGAACTTGCCAGATGCTGAAAATATTTATTTCATTTAAAGGTAAAAATAAAAATAAATGGTTTGCATATTTGCACAAGATATGATCTAGCATTGAAACTATTTCAGTGGAAGAAAATGTATTCTCCAAGACCTTCCGTAGGTAATTTCTGCAGCACTATTTGCTTAGTGAGGTGTGTGAATGTTCTGCAAAAGTGCAAGTCTAAATGTAACCAAATTGTTAAAAGGAAGCACTATCATGTCAGTGAAGGATTTCCCACAGCAAAATGCATATATGAACAGAAACTGGTGAGAAAAGATGAGCATAAATCTCCACACATTCTCAAAAGGGCATCATTGCTTTTTTGAAATGATGGCATTTCCAGCAGTGTAACAGTAAACTGAAAAGATGGGCATGGTCACATGTCCTGTACTCTCAGCATCGCTCTTCAACAGCTTTCAACTGGCACTTCGAGCACTGAAGTGTTGCTGCTCGTCCCAGTTGGTGAAGCTTGAATCTAACTGATGCGAGGTTCGCTGCTCAGTTAGATGAAATGACAAAGTCTCCTAAAAAGTGGAGAATATTTTTGTCAAACAAAGCACGGAGGACTAAGCTGTAAATGTTTGGAAATTATATTATCTAAAAAAAAGAAATAAAAAAAATTGTAGGTTTTAAATAGGAAAAACAATTACTTAAATTGGAGGGGTAACATGTGTTAGATGGGTGCAATTAACCCAGGTAATTTAATAAAGGCCAACCACAAGGTTTGAAATAATAATACATCACAGCAAAAACAGCCTTAAAGCAACAGAATAAATTTTTGAAAAAGGCTTTGTGGCAGGATTCTCTGATAAATGTCCTGCTATTTTTAAAAATTTCAGAGATTATTTAAAGCCTCATTACAATTTTGTTATTCGAATGCACCGTGAACCAGACAAATCTAATTATACCAACTGTACATGAAGTAATGTCTACCACAGAGGTCAAAAAGTGCAATCCAGGATCAGATTTTCCAGCATCCACCCATACAGCATCAAACAGACGGAACAATATGAGTTGGGTGCGAAAACGTGAACCAAGTGTTAGCCTGGGCACTGTGTTGGATAAAAGCAGACTGAGTTTAAACCCAACAGTCCTACTACAAGGCAGTAAGGCCTAAAAGTTGCAGGGTCAGACTCCAGGTTTTTTTCATTTTCTGCTGCTGTTTTTGTCACCCCAACACCACCCCTTCCTTCTCTTACATTCAGCTTCCTCCTCCTCTGCCCGAGAGCTTTGCCCCATCTCTGGACCTCCCTGTTCTGGCATAACTCCATCATGGCCTTAGTCACCACCCCCGGTTACCCCTTGCAGCCCCTCACACACATATATCCACAGTTTCCCACACACAGCGCAAATTTCACACATGCAGATGCTATCTCTTGCCCCAATACTGGGGTCCCCCTCTCAGCCTGAGGAAAATGGCCGTCACGGAACCCCGCTATTGGGAGGCCTCCCCTCAACCAAAACCTAAGAGCAAGGAGCAAGAGAAAGTGCACAAATCTATTACTGCTGCAACACTAGCTGATGGAGGGAACAGGGGAAGAGAGAGGGGGAGCGGGAAGGATGAGGGTTGTTGAACAGGGGGGACTGCGGTGTGAGCATCTACCCACAGAACACTCTTGGACATGTGGAGTCAATTAGGAACAATCTTGTTTTCTCCCGACCGCTGCAAAAGAAGGGAGGGTTTTTCTTGGGGTGTGTGTGTGCGTGTGTGAGTGTGTGAGTGGACTTAGAAAAGTGTGTGGTAGGAAAGGGAGTTGAGGGAACATGTTTTTCTGAAAACCTGCCAGAGAAATAGGCCGGATATTTGGTTTTGTATCAAGCCATTTTATGCACAAAGAGTTTGTATCTCAGCATGCCTGCATGCTGTTCATCCCTAAATGAACAGCATTTAGGGATGATGTTCATTTAAGTGTCTAGAGACACTTAAAAAAAAAAAAGTGTCTACACCGCATTCGATTCATTGGAGTAAGTTGCAAATATCTATCATAAAACAAAGGCCCTTTGTGTTTCATGTAAGCATCAGGAGCAGTTGAAAAATTATCTTGGGGGGTTGGAGTTAAAGCAGTCTTAAAGATTGGCAAACCTCAAACTTAACCAAAATTAGGAAGGATGGGTCTCCCTGAATTTAATCAAAACTGATATACTGCTATAAAACGGCATCCTTTTTGTACAATTAATGTGTGGCGCAATGAACAAACCTCAGCGGAAGAAGTACACCACATAATACCATCTCCATATTCACAGTAAAAGTCTGTAACCAAAGAAAGCCACCTTAGGCTCTGCGAGAACTCAGAAGGGCAGATAGAGTGCATAAGCCACTAAAGAGAGACATGCAAAATAAAAATGCTTTTGTGCAAATTGTATGAGTGTATTTAATGAAAAGCAAGTCAAAACGCACCTCCCACAACAACAATTGCCCAATTAAGCCTGTAAGAATTGATCACCACTGACCATCTCATCTCCTTCCCCCAGCAGGTTTTTCCCACAAAAACATCTAATGGCATTTGACAGTTTTGTTTTTCCTTTTCAGTTATCAGTTTTAATATCAAAGATAACATGACTAAATACAAAACGTAGATTCTAAACGTTGAGTTCATTAAGGAAAATATCTATCTAAACCAAACTCACAACACAAAAACCCACATAATTTCTTTCATTAAATAATGGATGCGCTTATATATTTTTAAAGTCTGGGGTCATTTTAATTAGCCATTCCATTTCTGATTAATGCAAGAACTGTAAATTTAAGAAACAACTATGTGATAACATGAAGTAGTTTAAACATGTCACTCCCCATTAAAAAGAAATCAAAGGACAGATGGGAAACAAAGCCATTAACATTCATCAATCTAAAAATGGTTTTCAAGCCATTTTCAAAGCTTTTGAACTTCAGAGAACCACAGTGAGAGCCAGAAGCAGAAGTTGTGGTAGACTTTTTTACTGCCCGTCATTTTGACAGATGGGGTCAAAACAATCCAGTTATAGTCGTCATGCGTCAATTTGATAATGATAATGATAATGACAAACTGAATTTAATGTTCAGTTCTAACAAGCTGAACCAAGAATACAAATTGTGCCACCACATTAAGCAGAGAAATACTTTAAACTTTTTTCTCTGCAGTGATAAAAATCACTGACTGTGGCCCCTGGAACTACATATAAACAATGAAATTAAATGATTACATTTATGAACCATTTACCTGCTGTAGTCTGAACGCACACAACTGCCTCCTGGTTCTCATGAACCTGCAATTCTTACCCGCTTGTGCGTAACAAAATGTCTCAAGGGGACTTGCTGCGCAGGCTGTCGTCATAAGGTTTCAGACCTTTGCCTTGGACAGGCAACTTATCATGGGTGTTTTGATGTTGATCTGCCTTGGAGACTGGAATTACGAGCCTCACTTCAAACAAAGTTCAGGGAAGATTTCTCCCATTGAAGAGATCAGAAGTCATCAGTCTCTCTGAACAAGGGCTTTCCTAATTCTGCAAGTCCTTGCTTTAGCAGGATAAAATCCAACAGCAAGCACTCCTGTGGAGTTTTGAATGGCTTAAAAAGCTAGCTGAAGTACAATTGGACGTGGCAGAAGTCAAACTCTCGGTTCAACTGACAGAGATGCTGTGGCATGACCTTAAACAGGCCATTCCTGGTCAAAAACACTCCAGTGTGGCTTTTCCACACATAACAGGGAAGAGGGGGGGACAAATTGCTCCACATCAACGTGTAAGACTCCAGTTATTGCAAATGCTTGATGGTATTTAGCACCAAATGTGGCACAGGCAGTAATTACTTTTTCACTAATGGCCAAGTTGGTTAGGCTAGATTTTTTTTTTCTTTAATAAAAGAAATGTTTTAAAAATAAGACACTGAATTTTGATCATCTTTCCTCCTTGTTGGTGATTAGAAACATGCTGGTGCCCCCCTGACAGATTTCTGAAATACTTTTTTCACAGCAGTGTAAATGATTTATAACTTAAAAAAAAAAAAGGAGGGAGTGCTGGTTGTTAATGTGGTGAGGTCTCTGCCTCCCACTGTGTACTTCACAGGAGTAAGTAAAATAATCCTGCTTACGCAAAACACTAACCAGAGAAAAAGCAGATAAAATGTGAGTTTAGCACCCTTCACCCTAAGCTGCGTTGCTTTTATTAACCAGATGACAAATGAAAATGCAATTCAGTTTGGTATTTTTTCATAGTACCAATTAACTGAGATAACATAAAGGAAGCTTATTAGAGCTTTAGTCAATGTGAGATTGACTATTATACTCAGTCAACATCAACAATCTAATCAACTAAATTCCTCAGACTCTTATATAAAAAGGCAGTAGGTTGCACAGGATTATATTTAAGGGTATCAGAATAGAAGAGGCTTACTACAAAAGCACCCCACATGTCAAATTTTTAGTTGCAAAAAATTGTAGGAAACATTTCTTAATTTCCCTCCATATGATGACATGCAATAAAACACTTGCAGGAATGAATATTTCTGAAAGGCACAATGTTAACATGAGTTCTCACCAGCTGAACATAGGCCACTTTATAATCTGGCTTCTTAACCTTCTGGTTGAGGTGATTCCTCTTTTTGTTGGACCCTGAAAAACACAGAGCAAAATAGTTTTTAAATTGTATTACCACACTAATTATTGATAACTGTGAGGAGTTTTACAAAAAGAAGAAAAAAAAATATTCATTGTATTTTTCCCTTCAATAGTTTAAAATTACATGCTTTGAAATGTTTGTGTCAGCCAGCCCTCTCTCACTGCAGAGTAAAAACGAAGAGTGGTATCTATCTTGCAAAGGTAGATAAGATTGGTGGATACAATCGTTTTCATATGCAATCATTGGCCGATTGTCGATAACCCAAAGCTAAGGGAGTCATTTTTTAACCAGTCATTGTGGATGATTGAATAATTTCCCTCCTGGTGTAAATGCTTGAAAATGCTAAATCCCATTGAGAACGCGGCATAGATTATGCTCTTTATCAACTTCAGATAATTGTGTCAACCTCTTCTGTCTCATCCTTCAAATGCCTTCAAGTCTAGAAAACAGGGGACATGCTGAGCTGTTAAGTGTAGCAAATGTGTACACTTGTAGGAGTGGGACAGCATTTCATCAAACTGAGATCAATTAATTCCTATATCTTTAAGGGATTTCACACAGGTGTGCATTTGACAAATGGTACTGTCATTGAAGGACAATGGCAAATTATCAAATAGATTCTCCCTCCTTGAGATGCAAATCTCAATAAGACCCTGGTGGTCAAGTCCACAGGCCCATGGAGTAACTGCCACTGCCATGGGAACGGTTTATGACATGAAAAACAAGGGAAACATTCCCCTGTAATGACTCATTTGTACATAAGTGTGTGCCTGTGTGTGCTTTGTGCCACATACACAAAAACACACACACTATATAGCTAGTAATCACTAGCTAGGCAGCGCACAGCTCAGGGAAAGCCCTAAGCAGGGTTGTAAAACACCCCCTCCACACCACCATGCTTAAATGGAGGCCCCTGTGTGGGTGGGACACAGAGGTAACCAAGTGTATGTGCCAATGTGTGTTTGCACATTCGTGTATGTGTTCAGGTTGCTGAGGAAAACCAAAAGGAAACTACTACAACTCTTGTACGGTAGTATTATGACTAATCAAAAACATAACTGCACACCTTGAAAAGACACCAAACAATGTCTTTCGCCTCTTGAAGGTTTTTCCTAACAAAAAGACACACAGACAGAGCTTTCACAGAACACTCGCAAACGCAAGCACAACTTCTCCCACATTGAGATTGCGGTCTGGCAACCAGCTATCACGTTACAAATCCCAGACTGGAGAGGTAGCCATGGTAACACCTTCCAAAATACCCCTGCCGCACAAGAGGGAAGAAAGAGTTGCTTGCACCCCTCACTCTTCTTGGTCCAGTCCTGTCTTTACACTGCCAATGGAGTGGAACCCCTGACGCAGACAGGGATACCTTCTCTGACGCACCTCGGGAGTACCAGGGGCCTTCAGCTGCCCTTTGTTCTCCATCCCACTTCATCCCTAGAAGAATTGTTGCTTTCCTTGAACTCGCTACAACAAGGAGCATTCTTTCCTCCTGTAGCCTCTGACACAATCCTAATAAACAGTGTTAATTGCTTCTCCCTCTATATGGTAGGCGCCTCTCTCCCCATGATACCTTCTTGGTCTGACTGGCTTGACTGACCAATCTCTACCTCCTTCAACGGTAGACAGTGCAAGTTTAGGAACAACAAAGATAGCAGACAGCTTTTTAATTTGTTTGCTCTCTCTATGGAGCAACCAAATTAGTCTGTAAAAAATACTTGGCTACATTTTTCTTCCTTAAATAAAAAAAAAAGATGTTAGACAGCATTGTTAATTCGGTGAAATACCACTAATCTTGATTGCGTAATACGTTTTGGCAAAGAGATAATCAACGTTGCTAATAGAGGATCCTTAAGTTAGGTAGACTGCGAACTGCATGTGCATGTCTGGAGGAAGCATGGTGTGTTCTGGAACAGCTGGAGGCCAGAGTGCTGCAACAGCAGATTGTCAGATAAGCAGCTGTGTGTGTGCACAGAAAAAGGAGGACCAGGCATGAGAACCAATACCACAATTGGCCGCTGAAAAACACTCCTGCGGCTGCATTTCAATAGAAAATTGCGCACATAAGATGAAACTGCTAATCACTGTTAAATGTCTTTTAAACAGAATCGATTTGACTTTATGCTTCCCGAAACACTCTTTCTGTAAACCTTACAAACCCTAAATGGAAGAAATTATTTTAACTCTATTAAACTTTTTTTTTAAGAAAAATGGGATGGCTCAAAATGCAACAGCTGATTTTCAAGTTTTTTATTCAGTTTTCTGACAAATTACTAGAAAAAGCAGGCTCAATTCAATTTCTAAATATTGTAAATTGTTTCAAGACATAGAAATGAATTGTTCTATTTATGATTAGATTTAAAGGTTAGTAGAGTATTTGGTAGACAATAAGTTTTTGTACAAATAGCTAGGAAACCTCACCAAATTGTATCCTAGTGCGAATTATTCCAACTGGGACGTTATAGATCTTCTCCAAGTAGTTCTTCACATCATATTTGGTCATGCTGTTCAGAAAAAAACAGGAAAAAGAAAAAAGATTAGAGCAAAGGTCATAAGATGTCAGCAGTATCACAATTTAAGTGCCACGAAGAGCCATCTCAATACATGCGTGCTGCGACTTCACATTCAGGTATGACATTTCATCATCTAACACCACATTCACTTAATCGACCTTAATATAGGAATAATGTAGCCCATTTCCAAACTGCATTACAATAATCTCTGCAGTTGTATCATGTGCTATAAAGGGACAAGACACTCATATGAAAACCCATTCAGCTCCTACTGAATGGACCATAAAGTGGGGAGAGGAGAAATGTGAGTGTCAGTGTTCATCCAATTAACTGTCTAGGAGTATCGATCGTGCCCAGTGAAATTCTACACAGGAAGTGGACCTGGCACCAACTGATCTGGCGGGCTGGCCTAGCTCAAGGTAGCCCACTGGGTAGCACTGGGAACAGATTCCTCTGCCCAGAGGAAGAAAGGCTTTTAACTGCTAATCAATCTAGTCAATTGAATTAGCCCAGTAGACAGCCCTTCTCAAATGCGTCAGACAAAGTGCTTAATAGCGACGCTGTGGTCTGACAAAAGGAGCTTCGGATGTGGTGTCTTCTATCACCTCATATGTTTCTTTGACAGTGTAGGGCACAGTAATTTTCACTGTTTGTAAAGTAAACAGCTCAACACCTTGAGTATTTAGTAACAATATAAGATGAAGCAAAGATCTGCCTGAGAAAAATCCCATCTGTGAATACAAAGACTCTTTGTACCAAAGAGTGATGTAATATTTGTTTCCATGCTGTAACTAACAACTGCTGTACCTACAAAATCAGTTAAACTTTGGCAAAGCTCACAGAAATGTAGAAAGATAATGTTTGCATTTTGAGAGTATGGAAAAAGGTAGGCTCAACTTTAAAATGATTACATGTTTCCATATTTGATTACATAAATTCACAATATTTTTTTCTTTCATTTGATAAAGAATGAGTTGTTAATTAACATCTCTGAGTTAATGATGATTTGAGACAACTGAGAGTGTTTAGTGAAAGATACAAAAGAACTTCCCAGCTCTCACTTAGATTTTCTTTATGTTTGTAGTTAGAAAATCTGTGCAGATTGCAACATTTCAACAAGTATATAGAAAGTGAAAACATAAAAATAAAACCTTTAAAGGAAAGAATATAAGTTATTTTTCACAAAAAACATCTCAGTCTTTTAATTCTTCATCTACTGCTTGACTTCAATAAAAAGGTCTATTTTTAGATTATTGTGAGAATTTTTAAAATTTGTTCAAGGTTAGTAAGCGTAGTTGTTTCAGGTTCAATAGTAAGTTTAATTTCTTTTTTTTAGTTAGAAATCAATGGTAGTAATATTTACGTCTTCGCCAGTCAGATACAGTTGTTCTGTCAACAATCTGAAGCAAAAAAACATGCACCTTAATATTTGGCAATCTGAAACCAAAACATATTCACCATAAACTATATTGAAAATGGTAACTCTTTGGACATATCAGCACTATTAGTGTTTTCAGTCCACTAAACATCCCCTACAACAAAAAAGTTTCAAGCAGGCCTCGTAAATTAGAAATGTTATAAATTTATATAGCAAATCTATCTAGTATCAATCATATTAATCCACTGGTGTAAGAACAACAGACTTTGCACGAGACAACTTGAACTTTATTTGGAATAAATAAATTATGTGGAATAAACACCACAAATGTTTTTTTTTTTCCCCCTCAAACAATTAAGTTGGATCTGCTTGATTTTGTTCATAACCAACTCCAGTAATGTCAGCATTTTCAAGTTTTCATTAAATTAAACATGATGCCTTAAAATCAGTATACTCTGCTTACAGATACAATCATAAAAGCCGAAGTCGGTAAAACTTCTAAATAAACAAACTATATTGTCAGTGTAAGTTTTATTGTGCCCAAATTCACAGGATCTTCTAAACAGAAGGTGGATGGATATAATGTTTTGTCTTTTAGGGTTAGGGTAGATGCTTGTAGGAGACCAACCATTGGACCTTTTTTTTTCTATGCCAATTTAGAACGAAGGATCCCAAGATGTAACACACAGATGAGCCTTTCTGCTCCATTTGCACCCACCTCTCCCAATAACCACCGTCTCACAGAGAGTGCGCCAGAGGGAAGCAAAGCAGAGCAGAGTGACCAGGGGTACTTGAGTCCATGAGAGCTGGAAAGAGTAATTGCTTAGAGAGGTGGGTTTTCCTAGAAAGCAGGGTCGGGGAACTGGAGGAGAGGGAAGTAGCTTGAGGTCTGTTGAGTCTCATGTGGATCATTAGCAGGACGAACACTGATCCTGATTAATGAAAAGAACGTTTTCTAAATAAGCAGTGCTTTTAACACTTCAGATATCCAGCCACCACAAACCAACAGATGGTATACATGAGGTCTTGGCACAGTCATGTATTTTACTATGCTTGTAGTTAATGAATAGGTACTTGACATAGCTCAGGAACTAAAAGAAAAAAAACATCAAGACACATCATCTTAAATAGCTGCCAGCTAACAAGATTTTTTTGGGGAAAAAAGCTTTGCATCTTCTCTCAAAGAAAGAAGGGGAAAATGTGATCCCTTCCCCCCTCCTCCCTTGGAGAGCAAAGCTAAAAGCATTTATTCTTAACATATAAACAAAACTATTTGCAGACATCAACATATTTTTTACAAGCAAGAAACTTCCTCCATGTTGGGAATGCCTTTCTTTACTGTCTGTAAAATATAAAGTGTTAGTCCATGTAAGAAAAAGCATGGCAAATGAAAACAGACATGAGGATAAGAAAAAAAACGTATCCTCATACATTTCTGGAACTCATACATTTCTGTTTTACCTCGAAATGGATTAAATGTCCAGATGTAAATCAAAACTATCTGTTAACAGATGATGATTCCCAGGCAGATTTCAAAGCATTCTGTTCCCTTTCTCCTAATGTATATAGAAGGTTACATTAAGTCCATCTACAATAAGACAACTACTCCAAACATTCAGGTATAAAGTCATCTAGTTAAACAATTATTCTCTGTGATGACAAGACCAAGGAGTTATAAAAACAAACAAAGAGGCCCCAACATAGTCAGTGAAACTTAGTAAAAGTTGAATTTTAGAACAGCAAATCATAGCTGGGGCCAAAGAAAAGGTCTACATAGTATCTTGTTAGAAAAGATGCAACATTTTTTTCCCCCCATTTACGTCACCAGATTTGTCCTTGTAGCAACAAAGGATAAACAAGATGAACACATTTATCTTAATAGTCGATTTAGATTTTAGCTGAGAAACCTTCTCACACTCAGGAATAGTGAGGAAGACTGCTGAAATAAAACATGAAAGTTGTTCCTGCCACTGTTTAGTAAAACATTTTTTTTTTAATCAGTGTATATGCACTTAGTAAGCACAAATTTGTGTTATTTTCCTAACATTAATTTGTGCTTAACAGTAGCACATAGTTTATTGTGTTCTGGCAAAAATAGTTACTGTGATAAGAATAAGTCATCAGAATCATGTTTGTTTGCCAAGTCTGTGAACACAAACAAGGACAATGACTTTCAGGGCATAGTATTTTAGCTGTCTTTTTCCTAATCCTAGACGTTTACAACACCTGGATGGAGGAAAGATCAGCCTCAGTGATCCTCTCTGCAGACCTAATTGTTCATTGCAATTTGGACCTGTCCCATTTTGCGGATGAGCCAAACCACAGTGATGGATGAACACAGGACAGACTACATAATGGCAGTGTAAAAGACAAGCAGCTCCTGTGGAGGCTTGTACTTTTTGTCACAGGAAGTGGAAGTCTCTGCTGGGCCTATTTCCGAAAAGTGTCTGTCTCAGAAATATCTCAGCACCCAAGAAAGGATAGCTCCTATGAACCTTAAGGGAGGCACAATAGATGTAGTGTTCTTGAGAAAGGGGGGCGCAGAAAGTTTAATGAAAATGAATGGTCATGTATACAGGCTTAAACGAGTTGAGTTACAGGTGGTTCTGACAGCACTAGTGGATCAGATGAGCCACTTCCTATCTGTATGGACAATCATAGGTCTAATCCAGGACAGTGATAACAGTGGTGTTATCTGTGAACTTCAGTAGTTTCACAGACAGATCTACTGAGTGCAGTCGTCTGTGTATAGTGTAGAACTTGTACAGGAGAAGATGCCGCTCAGTCAGGAAGTCGGTGATCCATTGACAGGTGGAGGCTGGGACTGTGAGCTAGGTGACATTGTGGAGAAAGATGCCTGGGTTAATTGAGTCAAAAACCATGCTGCAGTTCACAAAGAGTATACCAGAGTATGTCTCATGTCCCTTTCTAAATCTTCTGATGTTAAAAGAGCCTATTCACTTCTTCATCAGAGACCATAAGTTCAGGAAGGGGGTCTGAGGAGAGTAGAGTGTTTGGTGTAAGGAGAGGTCCTGTCTCAGAGTGATACGTGGATGAGTTGGTCTTTAGTTTCTGCCTGTAGGTTAGAATGAGATGAGGCAGACCATGATCAGAAACTCCCAAAGTGGCCCTGGTGACGGCCTGATATGCATATGTCAAAGCCACGTTGCAGTAGTCCGGTGTGTTTTTGAATCTCTGTAGGGGTACAATATGTGCCATCAGTATTTTGGAAGCATATTGGAAGGATTTGCATTGTAAAAATACCCAAGAACAATGTCAAGAGAGTCTGGGCGCGTTTCCTCAACATCAGTTAACTAGCCGTTGTTCAACTTCCGATCTGCAGGCTTGCAAAGTTGCGTCTTTACGTGTAATCTAACTAAATTAGAAAAGTGAACTATTTTTGGATTAAATTTTTGACCAACATTTGGTTTGCAAGACTGGCTGTTGGCAGAGACAAATTATTAATGGAGTTGTTGAAAAGCTCTTTATGTTCCTCTTCATCCTCATTGCAAGAAATACCCCAAAGTATCATAATAAAACTTCAAGTCTATATTGCTCACTGCTACTTTGTATTCTAATTCTTGTATATTATTACAACAGGCAATGTTTTATCAGAAAACCTTTTTCTCATAAACCTCAATCAATTTAAGCCTCCCATCTTGGCTACAAACTGGAATACAGCCTGGAAAAAGCCCAAGGCTGAAAGTTGAGGAGAAAATGTCAAATTGCAACTGTACATAAACAAGGCTAAACTTAGACAAAGGGTGTGGTGTCCCTAAAAATGATGCAGGCAACATCTGATCATCATCCCAGTATAAACATCCACCCGACTCCACAAGCTAACCTTTCACACTTCTGCCTCTTAAGAATAAAAACCAGTCTCGAGCAACTGCTGAGGCCAGAGGCATCGTTCCACACCAACTGGTATATATTTATAAGCAAACGCAAATGTGAGAAAGATTCCTCAACTGAGACGATGAAAGAACTCCGAGCACAAAACCTAGAAGGGAATCAGGTGACGCAAACTAGTGTTAAGGTTCAATTTTGGTCTGTTGTTGCCAAGCAAGCTTAGGCTAAGAACACTGGACTTGATGACAAAAAATTATTTTTTAAACTTATATTGTTCTGTCATTTGAGAAAAAGTGAAAATGGGAGATATTTATGCACAAAGGAAAAGAAAAAAACAACTTGGACTCTACCTCTCTAAAACAGTTGCTTAAACACAGCCAATATGTCAATTTACAGATTAGACCATACATCTCCATCAGCTGCTTTAAATGCAACCCCTCATCAGCATTGATTTACATGCTCTTGGATATTTCCTATTTTTAAATGTGTGTTAACTCACGCTAACCCGAGAGGATTATGAGTATCATTTACAACAGTTTAATGTGGTTCATTTACACCTGTGCTCCAAAAGCACGAGAGAAGTAGGTGAAAGGCCACAGTTAGAAACTCAGGAGTGAAACAGAGGGCAAGGGCAACTTTGATTAATTTTAAATGACATTCAATGATGCAATATTGTCAACAAATACTGCATAATAATTTTATCCATAAGTGCCTTTGCACTATTATATTTTTGGACAAAATGTACAAAAAAAAAAAAAAAACTAAACAAATGTTTTTTTTTTGTTTTTTTTTTTGTTGTTGCTTTTCTTGCCTTTAAACAGTTATTAGTAAAAGTACAACTGCACACTTTTCAGTTCAAGATTCCAATTTTTTTTTCAGACTACACTTTCTAGATTTTGTCCAGTCATTTTTATAACACTCTGAACAACAGAGTAAAAGTGTTTGCCATATTCAGCAGTTTCAAAGTAAATAAAAAGAGCAAAATGCTAAAACTTAAAGAGTGTGGCACAGGGCCATGTTACTGCTAATTAGGACCTGAACACACTTTTGAACTCGCCAAATCAAGACTGGAGAAACCTATCATGAATGAACCTCATTTAAAGACCCATTTATGAACTTTGGATCCTTTTTTTGATATCTTTCTTGGAAATGCCAAGAATTGGAACCTTAGACTTGGTTTTAATCTTTAATACATTTGTGTGGATTCAGTAAGTAAGTCAAAGGTCAAATCATTGATGGCTAAAATGTTCAAATCAAGGCTTGGGTTGGCTTATCAAAACTAAAGTATCTCAACTGCATACTAATCAATGTAAGACCTGCATGATTCTTTCTCTAGAATTAAAGGCAACAAAAAAATGTGTTTTTTTTTAAGACTTTGATAATGGTAAAAAAAGAAAAAAAAAGTCCATACATTTCAAGTTCACATTGGAATTCCCTTATTAACTGCAAGTTTGACCTAAAATAACCCGTTTTAAGACACAGACGAGGCAAACTGATGTAAACTTTTTCATACCGTTAGCAACAACACAATTGTTTTGGCAGATGGTGAGTGGGCAGTCGAATAAATATTGTGTGAAACAATGATGATCTGGTGTCTACCTCTATTTGGGTGGAATTATTGGTCAGCGTGGTGATTCATATTTTGAAAACGATGAGCTCACTCTGAGGTGTGACTATGTGAAAGCCAGACCCCTTTAGAGTGACCAACTTAGCGCCCAACACTGGTCAAATGAGAGTACAAATATGAAGTGGCATGCAAATCTGATGAACCCACAAGCGGTGGCAAGCTATAGCCCATGTTTCTTTTAAAGATCATTATGCATGGCAGCCTGAGTTGACTGAGCATGTTAACATTTAAAGCTGATAATTATTGTCAGCATCCTAAAAACTGTCCAAGCATATGCTATGTATGTCAAAGCCCATCTAAAAATTGGCTTAATCAGAAGAATTTAAAAATTGTTAGCACTAGCGGAACCATCTGCGACAGACTGGCAACCTGTCCACCCCGCCTCTCGCCCGGAACGCAGCTGGAGATAGGCACCAGCAACTCCCGACCCCACATGGGATAAGGGTGAGCAGAAAATGGATGGATGGATGGATGGATAGATAGTGGAACCATAAGCATTTCTAGGTCTAAACAATAAGAATATTAAGTGACTCTGAAATATATTTATTTCAGAGTCTGCAAAACATATCAATAAAAGCAAACAACATTTTGAAAAGTAGCTCACTTTTTCTACTTTGCTCACATGCTACAAAAAAGTAGTTTGTGATAATTACACATCCTGTCCACATATGTAAGCTCACATATCTCAGCTATAGTCTTTCTCCAGCTAAAAGAAATACAATTGTTATTTCCACTTAAGCTGAAACCAAAATGCAGATTGGTAATATCATCATCTGCTGTCCCGTTGGATTAAACCACTGAATCAGTGGTAGCATGGTCAGCACTAGAGTTGGTCTCTATATGTTTATATGTGATATGAGGCTCTGAAGACCATTCCTCAAGCTCAACCACGGATGCCAAAACAATCACGAGATCGAAACTGATAAACAGTGTAAATAAAACTCAGTGTCAAAACTTGGTTGTAAGTCAGTTGTTTCATGGTTTAATTTAACACAACTTGTAGTTGATTTAGAGTTTAATCTTTTTTCACTATGGAATTATTTTTTTCTTTATTGTCAATGGAAAACTTTTCAATATATTTATTTCAGAGTCACTGTTAATATTTTTGGTTACAATTATTTATTTCAACGCCAATATTTCTTTTCAGGCAGTTGGCCCATGCCCATTGCTGATTGTCTTAATATCAGCAATCTACATGTTTGATAACACCGTGTACAACATGTTAATGTTCCAGTCTTCCTAAAATATTTAATAACTCTGCTCGACATATTTAATCTTTTTGATTGGCCATAAATCAGAAGTAATGTACATAGGGTGAAGCAGACAGTACGATGCCGCACTGATAGGGTCACTGCTATCATTACACTGATAGCACTTGTGACCCCAATAGACACAATGTGCAACAGATGTGATAACTCAAGTTGGTAGTGGAGTCAAACATGAGGTATAAATTAATCTAAACTCTCAATCAGAGCATGCTAGGTAGAACAAATTATTCTAATTTTATTTCATTCATCCCTGTCCAACAAGCATACATAACTCTTTCCAAATTAAACAAGTTTATCATGTAACCTAGAAAATACCTCTGTAAAACCAGGAGAAACAGCTTGCAATTGTGCTCATTTTAATTATTAGACACAAAATAACCCAACAAAACTCATGTACAAGCACACTCTCATTTAAATAGTTGATAGCTCACAAAAAAAAACACACATACACACCATGTCCTTGGATGTTCTCTCTTGAGCATTGCAATAACTCAATTAAATCAACTAATTTGACACTGCTGTCATTGTTTGAGGTACACAAACTCAAAACAGAGGAGCTAAACCCCTGGCACCAAATACTGTTCTGACAAAACAACACATGGACCAATTTTAAACTCTTGCAGTGGCCTGGACCATTGTGTGCTCTGGTTTGAGCTCTGTGTTGATTGTTTTATTCAAGTATAAAGAAATTTAAAAAAAAATTTTTTTTTAAACTGAGCAAAGATACGAAACAAGGAATGGAGGTTTCCTCAAGTCATGTTTTCCTTTTCTTGCTTCCACATGAACTTTCCTTGGCACTGGGATGATTCAAAAACCCTCATGACTCTTGTGGCTACCACGATTCCTTTTAAGAAAGGCTGCCTGTTTTAGCAAGTTGACTTGGCAAACCACTGGAAGGCTTTTTATGTGGCTCCTTGTTTGATACAAGTTTGGTTAAGTCTACTTTGAGGCTTTTTATAGTGCTTTACTGGTTGGTGAATGAAATATAAGAATTCCCTGGGAAAGACAGGGAGGAGGACATCGTAACAAGTGGAGGTGTTACAAAGCTGCAGACGACAGACACTTACTGCATTCTGGAAGAATCTCATACCATAAGGCTCATGTTGCCCAAGGAAATCGTTTATCACATAAGTGACAACCAAACAGTGCTTAAGTTGACACAGATATTAATTTGTTGACAGAGTTGATAAACTAAATTGCTCTTAGGTGAGCTAATACAGAAAAATTGTGTAATAAGACCAGTAGAAAATACTATCATAATATATGATGGCATTTTCATGTCAAGCGCAGGACAAACTCAAACGGGACTCTTTCTCCAAACCAAGATGATGTTTAAATACAAATGTTATCTCATGAGTCTCAATACATAACCTCCCTTAACACATTATACTATATAAATGTGAAAGAAAATAACAATGAGTTCTTTATTACGAAATCTTGACACACCACTGTCTACTTTTTAAAATTAATTTCTGATGAATGTGATTTAAGTGCAGACAAGAAAAAAAACAAAACAACTAGCCTTGTGTTAGCCAAAGAATTTATTTTCTAGATTAATTTTATAATTGTGAGTCAGCAAGGTCAAATATCCCCACCTTCAACTCCACACTTCACAGCTGGTATGTTCATTTCCCAGAAATGAACCTCAAAACAAAACGCTCAAGGGTGCATTCTGTTTTGGTGCATAAAAAAGTTCATTTTAGACTCATCTGTCCAAACATGAATCCAGAACTCGCGGCATTTGTCTGGCAAATTTGAGTCTTTTCTTAAGCAGCTCATCCACAGGAGCGGGTAAAAACCATTCATCTTCACTCTGTCCCAGCCAGATTAATCTCCATTAGCAGATCTTTCGCAGTTCTGCACGACTTTTCTGTTTTTTCTAATGGGGGAAGCACAGACCACACCGTACTACGCACAACCATTTTGATTTGACAGCAGACTGCATTTTTTTGATTTGCCCGTGATTTACGTCACTGAAAACTCTAAGCAACATCTCAACCACCGCAGTGTGGAGGAGCGTAATCATCATTGTAACCTTGAGCAGCTGCAGGAGCACATAAGTCAACCTTGGGAGCAGTTGGCTGTAATTTCTCTCTGAAGAACGCATACGCAATGAAGAAGAGAGAAACGGTGCAGCTTTGGTCAACATTCTGTGGAAGTTAAATTTTTTACATCGGCCAGCATGAAACACCGGAGCTACATAATATTAGTTTGGTGTGATGTGCATTTTAGTCTTTGTTTGGAATCTTCTTCTAATGTTTGACTATTGGTTTATGTCTTTTGACTGTGTTACCTAAATCCAAAAAGGTTGCCTATTTAAAAAGAAAATGTCACAATACAGATAGCTTTGTACATAGAGCAAACTATGCAACTAATCTGAGTACTTTATTGTTCCCAAAGGGAAAATAAATAAATACTTAATATAAATGATTGTAATTTCTTTTTATTATGTTTGGGCCAATAATGAATAAAAACAGAAATAGCTGTAGGAGGCCAAAAAAAACACAACCTCGAGGTTCTCCATTGCAGAGTCTCACTGCACAAAAAAAAAGAATACATAATAGGAGCAATGACCAGCGCTCCTGTGCATTCACAGCGTGCCCAAGTTCCTACTTTCCTACCTATATTCACACCCACAGTAGAGGGGAATAGACTCCAATGAACACACTCCAAACCAACCTGAACCAGATATTAACCAGCTGGACAGAAACTTGACCTTGGAGAAGCAGCTTTAGAGTGCAAAAGTTTTCACCTTTTCCGGTGGGTAGCACAAAAGACTTTAATACTGAGATTTAAATAGGGCACACCTTATTCTGCAAAATATTGCAGTTTTTTTTAGTTACGTATGACAAGAAATTTTTTAAGCTGTCTTTTCCTGTTTTTCTTTTATTGCTTAGCTACAAAAACACATTTCTTTTGTATTGCTAATTTTCACAATAAATGTCTCCAAAGATGTTTGAGAACCACATGGAGTGACCTAATTTCTCAATGTGACTGTATAAACAAAGCTACACACAGCACATGTGCATTTATGATGTACATGGTATCAAAGTGGCTTAGTGGTGCAAAAGAAACAGGAGAGTTGTGTTCAGCGCAGATGAAAGGCAAAAGAAAGCCGCTCCTCCTTGTTGGTTTACCCTTTGTTGGGCAGGGTTGAGATATGCACACTCTCTACTTTTACCCTCCCATCAGTGGAGAACAATAGATGTGCAGAAGTTGCTCAACACTAAGTATCAAGATCATAATAGACATTGTTTGGAGGACAGCCATCGAGGAACCTGAGACTTCGGTGAGAGAAGAGACAGTTGAGAAGATTAGAGTAAAAGAGCAGCGTGTGAAGGATTACATTTATTGTTCAGTATTTGGGTCTTATAATCATTTAGCAAAACACCAAATACAGGAGTGACTGAACTTTTTACATAAAGACAGTTCTACAAAGCTTGTTACACTCATATAGAGGGAGTGTAGAGGATTTAGACCATCAGTATTCAAAATTCATTAGCCTAAACAATGACCTGGTTTCAACAATGAGTTTAAGTGGAACATTTATGGTGGGCGATTGCCATTGTGTGATGCATTGTGTTCAACTCCGATGGCCTAAGGCCACTGCCAGGTGAGATACAAGAGGGGTGTGAGTGTGTGTACATGTGGGTGTAAACCTGGAAATTTGATGATGTCCTAGAGCGGAGAGGAAATACTTACAGTGCACAAAAGGCTTGAGAACAATCATAAAGATGAACAAATGCTACCCTCCCACAGGCAGAAACAGAATTGAAAGGAAACAAAAACTGCCCAGGTGTTTCAAACAAGAGAGATTGGTTTTAGATATGTAGTATTTAAGAAAGCAGAAAAAAGTAAAGATCAGGGTGACACAGAGAAAAGGGCAGAAACTAACAATAGCACTTGACAATTAAATGAGAAAAATTTAGAACAACCTAAGCCGAGGAGGTCTACACAGTACACAGTAGGGGTCAGAAATAACAGATTTAGATCATGAAATATTACAAAATGTTGAGTGGCCAAAGCAGAGAAATCATGAGATTGTCTATAAGTCACACTACTTCAACTTCAGAAAGAAAAACAACATATGCATATGGGGTTTAATGTTGAAATTAGTACGGTTAGTTTAAATAATATTAACTTTAGAAATAAATTAAGTAATCATGGGTGTAGTTGGCAAAAGAAGGGGAGGAAGTGAACTAAGCCATTCAGCTCTTGTTGGCCACGTTTTCAAATATTGAGCAAATTCTGCAAATTCACTGAAATTCTGATTTCATTCTGCAATCTCGGCAGCCTGTAATTCAAACCATATAGATTTAGGTCTTGACTTTAGCCATCGCATTCATCTCATTCATCTCAGACTTTTCGTCTTTGATGGAAAGCCTGTCTTTTCACCAAAGACAGGCTTTGATGAAAACCTGTCTATTGTACCTCTAGATGTATGTTTTGAGCAATTTCGTAGGATGGACAATGATCCTTATGATCGCACTAGTTTCGAGTTTCTGGCTGTCTCAAACCTGATTTATTCCAGGCTTTCCTCTGAGTTTCACAAGAGCCATCTTCCCCTCTAACTAGATCTGTTGCTTGACTTCTGATTAAAAACATCCCCACTGCATATCACCACCACCATGTCATAATTTTGGTCTCATCTAGCCAGAGCACCTTCATCTGCACTATTACAATGTCTTATACCGTGCTTATGGCAAACTGAACACCTTCCTTTCTTTCTTTATGCCATGTGGCTCTATAAAAGCCACATTTGTGGAATGTACCAGTTGCTCTTTAAACAGATTGTCCAACATGAAGAGCAGATCTATGCAGCTCCTTCAGGGTCATTATGAACTATTCATTGATGCTCTCCTTGCCTGGCTATTCAGTTTAGCTGGATGACTATGTCTTAATAAGTTTGAAGTTGTGCCATACTCTTTCAATTTTCAGATGACTGACTGAGCAGTGTTCTGATAAATGTTCAAAACATATCTTTATAATCTAACTGTGCTTTAAGCATCTCTTTAACTTTATTTTTGACCGTTCAGATATGCTCCTTAGTCTTCATGAGTCTTTCTGTTCACTTACGTTCTCTAAAAAAAACTCTAAATCCTTCAAAGGAAGAACTACATTTTCTATTTAGGTTATTTCTGAAGGCAACTGGTTACACTGGATTTTATTTAGCAATGTTAGAATAACTAGTAACACTAATTCACATTATAGTTTTTACAATTTTTGTAACTAAGAATGTAAACCATTAATTCTTCTCATTCTGGACTACCAGATAAACTCCAAACAAAAATATATCAAAGTTTGCCAATGCAATGTGGCAAAATGTGCAGAGGTTCAAGGGGTTATGAATACTTTGATGGACTGTAACTCCTGGGTGTCATTAAAATAAAGATGGCCTTATAGTACCAACTGGCTTCATGATACAATCATCACTCGCTCTCATTAACAGCTGCTCAGTTCAAGAGTGTACTCACGCTTCCACGCCTACAACAGCTTTCACTGCCTTCCTGACTCACTCATCAATAAGCTGGGAGTGGGAGTGATATTTAGTTTGTGTCATCGTCTCTCAATGTGGGAACTCATACTACATGTTTGAATAAATACAGAAAAATAACAACATTTTGAGCACACAATGAGGCCCCAGCAGCGTATCAATCAGCTGTGTACCTCTTGCAGGCATCAAAGACTGGAAGGAAAAATAACATTACACACCCTTTTCAAAACACACACGCACCCTGCACTTACCCACTTTTGTGCATGTGTACACAGAGACGCACACCATTCTCACTAACTGACTCGCCCACACCAACAACAGTGCACGTGCACACTCACATACACACAATTACATAAGCACCCTAGGAGTTTGGCAGAGATCAGGCAAAAATCAGAGTGGGAGGCCAAGCACCTGGATGAACAGATTATGGTCTAAACCCCACCAGAGACACATAGACGATGTGCTGCAAACTTCAATTTTTCTCCTTAGCATGGGTTCTGGGCCTCTCTTCGCCTGAGGAACACTACAAGCCTCAGTAACCTTGGCTCACAGACATACCCAAAAAACTGCTCATCTGTAGTTGGGTTAACTACAGATGAGCAGTAGTCATGCGTAAGAGTTTTATCGCATAACATAAACTGTCCAAAACCATCAAAGTAAAACTCTACATGCATTTATTGCTATATATTGGACTTTTACACGAATTCATCCCAGGAGCAGTATAATGCAAACCCTGGGAGTAGTCTTGTGGTAAAACATTTAGCATACTGCATTAGATATGACATGTGGAGAATGTTCAAGAACACTTTCTTTTGCCCAGAGGTGTTAGTATTGGCTCCTGGTGGTGATTGATGTTTGACATCTTGCTGTAAACAACTTCCTTGAAACTTCCACAATTTCACAAAAGAGACGCACTTTGAAAATCATCACTTATATTACTCGTCTTGACAGCCTTTCCAATGACATCATTGAAACTGTTGTGCTCAAATATTTAAGATTTGTACAGTATTCAGTACATACAGTTACTCTTGACTTTGTTTTCTATTCTTGAAGTGATCATGCCATCTAGTGGCCAGTACAGTTAAATTCACATTGTATTTACCACCTTAACTGTCACCCTCAAAATGCTTACATGTCAGTCAAATGGACACCAGTGACAGTGAAATCAATAAATGTAAGTAATAAGGCAATAATATCTCATGTTTCACATTAGAGAGGCCATAATATGTTGACCCAAAACTTCATCAAAACAGATACACAGATATACATACATATATACATAAAGAGGGAGTTGCTCCCCTCTGTATAAAAAGAAATCTTTCACTTGATTTTTTTTTATAATCTCCAAAGAACAGATTCAAAGGAGTGATTTGTATTATTCCTTCTTGGGATCTTGTTTTTTGAAAACTGAGTACAGTAAAAATGTAACATTTTGCCACTTCAAATATTAGCTATTCGTACTAAAACAGCTTTTTACTAGGCTTTACAACAGTCCATATAATGGTGCAAGATTGTCCAAAAATCTCATAATAAATACAACGAGACAGTATTTAATACTAAAAACTTACTCCATTGGGATACGAAACTGGACGGTGTCAGAAGGTTGCTCCCTTCCCGGCCTCACCAGAGTCAGAAACCAGTTGGGTCTGAAGATCCTCAGCTGGGGGTTTCCCAACTGGTAGAGAGGGTAGCTGAGATGAGACAAGAAACCATTAAATATTTTCAAATGTTAAAAATAACATTCTATAACAACAATAACAAAAATCCTCTTTTATTTTTTATTCAGATAAATTGAAATAAATTATTAACAAATGTTTAATGTTAAACTGTCTATATTAAACAAAAACTAAATGTGAACATTTTTAATTGTTTCCTACAATCCAAATAGTCCAGTGTCAATGGTAATGTTATTCTTCACAGTGCTCAGAAAAATTATTGCTCACCTGATTATGCATCACTAACAGTTAATTACGGTTTTGCAAGGTTTGCAAGTTGGGAATTTCTATCCATTTCTAGTATAAATGTTGAATAAAAAAAAAACATGTAGGTGCTATGACCTTATTTTATGTTTTCATGATGTCTGACAGGACATCATAAAAATATATTGGTTCTTTATATAGTCAAAATATGAAAATAATTTATATGAGGCAAACTCATTTGCATACTTTTCAGGTACCGCAAACAAATAAACTATTGGGTTCTGGGAGTTTTATTAATTTTTGCTTTTTAAAACAAATCTTCAGACGTTTTATAAAAAAAATAAATTAAAAAAAATCAGCAGCAGAGCAAAGTTACTACCACTAGTCACTGATAAAAACTGTAACATATCCCTGTAGAACCACATTTGGACTTCAAAGATGACCCTGTCTAAAGCCACGTGATATAATGAGCACAATTTCTTTAACATTTACGGAACATTACAGCGCTCCTCTCAAATAATATGCCTACAAGAGTCTCTTAAAGCTGCACCGCTAGCTGAACCTAATTCGGAACGACGCTTAACAAAATTAAAGAAAAAATATATTCTGCTAGAGTCCAACTTTAAGCAATTAGAGCTGCGTGTTGACTGTTTTTAGCTTAGCTTGCTAATGCTAACTACTTTCTCGCAATGCAGAAGCTGTCAATTTACAGTTAGAAGAATCCAGAAATAAAACACGCTTTTAGAGTATTACATGAACTAATCAAAATCAACATGAGGACAGATAAGACAAGGGGTCGGACAATGTTAGATCCCAACCGCAGGTAATTGATGGATTACAAAATTAAAACAAATGACTACCATTACGCAACGAGGTCTCAGATCATTCAGCAGAAATAAACACTTATTACTTACGCCACTCTTGATGCTGACATCACTGTAGCAATATAAGCAGACAGATAAAATGCTAACGGCGGTACTATGTTGGTTTTCAAGGTTGAAAAATGCTACACGTGAATAGATGTGCTTCCGGGGGGAGCAGAGCGCTGTAGTGATGGGAATTCCGGATTTTTTTCCGAGATCCGAGTCATATGGCTTCGTTCGAAAAAGGAGCCGTGTCTTTTTGTTCCTAAACTGAGAGAGCCAAAAGTGGCATTGTGAGAAAAGAATTAAATGAATATGTAGGTATGTCCATCCGTCCATCCATTTTCTTTTCACCCTTGTCCCTAATGGGGTCGGGAGTTGCTGGTGCCTATCTCCAGCTGCGTTCAAGGCGAGAGGCGGGGTACGCCCAGAACAGGTCGCCAGTCTGTCGCATATGTAGGTATGTAGTAATCTTATTTAGATGAAACTAATTATATGAAAAAATATGTTTGTTTAGATGTGTAAATAATTCACCTAATACATAATGGATACATTTATACTTTAACATTTTACTTCATTATATGTTTCAATTATGTAAAAAAATAATAAAATAAAAATTACAAATTTATTCAAATATTTAATATTTCTTTCCATGAAAGAATTTAAACTTAAATCAGAAACAAATTTTGTTGGTACACCGCACAGCAAGTAAACTTGAGACTAATCAGCAACATTAGCTCTGCTGATTGTCCATATCTAAAGAACAAAACTGTCCTAATTCTATTAATTAAAAATTTATAAATTCTTAGACTACGGAATACATACTTAATCTGTTTTCAATATATTGCTAGTGAAGTATGTCATTAAATATTTTTCTTTGTTTCAAAAATACATATTTCACTGTGCAATTAATTACATTGTCTTTGTCATTTGTCATTTGTCATTTGTCATTGTTTATGTAACAAATGAGTCGGCATAACAAAATGGCTCTTTCAAGAGTAACACTGAAAAATTACACTTTTAAAAGTACTGCTGATAAGAATATGTAACTTGAATAAATGTTCTTCATAATTTAAAAGACACCAAAGTAAAATTTGAAGACAAAGAGGACATCAGTGAATTATTGTTCAAATCTAAAACAGAAGCAATGTTCATGATTCCTTACCCAATTTGAGCTCTACACCTTCTAGGGTTTTTTGTTAAATAAAAAAATCAAAGAGTTAGTCTTCATTCTTTCATTTTCAGTGGGATGAGCATGTGCAAACCTCATGACGTTATTTTTGTAAATAGAGTATTTGGACGTGTAAGGTGTGCGCAGAGGAATGAATGAATACCCTATCCTCTTTTGTCCAGATTGTTGGTGTGTTCTTTTTCTCAAGGCTACTAGGGGGAGAGCTTGTCCCCTCTCTGCTCCAGCCTCTCTCAGTTGATGCTGTGGAGGAATAATTTAAACCCCCATGAATGGAACTCGAGTCCCGGGCTCAAACGGTTTAGACCTAGATGGAAATGGGCCACAGTGACAGTCAACACTGCGCTGTGGAGGGAAGCTCTCGTCACTTAAGATGGAGTGGTGTGAATGTATGTGGGTAGATGAGGGTGCTGGAGTGAAATCAAATTAGAAGGTGTGACATTTAACAGTTATCACAGGTATTTTGTCCCATTATGAGAATATGATCAATGCAGTTTTGTTAAAAAAAAAAAAAAAAAAAAACTTTAAAAAGAGTTTTCCACAGTTTCATGTTTCCTTGCTTGCTGCCTTTGAAGCGATTCATCTGACAGCTTATCGGAGAAAGCATGTCATTGATGGGGAGACATACTTCAAAAGTTATGTTCCGACTTAGAAGTGTAAATCCACTTTGTGTTTTATAAGTCCACAGTTGTTCCATGTAAGATTTACAGCACTTTCATTCCACTTGGCCTGAAATCAGGTGTTTACCGGTGAGGAGTAGTAGTAGCTTCAGTACCCCTGTATGAGTGTCTGCTGGCAGCAATGGCCGAGCCAGCATCAAGTCAGGTTTTTGAGGATCACAGGGAGACCTCTGTTCACTCGTCCTTTGAGTGTCATAAACGCTAATGTCTTAAACCTTAATGACTTTTTGTAATGTTTGTAAAAGTATGATTTTGTTGTCATAAATGTGGTGTTGTAATATTTGCAAAGTATGATTTTGTTGTCATAAATGTGGTGTTGTAATATTTGTAAAAGTATGATTTTATTGTGTGAACTCCAGGATGAATTGTTCCTATTGTGGAAGAGACCAATGGAGATCCTTAAACAAACAAATGAGCTAATTATATCATCTAACTTTTTAACGTTTTGGGTACGAAGAGAGTAAAAACGTTATTTGGAAGATTTTTGTGGTTTCTTCTAAAACTTGTTGATAGCTTGTTGTGGAGTAACTTAACTGATCCCATTGATTTTTGTATGTTAACATAGATTAGTTTTGCAGCAGTTAGACTCTGATAAATGTCTTGGCTTTGTGTGTGCTTGGTATTTTTACTGACACATGCTTAATTTGCAACACTTAACTCCGAAATATGCACACAGCCCCTGACATAATGAAATTAACCCTGAGCAGCAGTAGAAAAATGACTTGTTTTCTCTTAATTGACAGCATTGCAATAATAATTTTTTTTTTTAAACATCAACTACATTTAACTCACACAACAGTTTGCACAACATTTACACAATGTGTGCAAAAAAAAAAAAAAAAAAAAAAAAAAAGATACAAGCAGAAAGAGAAAATATTGAAGGTTCAGGTCTGGGGCAGAGGAAAAGTGTTTCAGCGACAGCCCAGAAAGGGAAAAAGTTCTGGTAAAGACGTGAGCGCACTAGCGGCAGAGGTGAACAGGGGGAACAGTGGGATTGTCCCGCCAACATCCAGCATGAAGGCTGCATGGAAACTTTCCCCCTCTAACACTCAGGCAGTCAGAGGAGAAGTTGTCGGTATTGAATATCCAAGAGAGGGAAAAAAATGGTAGCAGTAAATTGAAGATCCAGACATGAAGACGGAAAAGTTCGTCAGCCGAAGCAAATAGTTTTGCATGGCACAAGTTGTGCTGTGACTAGACTAAAGCATTTGAAAATTATAATGTGAAGTAAAAGTAAAACAAGAAAAAGATTGGTTATTCTTTATCAAAACTTATGTTCTGTTTTCAGTAAAGTATATTGTAGCTAATAACTAAAAATCATAACATAGCGTAGACTATACACTTTTTTATGTCCAACATTAAAATAATTGTTACTCATAATTGTTATGGCCTGGGTTGTTTTGAGTTGTTTTTAAGGTATCATTTTCTGTGTTCTTTAGTCTCTTTCTTTGATTAGAGTAGTCCACCTACCTCATAACAATAATATTTGTGGTGTGCTATTTTCATGAATTGTAATTCAAAGTGGTCTGTGAGAATAGAGTCACATAAACATTACTTTGAAAACAAGAAACATAATAAATACTAGCTGAGTGTCCTTTGCTCTATTGGGACCAAAAATAATGAGCCCCATCCATTTCTTCTGCATCAGGAGTGAGGAAACCTATCCAATAATCATTATCGGAGACAGAGTCAGCGACTGTAATTTGCTATGGTCATGTGGTGACTCAATAATGAAGTTGTGTGTCGGCTACATGACAGACATCATCTCTTAGCATGATGTTGTAATACAAATATGAAGCCTACACTGTAAACAAAACATAAACTTAGAAAACATTTTTATGGTTGAATTAAACTAGGAGCAGAATGTCCATACACAACGTTTCATATTTAAAATCACAATTTGCCATTTAAAATACTGTTAGTAACTGTTATTAAGGTTTCCTACCAATGCATTTTTTAAATACTGAGCAGAGAATTTAACCTGTTAATAAGAAGTCATACCTTTTTAAAATGTATATTCAAATTCACGTTCAAATATACTTTAATTATATGATGTATAACTTTAATTGCATGCAGAATTGTATTTTATGTCAATATAAAAAACTCATTTTGAAACTATGAAAAAAATACATTGTTTCCACAAATCAAGACTTATGTTTTTTGGGTAAATGTCAATGTGCTAGTTTTACCATACACAAGTTTATTATTAACGCTTAGCACTTTTTAACTGTATTTTATAAACCCAGAATAGGGTGTTTGGCCTATAAATTAAAATTATTCAAATGCCTTAAATACATCTTTTTTTTTTTTGTTTGTAGCTGTAGAGCAATAATAGAGGCCTCTTATCTTTAAATTGACATAGCATTTCTGGATTGTTCCTGCAATCATAGTTGAAGATTACCATTACTGTTGCCATTAAATTAATTCCAAGAATTTCATTTCAGTATTATAGTAGCTTGCTGTAACACAAATAAGTGGGTCAATCCACTTTGACCTACAAAACATAAACCATTAGTCTGTTCACACCGCTCTTAATTAAACTCTTGCCTCCTTGCCATCACCAAATGGGCGATCAGAGGTAGTGGCCAGCTCCACTAAGATTCCTCTCCTTTTTTCATGCCCTGTGTTCATATAGTCAAAGCAAGGGTCTGCATGCCACGCAGCAATACTACAACTAATAATAGCTGCCAGGGTCATGGGCAATCTGGATGGCGTTTAAATTTAGACCTTTCCCGGCGGATGTTCCATTGAAGTCATAAGCTCGACCTCTGACCCAGGAGCCTGGCTGCCACAGGACCTTTGGTGAACCTGAGGTTTAGAAGTACAAATGCAACACAAACGGTCACAGACTTACAAGGATTTAGTCATATGTAAGTAGTGTGCATGTGCGAGATTTGATCTGCTGAAATCCAACAGGCTGTTTGAGGTGAAAGGCAGTTTGGATAAGACACAAAGGGTACTGAACACTAACTACATTCATTCTCTGTGATCATCATATGACAAAGGAGGCCACTGACTGTGGTGCTTTTCTGTCTCTGTTCTCTGTCTCTCATGATGAAGGAACTTCATAAAAATAAAATCACTTTTGTTTCTTGTTAAAAGCAAAAAAAGTCTTTCTTTTTTTAATTTCACAATGCATGACACACATTTGAATTCTTTTTAAAAAATCACCAACAGCCTGAGGATTGTTTTTTAGATAGATAGTGAAGAAGTGCTTGCACGGATTCACACAGCCTTATCCAGTGTCTCTGTTGCTGCCAGAGTTCTGTGATGGATCGGGGGGTTGAAATGCATAAACAGGGACGGGGCAACTGATCTGTGAGGTATGTCAGGCGACACTCTTAAGATATCTGGTGGACAGTACCACTGAAGACCTCAATCTGAAATTATGGCAACATTGTAATGTTATAGCTTCTCCTGTCTTATTCTTTTTCTTTCCAGATGACATGCTAGTAGTCATTAAAATATATGAAGAACAATCTTGAAAGAAACATAATGACACTAACATGGAATGAAATAGTTCAGGTTTTATCAAGTTGGAGTTAAATATATGGATATGCATAACAGCTGTGCATTATTACATGAACTTTGACTCATCATGATGAAATAGTTTTGTTTCTTTCAGTTTATAATTTCAGAAACAATAAAAACAGACTCCAAGTGCCACTTTTGAAGAATCAAATCTCTCGCTACCTTTGAGAACTCTTAAACATCATTCTTCAGTTTCCATTTCAGCTCAGGCTATTTATATAGTGCCAATTCACAGGCACTTTACATAACAAAAAAAATTATATACAGAAATATAAAATCAATTCAATCCAGTCCCACTTGAAAGACTGTTTTAGATGCAAATAATACATTTCTTTTAAGTATGTACATTCCAATTTGCTACTTTTTATACTCCAACACAGTTAAGTTGAGTTTCTTCTGACAGATGGTAAAAATGCTTTTGTTTAAAGAAACCAAAACCAAACCAAACCATCACTGTATTTATAGTAACTCTTCTCTGAAAGGAGTATGTGACGATGGTTGACAGTCGTCTGTAATGTGTCATAAATTTTACAGCATGCATGTTGTGACAATGGAAAGGGAAGTCGTCAGCTGTGAGTAACTAGGGGTTTGAGAACACAGAGGAGACACAAAAAAATGCAGAACTAGTTTTAGAATATATCTTGACTTCACATATCTTCTGGACAACATGAACCTAAACGAACAACAAACTTCTTGCATACTAATGAACACGCCAACGTCAGTTTTCAGAAAATGTCCATATTGATTTTGTCACTGTAGTGTAACATAATTTTCTTCTTCTTTCTTCTGTGTCAGTAAGATTTATTTTAAAAAATGACAACATAAACCAACCCTGATCCCTGATTACTCATATTAAGCAACATGTGTCGCTTAAATTTGAAAAGATATCACATTTTGCATGGAAGAGAAAAATACCACATCTATCTATCTATCTATCTATCTATCTATCTATCTATCTATCTATCTATCTATCTATCTATCTATCTATCTATCTATCTATCTATCTATCTATCTATCTATCTATCTATCTATCTATCTATCTATCTAAATTAATCAGAATATCACTGAAAATGCATTTATATCAGTAAATAAGTTAAAAACTTATTTGATTGCATAATGACTCATGTCATTATTCTTGTTATAATACAAGAAGAGCATTTTATGGTCATGGGTTGTCTAATAAAAGCCGAAAATTTAGCTTTAGATAAAGATAAAATATACTATATAAGAAAATTACATACAGAAATGACTTATCGCTTGAATTGTCACTTTTACAACCATGGGAGAGGCTGCCGAATTAACACGTGTCCAACAAAGAGTCAGTAACATGATCCACACGGAAAATAAGCCATTGCAAAAAAATCGGGCTGTTCGCAAAGTGATGCGTGCAAAAACACGAGACTGAAGGAAAGTTACGGTAAGTTGAAGAAAAAAATAAGTGCAGTAGAAAAGCAGACGCTGGACAAGAAAAGCAGCAGCAGTGATAACACAGCCGTGTGAAGCAAATCCCAGTGAAGTGTTTGGGATAGATTCATAAGGTGAAACTGGTCAGAGCTTCAAGAGCCACCGCATACATACACATCACATGAAACTCTCACATTCATTGTGTTAAGACCCTCCTGAACCAGAGACAACGTCAAACACCTCTTAGCTTCCTTAATGCCTCAGCGATGCCACAATGAGCACATTCATCCCACAATGGACTGATGCTTTAATTAATACAAAAACTGTGAACAACCAGCTTCTTCGGAAATGGATTTTAGTGACCAACCCTCCTTGTGGAGACTGTGCCTGTCACAGGGCGTCTGTCAAAAACTCTGTTGAGCTTTCAGATCATTCATAAATCACAAATCATGCATGTAACATCCCAAACACATGAGACTGTAAACATCGAAAAGCCAAAGGAGAAATCACTCAGGTATCAGACTACTAATGAAAGATTGCACATATGTCAAAGATGAGTGGCAACTTTTTTGTTTTGCTCCGTGCATAACTTAAACAAACTATTCTTGACTGAAGTACAAGGATCTGTTTCATCCTGGTGAACCAATGTGACTGATCCGGAAAGCCTTAATGATGCACCGAGACATTGTACATTAAACATGTTGCCCTCAGTGATGATCTCTGTGTTTTCACCTTAAATCATCCAGCAAAGGAGTCATTTAAGTCCTGACTCGAAGTTGTGACTCTCCTCCACTCTTTTGAATGGTTGCTGTTGCTGTGCACATTTTGCAAGCTTATGATTTCCTTCCACATATCATTGTAATAATATGCTGGCATACAACGTCAATACCCTGCCAATAGTCGCAACAGAAGTAGTGACCATTGGCAGCTTGCCCCCCTTGTGGAGCAACAAACCTCCCCATGAGTGTGTATACCATAATTTGGCCATAATTTGACATTTTCATCAGAAAAATACAATTTATAATCATCAAAGCTGATATCAAAACTGTGTGATATTCCTCTATTACACAGGAACGGACGTATGTAAAAATATGTAATTGACTTTTTTCTTAAAATAAGTTAACTTTTTGTTGATACTGTAAGTCACTCAGATGTACTTATGAATGCTTACAATCACAAGATCCGAATTTTAACAAACGAATTTACATGTACCCCAACAATGTCGCGTAAAAATCACACTCCTCAGTCTCAATATGACATCTCTGAACTGTTTTTACGCACGGAGCGCGCAAGGAGAAGTTGCACACGCACCTGAGCTGGGTGGGGGGGGGGAGAGAGGGGCTCCTTCTCTCCGGGCTGCCCGCGCCTTCCTCACCCGCAGTGGGCAACTCCACGGCTCTGCCAACCCCTTTTTTGACCCCCGCCCACCCCCCATTTCCCCCACCGTCGTTCCCCCCGAAAAACCCGGTGTTACGTCAGAAAAGTGCAAGACAGGCAGACTCGGAGGAGCTAAGCGTAGATGCTGCTGCCAAACCCGGTTCGGGGCTGCTCACGAGCTCACCGCAGCCAATGCAATATAAAAACACAAGCCTTTTAAAGCAGCGACAGCATGCGGTAAGTCAACTGTTAATTCACGCGTGTTCGTCTCCTCGCTGGGATTCATTTTTCTCTCAGCTTTCTTCACGTGACATGTCACTGTTGCTGGCACAATTACGCGCAAAACAGAGCAGGAGAGTAAACGGTGTCCAGATAAGGAGTAGACTGGCTTACTGGTTTGAACAAAAAAAATAAAAGATGAGGATGAGGATGAGGATGATGATGATGCAACAGACATTTTTGACACACGGATGTTTTTGCAATTTTTAAGCGTGATTCTTTGTTGATCTGAAAAACAAAACATGCCCCACGCTCGAAATAGGAACCCCAGTCCCATCCCGGAGGTAACATGGGACACGGGGCTGAAGGAGATGAACGAGACGTGGAAAGGGGCAATAGCCTGTCTGGGGGTGGCCGTCTTCTTTGTAATGACCATCGGGATTATTTACTGGCAAGTAGTGGACCAGCCCAACAAGAACTGGGTCCTCAGGGGAACTTTCAGCGGACTGATCTGGGAGAGGAGAACCCACTCGCTGGTCATACAGACTCTGATGGAGGACAGGACCTACGTGGAGATAGACGTCGGGAACGTGGGGAACCCCGACATCGAGGTTCCCTTCGTGAGGAACCTGTGCTGGCTTAACAAAACCGAGTTCTGCTACACCTGGGACTCGGTGGCCGAGGTGAAGATCTCGCTGGAGGTGAGCGAGGACGCGGAGACGGAGTGCTACAGCATGGCCTGGACGCCGGTGAACTGTCATGTGGAGCTGAAGGTAAGGTGGTCGGTCAAGATTCAGTCAGTCCACGGAGGAAAATCTCACTCCGCACAGCGCTGGACTAATAAAACGTTTCCAGCTTCATTTTTGCGCGCGTCGAATTTGTTTTATCAGCGACTGACTTCATGTGCAAATGCAGTTAATTTAGTCCAAAAATTGCAAGAAATGGATCATTCAGATCTTTGCAACATAGTTAAAATAACAATTACAGATCAGGCCAAGTGGTTAAATAACTTGAATGTGTCGGATATTAAACATTATCATAAAAAGTGCATAATTGTTTTTTTTTTGTTTTTTTTTGCTTAAACACAGTGTGCAATGTTCAGTATCAGCGATCCTACATGCAAACTATTGTTAGAATGTAGCTGAAGATGTAGTTACAGGAAACCGGCACTTTTGTTCGACATGTTGGATTTCCATCCCAGAGAGAGTTAGACTGACATGTTTATTAGGATTTAATTT
Source organism: Poeciliopsis retropinna (assembly GCA_010277075.1). NCBI lineage: Eukaryota > Metazoa > Chordata > Actinopteri > Cyprinodontiformes > Poeciliidae > Poeciliopsis > Poeciliopsis retropinna. The sequence continues at coordinate 12,332,880 of VMRM01000005.1, forward strand.
AATGGAAAAAAAAAACATACTAGAAGAGTTGACTTGTTGATGAGAAGCTAAACAAAGAATTTAAAGATACAATTCAGCTTTGTGTGTTTGTCACTAAAATATATATGCAAATAATGAAAAATACCACTGTAGCAGTAAGGATTTTCACTAAATACAAAGGTTTACAAGGAAGAAATTATGATGCTGACATCAGAGAGACATATTATGCATTTGTAAATTTAATGTCAGGCATGTAACTTTTGGCAAATTTTGACTCAGATTCCTAGGCATTTGAGCTTCGTATTAGTTATAAAGGTTTCAGCTATGCTTAAGTCAAAGTGTTGGAAGTCATTGTTGGAGATTTGAAGACCTTGTTCGGACTTGGGAAACCATCTTAACGCAACACATTGAACACACTACATGTCGTCTTTATACAGTTTTGCTTAAAAGAACTTCACACGATACTCTAAAATGTTTTTCTGTGGTTCTCTCAAAAGAAGAGAGTGACAAATATAAATGCAAGTATAAAGAAAGACACTAGAAAATATGAATGGCTCTACTCAGAAGAAGCACAATCAATAGCCATATGCCTATTTTTGATGTCATTACATGTGCGTATGGAAGTTTGTTTTTGTATGGTGTAAAATTTGCTGTTGCTAAAAGAAAATGATTTTACACCTATTAGCTTTAAGTCTGTTTTTAACTTGTTTGCTACAGACAGACTTTCTAGCAAGTTGAACTTCGGATTAGGATGTGCAATGTGTGCTCTTGTGATCTGTTTTTCCATTTTAAAAATTAATCCAGTTATTGCATTATTTTAAAATTAAGCAAGTCAAATCAGCATAATTGGCATTTGCAAAAATCACAAGGCAGTCGGCGCAGTTTCTTTTTTTATACACAACAGCCTCCACAGTATAGCTGCAATCAGTTGAATTGCACTGTTTAAGAACTTTACATCCAATAATCTACTCACTGTAATCCACCCATCTTTCTCTCCAGCTTAAATTTCAGAAGCACTTATGATGTTTAGGGAGGTTAATCTGTTCCCACTGGAACATTCCTCACTTGCTGGGAACAGTCACTTGTGGCGTGACTGTTCCCAGCAAGTCTTTTTGTGCCCAGGTCGTCCTTGTTGTCCTAATTTTTCAAACCCTGCCGTCCGCAGAGCCTCTCAGGTGACCGTTTGGCAACGGAGGCCAGATTTGCTGACATGTTTGTACATTTCACATGAATGCTTTCCTTTAGAAAACCCTCGGTCATTCAATCCCTGCTGCGTGCTGTACTTTCTCAGACGGCTTCATGTACCTGCATCACACAGCACTTTTGGTTCTTCAGTTCTGCAGTCAGGTTTCTTCATTTTAATATGTTTAAAAAAAAAGCATGCGTCTTAAAAGACTAAAGGTGATGTAAGTTATTTTTAAGATGCATTTCTAACTAGCTTTGAGGCTTAATTTAAATACACAATATCCCTAATGTGACCCACGTTCGTGTTTCAGCATAAATATTCTAATCATCTATTCTACCTTTAAATGTGGTGGTAATAGTTGTATCGTATCTTTTTTATTGCTTTCTGTTGTTTTTCCAAGTCTTCCTTTGTTACCCAAAGTGGTGGTTCTTGAATAAATTGTTTTTACAAGTAGAATTAAGCATTTCTAAATGTTAAACCAAGTTTTAAAGAACTATTCTTTGGAAAAAGATTGCATTGAAGTCTAACTTAGTTAGTGGTTTAGATTAAGAAGTATATATGATCAGCTGCAACGCTTTTAATTTAGCGCTGAAAAGGAGTGTACACTCTTTATTGTTGTGACAGAAAGGCTTTTTTTAGAGTCACTAACGGACTGACACCCTTTGCATAAAGTCAGAGCTTCCCTATCAGGAAAAGCACTGCTGATTCTTTCTGCATTTGAACTTATTGTTATGCACCTTTAGCTGTATTTGTATAACTTTTGCTTGCCAGTTGTGGTTCATTATTTGACTGTACATTTGTATTCTGTCAGGACTGCTTCTCCATGGCCAATGTCTCCTGGTACGGCGGCGCGAATGTCCAGGGTCAGACTTGGCCCATTAATGATCAGAACATCACAATGCAGCCCTACATTGTCAGTAATCTGAAGGACACTCCCTCTGGATATGGCTCTCCACTGGAACGCTACTTCCTGGGTTCATCGGGTAAGGTGCCATTAAAAGACACACATACAAAATAAACACACAGAGATATATTTTCTAATGTGTAATATGACCCAGAGTCAGCTGTTTCTGCACACTTCTATCAAGGATTGTAGAAACCTGACTCAGCACTAGCAGATTTGCAATCCGGAGTGTGAGGGAAGCCCATTGGAGACAATTGTGTTGTTGTGTTGTGTTTCAGTGCATCTGAAACTCCTCACGTGTTTGTTTGTGTTTAAATCATACTAATAATAAAGACACAGCTCTCAAGGCAGCACTTAAAAATCACAATGCTGATTTGGTATGTTGTCTGACCCACAAATAGAGCGTAACATAATCCTGTCTGTGGCATCTCACTATATTAATTTTAGGATTAAACCACAAAGGGAAACAAACCACCTTTGGCATCTTAAATGAACTCTTTGGGATTCAGAGGTAATTGCCTTTTGTCTCTATTAGAAGGACAGTTTTGGATGAGAGTCCTCCCGACTTGTTTAACTCCCTGGGTTATTTTTGGGAGGTGTTAGATTTTATCCAAGGGGCACAGCGGGAACGCAATAACCGCCAGCGGATGTAAATGGTTAATGTGACTGATGGGGAATGTGTACATGTGCTTGTGTGGTAAAGTACAGCATTAACCTTGGCAACTTAATACTCTGAAGTTGTCTTAATCTGGTATTTCCTCAAAGATTTAAAACTGAATAACTACATTTTATTATGCAACTCAGTGATAATTGAGGTGGTGTCATGCCAAAGGTGTTTAACACAGCTTTCCAAATCTTTTTTGCAGATCAGCATGTAACAAACCGACTGTTAGTAGATAGGATCTTAAAATCTGTTGGTATATGTTTATTCATCCCATTTATCTATTGTTAAGCCTAACTATTACTAACTAATAACTATTCAAACTCCATGAACCTGACCTTTTTTAAAAAGTGCCAAGAGAAAGTGAGTTTTGAAAGATAACTCTTAGACGACCCTGTAGCAGTTTGCTGCAAGTCATGGAGGGGACACAGCAAATATCTAGAAGCAGGTGCTCTGGCCAAATGGACCTAAAATGAATTTGTTTACATGCAAAACATAACATTTGGTGCTGGCAGCAGCATCATGCCACCTTCAGGAGGTAGGGAAGATTTGATGAAGTGATGGATGGAGGTACTGCATATTCTGAACAGTCCTAGTGGAAAATCTGTTGAAAATGAAGACATGTAAAGTAGACTCTGAGGGCTGAAAAGAAAGCCAGGCTATAATTTTCAGATTATTATTTACTAAAATAGAATCTGCACAATTTTCCTTCTATACCACAATCACTACTGTTCACATAGCATAAATCCACACATACTCCAGCAGCTAAATCCACACATTGAAATGTGTGGATGTGTGCTAAATCCACACATTTCATTGTTACAAAACCCTGTAACAATGCAGCCTTGACAAGAACATCACATGACCTAAATCCCTTTTGCTAACCTTGTAAAACATGAGTGCACTTATCAGAACCTTGTCATGTTTTGGTTCTCTGTTGATCTTTGCACATGGAATTTAAAATATGTCAGATATGGCTGATTCGTCTGTGACATTTATGTTGTGTACTGTACATAGACTTAAAACAGGACAAGCTGTTATTCAAATAAAGACACAGATGCTTGTTTGGGCATTATAGATGAACTAACGCTGATATCTTAAAAATAGAAGGATGTTTTCATTTAAGAATCAGGTTTGCCTACAAAATTAATATTTCTCAATTATTTCTGGATTTAATCTTAAGATTTTTTTTTTTTTACCTAACTTTTGAATTATTGTTATGCTTTATTGCACAAGTTACAAGAACATGTATTTGAAAACAAGAGTTGTCACCTCAAAAAAAAAAAGTTCAAAGATGGCAAACTGTTCACAAGAGTGATGAGTTTAAGGATATTAATGGAAAGTTGATTGGCCGGAAAAATTGTGGTACAAAAAGATGCATGTGCAAGAGGAATAACTCCAGTCTTAAATGATTTGTGATGCAAAACCCTATAAAGAGTCTGGAGGAAATTCACATCGCGTGGATGCTGCAAGTCACTTTATTTGAAATAAAATCTTTCTCCATAATTCTGCTGAATATTAGTTTTAATTTCTTAACCACAGCAGTTTAATTCAAATAGAAAATATTTGTTGTATTCCAAATGGAAATTAAGTAACTGATTTAAAAAAATAGGCTCCTTTTGATCGTTACATTTGATTTGAACTTTTGCAAATAAATAATAAATTCCTATTCAAACTACACACCAGCATCTTAACAGAAGTTTTCCTTTTTTAAGTCTCACAATCCTTCACTTTGTATGAAGCTCTTTAGACTCTTAAGAACTTGGATAAGAACTGAACAAGAACTTCAATGAAAAGTCAAATAACAAACCAAACAACATCATGTATTTGTATTGGTCTACTCTGTTCCTAGTCAGATTAGGTTTTTAGCACAAACAAGCTTGCTGTCCTAAAGCTATTTACGTAAACTATAATTTTCAAGCATCTGTAAACCTGCACACAGTGGGACAACTGTGTACATCATCAGGTGTATGTTGACACAATCTGGTCCCCGATGCTCTAGTGCATAACCGTCATAGACTTTTAGTTTTTTGTTGCAGCAGGTGATTAGCTCAACAAACACAAAAAAATTAATGGTGTGATAATTTAATAAAATGTAACAGTAGCAGGGCCGAATGCTCCATGCATCCTATGGAGTGGAAATGTTAAATTATGACGTTTGAACACCAGCCTGGACTCTGTGGAAGAATGTTAACACAAAATTGATTCATGTTGCTGTCTGTCCTGGTTCTTCTCTTTCTTTTTTTCTTTCTCCCCATCCTTACAGATTAATGATATGAGCTTTGTGTTGAGTAGGTTTAAAGAATACAACTCTCAAACCATAAAAAAAAAAGCATGAACTTTTAATTTTAAATGGGCTTTTAATCTTAAATTGTTGGATAACAGTTACTGTCTGGTTGCTGCATCTGGTCAGACTTATCAGACATATCACAACAGTGCTGTAGTTTTACACTGAGGGAAGACATTTGAACTCAAGTGTATCACTGCCAAGTTCTATAAATTGATCAGTTTTATGATTCACTATTTAAACAAATTATTACTGGATGAACAGCAAAGTAACTCAAAACAAGTTCCTTCTTTGTTCTTGTTATAATCTGCTGTAGTTGCAAGACAACAGTGACCAAATATTTAAAAGCCTCCTCTTTATACAGCTGTATAACTTATCTACTGTCTTTGAACTGGTTTGGAAACCCTTTTTTTTATGACATCGTTATTCTTATATCGCTTCTGTTTTCTGCACCAAGAACTGTCTTTTCTGCCTCTCCATATTTAGCCCCATATCATCAGATGACAACAGGATTCAAATGAGAACAGGCTCACCACAGCGTGATCTCGAAAGGGCACGCACTGCATCACCTTTAGTGTGTGTGTGTGGAACAAAGGGACGGGAGGAGAGATCAAGAAACGGAGGGGTGCCGAATCAGTGCTGTGACTCTGTTACTGATCAACAGCAGTTGCATAAAATGCATTGCCGATTTTTGCACTATTACCCCCAAGTCATACTGTGTTTGCTATACGTTTTACCATCACCCTATCAACAAAGAAGCTTCAAAAATGCTTCGGTTTCTTCAGAGATCCCAGCAGCATGGTTCGATACTTCCTAATGATAACATACAGATTTAACATTTAAAAATAATTGTATTATTTGATGGTATAATCAATGGGCTCCACCCCAGTATTGAGGAGTTACAACTAAGTTTTTAATTAATGAAATCAAAAGAATATTGTTGCTGTTTTTTTTTTTTCTTTTCTTCTTTGCTTTGGTTTCATCTGAGACTCGCTGTCTGAACGTTTCCCTTTAACAGATTCAAGAAAGACTCCAAAAATAACCAAATGTAAGACAGCAACCACAGCTCCACAACATTCTGCTGAGTGATATAACCATTTAATGTAATTAAGAAATTCCATCTCGGCTTCAAGATGGAATTTCTTGAAGCCGAGATGGAATTTCTTTCCGTTTCTGCTTTAGGGGAACAAATATACTGCAGCTTTAATATAATATTAGGACAGCTGCTTGAACTCCTTGACCATTACACACGAGGTCCCAGCATGTGACCTGTCTTCACTTACTTTAGTTAGTCAGTGGAGCACATTATAAATGTGGTAGGGCCTGAGTGACATGTGCAACCTAAGAGGACCTCTGGGAGTCAAAGAAACTGAAGATTTTGTTGCTGACACTCAAATATCGGAAGGCTGTTGGCACAGATGTATTGAGCAGAACCAAGAGGGCAGAGGTGTTTGCAGAGAAGCAGAAAGATTAGATAGAGAATATATGGAAGTATAGGAGTGGCTGACATTTGAGAATACTGGCAGCTAGAGGAACGACTCGCAGCCCCACCTGTCTTTATCCATACAAACATAACTGAGCTGTGAGGAGCGGAACAGTCAATATTATAACATTTTGCTCAAGCTGAGGTAGGATTTTACTCTGTTTCAAAAGCAAAAAGCTTACCAAACCGTCATGTAAACTAACAGTAACATTTCTGTGGAACAGCTAAAAACGTTGTTTTCCCTGCCGGGACATGCATCTATTTTGAACAGTTGTGTATCTAATTTAATGCAACACATGTAAGCAAATAATTAACACACAGCAAAGGCCAAAATACTGCATGTAGTTTCAAAGTTATTTAGTTTTACCAACCACTGAGAATCAGTCAAGGGAGAGAAAGATTAGGGTGATGATAACAAGGTATTCTAACTTCAAAGATTTTCCAAGAATATACTTAGCTTTAAAGTGTTAAATTGTTTGGCACCCATTTATTTAACAGAACTGCTCCAGCCATATATTCTCAAAAGAAAACTCAGATCAAGCAGACAGATAATCATTAGTAGGAGAACAGGAAGAAGGGCACAGGAATTGAACCCGGAACCTTCTGCTACAAAACAACAGAGCTAACATCTGTGTCACTGTTGAGCCACCTTTAACACAATGCTTCTATAAAAAAATGGTGATGGCCATATGTCTATTGTCCATGTTTATTTTTCCAAACAGAAATTTTGGTCTTTCATATAATGGTAGAAGTTGGAGTGACCTTCTTTCAGGTAGCTGACAGGCAGTGTGCAGGAATATTGGGGGAGTGTTGTTACTCCATGGTAAATCAATCAATAAATAAATACTATGAATGTCATCCAACTATAACTTTATAATAATTAATCAATGTTGTACATTCCCATTATGAGCAGCTGCATATTAAATAGATCTTGCTCGCCCTCCACAGAAGCTCTACGCTGTCAGCCTCTGGACATAAAATAACTGAAATTATTCTGGGACATGTCATATTGTTTGGGTTGTATGTTGTGAGCTTGCTTTTCACACATGGTATCACAACCAATCCGTTTCATACCCACAGTCACTAATGTGTACTTGTAATAGGATTTCACATGATTAAGAAAACATCTAACATCAAATAGCATTACTGGATGTTGCAATTTTGAAATGACTTGCAAAAAAACATATCATTTAAATTTGGTAATGCCTTTCTTATTTGGTCCAAAGCAAACATTGACCCAGGTAAGAAAAAGTGAATCTAGCTGCCAGGAAAATATAATTACCTGCCTACATTTTTACATCTTTACCTTCCAAAATATTTTTGCTGCATTAAACAAGTGCAACAGAATATATTACTGAAATCATAATAATAATAATAATAATAATATAGAAATTTAAAATTTATGTTATTCTTTTGGACTGGTCAATTTGCTCCAGGGAAGCTGTTGCCACAGTCCAGTTGCTTGCCACCATCAGCATGTGAAACGTGGAATGAATGTGGACTGTAGTGCTTTGGGATTCTCCGGATTTGATAAAGAGTCACACAGTTACAGGCAATTTACCCTTTGGGATTCATTTTTGTGCAGTTTGTGGCACAACACAGAAATCTGCTTGTAAAATCTAGCAGCGCTATATGTGGAGGCAAACTGACACCTCAGCACAACACCTTGATGCGACATCTTACACCACCATATATCATGGTGGTGGAGGCATTATACTGTTTGTCAGTGACAGGGAAGTTGGTCAGGACTCATTGGAGGAACGGTGGAGATATAAATTCAAGGTAGTCCAGAAAGAAACCCTGTTAGACGCTACAGAGGACCTGAGGCGCGGGCGGTGGTTCACCATGTAGCAGGACAACGACTGTAAACAGAGGCACAACAGAATTGTTTAGATCAAAGCATTTTTATCTGTTTTAATGCCTCAGTCCAAGTCCCGATCTAAATCCAACTGAAAAATCTGTATCCTATTTCGACCACCTTACAATTTTATGAATTGATCTATCCCATAAAATCACAGTAAAAATACATCAAAGTTTGTGGTTGTAACATAAAAAAAAAAATGTGGAAAAGTTGTGCTGAGTCGGTACTTTTTTTCTGTTGTCTTCATTTCTCTAGACGCAGAGGAGGAATTAGATTGAAATTCAGCTTGTCTTGTTTTTTAAACTACGACTCTTAGAAATATTATTTCTTTTCCATGTTTCTTTGTTTCCTTCTATGACTCAGTCTTTCCATGTGGGATGATAGTTGATTGCTGCTCCTATACGGTTTGTGTGTTCAAGTAGGCAGGAGCCAAGTATGACTGAGTCAGAGATAAGAGCTGTGAAACCGTCATGCATTTGATTTTGACTCTTTCGCATTGACTCCATTGCAATCAAACTGAGCTTTTTGATGTCATGCAAAGCTGATAAAAACTTGAAAGTGTTTTTTCTTAAAATTTTATTGAAAGCACAAACACAAGATGGAATGAAATCACTAAAACAGAAGGTAAAAGATTATCTGTTGACAATTCACCAGATAAGCTACTTTTATATATAGCTTAATTTTGTTTAATTACAACCACAGGCTTTAACGGACTTTAATGTATTTTCATGTGTTTGAACCAGCACAAGTTAAGGTTTGGTTCGTGTTCCTTTATCACATAAAATCACATTAAAATATCTGTGTTTTTTGTTTTCAATTCATTTGAATTCAGTTTTTTTTTAGCACAAATTCACAACACATGTAATCTCAAGGCACTTCATAAAAAAAGATCGCATTATGTCACTGACTTGCAGCAGTCACTCCTCCTGGACAAGCGTAAGGCGACAGTGGTCAGCTGCTTGTTTTTGTGTCGCTGGCGGTTCCTTCCGCTCATACTGAGCATGCATGTAACGACAGAGGAAATGAAAACAGAACCTGGCTCGGTGTGAACGGCCATCTGCCACAATGACCGACTGGGGATTTGAGAAGACAGAGCATTACACACACACACACACACACACACACACACACACACACACACACACACACACAAAGAAACAGAAGCACTGATCTAGAAGTATGTAGAAAAATTAATGGCAGTAATAGCTCCTTCAGTGGCTTCATCGCAGAGAAAAACATAGTAAACTTGATAAGCTTTGAGCTGGTTTCAGATTGTAAGAGCACAGAGTGTTAGTTGCAGTAAAGGCTTCTCTAGGAGAAAGACACTAAAAAAAACCCAGGTAAAGACTCTCATCTATAGAATGACAATGTTAAGTTGTTGGCAGCAGTAGCTCAGCTAATTCCCCCAGTTATAAAAGAAGCCACAGATCAACAAAATGCCAGAAATGTAGCATCTCAAAAGAGAGAACATACAGCAAACCACTGAAATAGCAGCAACAAATGGAAAACTGGAGAGCGGAAGCAGAATGTATAAGTCAGGATAAGTGACAGAATTTATAAGTTTGAAAAGTAGAAGAAGCATGAAAACTGTTAAGATATATTAGAGGTAACAAAACTGAAAACTGAACTACTTTCCTCCTATTGTTTGACATATCTTGTATGTTTTAAATTTTAGGTTGGAAGAAAAAATATCTAAATTATACAAGTGACAACCAAAACACAAACAGCTGTGAATTATGACAAAAACAGGAAAGGTTCAGATTTATTTAATCTCAGAATATGGCAAACAAGACTGGGTATTTTTGTACAGCATATGTAACCATCTAGTTACAGCTATATTTAAACTAATTAAAAAGAAATAATTGATACAGCTTGTATGTAAAAATGCTCATGTTTTGTTTTGCTTCTTTTATGCTTTTGAGTGGAGATGTTTAGAACCAGTTATGTGTTTTAATTGCCTTATTAGGTCACCAGTAGGTTTATGGTGAAACTCAAACTCTGCTCTTTTCGACAAACATTAATCTGAAACATTTTCCAGTCAACCACCTTTTATTTTCATCAAAATCATAAAAGTAATAAAGTGGAGTGATGAGAGGAGTCGAGCTATAAAGGTTCCTCATTGTGTCATTATTGTTTCAATAAGGGGGGATTGGAAATTTACTAACATGGCAGGAGCCCAGTTTTGTGGCTATCAATTACTTGAGGTTGGGCACAGAAACTAAATTTCCATTGTTAAGGAAATTCATGCCTTGACACACACACACACACGCACGCACGCACACGCATAGAGCATTGTGCACATTTTTAAAACTGAAGTCAGGTTTGTAAGGGTGCACTGGCATCATAAATAACAGTATAAATATGACATGTAAAGGAGTGCAGCCCATCTGGTCTGCAGCAGGAGGAACTCAGGCAGCAGTGTTTTTTTTTTTCCTCTTTTAGAGGCCCTAGATGCTACATTAAAACCTTTCTGACCCCTGAGAAAGCGTACCAATCTATCTCCACACGCCACCTCCAAGTGTTCACCTCTGCCCCAGCAAAAAGGAAGTGCATGGAGCCTTTATGGTGCCATAACACCTACCCTGTTTTTCTTGGATGCGTGCAGTTTTCCGCTAAAGAAAATGTACGTGACTGTGTGAGTGAATACATGCATCTCCACGTGTGTGAAAGTTACTTGATTTGTGCGCTTGCTCGCAAACTGTAAAATTGAGGAATGCATGTGTCAAATCGCTCATTTGTGCCCATTAAATTGTGCTGCTGCTTTGAAAGTAAGAGGATACTTCCAGTAAGGCAAATAATTTCACCTTTGAGAGCTGGTGGATATTTTTTTCTTTTTTTGTGGGAACCTCGGAACGTTTAAATAATTGTTCCAAAAATAGGGTCGCCCCTTTTGCTTCCTCCCCAGTATCCCACCTTGGCTGTTACCCAAGGTCTCAATTTAGCGTCATTTTCTTTGGAATTCTACATTTCCTGCTCTCGTGTGGTGAATTTGGAGATATGCAATGTTTTTTTTGTTGTTTTTTTTTTTACCAAAGCAAAGAGCTTGTAAGACTCTCCTTACAGTCTTACAAGCAAAAGGCAAAAAGCAAAACGCATCATGTTGTATGCAAAGGGAGTTAGATTATATAAAAATAGTAAGTAGTAAATCTTAGTTTCTAAGATTTAGTACAACTTTGGATCTGTAGGTTTGTCTGCAGTTTTGGATGATGCTGTCCCATTTCCCTGACTCACTTCTGTTTTACTGCCAGTAAGAATTACAGTTGAAACCACTCATTTGCATAGACTGTATAAAATATACGTCAGATTTTTGGGGGGATGTTTTGCTGCAAGAAAGGTCAGTGCATAAAATATATTGCTTTATGAGGAACATCTCAAGAAATCAGCCAGGAAGCTATAGATTGGAGACATATTTAGCTTTCAAATGACCAATTTCCCTAATAATAGAATTAAATTATTTGCTAAATGCCTTAAGTACAACAAAGTTGGTGTTTTGGAGTGGCCAGCACCAAGCCCTGATCGCACTTTAATAGAAGATTTTGGGTAAGGGTTCAAAAGGTGAATGTGAGCAAGGCAGTCTTGAAGCGAGGGAAAGCTATATCAGTTCTACAAGGATCAATGTATTGTGGTTAATAAGTTCAAATTAGTAAAGAAATTTATGCAAACATCTGAAGTTAAGTAAAAGATCGAGAGATATAAATTGTTGTCATTCCACCATTTTGTAAATATTAGTAATTTTGCTAAATCTTTCTGTCATAAACTGCAAAAAGTTTAGTGTGAATTAATATCAATTCAATATGTGAATAAAAGATTACACATTTATTCCTATACAGTGTGCTGTATGTAAATATCTGGTTTCAACTGTAAGCATCTCTGGAAAGCACACTCAAGCAACACGTTCCGTCCTGTGCTCACTTTTAGTAAAACACAGCGTGCAGCCTGCGGTATCTGCTCATCATTCTGTGCATGTACTTGGTGTTTGGTTTACTCTCACTTCATCTGTTTTCACTGCTTGTGTTTCACTTTCATCCCTTTATGAAGCCATAACATTTTCTACACTGCTCCACTTTCAGCCACACGCTACACATTTGCTTTTGTACAGACTAATTCAGCAATATTCTTTTGCAGTATTTTACCATTAAATTCAGCACGACTCATGTACAGGTATCATGGGTTATGCTGTGTAAATTACAAATATATTTCATAATGTTTATCAGCAAAAATCAACATTTAGCTCTTTAAATCTGTATGACGGAGAGTAGTGGTGACCTAATACCTTGTGAGAAGCAGCTGAGGTGTTACCAGTATCTCTTTGACATTATCCATTGCAAACACATGAGAATTACCTTCAGGTTAAAGGCTCTTCACTGGCCTTATGCAGCACTGAAACGTGGATCTATGAAACTATTAATCTGATTATAAACTGGTACATGTGTACCCTGCCCGCTTTTGGTGGTGGCTTGCATGAGAACAGTAAGTGCATTGAAACCAGAGAGGGTGGCGGAAGCAGGCCAAGCGCTCAACAGCTTCTCAGACTATTTAATCTCTTCATAGACCAGCTGCAGAATCTGAAATCCTCAGGTTGGGCACTTTAAGCTGATTGTGGCAAAAAAAAAAAAAAAAAGAAAAAAAAAAAAAACCTGAGTCAGGGGCCGGGGTCAGAGTCTGGGTTAACGGCACTGATCGATAGCAGATTTTGCTGGCCTTAGATGGGAATGGCCCAGAGCCGGACAGGACAGAGAGGTAGAGCGGGTGCTTAAAGCAGGAGAGTGGTGAGGGGAGGGGTAACCTGAGATGGACAAGACATTCCTTGCAGGGCAACAGTTACATCTGGGGACAAAATTTTCTCATGCATTTTTTATCGTTTCACTGCTTGCAAGGACTGTCTACACTGGAGCTCATGGCACATTTCCACTACACAACAAAAGTCTTGATTTGTCCCTCACTTCTTTATATTTTCAAAGCCAAACTATCTTCACGTCTGTCTCTGTGCCTCACAACAGTATTCATACCCCATGAACCTTTTCATACTTTATCATATTACAACAACAAACAATAAGAGATACATCTTACTGGCTTTCAGTGTTTTCAGGTCTTAGTCTGTGATCGCCCTGCACTGGACATCAGCCATCTTTCCATCACGACTGACCTCCCTGTAACCTGCTGGAAAATAATTCCCACAGTATGATGCAGCCAGCATTATGTCTAATAATATCAATGGTGTTCTACCATTCATAGTGTCACGTATGTATAGGTGAAGATAGTCTCTCTTCCAAACTTTATCGCTTCAGTCAATCGGAAACATGAATTAGTCATCTGCATTTTCACTGCTGGTAAATTTATACTAGCAAAGGGATTTTCCCAACTACCCGACTGACTCTTATACCCTAGGTGTGCAGTGCAACCTGCTGCCAGACTCCTTCAACGGCGCGCTGCTGCCACTGCTCATCTCAGGCAGTGTTTTTCTTACATCTGATATCAGCTGACACAGCCTGCTCTCTGCCTCCCACAACAATCTGCCGCACTCATCCAGGTCTCAGTAACACTCAGTACACTGTGTCATGGAAGCGGAATCTGCAAAGGATCATCTCACTTGCACCATCTCCAGTTTGAAGCCAACTAGAGAACTAAATACAAAGTGTGTGACTAAGTCCCTGTGTCAGTGTGGCTGTGTTTTATAAAAATCCGTGTGAAAGGTTGCCAAATGTAATATTTATTTGGTTCTGACAATAATGACGCAGTACACTTATGACCCCCTGCCCTGTCTTTTTCCCACTATGCAGGAGTCACAGTGCTTGTGTCCCCTGACATCCCCATGCACCTCGGGTTGGACTGCAGACAGCAGTTCTGCTTGAAGTCGCTGCCTAGTATGGAGCGCCTCCCTCTCCAGTACACTGTGTGTGTGGCCCGCAACGTTAAAGCCGCTCACCTGGAAGCCTTGCAACAGCTTTCCGAGCTTAGCAGGGAGCTGCCAAACATGAAGACGTTGTGGTGAGTTCAGGCTAGACCAAGATTTTAATTTATTCCCCTTCAGTTGTTATGAGTCAAAACAAACACCATGTCTCTGACAGGATGCCGTTCTGGAAGTTCCTCACCAATGTGGACACGGGGCCGAAAGTGGAGAAGGAACTGAGAACTTTCTCCAATCGTCTGAGGAGACACCAGTTGGGGGAAGGAGTCATTAGCCTCAATGAACATTCCACCACCCTCCTTTCAGAAATGGTACATGCTGTACATTCGTTTCTGCACTGACGTAGACTTTTAAGTCTAAATCAATTCTCAGGTTTAGATTTTAAGTAGTTTCCCTTAAAAGGCCTATTCAAATGATGGACAGATTTAAGTTTTGATTTAAAGATCACAATCATTGCAAAACTGCTTTTCTGCAAAAATACAATCAGATTACATCATAACTACAAATACAGATCCAGTGAAGCTTTTTGTCACCCATTCCTGCCTGAATGTATTTAAAACAATATAAGAAAATATAATTTTGACATTAGATACCCAAAGTAGCTGATTTGGCACGTTTAGTTGTAACTCAAACTTCTAGATGGCAGCAAACAGTTTCATCTATGATCCTTTGAATGTGTTGAATATGCTTTGACGATAAGTAGTGCACTTTTATCCCAACTGGAGATTCTGCATATTGACCTCGACAAGTTGGTCCAACTGGGTTCAAGTAGGTTGAGAAAGCTACGGTGGCATCCTCACACCTATAATGTATTCTGGTCATTTAAATATAAAAAATTATAGATAAACCTCTGATTTGAATAACACCAGTTACAATCCTGCAGTTTTTATGCGGCATTTAGAGGAAAGCCAGGCTAATGCAGCAGAGAGTGTGTGTAACATTAAAACATTGTCTATTTCTATTTACAACTCAGATAACACACATACTGGCATCATAATGTTCAGCTCATAAGGTGAGGTTTTTTTTTTAAATGTTACAGCTTACAGTATAGAAGCTGCAAGCTGTAATGTAATGAACTCGACATTTTCTTGAGCAACTATTACTGGGTTAAGTACAATGACATATTTTGCTTTAGTGATGTACAAGCTTTCACGGTGATTCAAGTTGAGCCCTGTCTGATTACCACACAAATTTTATATTCATGCTTCACCAAAAGGTAGACACTAATGTCAGCCACTGACTGAAGATGTCCATCTTTTTCTTTTAGGGTGTTGCTTTTTCATTCATTTGTTCTTTTTCGAAAATGTGTGGCTCTCATGATCTTCCTAATTAACAGTTCGAGCAGTGAGGTTGGTGAGGGCTCACAGGTCATGTGAGCTGACACAGCTGACACAGCTGAAGGAATATTTTTAAGTGGACCTCCACTGTGACTGAAACAGGCAGGGAACAAAAGAGGGGGAACAGATTCACTGAAATGGCAAAGCAAAGAAAAAAAAAACTGTCTAAAACTTCCTAAAACATCATCAAAGATTTTGCTATATTCAACAAGTAATTATTTTCGGATAAAACTAGCATATTATGAATTGCATTTTATGGTTTCATGTCCATCAAGTAGTATCCTCTGAGAGACATTCCAAACTGCACAGAAACAAACACCACAGTTAAGTGGATCCATGTCAATACCTGGGGATGTTATATTACAAATCAAATATATTTTGGAAAAAATAAATAGAGGCTCCCACTCAGAAGGCTCTCAGGTTTCTGAGAGTGTGGTAACTGCAGAATGGCAAAGAACTGGGTGTGCTGAGGTTCAAAGGGATCTCAGCCAAGATCAACTCCAGCAGGTTATCCTGACACCAGCGCAATGCTGCGATCTGACTGGGAGTCCGGGAAGATGAGGAGTTCATGGATCTGTGTTTGTACTGTAAATACACAAAGGTAACTGTATGTTCCCTTTTACAGATCAGTAGGTGTGAAGTGACAAAGGGAGGAGGTAGATCGTGGGAGTAATAACACATATCTGTAGTTGGTGAACGTGACGTTTAAAAAACCTCCTCTCCTCATCCCCTATTTTGATACACGGTAGATTTAGTCCTACAGTGCGTTATGGAAAACTTTTACAAGTGTAGTTGAAAGGAATCCAATATTATAGAAGCGCAAGTAGATTATTAGCCAGACTTTGCCCTTCTTTTTCTGTTCCTACAAAGATTTTTATCAACTAAGCTGGCTCTATATAATTTATTTCCTTTCATTGTTTGTCATTTTTCTGAACAAAGATCAAGGTTAGAATTGAGATTTTGTTTTTCTTGATTCTTCTTATGTAAACTAATCATGCTTTCAGACATAATTTACAAAGCAAACCCAGAAACTTACACAATATAAGCTAATCTATCTTTTGTTCCCATAGTTCATTCACATGCTGGGATAAAACTTTATATTCTTAAGAGCTTTGGTTTCGCACTTACATAATGTGAAATCTCAATTCATGAGAACTCACGTTGAACGTTTTTATTGTCCACAGTGACCTACATGCCTGATTGAAAAGCATAATTCGGCATCTCTGTTCCCTTCTATAGGACCACGACTACCTCAGCAGCAGGAAAAGAGGGATGTCCAAGAGACTGACCAGGGACCTCCCACTTGTCAAGCTTCTTAACATTTCCATCACCCTGTCTCCTTTCCTGGGCGTGGATGCCACGCAGTTCCACACCTCCCTCACTGACGGCACAGAGGACTACTGGCTCAGTCTTCCCTCAGCCACTCAGGGGAAGCTGGTGAGAACCAAGCAGCGAAAACATTCACCATGTTCACCAGTCACCACTTAAAATTTACAATATTTCACCTAAACTAGATGTATTACTTTTCATATTCCATGTGAAAAAGTATTTAGTCCCCTACATATTACCTGTTTTCTTTTTTTTGGGGGGGGGGGGTTGCCAATAATTCCTGAAGTGAAAGTAAAAAAATGTGTCTCAGTCGGAACTAATGTTTGAAGGGAATCATTAAATATATATATTTTTATTATTATTTGTACCTGTGTTAAAAAATTATATTCAGTGACATGGTTTTTAAATGAACTATATCACTCTGTAGGGCGGCCGAGCCAGTGTCAGAATGAATGGGAATTTTCTGGTTCTGGTTTTCACCAGATTGTGTTTTTTGTATTATTTTGAGCAGTTCATTGCTGACAATAAGGATGTTGAATACTTGATTAATTACTTTGTGTTGACTTGTTTAGTTCTTTTTGGTGTTCTGCTCATTGTGTAGTACTGTAGTTTCTTCTCTTTTTTAAAAATAAATTCCTTTACCATGAACATGAGGTGACATTTTTCACCTCTGCGTTTGGGTCCAACCTCCAGCCCAATGTTACAGCCAGAGTCTGGACTGGAATTTGATCAAAAGTCTGTGAAGGGAAATAAAGATTAGGGTGAAAAACAGAAGCTCCTCAGCAGCGACAAATTGTCAAAACACAAATGTGTGGATATAAACAGAAACGCGTAGTTTCAAATTTGGCACTCATTATACAATACTTGGTTATTTTTTGAGAAATGCCTGCCTCTTTTGCTGATCTAATGCAGGGTTCACAGCCAAATTAAAACCACCACTATCTAAATCTGCCCTGGCCATGATGGTTTTAATATTAACTGCATTGTTATATCCTCATTTTTAAGTTGCTTTTTTAAAAGCACCTATCAAATGCATAACTATGAATGATTATGGGCCTGTTTGGGCTTGAATTATGAGTTGGCCAAGGGGTAAGTTGACCCAGTGTCATTACTTTTACTTGATTACTTATACAGCACTTGATCCTGCACTGGTTTTAAAATAAATGGCATTCAAATTGTGAAATAGATACCAAATATTCTAAAAGTAAATATTTTAAGCTATGCACACTCAAAAAAAGAACACTGAATATATCCAAGTTCATAAAATCTATCAAGGTATTATTTAGATCTTACAAAACTGAAATGCTACAGTTGCATTTCACTTGCACTGTTTTCCTGGTCCGTTTCCGCAGATCCCTGTGCTGACCAAGTGGCGAGGAAAGTTCTGTGTAAAGCTGAACCTCACTAACCCAGCCGCTGTGAGCTGGTTCCTGGACAGAGTGGAGTCCCTGCAGGCCCATTTAGGGATGGAATACGTTGTACTGGAGGGGGGGGAGGGGAATTTGTTCGAGGAGCAGGCCCTGCGAACACCGCTGGTTCTGACTGGAGATAAATACATTGAACTTCTGGCTGACATGGCCACCAGCATAGGAGAATCCACCATCATGACAGCTGGAACTAGGTAATGCATCTTCCTGTTCAAGTAAGAATGTGACATTTATATTTCCATTTCAAGGTTTTGTTAATTGCAAACATTTTGTGTCTCAGGTCAAGCCACATGCCTCTGTTCATCATGATGGCACCCTTACAATCTGACTGGAGTCCATCGGGTTTGAGGGCAATCATTCCCTCCTTGTTGCACCATGCCTTGGTGGGGTACAACTTCCTCATTCCCGATGGAGTAGGTAATACAACAGCCTCTTTATCACATTTTTTACAATGTAAAATTTCAGTAAGATGCTTATTTAAAATACACAAACTTTGGTTTTAAATCAACTAAATCAAGCATACTCCAGTCCTTTTCTACATTCCTTCAATGGTAGCTTGCAGCCGAGCAGACAGATGATGTCTGGGTGAGAACTATTTTCTTTGAAGTGGAGAAAAGAGGCACTTTCTGAAAAAAAAAAGTGTGACCCATTAATTTGTCTTAAGTCTAATTCGGTATTTCTCTGAGTCCCTCAGGGCCGACTGTGCTGTGTGTTTAGGTGTTTCCCTGCTGACACACACCTGACTGAAACTAACCAGTGATTAATGGGCTTCTGCAACATTTAATTGTGGTATGAGGAGTTGATTAAATCATTTGAATCAGGTGTGCTGGAGCAGAGACTCATCTGAAACATGAAGAACTGGCAGCACTGAGGAGCAAGGTCAAACCCCACTGGTCTAATGTAAAGCTTCCATACAAAGTTGTAGTTGATTTTAAAGCCTTCGTGTAAATATTTAAAGCAATATTGCTCTCCTACTTTTGTGAATAGAGCCCAACTTTTATAAAACCACAGTCTATGTAATACATATCTATTTCTGTCTTTTTCAAAAACTTCATGTTTTTGTATTCAGTGTATCAGCTCTAGAACTATTATTACCCCTTGAGTCGTGTCTTATAATTCTCTTAGGAGGCTCTCTGTCTGGAGACCTGGCCACAGATAAGGAGCTGTTTATCCGGTGGCTGGAGATAGCAGCTTTTCTTCCTGTTCTCAGCTTCCATACGCCACCCTGGGTCTTTGGTGAGGACCAGGTATTTGCAACTGTAATCCAACAATACTTTTAACCAATCACAGACCATGCATTCCAGCTTTAATCTGCAAATTGTGTAGATTAAAGCATAGTTTGCTTTAATCTGCATAATTAAAGAAGATTAATTATGCTTTAATTATGGACAGTGATATAGTCCACTGTGAAGTTTCTGCAGACATACCTTGTAGTAATCTGTAATATTCTTTTTTTTTTTTTTTTTTTTGAGAAAATTAATGTTTGAGGTTCTTTGGCTGTCATCCATAATCATAAAAAAAGAAATAAATGCTCATTGCACCAGTTGTACACAATGAATCTGCATTATATATGGGCTTCCCTTGTTTTGAAATACTGGAATACTGGAAAAATTCAATATCTTTGAATTTTTATCTTTGAAAAAATTCAAATATATTCCAGTTTACTGAGCTGCACCTCTTTTTAAGGTGAGAAAATTAAAGTTTCACATTTTGATGGCAATTTTCTTCAGAAATTGAAGAAAATTGGCAATTTTTCTTCAAAATTGCCATCAGTGTAAGAGAGGTGGAATGTCTGCTTATTTAAAGTCTTAAAAAGATTAAGCGGCAGTACCAGCTACTTTTAAACAAAGGTAGTAAAGAAGTAGCGCACTGGCAGTTGTTCTCACTGATGCTTTTGTAGCACCGTAACATTTTTCTACACAGGAAAGAAGAAATGAGCAATTCACCAAGCTCAGCAGGAACACAGGGCGACCAATTTCCGGTGATGGATCACGATGCTTTTCCTAACAACTTGCAAGAGCCCAGATTTCTGAAAAAATATATTTTTTAATTTATTTCTAGAGGATGACAGCTGTTTCACCCCTCCTTCTAGCCTTCCAGTCTTTCGTCATCTCAGTCACCTGTGGTTAAGAGTCCATCTGTTCTGAATTACTATCCCTGTTCTGGATTTATGGCTCACTCTCACTCCTTAGAGTCACCTCAACTGGAATAATGATTCCAAATTGTGGCAAAAAATATTTTACTGTCGCAATGAAGGTTTCCATTAATGATAGACAATTGTGACAGAGTTAAAATGATGAATTACTTTTTCGGTACCAATAGCAATTAGGACGGAAGCAGGGAAGTGTACTGGTAGCAATTTGTGTTGCGTGACAACGATGATAAAAATAGAGCTTTTGGACAGTTCTGCTAGACATTAGACAGCAGTAAGTTTTCCACTTTGGTATGTAGTGCAGCATTCAGCTTATAAAGTTGAATGACGCAAGACCAAGGTGACGTTTACTGTAAAACAGTCTGCTGAAATACATGTTGTAAATAACTTTAATATGGCATTTTTTACTGCACTTTGGTGCACCTTGTTTCCAGAATCTGTAAGACGTTATGCAGTCACAGACAGGTCACAGCAACAACTGCAGCGGAGTCAAATAGCAGCGAAAACCTCAAAGCCACACACACGCCTGGATTCTCAATTAGAGCAAGATTCACTCAAACCTGGGCAGCAGTTCAAGCCCATTCCAAATGTTCCCAATCCCCAGCTCATGAAAATACATTTTCTTTTTAATAGATGTGGTCAAATTAGGTTTTTGTCACGGGACACTGAGGAGGATGTGACCCTTTTAGGAATGCTACATTCGTTTGGCTAAAGGCAGTCCAGAGCAGTGCTTGGACAGTAGAGCCACTGTAAGGAAAAACAAAGCACTCTGCACTGGCAGGCACTGTTTTATTAAACACATGACGCTGATAAAGTATTTATACCCCTTAAATTATTTCACATTTTTCACGTTACAGTCACAACCTTTTATGTATCTCATTGGTATGATTATAGGTCATCACAAAGTAGTGCATAACTGGCAAGTGGATGTAATTCTCAGTTAGTCTTGGGTCTGGATTTGACTAGGTCATCCAAGCAGAGGAATAATGCTTTGATCTGCTCTATTGCATTGCGGCTCCTGCTGTATGTTCAGTATGCTTTGCTGGAAGATGAACCTTCAACTTTGACCAGCTTCCTTATCCTTACTAAAAAAACAAACAAAAAAAAAAAACAACATCCACAAAACATGCTGTTGCCACTACCGTGTTTTCCCTTTGGAACGGTGTGCTTAAGGTGATAGTTTTACACATTGTGTTCGCAAATCTGCTGGTCTAAAATGTCAGCTCTGGTCTTAACTCAGCAGAGCACCTTCTGTCATATAACTTCTTAAGTTTTATTTTCCATATAAACTTAATAAACGGCTTATTACAAAATTTATGGCTTTATTACAAAAATCATGGCTTTTGCTACAACTTCAAAACATTGACACTCCTGGTTCTTTTAGAAAAGTTGAGGTAATTCCAGTCAACGTTTGACCTACTGTACAGAAATAAAGGAGTTTAGGGTTAAATGTGCAAATAGTTTCACCACATAAACCAAATTTGTAGAGCAGCCAAACAATAGTTGGCCTGTTCAGAGATTACATAGAGTAGATCAACACCAACTGGGGGCAGCAATGCACCATTACTTTAGTTTACCATCCGACAGTGAATCAAAAAAAAGTCGTAGAAGGAAAAGAGAGAGACTACATTGCTTGACCCGACTGGTAGTTACCCTGAGTGGTGTTGTGTCAGAGTACAAGCCCATACGTAATAATTTTATGATCTGTGTCAACCCTCCAGGTGTTAAATCTGACCCGGATTTATATCACAAAGCACCAGACGGATGTGGTTCCATTACTACAGAAGTATGCAGAGGAGTGGCAGTTGACCGGAAACCCCATCTACCGTCCTTTGTGGTGGCTCAGTCCCAGTGACCCCATGACTTTCACCACCGATGACCAGTTTCTAATTGGAGACGAGGTAATTAGTGACCTGATCCCTCTCTGATGGGAGAGGATCCAGCTTACGTTTTCAGCCTCTGATCCCCATCCAATATCCAATTGGCCACCAGATCAGTTTTGGTAAAATGAACTGGTTTGAACTCTTGTGCTTTCAGGTGCTGGTGGCACCGATAGTGGAGAAGGGTGCAGTCCAGAGGGATATTTATTTACCAGATGGGGGCTTCCAGTGGCAAGACAGCCAGAGTGAGCAGGTGTTTGATGGCGGGACGTTTCTGGAGGATTACCCTGTTCCTCTGGAGGAGGTGGCTGTTTTCTTACGGAGAAGCTGAATCCTGACTAATTTCTTTAGTCACCCAACTGTTACTGTTTTGAATCAAATTCTTAAAAAATATATTTTTCTGAAAGTGTTCTGATCTCAACTTGCACTTTTCCACTAAAGACCATTGA
Organism: Poeciliopsis retropinna; assembly: GCA_010277075.1. NCBI lineage: Eukaryota > Metazoa > Chordata > Actinopteri > Cyprinodontiformes > Poeciliidae > Poeciliopsis > Poeciliopsis retropinna. Next base: position 12,355,723 of record VMRM01000005.1, read on the forward strand.
CACTGTCTCAACATCTGACTTGAGATAACTTGTAGAAAGACTTTTTTTTTTTTTTTTTTTTTTATACTTGCACTTTAAAGTTTGAAATTGTTACCCTTTTCTCTTTGTGATACGTTTTCTTCCTTTTTTAAGTTTATTAGTGTTACCTCCCGGCTGATTTTCTGGGCTTTTATTTTTTATTCAATCATCTTTCTTCTGTGTATAGTTCCTGAGAGATCTGTGTGTTTACATACTGCCTTTCAACAGTCTTTAATTTTTATTTTTTAATTTTTGTTGCTGCTGGTTCTCTTCATAAAGAGGAACAAAGCATTGTTGGCTTAAACGAATCTCTCAAGAAGACCAAATGAAGAAATGGAAAAATACAGGAAGACTTTTGAAACAGCTATTTTTGACGGAACTGCTTAGTAGAAGAAAACTGGGTCACACACACAAAAAAGTCACAAATTGGGATATTAGCACTGTGGTATTGAAGGATTTGCTCAGTCATTGGAAAAAAGGCCTTTACTTGAACCAAGAGCTGAGAGGCAGATGCTTTATGAATGTACCTCAGATTTTGAATGCTCACTGCTTTGTGAAGCTGTTACAACAGTTCATCACCAACTAGCATGTTTTCAGTGAATAGTTTAACTAATTTAGTACAACTCTGTTGGAAATTCTTAGTACTGTATTCACATGAACTTGAGGCCAAGCCACTGTTTTTTTTATACCTGTGCATATTTCTGCATTTAGATCTGATTTTTTTTTTTTTAAAGAATTGATTAGAGCTGGTGATGAATGTTTTATTAGTGCAAGAACTGAACATTTATTGGTAAAACTTTGGAAATTTTCTGATAGGATGCTTGACACAAATACAGTCTCTGTGTTTTAGTAAGTCTCTTAGACGGCCTCATTTACATATACCACCCTCTTCTGTTTGATAGCTTATTAATATTCTGAACCAATGCTCTTATAAGATTTGTGTTTAAATTCAAAATCTGCCCAGATAAAAAAATGTTTCACTCCATAAATAATCACTCTGTATTTTTATATGGTTGTTGTAGATGTTTAGAAAAGTTTTTCTTAACTGATTTGCTCTCTGCAAAACTATCTTATCTGGCCAGCAGTGATATTACAGGCTTTGTGTCTCCGTATAAATTAGCTGTTCAGATATCAGTACTAATCAGCTAATACACTCAGGTCTAATGAAGCTTTTCAGTTCACCAAATGTCTTATAGCAGCGTAGCATATTGTGATCACACTGATGTCTTAATCTGTCACAGAGCAGAATGTACAATGTGCACACAAGGATTTTCCAAAGCCCTTCTGGTGAGAAGTTCTAGTTCCGATGAGAAATCTTAAAAGAATGTTTTTGCTCTTTTTAAACGTGTTGCAGGAAGAGCTTTTGCGTGTCGGTCTTTTAATGTACGGATGGAGCGAACCAGATGCCTTCTTACTGTGCTAAACCGTTTCTGGACTATTGCAGGATTAGCAACTGCGCCATTACATGTGTTTATCTTTTCTCTTTTCTGTAAATTGGGATTGTAGAATGATGCAATAAAGTTTACATTTTCTTATTTCAGGTCCTACAATTATTTAAGTTCGTGTTTGTTTCATGACACAGAGGGGGTCACAGAATCACCGGCAGCATTTACTGGACAATTACAGATAGAATGACTTTCACATGGCATAAACATTATCAAAATGAAATGGAAAAATTTTGGTTCCAGAACCAAATTTTTAGAAATTTCTGTTAGCAGCAAAATCACTTTTTGTCGTCTGGTCATTTTTGCCACTTCTTCCATGTCGCATTCTCAAGCTTTTTCTTTGCAGGAGTGGCAGATTCCAACTGTGCCCAAATTGTCTTTGCTGTATAAAGACAATTTTTCTTTATGGTGTTATACAACTTTTTATTCCCAAGTATTTTTTTGAATGCCGCTTTGTTTGAAGACTCAATCTATTGCTAATGCTAATTGTCTGTTTGTAATTAGGCATAAGCGATATGGGGGACACAATAACCATGAGGAAAAAGATGCTTTGCTCAGATGAGACCAAAGTGTTGGCCATAAAGTTGGCCAACCTTTTGCAAAATACAATGTGTGTAAAACTACACATTACCCCAAGAACTCTCTCCCTAATTTGGAACATGGAAAAGCTGCGGTGCACTGAAAACGACTTGGTTTTTGGTAATTCCTGTTTCTGCACCAACGTGACAAGCAACGGCCTGGTTGCAATCCCACAGCAACCACACAGGTGTACATCGGAAAGGTATCTGGCAATGACCACAATTTTCAAACTACCATTATTAAGTGTTATATTTTTTTTGTCAGAAGAGAATTTTATGTTTTACGTGTAACTATGATCAGTCAACTACGATGAGAATGTGATTACATGTCAGAAAAAAATTGTTTCATTAGCCAAGTCCATGTGTTTATAAGACTGAGGAGGAGCAGCAAGGTCCTGAATCTAATGTCTCTATTCAGTTCAGAGCTCCACAGGAGACAGATTTCCACTCCTAATTCCACTTGAATCTACTGAAGGTTATTTATAGGTCTGGTGGAAGCTGTGGGAGAGATCCTCAGTGGGTTTATATTCAGCCTTGCCGTCTCTCAGCTTCCCCTCTTTACCTTCCTCTCTCCCACAGCCCCTTGGCCAAGCTCCATGTTGAGGCCCTAGTGAGTCCCTGCTTCTTAGACAGGTGCAGCTGGTGGCAGACTTGCATGGTTCCTCCACGCCAGCCACCGAGCTCCCCCTCTCCGCTTACACCCTTTACTTCATCACACAGATTCATGTGGCTCTTCTTAAAATTGGTGCCATTCTCAGTCGGATAAGGTTCTCTTGACATGCTGGTGTGGCTCTGTGGTTTGTGAGGTGACGGAGTCACAGCGTGAGAGACTTGAGCGAACTTATTTCAAAGGGACAAAGCCTTAATCTTGTTATTCTCATTTCTATTCATTTTGCAGTGTCTTTTTATAAATCATCATAACTTTAGTTTTCTTTGGAGCTATTCATGGAAATAAAAGGAATATCTTCATTACCGATTCTTCTGTCTAGAGCTTACGAAAAATTTTAAGTCAATTCCCACCACAATAGTCGATCTCTTTCGAGAAAAGCTGTGGTCCAAGGCGCCCACCCTTAGATTGCTGGCTGCAGAACACAGAAGTTCTGCATATTCACTGAACAAACATTTAACATTCAACCCAATTAGTTTTGAACATAAGAGAGAATTACGTAACCTCTCCAACGGACCGAGAAAAACAAGCTGTCCTGCCAAAGAAACAAATCAAGAATGGCACATATAAATTACATACAGTAGCAACAATTTGAACAATGTTGTTCTCCTCTGTTAACAACTATGAGTGACAAAATGGAATAAATTCGTCGGGTGCGTGCATGAAAAGCTCATAAAACAAGATAGGGCCACACTGGCTCCACACTTTTCTTTGAGTGTGTTGTGGAGCAAGAGGCACATGAATTAAAACGGTGACAAGCAGAGGCAGTGGATCTCTCCAAAGTCTACTTTTAGAAAGTGCAAGTCAAGGTTTTAGGTTTCAGTGTCTGCTCATGAACAAATGGCTTTTCCAGTTTGCCAATTAGATGTACGATTCGGTGTAAAAGCTTGTGCGCAATCAGCCATCAATTCTTTGCGAGTTTGTTTACGCATGTCTTGAATTTTATTCTAAGGAAGAGCCGTTTGCCACCTTTTCCTAGATTATTTCTTAATCTGCTTGAAAAATGTACACTTCAAGATCTTGTCAAAATCATAAAACACGATTAACTAAGAAAGATATGAGTTATAATCCTTTATATTTGATTTGACCTTGTGTATTCCCACAGTAAGCTCCTGGGAAGACCTTAGGCATGCATGGTGGAAATGTCAGCCTCACATCAGAAGCTGAGGGAGGGGTGACAGAAAGAAGAAGGAGGTGCCATTGTGAAGGTATGTTGGAGGTGAAATAGAAAATCTCACATGTGATCAGTTTCTTTCTGCTCAATTTTCACTTGTAAAAAGCTTTTCTATAAATTTAATCGGAATACATATTGTTAGAGCTCAGACAAATTATTAATACCCCGAAAGCCAGAAGTGGCTCCTGGGTGACAACCACATGAGCCAAGCCACCTGTCCACTTGTCAGTATAATGCCTCCAGCCAGTTTCCCTTTAAACAAGAGATTAAAGAGAATGGAAAGATCACATTTTTATACAGCAATATATTATGGCACTGGTGGCCTTTATTGAACAGTAAATTGTCAGGAAATAGATTAGAATCCAACCCTGGATACCCACATTGAGAATGCAGATTGGGAGGGTGCTCTACCAACTGAGCCACCCAGCACCCATAGAAATTGTATTGTGTCAATGGTTAAATACGTTGCGACTTTAGTTTGTATCTCACATAAACAGAGGAATAATCGCTACGAGATGGAGAAATGCAACAGAATTTAACACATTTTAATTTTTGTGTTTTTGCCAGGGACCACACAAACCACAAATATTTTCTTGAAGGCACTATGAAGATGCTGACTTATCAAGAGGAAGCTGTAGCTCCATCTAGTGCCCTACTGGCACCACTACTGACTGCATCCATATTTCCGAGTTCCCCCCTTTTTACACTTAGTCTCTTTGGTCTGTTTGCAGCAATCTTCAATTCAAAACACCTTTTTGCAAGGGGAAAAAAAATTGCAAAGACAGTACAGATCACATGTTGCAAAATCATTACTACTGAAAACCTTTTCCCTTAAATATTTACTCTGAGCTAAACTGAACAAGTCTGAAGTATTGTTTCGCATATGGAACATTTTTGAGACGCATGGTCTTTATTAACCTTTTAATCTGTTTGGCTGTTATATACAAGCCTCCCAAATATTTTGAATTAATTAAAATTTTATTCAAATCAAATTGTTTCAATATCACAAAAAAATGTTTGAGATATTGACCAATTTACTCGTCAGAGTGAGTTGGTCCCACTCTGACAAGTCTAACCAGACTTTCAGGTGAGAAGTAATCTGTTCCTCCAATTGAAGGTTTTTCTGAACTCTTGTCTACTGTGAGTAAAACACTGAGTAATCAAACTCTACAGAGACCAATTAAGCCAATCAAAACTTATTTTGAGATGCAAAGAGCATCTGGCTAGTTTGCCACATTCCCCAAATAATACTTAATTACTAATGTTCTCTGGGGAACCAAAGCTGGTGAGAGTGACCAATTAGTGGATATTATTTATAGGCCACTTACTTACACAATTCAATGAGCAGAACAGAAATTTACTTCAAAAGTAATCAAATAAAATTTATCCTGAAGTCGATTAAGCGATTAAACTAATGTTTTTAATTACAATAGCTGTACTAACTGTCAACTACTGGTTTTCAGAATAAAGTCAATTTAAAAAGGAGCTTAATCACACTGGAAATAAGAGTCTAAATGAGACCAATACAGCTATCTGACATTCACTTTATTGTTAAAACTTTGTTTGGTATATCAGCTGCTTGTCTTTTTACACAACTTTAAATTAAAAGGCAAACATGTACAGCTTCATCTTCAAATAACATGCAGCAGTGTAAACATGAGATCTACTGAGATAAAAAGTCAAACAACTATGACATACTGGCAAAGTACGATAACAAAAATGTCATGTTCAAAAAATGACTTATCTTCATAGATCAAAACAAGCTTTAACTTAGTGCTCATCATTCACCACATTCAGCTGGTAAATATGCATGTTTGTGTGAATTAGGAAGGTTTAAACCCAACAAAAACAAATTAAAAACCATAATGGATTGATAACATATAAATAAAAACCCCAACTTTAATCTAACATTTTTGAGAGTTTATTTGAGAGAAATTTCAGTTTTCCTACAGTTCTGGAGACCAACAAGCTGCTATGGTTCTGAAACACTTCGACAAGGCAACAACAGCCATACGACTACCACCAACCAACACATTGCCCATAAATCTCAAAGATTATTTTCTTAAAGAATCAGGATAAAACGTTACAGTTAAGCATATTGTGTCAAGTTTCCTCTCCTCTTATGCTATTCCAGTTCTCACTCTCAAACAATCTTTACTTTATACCCACAACAAACTTAACAGGATCATCATCCGCAGAAACCAGAATGAGTGCCGCCGAAAGCACCTTATGATAACAGAGTAGCTTAGCAAAACCTGAGTATGAAAATGAAACGCACACATCAGAACTGCTTTCATGGCAACCTCATAAAAATCATAGCAGCTAAAACTGAACAGACTGTACAGAAAGGCCGTGGAGAATAGACAGTGGCACCCGTTTCCTGTCTTGCGTTTTGTTCAGAATCACACTGACACAGTGTGATTCTGTGTCAGTGTGATTGTACACTGTACACGCATTGTACACGCTTTGATATCAGATCAAAGCTTCCCATCTATGATTCTTACAGATATACAATTTCACCACCAAGAGAATCTACTTTCATCTAATCTGCTGACCCCAGGGAATTAGGTGGACACTGTGTAACCTAAAAACGAGCTGATATTTAACATCATGTTTGCTGTTTGAGTCAGTCATGGTGAGTCAAGAGCTGCAACAGAAGGAAGAAAATGATCCCCACATGCACAGGGTGGAAACTAATAAAAGTATTGCACCATCTTACAACTTAAAACATCATTAAAAATTGGATGATGCTCCTGAACAAATCTTCAACCAAAATATTATTCAGTGTTACAGCACAGATTTGTTCCCAGACTAGAATGTTCTCCTCCCTTTCTGCCCCTTTTTCTGTTACATTAGTGGGTCACTAAGGCACCGCTAAAGTTCAGTTTTGCAAATACATACTTTGATCTGCACAACACCTGTGCTGGAGGCTCGCCTAAACCAATCTGTACACGCAAATCTCTTCACAACATATTGACAGTGACTCATTTTAATGCCTTCCTTATTTATGTAACATTAATTAACATAGAAATCCCAATTCCACAAAGTGATTCTGTACAATCTACAGGAAGATTTCATAGATCAGAAAACCAGGAAAAAAAATAATAATAATGGTGAAAATCATCACTTGGGCACCTTCTTCTTTAGCTGGAAGAGATCCAGTATGTCCAGCATGGACTGTTTGATGTTGTCACCAAAACGACGTGAATCCTGAAACACCAAAAGGAGAGAAAAAAAAAAGTGGTTTTAGAAAGACAAAATACCTGAAAGAAGAGCACAAGATAAGCCTTAAAACTAGGAAACTCACAGTTTCTGGGCTTGAGTATTTGCTGGAGATGTGAAAGTTGATGAGATCTTCACCGACAATGATGTAGGAGACACCATACCCATCATCAGCCACCTAATGAAAATAAAATCTGATATTTTATCTCAAATTTCATTGGGAGATTCTACCTGGCAAATGATGCAAACACCTAACTCTTTGATTTTCTATCAATAATTAGAAATTTAAAAGTGCATGGAAGAGCTGCAAGCTTACGAAGATATGGCCATTCACCTAAACTGAGGCAAGGAGAGCAATGGAAACTATGGGAAAAACTACAGAGATCCATTTATTAGTTGCCACATGTGAGGAAAAATGTCCAGAGAAAGTCACAAGTGGCCCTCCTCAAAACTTGCAAGCATGGACACCCGACTGACCCCTGCAGGTCGCAGAGCATTCCACTCAACCAAACCAAACATTTTGACTTGTCTACTTGCAACTTCAACATATCTGAACTTCAACAACAAAATCACTGCAAGAAAAAATAAAATGACAGATTCACAAAACTAATGAGCCAGCAATCCATGACTTTGTTCAGCAGTTCCACAGTAAATGAACTGACATAATAGACAAGAAAATGTAATAGAGAATAGAGAAAAATGAACAGGCGGAGAAATATGACCCAAAAGGAATACATACATATCTTACAACACTGTGAGAAAATTAATTTTAAGTTTTTGCACACCTAGGCACTCAAAGCACACAACAATGTATTCAATGGTTAAAGGATTTTGCTTGATATGTTCCCTTTGAGACGAATGGAAACTTTTTAAAGATACTGTAAAGTACAGAATTTGCCTCATTAGGTAGACAGTCCACCATTCCCTCAGACTTTAAATAGGACTTTCCAGGCAGATAAAAATTGGACTTACTGGACCGAATCCACCTCCAGAGGACACCAGCTCTGGATGTCTGGCCAGATCAAACAACTCAACCTGCTGCAGAGGGGTCTGACTGGTGGACAACCTCCATGGCTCAGACAAGACCTGCACATGAAGTTATTCAACTTATTCCCATGTTCAGAAAAAAAAAACACACATTGTTCTCCAGTGTAAAGAAGTAAGGTACAGAAAAAATATTTAGACATAGCCCAGACCTCCTTGAGGAAGGGTGATTCCTCTCCAAGGTATTTAGAAACCACATAGAGACAGAAAAGGTGCCGATCTATGCCCTTCCCTGTCATTGCCATGCGGTACATGTTTTGGTGTTTCTCTGCTGCCACTTTGAGCAACCTGAGGCGCTCTTCTCTCTGCAGAGTCAGGAGTTAAGAAGAAAACCACAATGAAATGATGATTTACGTATTGCAACAATTCTCCCTCTGTAGCTCTGTAAAAAATGTTAGGGGGTTCAGTAAAACTCACCGTCTCCTGTCTGATCATGGAACGAACAAAGTCACAGGTCTCCATGGTGCAGGAACGCACGGTTTCTGTTCGACCCTCACGGAAGAGCCGTGTCATGGAGGCTTCATATGTCAGGCAGAACTTCCCTTTGTCCTGTTGAGAAAGAACAGTGATACCACAAAAAATATAAATGAACCAGAACATTAAGACGTTGTTTTCTTTTATACATAAGGTGCACATCCAATAACATGCAATGGTTGAATAATTGCTTTGGGTCTTGGCCTGGTTGACACCACCCTCTAGTGTTAATAATTTGAAATTGCATCAATTGCCAAACACACTGGCTCACATCCTGGTGAGTTTTGTGTTTTGGTACAGTAAATTGGTACATGGAAAGTGAAACTGAAAATACAACTGAGACTTACTCTGTAATGGGCCAGTTGCAAGGCAATCTGGATGAAGGCGTCTGGACTGGTGCGGCACTTCTTAATCAGCCCCTTTCCAAAGTCATCGAAGGGGATTATATGGCAGTCCACATCATCTGCCAGAGCCCTGGCTACTGTCAGTGAGCTCTCGATGGTCTCCTGACACTATGAGATCAGACAAAGTCCGGTGTTTGGTTTGTAAAATATGAGCCAATATGAACGTAATTAAAACATATGCACCATTTTACTCAGAAAAGTAAAGTATCCAATGTTACCTCTGTAGACATGTCCCATTGCAGCCTCTGGGGACCAGGAAGGTTTGGGTGAGGCTTCCCTTGGCAGTGACCATCCTCAGTATAGCCCAGCTTAGGATCTATGGACAGCACATGCTGGTTTAAAAGAAAAGATGCAAAGACTGCGTTATACTTTTTAGTATTTTTTTTCCACATTCATTAAGAATTAATGATCAATAGTTACTGAATGTGTTTTCTTGTTGTAGTGCTTTGAAAAATGTTCTTAGCATCTGAACATTTTCACATTTTATCACCTGGTGATCACAAATTTCAATGTAATGCGTTAGGATTTTATGCGATAGACCAAACTATTTGCCAAAGGTTATGTGTTCTCATAACCTTTGGCAAATAAAAAGCCAGAAGTGTGGCATACATCTGTAAAGCTCCATCCATCAACTGTGGACAAGGAAGAGTTAGCTTTCCATCACACATACCATTAGCTTAGCAACGATATAGAAAGAGGTTCGAGATTATAATGTAAAAAAAAGTTCAAAGAAGGAAAGTATCTGTCGAACCTCCCACAGATGACCAACGATTGGAGCATCAGCCCAGGAGTGTTCTGCGTTTAGTCCCATGGTGCCGTTCTTGTAGACAATCAGATTGAAGGACTTATCAAACCACCTGAAAGAAAAATATGACCAATCAACATCCAAGGCCCACTAATAAACATTTTGAAAATCGTTCATGATACAATAAAATAACATCTTTATTTGTTATTCTTCACCTGTCATAGCACTTTCCATGGAGCAGGGACTTGGCGTAACTGTCCAGAGACTTGACTTGGTTGTTTACATCGTAACGCTGCTCGGTGTCATCAAGGCTTACAAAGAAGGCCGCCTTCTCGATGGCATCCAGGGACTGCTTGTTTTTACCGCTTTTGAAGAACTGCTCTCGGGCCTTTGCCCATGGGGTCCTAAAGAAATAAAAGAGCAGGAAGGTTGGAAACAAGGTTTTGCATTTACTAAAAAAAATAAATAAAAAAGAAAGAAAGTGTTTGTTCTGTATTTTGTAAAATGCATTTGCTCCCATATCATCAACTGAACAATCTTACACTTCATATTTTCTGGAAATACCATATTACAGCACAAATTCACGTTTTACTTTACACAATGAAGAAAAAGTAAGTCATTATAAAACGTGCCCGTCACAAGTATTTTAGCCAAAAAAGAAACAAACTAACAAGGATGTCTTCACTGACTCAAAAACTGTTAACTGAAGAGAAATATTATGAACAAATGTTCAAATCCAAGATAGTTACCTTAAATCTAGAATCTAGAACAAAAACCTTTGACGTATCTAAGACTTTTTGAAGCCTAATTTTAAAGTTAATAACTTGAAAACTTATAATCCTGAAAAAAACCCTTATGCTCCAAGCTGAAAGAAAATCTTTGAGTGTTCTTTTTGTAGCATTTGTAGTCAATAGACATTGCTGTGGATGTTTTCCAACTGCAGTTTCTTCACCTCTTGCTCCACCTACCTTTCTCCTGCAGTAAGTGCAGCTAGTTTCTCCTCTCCTGGCATCGGCTCCGACTTATCTGCCAGGATCCTCTCCATCTGCTGCTCGATCTCCCGTGGCAACAGCAGCCGTCCGTCGTAAAACATCCACACCTTGAAGAAACGGCCCTTATGGTACACAGCAATGTGTTTGCTCTCGTTCATGTGCTGGAGTGTGTCTGATACAGGTACCCATGGGAGAGGAAAACAAGAGACGTTGAGATGCAAATACAATTGGAACCATGTTTGGAAAAAAGATGTGTTTTGGTGATAGTCAAAATGTATTTATTTTATTGTTATGTTTGCAACCACCACAATTTGAAGTTAATAATGTTTGAATTTTAGAAACTTTTGTCTTTGTTTTTTTTTTTGTTTTGTTTTGTTTTTTTAAATACACTGAAGGACAGACAATGAATGTCCCATTGTTCCATTTAAAAAAACACTAATTGTGTTAGTATTCCATTCAACACTGATGAATAAAACAATGTGACATGAACAGTTTAATTTTAATAAAATAAACATATAATGTGTGAAATTTACAGGAGAAGTGCAGTTTGTGGCTAACGCACATCTAATTACAAAACTAAAGTGACTTGAAGAGGGACGTGAAGGTAGTGAAATGAAACGGGAAAGCCATTTAGGGAAAGGGCTGGGCTGGAATACACTGAATTACAGCAATGCTTGTTTGAGCAGCACAGGGCATAACTAGACAAACACATCTAGAGAATTACTTTTGAGTTCACTTATGACTTTCTGGTGATAGTAAGTGTTCAAACAAGCATTGCTCATGTAGTAGACAAGAATATAAACAGATGGTATTTAAACCCAGGAGGAAACCTTAGGAAAACAACCTAAATATGGTGGTATTAGGATATCATGCAATGTGCAATAATATTGGTGAATGTTTTCTTCTGTTTGTTTCTTTACCTTCATGCTGAAATATCTACCCTAACTAATCTTTAAGATAAGTGACTACTGCCACTACTGATCCTACTGATAGTCCTGATTTTTGTTATTCATATTAATCTTCTGAAATGGGGCAGCGTGATATCAGAAATGTCATGTGATTCAGACATTTCTGGTACATATTGAACACATCAGAGTGAAGTCCAACAATTTGCATTGTTGTAGTCAGTGATATAAGCTTTGAATGCAAATAGTTGGCCATCAAAGTCCACTCCATGCTTTTGTTGAGTTAATCTGAAAACTAAATCAGATTTGACTCTGCAGAATGTTGGCTACCTCTGTTCACTATGGCCTCAGCAGCTGTTTCTGGGAGCAACCTATTCTTTCACGTCTGTATGTCTAGGTTTGACTGGGACCTGATTGGCACACCTGAATTCAACAATTTTTTTCAAAACAGAGAAACTGGTTTCGAGTCTCATGCAAATTAAAACTGGAATGCGTTTGTATGCACGCATGCATTGTTAATTCATGGGAATTTGATTATTTCTAATTCAAACACAGAAATGTCCTGTTGTGAAGGACAACAGGAGAAGAGTGGAGGAGGTGACACTGCTAAAGACTCTACCTGTCTCTACACCTGGGACACGAGTCGTGTTGAACATACGCTCGTATTGGGCTGAACACATGGGAATAGTTTGTAGGAGCATGAGCTGAAAAGCAAAAGGGGAGAGTGAAAAAAAAAAAAAAAAAAACCCACAGAGATGATAAAAGTAAATCACTAAAAACCCCAGAGACGAAGCAGCAGACACACGACTGAATGGAGGAGAGCATGGATGTAGTGGAGTAGGAATTAAAATGGATTTAGGAAGGAGAACCTCAGAGGAAAAAAGGCAGGGACCAGAAACAAGTTGGCTGCCATCTCAATGCCACCGTCAAAACCCTGATGCAACGAGAAGGTTTTATTTACAATTAAATTGACTTTTGACAATTAAAAACCAATTGAAATAGTATTATGTGATCTATGGAGCTATTTCAGGGTTGTGCTGATGGGAATGAGTGATTGAGTCACTGTTTCCAAGGGCTGTAGAGTCACATGGCTGCGGGTCTGAGGGCAAGGCGGCTGTGCCCTCTTCTTACCTGTCTCCACACCGGGGATGCGGGAGGTGTTAAACATTCGCTCCCACTGAGCAGAACACAGAGGTACCTTGTTGGCCAGCAAGTATATCTAACGCAGCGTCCGTCAAAACGAAAGAACAGTAGAACAGAAACAACCAAACGTGAGCGTGTAACATAGCGAGCTCATGCATTCGAGTTTGTATATAAATTCAAACAATTGATTTTACAACAAACTATTCATTTTGACTTTGTGGTAAGAATGAAAATTCTAACAACAGGCATGCTGAAAAGATCATAATCAAAAAATTAAACCAATGACGGTCAGTTAGTGTTAGCTACTGGAAACGACAAAGCATTGCCGGCTATCACTACTATGTGTTTCCAGTAGGAAAAGCAAAAAAGCTCAGAGGTTTTAAAAGTTAAGAGTAGAACAGTCAGCTGGGTTAATATACATAAGGTATGGGCTAGTTACTAGTCTCAAGGTTTAATCAAGGTTTTAAAATGTTACAGTTTCAAAACCGTTAAAATCTTCCGTCATTCTATTTATACATTTTAAAGTCTGTTTATGAGAGGCCAAAGGAATTTCTGGATTGTATTTTTTCCTCCGGCGTTTTCAAGCTGAGAGTAGGACCAAACTCCCTGCCTCCAACTGTTGCTGCGCACTGCTAGTCAGCTGGTTGAAAGAAGAGTGCTACCTTGGCCCCTTACTGACAAAAAAGAAAAAAAAAAAGTAAGTTTGAACATTTTTTATTAAATCAATGAACAATCGTATTTTGAAAAAAAAAACAAAAAAAAAAAACACGTATTTTTAATAAGATGACACTATTTTGAAACTACTATTGGCAAACTAACAGCATTACAAATAAATAGTTGAAAACAGGATCAATTAACCAGCCAGTTATATTATTGCCACTTCATAGAAAGTACAACATAAAATAATTACAATCCAAACTGTAAATATTTAAAAATATAGAAGAGTAAAATTTTGTTCCAATTTTTAACACAAGTCTGGCTTAAAATAAATATATTTCACAGATATTAATTAATCAATTGATCAGAGATTTGAATTAAATCTAAACAGCAAGATAAATACGGAAAAATCTGTTTTTTTCCCTAGTCTTTGATGACAGAATTTGTATCAAAATAATAAAGACTAAAGAAGTAATTATTTAAATGAGAATGACAAAAAAAGAGTAAGTGGCCACTGTGTTATTATTCTCATAATAATCTGTAAGTTTTATTCACTTTAAAGTCGTGGAAATTATTATTACTTTTTTGTTTTTAAAGAAATTTGTCGCATTATTTTTTAGAATTTCGTGTAAATATTTTGGTATTTTTACAAAAAGGTTTTCACACTTCAAGGATTCAAAACTAGCCCATACCTAATTTTAACAGAATTAGTAGGATTGTGGATTACAAGCTTACCTAAAAGTGCAAAAAGAAAAAGGTTGTGAAAAATAAGTTCTTAATGTGAACTTAAAGGACAAACTCACTGAGATAAAATGTATTAAAGAAAGTTAAAGATTTATAAACTAAGGCAGTGGTTCCCAAAGATTTTCTGGACCCCCCACATTGGATTACAATAAAACCCCCTCCAAAAAAGAAAAGAAAAAAAAACAACAACTGGGCACACACATCGTTCAACCAGACATAAACTTATACACATATTTTGTTTTCAAACTCCATTGAAGTTTATTTCACACTTCATGTTGCCACAAAACACACTACACTCCATCTTTACAGTGAAACAGTTTTGTGTAACTGTTTTTTGTTTTTTTTCCCATCCATACTGTTTCCCACAACCCCCTGCAATAGCATTCAACCCCCCTAGGGGGCACATCCCACACTTTGGGAACCACTGAACTAAGGTATGGTCAAACAGATTCCTATATAATGTTATTAATTATTCATTTACAGCTTGATTGATATACACTTAGTAAAGGAATTGATTGAGGCAAAAGACCAACTGGCTCTGTACTCACTGGTTTGATCTGAGCTCTGTCCAGTCTTCTCCTGTAGAGCATGATGGCATGAACAGCATTACCTGCCCGGGCAGCCTGGCTAGACGTGGGGAACACGTACAAAAAGTCCTGCAAAAAAGATGAACTTATTAATAAATCTATCAGCAGCTGCATTTCAACAGGTTACGTTAAAAAAAAAAAAGATAAGGGCAGTGTGGTATTCTTTGTAATCACTATGTTGACTGAATTTGGCCAGACGTTTATATGCACTCACGATGGGCATAAATGTCAAAATAAATTTGAACTTTTAATGATGCATGTGAACAGTTCTTCTTCCAGAATGAAAAAGCAAGTTGCGTATCCTTTACAAGACTTTTGTTTTGTAGCCAATCAACAGGATCGTGGCATAATCATTGCTGGATATTTGACATCTCATCAAGAAATGAAAGTGTATTATAATAGTGAAGCTTTCTTTGGGCTAACGCATGATAATTTATGCCTCACTGTTAGAGCATGAGAAGCAGATGAGAAATGTGAGATTTGTTTCAAAATGTTGATCTGATATTTAATCTTTTGAAACTCCCAACTTGAGAAATAAATGTTTAATTTTTTTGGAAAAACGGTTTAACAAGTTCTTAAAATAAAGACGAGGCAAAAATAATTTAATACATTATTAAAAAAAAAAAAAAAAAAGGAAAACCAGATCACTTCAACTTGAAGACAGGCGACTGACCATGGCATAATAGTTGCTGTTGACCATAATGGGTCCACGGCCTCTCAGGTAAATATACTCTTCCCACCAGTCACTAACCTGTACCAGAAATGCAGAAAGGATAAAAAGCAATAGTGTAACATTATCAGACAACCTGCTTTTAATTTTATAGCTTTTTCAATAGTAAGGACAGTGTGCAAAACTATAACAAAAGCATAAAGGAGAAAAAATTCCTTCTGGCTTACATAGTTGGATGCCCACCAGGACTTGAGTTTGAGGTACCACTGCACCCTCGGTCCCAGATTCTTCTCAAAGTCTTTTGACAAGGCCTTCATCCTTTCAAACTTCTCGTCATCCATCAGTGGGCGCACCGACTCCAGGTACTGTCAACAGAAAGAGTCCCACAGGGAGATACAGAGGAAATAGTTATTTTAAGAAAGAGAGTGGTTAAAAATACCAGAAAACCTGGAAAGCTCTTTTTGTTGTCGCTCAAAAAAAAAAAAAGACAATCTTAGTGAATTTTAAACTACTTTAGTGTGTTTTTCTGCTACTCCTCAAAAACACAAATATAAGATTACCCTGCTGCATGTCTCCTTGACAGAGGGAAGAGGTAGCCGAGGGAGAGCGCTCTGGAAACTGTAGAGCAATGGCTTTCTGCCAGAGAACACCTTCACCAATACCTGAACACATAAAAAAGATAAGGACAAAGTTAAGAGTTCTGTTTTATCTGCACTTCGCAGAACAGAATACAAAATGTAAATATTTACTAAAAGCCTTAAACTAAAGCCTTTAAAAAGGGCTAAAAAACGACAAGCTAGTTTGTAATTTTGATAAGACCAAACAGGTTTTAAATTACCAACAGTATTAACAGACATTACATCTCTAACCCTTTGATATTTCTAACTCCATACTTTCCTAAACTCAAATTTTCCAAGATATTAATCCTTTTTATAATGCAAGCACAAGTGTTTGCTATGATTGCTATTCATTCACTACCATGAACAAATGTTGTAGAAGGAGGCATAGATGGAGTTTTTATGCAATGAGATACAAAATAAATTCTGGAAATAAAGAAATGTTTTAGTACTTTTATTCTCTCCCATATTCATCCAAATCTGGAAAATACTCAAATTAAATTGCATACTTTCCCCCTGCCTTTATAAAAAAGAAAGCATATAAAGCATTTAGATCAAATTATACAAAACACATAAGTCTAACGAAACAATAGAAGAAGAAAAAGTGCCAAATGTAACTTTTGTTGTGAACAGATAGTATTCACATATTTCTTCTTAAGCTGATCCTTGTAAAAAGAACGTCAACATCTCACCATCCACACACGAGTACCAAAAGACATAGAGCCGTGGCGGGACTCCATCCAGCCATGCCATGACAGCAGGCACTTCAGAACATTCCTCATAATCATTATGATGGTGACCCAGAGGCCCGTGCCCACCAGAACCCCTCCAAGTATCCTCTGGGTGTCTGTGGACATGTATCGGCTGCAGGTAGAGGGGGAAAAAAAAGAATATAAAGCTTTCAGTGGCACATCTTAGTGTTATAAAAAATATGGTTCAATAGAAAGCAAATTGTGATAAAAAATAAATATGACTGATAATACTGTGTCTAAGATCTTGGATTTTAGAAAAATCCCAGTCTAGTGTATTGTGCAGTACGCAATTAACACAGGAGAATAAGAGTCACACAGCAGCTATGGGACAAGGCCTAGTCTAAAGTCAACAAAGACAGTTTGCTTTATGAGTGATAACAGTTGCATTATTCAAACCGACACGTGCACATGCACATGCACACAACACAACTCATTATATCATAAATGCTGTGTAGTCGTTACTAAAAAACACAGGACTTTAATCACCACATATTCTTAAATTACGCAACAAAACCAAACTACCAAAGATTTCTAGTGCCCCAAATTGCCTGTATGTCGTAGAACAAAACCTGAATTAGGAGAGCACTCATCTGTGTTGATAAAGGTGTATTATGAGATTCAAGAGAGCATGTGTTCCCTAAACAGGATTAACATCGTTATCAAAAAGAAGGCATGGAAGAAAACTAAAAGAAATGTTGTGGATAAAATAATGTCCCTGACAGTTCTTGGCCAATCTTCAGCGGAATGTGGTTTTATTGGTGTTACCGTTTCTGCTTATTTACTGAGAACAACACCATACTCACCTGATCGGTATGTGTTGGCCAAGTCTGGCAATCAATCCCATAGAAGGATCCAGTTGTTTGTACTTGTTGTACGACATGTATGACACGACCACTACCATGAACCCAGCCGGGCTGCCCGGGTACACACCAGTCATCACCCCATTCTGTAAAAATGAAACATAAACTCAGAAGCTGAGATAACAATCTGTAAAATGTTGTAACACACGTGGTGATAAAGACACTAATTGGCTATTTAAAAAAAAAAGGAGGCAGGTCTTTGAATGATTCAGTGTGACTGTGTAAACAAACCACTAGGCCAAAGGTTAGGACACAAAGAAAACTCAGGAAGGTTACTGTCACTGTTTGCAGTTCATGTCAGTCAGGGGTGACCTTCTGGTGTAACAGTTTACAGTAACACCACAGAAAACAGATTTACAGTACAGCAGAAGTTGAAAGTTTCTGTTGCCTGTAAACTAAGACAAAGAAACCCAGAAACTGGTGAAAAGGCCTTTTTGCCTTGCAGCCCAGCCCTATTGTAGTTCGGACCTGGTTGTTTTGCATTGAGCAAAGTGTCACTTCGAAGGTGACCAAGGACAGTCATGTCAATCAAATTTCAGCTAAAGCTGCTGAAGCGATTTCCCCAGAGATTGAGGAATACTTTTGTTTTTGTTTGTCGTGTCCAGCTCTTTCTGTACGCACTTGTCAGCGAGAAAGCTGAGGGAAACATTTACCTCAAAATTTTTTGGAAGCATTTAATTTTATTGTGTATGCAATCATTGGACATACACCAATGTATGTTTTTTTTCTCACTGCCAAAAAAAGCTACATATATTTATCTGCTTGATGTGTGTTGACATGATGTGGATCCTCCGTACAGCTTTTTGAATATTATTTCAACTGAAATAAAATAAAATGCAATTGAATATGTCATCATTACCATTTAAAAACTTACAGGTATATAGATTATGATGGGAATTTGTTTTATGTTAAAAATACAGACATCAAGAAAGAGCCCTTCTCTGATCCAGAGATCTGGAAGAAGACTCGGCTCTGTCCCGCCCCGCAGCGAAATGCACCAATCAACAGCTGACTCCAAATCAGACCTGTCTGGTAGGCTCGAGAGTAGAGCGGAACGGCATGAAGTGCTAATGCAAAAACCGCTCAGCCCGGCTTTGAAGCCAGGCTCTGCAGTGCAAAAGGAGTTCAGGATACATCAACCAGATGAAGAAATGACTTTGTCAATACTGTGTTTTCTTTGCAGAGAACCATCTGGACATTGCCCTTCAGCATATCCAGCAACTCTTACCTTGAAGCGAACGAACCTTTTCTTCCAGGAGTGGACGCCAGAGAGATAGACCTGGCGTAGAGCCTCGTGGCACAGATGTAGGTCGATGCCATCAGGGCCGACAGTGAACTGAAAGGCCACCGCCTGATGCGCTTCTGCCATGGTGGCTGCTCTAAAGTAAAGTCACTGAAAGAACAAACAAAACAAATATGTCACAATGTGCATTATCATTCAGCAGCTTGAGTTTACCTAGCATCAATACCGCAAAGAATTACTTGGAAAGCAAATAACATTAGTTAATTATAAGAGTGAAATGCAATTAGCTTATGTTTACAATAGCAGAGGTTTTAAAATACAATAAGACTTTTTGCCAATACATTTGGAAACTGTATTAGCAACTGTATTACACTTAGAAGCTCAACTGAGTTTTTTTTTTTACATTGCAAATTGAAATGTTTTCCCATGTTGCCATTTACAATTAGGCACAAATGTATTTATACCCCTGACAGATTAAAATTAACATTTTAATTTGTCAAAATGTAAATATTTTCCAGTAATATTTTTTCATTTGACTGGAAGTAGTATTCCTGACTGGAAGGCAATGGAGAATCTGTGAAAAAAGTTAAAGATTCTATCCTCAGACATCAAACTCAACAAAGACAAATAGTCAAAATACCAGTGAAACATGCAAAAAGGTAGACAACAATAAAAAGTTTGGCTGCTCTGATAGCAAAATAGATTTTGTATTAATTATTGAGAAGGGTGTAATATTTTTTTTTATGCAATTTTTTGCTGAAGATAAAAATAATGAATTGTTCTTTGTACATCGTTTTATCTTTCGGTTGATGCCTGTGTCAAGTAACAAAAACAAAAAAATTATTGATTGAATAAAAACATCTAGAAATTTAATCACTTTTCTTGTAACTCATATTGTGACTGAGGAATTTAACAATTATAAAGGTGATACATCAGACATTTTAATAATGCCATCCAGTCCTACTCCTTTTCCTGCAACATTTCTGTTTAATAACAATGTAGGTGGAATAATTATACAGTGTGAAGATCAGAGTTAAACATAGTTTGGTGATTTCCAGAACAGTTGCATCATAGCACACGTTCAGTCTCAATATGTGAATATCTGCATGAGGCTGGAAATAGCCCAGAAAAAAGAGAGAACAGTGTCTCATATTGATCAGCTTCTGCCACGGTTCATTAAAGTCACTAGTCCACATTCTGTGATAACAGTGGGAATTACCCAGTTCAGTCACATTGGATTCTCTGCAAAAAAAGACTGAATAAGATACTAAAGGAATCTTAAAATTCAAAGATTTTTAATTACTAATGATAATTTATAATCATTAGTGTGATTATAAAAAAAAATTATAATCACACTGCCAAAGATTGTCTTTGCTTTTTTGAAGACAACATTTTCACTGATTTAAATTGACCATAAGTTCTGAATATATATAAACTAAAACTATCCATCCATGTTGCATGATGGGACAGTTGGCAGCAGCTCTCCCCAGGTTCTCTGGCTTCCTCTCACAGTCCAAACAAATTACTATTAGGTAACCCGTCCTGTTCACATTTTATTAGTTGTTAATGTCTATCTGTGCAGCCATTTGTCCAGTATGTTTGTTTTGCCCTGTGTTGGACACTTGTCACTTTTGAGAACGGCATACCAACGCCCAAAAAGCTTTATTTTTGGCCTATTGGGTACTATCAGTGCATGTGATGCCCACACTGTATATTTTTAGTTCACGTCAGCTCACAAAGAGAGGTGGGGAAAAAAAGAAAGCAAAAAAAATGTGAGTTAAATATCATCGATTTTGTAATTGTAATATTCAGCAACTAAACGTTTTCCATATGTTATGCAGCCCTAACCTTAACTAATAGAAATAAAAAGCCTGATCTTTCACTATTTGACCTGTCAATCACTGCTCACAGCCAGAAAATGTTGCTATATTGAAGGATATGTAATAATTATTTTTGGATTGTATCATTAATAAGTTGCACTACACTATCAGTCTATGATAGACCAACAGCATGTACTTAAATTGCCTCTTTTAGTTTGATTTACATCAGATACTTGCAGATATAATTTTTGATATACAACAGGGGAATACTCTTTTGTATTCTGGCACCTTTTTTTTCCTCCACATGTGTAATAAATAGCCTTTGGAACTGAAATTGGTCAGAAGACCAAACACCATATGGTCTGTGCATCAAAAATATTAACTAGTACACGTTTGTCAACTTCTATGGCGAGAAACATATTTCAGAATCTAGAGCTTTAGTTATATTTCCCCCGTTTCGGCCATGTTTGAAGAGAGGAAGACATCAATCTGCACGTCCCTGCAAAGCTGCTACTTCGCGGTTTGATTTGTGCATTCTGAAATCAGGACGCGTCGTTTCCACGCGAGCAGTGGTCGGAAGGAGCAGAGCAGCAGTGTTTGAGCAGCCAGTCCCTTCCCCCAGCCACTCTGAAGCATCACATGATCCACCCTGTGCTGCAGAAACTAGGGGAAAGGTCGCAGCGCTGCGCCGCTTAGAAACCAGTAGAAAACTGGCAACAGCGAGCAAAACGCCTCGTAAACCAGCAAACCCGGTCATTTGTGATGATGACGCAGCAGTCAGGAGTGCACCGTTGGCTTCATGGTTTTGAAAACAAACCGATTACGTTGTTTTATTTTTTTCCTTTCTGTTTGAGAAAGCAGATGCAAAAACAAAGGCAAACGCTGATAAAAATATGTGGTTCACCCTCCTATTTCCAGACGCTCTGTGGAGGCGATTTGAATCATGCCACTAGAAACGTCAGCATCCACCTGCTAAAACACTGTTAAAGCACCTAATATCAGCTGGAACATTTCTATTAACAATTTCACCGTAACATACACAGGTAACTTGTCCGGTATTCCATCACGTACGCCGCCCACGTGGTTCACTTAAAATGTGGTTGTTTGTATCTCACTTTCCATTCCAAAACAAATCCCTTAAGTTGGCAAGCGATGAGTTTTGTTTGAAATCTGATCATGCTCGCACCTTGAGGACACAGAGACCAGACAGGTATGGCTGACCTTCAACAGGCAGGTGGCGTTTTAACACATTTTCACACTTCTAAAAGTTGCAGCACAGCCATATTTAGATGCGAAGAAAATTGTCCAAACTACGCATTATAACAGTACTTAATAACAGGATCAATTGTGAGCTGTAAAAAAGCTGACCAGCGATTTGTCCAGTGAATGACCTCTACTTGGACTTTTGCCTACATTCAGGCTCCGAGCAACGGCAGAGATATTTACATACAGGTTATTGAATGAATCATAAAACAACATACCATAAAGTATCAGTCGAGACATTTTCCTAATGGAATATTTTTTTTAAATGGAGGCATTTCAAAAATAAAATAGTACGCCGGCTGTCACATTGGGCGTAGCACTGAATTGTGCATTTCAGCAACTAAAAATGGCAAACTTTGTCTTGTGGAGTCTGCAGGCCGAACAAGCTCCCGAACCCTCAGGTCATGACGACGCAAAGAGTCTTTTAACAACAACCTTTAACCCAATTCAACCCCAACAAGGAAATACAACAAACTGACGTTCGTGCCGAATGTGGGGTCGAGTAATGAAATGTTTTATTTCACATGGCTTCCTCTCACTTATCTAAGCTATTGCTTCTCCTTTCTCAAAGCCCTGCAGCAACCGTCTGGACCTCGACTACGACAAAAAAAAAAGAAGAAAACGCAAGAAACCCCCAACATTAGACGCGCGGCCTTCCTGAAAAGAAGATAAAGATCTCACCTACGCTTTCTTTCTGTCTGGGAGGACGAGGCTCTGAGCTTTAACGAAGATGTGGGACGTCTGCTCTGTCTACGATGGCTGCTACAAGCTCAGCACTCCACATGAATGGGAGCGAAGACTTGTACACAAGGCCTTCCCCCCTTTGAGCTGCGTCACATACGACTCCTTTTAGAGTGGAGGAAGCAGCGCCCCCTGGCGGCTACACCCATATGGAAAATGCTGCATGCTCATCTTGAACAGGTAAGAACTGCAATAACGTGATATAGTGGACTCCCTGAAGAACATAATGTTCATTCTGTTCCTCCAGGCTGTTAAGTAAAATCTGACATTGCATAAATGCAGTAAATATAATCATTTATTGTCTTGGTTTCACCCTTAAAACAATTATTATTTTCAAAATTTGGCTTTATCCACAAATATAACTAATAGTAAATATAAGATATTAAACTGCAAATATGATCATCATGCTGCCATACACCATCAACAGCATTTTCACAAATCAAAAGAATTACTTATGGAAAATTACTTTTTGTTAAATAATGTAAAGAGGCATTCCCAGCTCAGGGAACATTTTGTAAAATACCATTATTGGTTTAACATTTTGTAATAAAGAAAATCATTTTTAAAGCAATGCATGTTTTTTAAATTTGGTTTATATGAATGTAAAATATTTTCTTGGCTTATTGGCATATTGTTTTACATTGCCATGACAACATAGCACAATTAAACCCAAATCCAGTCTGCATTGGCAAAATGATGATTTAAGTTGCAAGTGCAAATTATTTGTGAAATATTTAAAGAATCCAGGTCATCCAGTAAAGAAAGGAACAGTTGTATAATGAATTACTGTCTAAATTACGTTGACATCAACACAATTTCTGATTCCTGAATTTTGGTGAATGTTAAGTCAATACAACATGTAGTACTACTGTTTGACCAGCGGATGGCGACAAATCACTTCCTCCAGGGACGGATAATTCATTATTTCATTTATTTTTCAATAAAAATTTAAAACACATGTGTGTGTTTAACATAGACTATTGAAAACGTATATGTGTTGAAATGCTATTAAATGTGTCAAAAAAAAACCAAGTATGTAAATATTTCACCACCATTAGCATTAAATTGGTTGGACAAGATACAAACAATAGGCAAACTGATACAATTTCAATTCAACTTCTTTCTGTTTAGTTTTTTTTTCTTTTCCTTTTTCTTCTTTTTTGCGTTGAATGCATGAATAACCACCACCTACCGCGGCTCAGGTCAGTTCCTGCAAAGCAAACACGAAACCCACGCTCAGAGCTCCATTCTCAGGTCCGCGAGACACGCCCCTCGCGCCGCTGTCGCCGCTCAACCGTTTGTCAGACAGCTGCATCCAGCTCGCGCTTCGCCTCGCGGCTTGTTCAGAGCTTGGCAGGGGAGCGAGGTGACTCGGTCCGTTTGACCTGCGTCGATTTCAGCGAAGCTTGTCCGCACACGGAGCCGGGGAGGAGACGCTTTTATCTCTGCGACAACATCTGTGTGGCCGGCTCCCCTTTGACAGCGAGGAAGAGAATGAGAATAGAAGATTTAGTTTCTTCTTGTAGGCACAGACGAGCAGAGGAAAAGTCACCCCTAAAGGTAAGCAGTGGCGACGGCGGATGTTTGCACGTTGTAAGTTTTGAAATTGTTGGAGCAAGAAGCGCAGTTTGAGAGCTCAAAAGTCTGATTTCCCAACGTGGACCTGTCATGTTTGCTCAGTTATTTCCAAACAAGTAAAGAAATCAGTTCAGAGCGAATGCAGCGACTGTTCACTCGTGTATAGCCCCTGTCAATGTAATCTATTAGAAATGTTTTTTGGTTTTTTTTCTATAAACTATTACTATTGAATTTAAGTGGAGACATATACCGTAATGTTCTCTCTGTGGTAGGAGCTATGAATAATGACTTCTCTATGGGGAATTTCTGATTCTGCAACACTCTCTTTGGGCTTTCCAGCAGGTCAAAAATACAGAGTTCACTGTGGTGAGGAAAGAAGATAAATGTGTAGGCCCTATGTTGGCACGTTATTCTCAAAACTCAGTCAATACTCTCTGTTCTGAGTAAAGTGAAATCAGGAAGCACAACTTCACATCTTCACATGGATTAAATACCAAAAGTAAACATGCTCTCAGGCCTTTGAATAAAAAGGATTACAGAGACAGATTCTCCAGCAATCAGAAGTAGGCCAGTGACTGGTGAGTGTGTCACATGCCATGTGTGGTCTTGTTTGAAAGGGTAAAGCAGGCCATCTCAGTGTTAAATGTGGTGTGGGGGAGGCTACTGTCTGGGTGAAGGGTCTCCATAAGGATGCAGCTTTCCTTTATCATCACATGCCTGTTGTGTTTTACAGGCAATTATAAGTAATTAAGGCAACTCCGCTTTCCATTTGCAGTTTCTAAAGACATTTCTCCTCTCATCTATAAGACTCTGAAATTGCTTTTGTCATTTTGACATTGACATTGCTTTTGTCAAGACAGAGTTTTATATTGGAGTAAATGTAATTCCCCCCCCCCTAATTTGCCACATTAGAGAGCAACTTGCTTAAATAATCAGTATCCAGTAATATACATCTTAAAGCTGCAGTATGTAACTTCTACTAAAAGTATTAAAGTACTTTCCTGCTACTATGATGACAGTTAAGTATGAGACCGATATTATGTGAAATAAATAAATGAAATATCAAGCTTCTTCCCAGTGCTTCTATTGCCACCAGCAGAAATGCACAGTTTCTGGTAAAAAAAAAAAAAAAAAAAAACAACCAGTCAGAGCCACTGAGCCAGGAGGAAGATATTAGCTCTGTCAGTCACGGTCACAGAGGTGTTACTCAGTGTACTAATGGCAGAGAAACAACTTTCCATTACAGGAAAACTGTTTATACGCCTTCATTGGTGACCATGCTGACAGGCTCTGCTATTGGGAAGGAGCTATCACAGCAGAGAACAAGTGGGAGGATATGAGCAGTGTGTACACAAGAATGATTGACAGTACTAAGACCCTCCTCGCTTTGATTGGTTGATGGTGTATTACTGTCATAGACTGGGAGAAAGCAGGGGAGCAGAATTATTTTTTCAGATTATCTGTCCCATACTGACACGACATTGTGACAGTTTTAACGAATGTGTAAAAAATATATTTAAAAAAAAAAAAGTTGCATACTGCAGCTTCAATGCTACACTCTAAACGTTTCTGTAACTGAAAGAGAAAGAAAAATACATTACTAGCCAATCGTAATGCTATACTGTTTTCTTTGGTTTTTATCAACCAAAGAAAAAACATAAAGTCTAAGTGTCTTCCAATCTAATAAATACTTACAAGAGTGAACGTTTTCCAAGGTTCAAGGCGTATAAAGTCAATCCACAGCGTTCAGGAGCCGTTTACGTTCTGCTAAATGGCTAAATTCTTGTTGACAAGGTTACGGGAGATAAACGGTCAAAGATATTTTGCTGCTTAGAGAGATCACTCAGTCATGTTTCCGCAAAAACAGAATGACAAAGATTGTTTGTAACACAATGTCCCACTCTGATCAAATTTCAAACCCCCCAGATTTTAACCATTCTCAGCATAAATTCAGTCATACAGTATGTTAGCCATGAACTTATTTGCCAACTTAATAAAGTGAAACTGTTTTTAAGATTTTACATGAATTTGACTGGCATCACAATATCACATGGTTATTTTTTCAAGTGTACAGAAACTCATCAACCATTCAAGCCAGCCATGTTCTGCACAGGAATAATTTTTCACAAATGAATCCAGCATCGGGAATCCACATGATGTGTGGATTGGAACTTGGCATGGTTGATTCTGACTGTCACAGATGAAATATGTGTTGGACGTCGACACAAAGTTGCCAAATCTGCTTCAGAAACTGGAAGTTTTAGTTTACTTGGCCTCCAGATTCCACAAATCGTAATCCAGTCGAGTATATGTGAGATGGGCTGGATGAACAAATCCGATCCATGACTGCCTCATGTCACAACTTGCAGGACTTAAAAGATCTGCTGCTAACATCTTGGTGCCAGATTCTACAGCACACCAACAGGGTTCTGGTGAAGTCCATGTCTTGTTGAGTCAGAACTGTTTTGGGAGAAAAGTGCTTAGTGCACGTGAGTCACTTGTACACTGAATAACTCTTTCGCTGACAACACACACAAAAAAAAAGCAGTTAAGCATTCAAAGTTTAGTTTTCTTTCTTCTTAAAATCTACTGACTTTAGCTTTGAGCTGAAATAGAGCTGTGTGGCTTCAAGAAATATAAAACCTTTTTGTTAGACAATGATCTGACAAACCACTCTTTTACCAGCTGAAGTCACATGCGAGGCAGAGCATGTGATCTTATTTTTGCTTGTGAGTAAGCCTCTGGCAATATTAGGCTCTTTATTAAACTTCTGTTTCAATCTAGAATCTCTGATTGAAGTTTTATTAGTCTTAGTCAAAGTCAGCTTTACTCTCTGACTGTATGTAAAAGCATTTAAGCACAGAGAGCTGCTGTGGAAGCAAGAACCAGAAGTGCATTTTAATTAAGCTATAAATAAGTTAACTAATAACGAGTCAGTAGGAATAGATAGTTTTTTTTTCTTCCTTTTATTGGTCGGCCAAAAGCCTTCAGTCAGCAGCATACGTTGTATTCACATGTGATAATATTATTTCACAAGGAAGGCAACAATAGCCTTTTTCTCCACTTGAATGGAGGCTTTATGATGGATGTCAAAGGGCTACAAATGTACCAGTCTCCCAAAATGCACCAAATAGTGATGCTTTAAGCCAACTATAAAAACAGGCATTATTCTTGCTTTGTGACTCAAAATTTTAGAATTTTAGTCTGGTCTCTTCAGATGTTTTAAAATGGACTTGGGACTTTTCTATGCACTAGAAAATAACTATTGGCATATGCTGGACCGCACGGACTATTACAGGATTTTCTCTTAGAGACAAACAGTCAAAATCACACCTGCTTGTCTGTTCTAGATTAAATCTGCATGCGTGTTACTCCAGATAAAAATTAATATTTTACCAACTCTGATCTGTCAATATCTTCATTATTCAGCATTTTACTAAAAATATGTTTTTTCAGTGTCAGCATAAAAATTTATTTTGCAACTCATTTGTCCTGAGAGTGTTGAACAGTATATCAGGCTTACATTTTATCGTGATTTCTGCTGATTAAAGTCTCCGCTGTGAAATTGCACTTTTTCATTATTGGGTCAGTTTGCTGAAAGCGGACTTTGTGCTTGCCAACAGGAAGACATGCCAGCTCAAAGCAGGCTAAGGTCTTTCACAGTCATCAAAATTCATGGTGCTTTGCAAAAGCCTTTATACCCCTTGGAATTTTTTGTCACATTGCAATCACAATCTTCAGTTTATTTTCTGATACAAAGTGGTGCAGAAGAGAGAAAATATGAAGCCGTTTTCTGCTCAGAGAAATCAAAAAATGATGTGGATTTGGATTCCAAAACCAGCTTTTATTGCAGTTAGTGCCAAAAGTCTCTGACCAGTTTCCAAATCTTTAAACATTCTTCTTCATAAATTCAACCATCAAATTTCAAGTTTCGAACGAAATTCTCAATTTGATTTAGTAGTGAACTTTTGACCCTTCTTAGATGTGAAGGTGCTTTGGTCTGAACCATCCAAGTGTGACTTTGCCCTTTTGCTACTGGTCATCATCCTACAGAAAGCTGATTTTTGCTGCCTCTAACAAGTCTCCCAGGATTTCTTTAGTTCTATAATCCATTTTTCCATAAACTCTGACCAGATTCCATCTCCCTATTTCAGATAAACAGCTCCAGATCAGAATGCCACTACCAAGTCTCCGAGTGTGAATGATGTGTTTGAAGCAGTCCACAGTGTTTATTTTCTGCTGCTCATAGTGTTTTGAATGTGTGCTAAAACTATCACATTTTGACCTTATCTGATCAGAGCAACTTTTTTCACATATCTGCTGTGTTCCCTACTTAGAATTCTGCTAACCATGTTTACTGGTCGTTCTGCATTGCAATAAATTGGCCTGCCTCGTACAGAACAGAGTAAATTTGTCCTGTGATTCTTTGGTTTCCATTACCTAAAGCTATTTCCAGCTACTTATCACTGGTGTTGTTGATGTCACACTGTTTTAGAGTGTGAGTTCTCACCATCTCTTAAGAAATGAGTGATAGCTCCATGGGATAATAGTTGTAGACTGAGCGTTCTTTGGCATTTCTATAAAGGCTATATTTGGTTATCTTGGAATTTCCCCTTCATGTCATGATCATGTCAGGTCACTTTGTTTCTTTTTTACATGCCACTTTGACTTAGGTTTTGCTCCAAATACTCAATCTCCTTCTGTTGTTAAGGAAGCTACACATTCCCTCCCTTCTACGGCTGTTTCCTTTGCAAGTACTTCAGATGTCTGCTTTTGTTCTGTTAAACATAAACTCTGTCCAAAAACAGCTGATTGTTTGCCATTTATGATTAGCCTTTAACTCAAGAGTTGTTTAATTTGACTGTAGTTGGGTAGCTTACAGTGTTCGCTTTGGGATTTATTGAATCATTTTTCTCATGTGTAAAAGTTGCACTGTTATTCCACTTTGATTTTTTTTTATGCACATAGAATATGAACTTTATTTCTTAATTTGTGATTTACTGAACATTTTAATAATAAATCAGGTTGAAAGAGAACAGTTTGTCTGTAAATAAAAAAGCAGCTTAAAAAAAGCAGTAAAACAAAATGTGATTTATGTTGCAAATAAAGCACATTAATTTTAAATGGATAAAAGTTTTTTCTTTTAGTGTCAATGCTTATATTATGGCTGCATTCATGCCAGTATGAAGATCCAGTCATGAGAATGTGGCTTTCCCAGGAGGGTCCAGTGGTTTTGTGTGTTTATAAATACTGTTCCCTTGACATTTCTGTCCTCTTCATACCACGCTTTCCAAACGTCCTTCTGCTCTACAAACTAAGGCCTTCCCTGATGTGCCCATTATAATCAAACATCTTAACCTTTCTCTTATTATAAATAGACTCCCCCCGCTTTAATTTTCTTCAACTGGAAACTGTTTTAAGGTGGGGTCAAGTGGGGCAACCCAACTTCCTCTGCCTCCAGCATGGTTTTTTCCCCTTTGCTAATGTAAAAAAAAAAAAGAGTTTTGGTGCTTGAATGTAGGTATTATTACTGGTGAATTTTTGTTTTTTAGCTATTTAGGTCAAAAAGGCATTGGAAAACTAGGAATACAGCATCAGGCTGGCCAGAAACCCCCTTGGGAACACAGTTATTCTGAACCCTGTGCCATACCCAAGTTCCCTTGCTCTGGATGTCTGTATAGTTCATGTGTTCTTTCTATTTTCTATGCATAAACAGTCCAGGAAGACTCCACATCCCCTGTACTGTGGTTGTCTCTTAAAATTCCCAGAAGTAGTATTTTATGCCCTTGGTCCAACAGAGTATTATAATTGCATTTTTAAACATCAACTTCTATTTCCCATTGTAGGATAGTTTGCTTCAGTTTTGGTAGAAAGAAGATTAAGTTCATGTGCAGTTTGTTCTGCTTTGTTGTGTGTCAACAGACTGTATGAGAAAGTACTTTGAGGAACCCAGGGGTAAGACAAACAGGTCTTCACTTTCACGCCGTCACTAAGAAAAAACATGTCTGCTCGGGAGAGGGTTCGATTGTTTTGTCTGTTGAAGGCTGATGGTAGTGTTGCTTTTCCACTAAATGTTTATTGCGCAGCCATCAAGCATCATACAAATGGAGACAAGAGCAAACTGTAATGCTTTTTATGCAACTTATAAATGGTTTTAGTTTTGTTAAATAAGAAATTAGTGTGAGTTTTAACTATTTTAAGATTTTTTTTTTAATCTTGTTCTAGGATAACCATTTTTCTTCCAAACAATTAAACACCCCAATAGCATGATTCCGCAACTTGCTTCTTACAGGTCTCTACTAGCCAGTAATCCATAACGAGAAGATCTGGGGTGTGCATCACTTATTGCACTGTCAGTAGATTTCCCTACCAGATTTCTGTATTTCCGAAGCTCCTCCAGTGTTACCACAAGCCTCAGTTTTGCTTATTTCCAGTTAGTTTAAATGGACTGCCATCCTCTTTTCAGTTGGCAGAGAACAATTTAACATTGTACTGTGAGATGTTTAAAGCTTAGGATGCAGTTTTGGAACCCTTTGTGTTCGTCTCACATAAAATCTGAATATAATATGATGCATCTTAGTTTGTGGTTGTGACATTACATAAAATTTTCAAGAGCACAAATACTTTGCCCCAGTATGTTCTTTAAGCATATTGATCTTAAAGAACATTCTCAGAAACAGCACACTGGAAACTGTGCTGAGAATCTTATTCCAAACCTTCCTCTAAGGAAAGAGGCAGCTGTTAAACATCCTGTGAGAGCTTGCTTTGATTTGCTGTGGGGTGACTTGGTAATTCATGGTTTTTGAAGGGGCTTCCTTTTAATTATGTGGATCTTATAAAATGCCAGAACATGTTTATGTGGTGAAGAAAATTCAACAAAAAATGTGGTGAAGGTGGCCTTGTGAGAGTAAGTGTGAAATTAAATGGACCTTTGGTAGGAACTCAATTACCTACATTTCTTTACTATTTGCTAAAAATAGAAACTTCACCTCCCTGTGATCCTCGCGCTCTCTTCTCTTTTATTTTTGGTTTGGGCTGAACACAAGCATACTTTAATGGGGACTTTGTACGTCTGACTCCCATTACAAATCTAGAGCTCTGAAGCCATCTGGGACCAGAAACCACTTCATGTGGAAATTGAAGTCATGGGGCAGCTTGTTAGTTTACTTCTTTCAAATGGAATAATTTGAGTGGTGTTTATCACCATGAATCTCAGCATTAAGCTAATGTCATGATTAGGATAAAACCATACGCTGCAGTGGAAGGCGTTTTTATTTCTTAATAGTATGAAAGGGTTCTATACTAACCAGCGTAAAAAGTGCAATAAACCCAGATTTGATGTGGGTGTGTTTTTAAAACATAAAAAGTACCTTAGTCAAGCTGACAGAATGCATGTGACTTGTCATAAGTTGACATAGTTTATGTAACTTAAATGCTAAAAAAGTATTCACTCACTCACATTTCTGTTTTCTGACAGGCTGAATGGTTTAAAATTTAATATCAAATAAATATAATCTGGGAAAATACAAATTGCAGCTTTAAAGTGATCATAAAGTGATCACTCCATAAATGTTCACTTATGGAGTGAATGTTTTCCAACCCCATCTGGTCCTGTGAAAATTAATTGCTTCTTAAATCTGGATAGCTTTTTTTCTTAATTAATCAAAACAGCTTTTTTATTGTCCCTGTTTATCTGTAATTATTAGTAGATCTGAAACATTTTATGTGTAATGAAATCAAAAGCCATTAAGGGTGTCCTCATTGCACATGTGCTTAAAGTTGTCATTCCCAAGTGAGTTAACATTAGTCACATATTATGCCGATTGTATTATAGAGATACGAGAATCAAGGTTTGTGTGTCGTCTGACTCCATGTCCGCAGCTTGTTTGGTCTGAGTCAGTGTTCTTTGGCTCCTGTACAATTTTCTACTC
Source organism: Poeciliopsis retropinna (assembly GCA_010277075.1). Classification (NCBI taxonomy): domain Eukaryota; kingdom Metazoa; phylum Chordata; class Actinopteri; order Cyprinodontiformes; family Poeciliidae; genus Poeciliopsis; species Poeciliopsis retropinna. The sequence goes on from VMRM01000005.1 coordinate 12,387,997, forward strand.
ATCCTGTGGTAAGACGTCCTAAGCATCTGCCCTCCTCCAAGTCATGCAATCAACATTTTGGAGTTAGTTTTTGATTGCTAGTCAACAGCCTAAATTAAAATTTAATCTGAATTCGGTAATCCATAAACCAATCTTTTGAGGTTTTAATGAAACAACCACCTACCGTGCTCGGTAAAGAAGAGTCATGTGTGATTAACATCCTTCTGCCTTCACCACACCCTGAGGTTGTTTTGGATACAGGTTTATGGTTTCGCCCTCTAAAGCACACACTGAATACACATGAATATACACACACCTTACTGTACAGCGCAGCTCTTGTGCTGAGTTTTTCCATAGCCCCACAGTTTTCTGACTGTTTCCAGACTCTTTCTAATCTCAGGCTTTCATTCTTCTCATGCTGTTGTATAATCCTCATCCTCAAATCGGATTCTATACAGCTTAAGACTGATTAAAGACCAAAAGACAGATGACAAAAAAGTTAAATTATGACCAGAAAAAGCACATCATTTTTTTTCAGGATAGCTAGTGGTGTGTTTTGGATTTAAGTTGGTTTACAAAATAAGTCTTTTGCTGGACAAGATAATTAATTACAGTTTTGTTATCCATTAACAGTTTAAATGCATTTTTATCTTATTTATTTTACCCACCCATGTTTTCACCAACTGCTTTCTTTTTTTTTGTTTGTTTGTTTTACCTATGACTTCTTTTGTTTTATGCGTAGTGTGCAAAACATTGAGAGGAAATTTTGTTGATGAATTGGTGAAGGAAGTTTTGACTGCCGCCCCTCTTCCTTCAACCCTGTGATTAGCTCAGTGTGATTCAGAATGCTCTGCAAGCTCTTTGTGGTTGCAACGAGGCACTGAGCGCTTATATACGCAAGCTTAGTTTAGAGCTCTATGTCATAACAGGAAATGATGTCACAACACCATGAGGCTCAAAGCAGCTTGTCCTGTCAACAAACAAGTTGGCAAAATGTTTGCTCTGTGAAAAAAAGCTTTCTTTAATTGTATGTTTATTATCTATAAGTATTCAAACAGTCTGTCTCCTATCCTCACAATTTTGCTTTAGACACCCCATCCTGCTGGTGGTTCGGTATTTGTTGCCCCTCGGCCCCAAGTCTGTGAATTTCTCGGCTTCCTGTGAACTATTTGCTTTCATTTGTTTCTTTCATCTTTTCTAATATTTAGACTATGTATGGTAAATTTCATGTGAAGTGACCATAACTTGTGTTTTAAAAACAAAGTCTGCCATTGACCAGAGAAAGGCTTTACCAGTAGGATAACCCAGTTTGTTGTCCCATTATTGTTCTGTTATTGAAGGAGTGGCAGCCGCTGGTTTCCTTTCTTCCTAACACAATAGTATAAGCGTTCAGGAGATTCAGCACAGGAAGTACGTTTCCACTACCTAAGTAACAAAAAACAAAACAACAACAACAAAAAAAACAGAAGACCTTTTATGGTAATTCATCTAGTTGGCATCAATAAAAAGGAGCTTAGTTAGTAGCGGAATCATGTGTTAGGGTGGAACTTTGCTTAAACATGCTGTTCATGTGTTGCAGCATAACAAATGAATATTAAAACCCAGGAAAATGTTTTTTTTTAATTTTATTTCTTAACACTTTACCTAACATATTGTACTATTCAGCTGAGTCTCTCAAAAATAGACAAGGTTATTGTCAGGTCAGTGGTATCCCCTCAGACTGTTTTCAGGATTCACAGACCCCTGAAGGTATTGAAACTCTGAGAATCATAGCTGAGATAGATATAAAAAGGGAAGTTGTAAGAAAAGAAAAAAAAAAACATAAAGCAGCTGAGTGCATCTGATAAATTCTAGCATGCAGTGATCACCTGTCAAGAGAAAAGACTCTGATGTCTTAACAGCAAAGAGTTGCAACTTTGAAAAAGATGCCCTTTAAGAAAAAACAAAAACAATGCTTACAATAGTTAGGTGCTATATTTTAGCACTTCCTCTCAACAGCTGGAAACTAACAGTACTGACAGCATGGTATAGTTGTATATAAATAACATATTACAAAAAAACTAAACCAATTTTTGACAAAAGTGTATTTGTCTTGTTTTTGGGATTTCTGTTGCATTTTAAGTTTTTTCAAATTAAAACAAAAAAGACCTTGAACCATGTCAGTGGAAAGAAAAGGTTATTGTTTGAGGAAACAACTGTTTTCCCATCTGCCGCCTTTTGGCATGGTGCACACTGCATGATGTTGGCCTCGATCAAGCGTCATTAACAGTGTTCCTCAAGGTAAACCATTTGTTGTCATGCACTTATTTTTAGACTCTATATTATTCTTTAAACCAAACACCATTCTCCCCTACAAAGTTAGGAAGAGTTCTATATTATATCTGATTAGCTGTAATTTTTGCTTACGTGGTTTTGGTGTTTTTCTGTCTATGTAGAAAATAGGTTTTCTGCACGAAGTTTTTTTTTTTGCTGCCTAAAATGAGTATCAGCGTCAGTGGAGGTTCTTTATCTGATTCTTTATCATCTATAGTTGTTGCAGTAAAAAGAGGAAGAATGTCCAAGACTCTATGTGCTCATCTAGCTCTTTTATCTTCCAATATATTTTGGAGGCATGGGAAAGAATTTGTGTTTTTCTTATCCAAACAAGACTTTTAAATGCTGATTGACTAAATAAACCACAAGGCCACTCTCACTCTGAAAAAACTTTACTGAAGCACACAGTCATGGAAAGCTACAGAGTGAGGCCAGACTTCAGGTTAAATAAATAAAAAAGTAATAAAGAAGGATCTTTTGTTTATATTTGAATATTTATTTTTCTTTTTGCTATGGCTTCATCTTTCTTCATAATCATGCCAGTTTATGTTGCATATAATGGGCTGTGTGAATTAATATTAGTGTTACTGTGTGCGTGTGTGCACACAAATGCATATGTGTATGAAACAAACTAAAGATAGGTCAGTCTGTTTCACACCTTATGTGAATAGTTGCTATCAGACCCTTACATTCTCTGTAAAGTCATTGGTTACTATGGGCACAGTTTCTCTATCTATATCAAGTATTTAAGCACTGCTTCCTGAAAACTGCTTGACCGCGTAACAGCATGATGAAACTTAGGAAGATTGTTTTGCAGTTTTACACCATACTTCTGCAAAGAGGGGAAACAGGGTTGAAAACCTGTTTAGAAATATTTCACATCGCAAATTACTCTGTGTTGTAACAGATTAAATGATTCAGTTTATGCACATGTAAGATAAATAAGATGAAACGATGAAAGTTTACAAAAGGAACTGGTTTTAAAACTTTTCAAACAGGACATTATCTTCTACTTTAATAACCATATCAAAACTGAAACATAATGCTGTCTGTTATGACCAAACACAACAACATTCTTTTGAAAGACTAGTGTGCATTCCTAAAAATACCTTCGATATCAAACTGTTCTACCAGCAATCCGATGTTCAAAGTTTATCACTTCACACTTAAAGACTGTATGCACTGTGCCATTCACAAGCACACATACACCTTGACCATTGTCACATTTTGTCACAAATGACAAACTATTTGTGATTTCACACAAAGTACTACAGAAACTGGGAAGCAGAGAAGAAGGGCTACAATGTTTTTAAGATATACATCACAAATAAAAAATTAAAACATAACTGCCAAAGTCTGACATGCACTAAACACACTACATTTTATTTGGGGGTCTCAGAATCAAGACAATTGATTGCAAATGCATGTTTTTCAAATGTTATGCTTTTAAAAGAAAAATATTAATGTATCTTTTTTTACAATTATTCATTACTTTGTGTTGGCCTGCCAGATGAAATGCTGACATAAAACACAAAAGCTGGTGACAAAGAAAAATTCAAGAATTATAATACTTTTGGAAAGCACAAGATCATGTATTAGCTGGAAGTTGAATGTTCACCCAAGATCTCGTTGGATGTAGATCTTGTGGTCCTGTAGCACAGCCTTTAGTGTTCAAAGTTATTGTTTCAAAGGACACATGCTGTACTTTGCACGCTTTTAAATTTAGATTAGTTTCTCTGGAATTTTTTTTGATTCATCATTGAGTCAAAATGATGAATTCACAATTTATGAATTATAATTAACTGGAGATACCAGTTACTTATACATTCTAATTGTTGTTTCTGTTCGCCCTCCATGAAAATTAAGTGTGGGTTTTTGTTCCATATTCTTTTGTTCAAGCTGAACCAAAGGCAGTTTCTTTGTTAGTGATGTGGTCGTCAGATCTGAAGCTAATTCAGTAGGCGTCAAGTGCTTCCTGATAATAAGTGCATATATAATAGTGACAATATTTCCAAAAGATATTATCTATCAGTAGTGTGTAAACCCACAGTGTGATAATATATGAATTTTATCAGCTATATTCATCATGCTATACACCTTTTTGTAGATTATTACATACATTTGAACTAATATCACAATGGCTTCTGAAAACAGTTAAGTTTGCGCTATAAGAAAAATTGTTCTTTTCATATTTGGATGTCAATTGCTTTAACTGAGAACTCGTTTTTCTGCCTGCTTCTAGATTTTGACATGAAGAAGGATATAGATGCATTGATAGCAGAAGAACGGGCAGAAATTATCAATAAATATGACAAGGTAAGTTGATGTCCATCTTATGATGTCTTATGATAAGGATCGCCTACAATTTTATCTTTTGTACATTGTGAACAATTCATGCATTTGGATGTGTGGTTTATAAATTGATATTGGGAAATATTTCACTGGGAAATTACAAATGAGGTTTCTTTTAAAGTGACAATGAAATCACTAACCACGTTATATTGAATCAGAATGATATGATGTCAGACTTCAAATTTAATGGGTATATTTTCTTTAGAATCTCAAAAATATCAGGCTTTATGTCAACCATCTTCACTGGGATTAGAATTTACAATAAATCCCTAAACTTTGGCGCCATTAATAAAAAAGGCGAATTTGTTTCAGATTGCTTTCCTTGTATATAAGCCTTAAACTGGAATAAAATGGGTTAAAGGTAAATATTTAGTGACAAGCAGCATGTCCTAATCTTCTCAATCTGGACTACATGTGTTTTGGGTTTTTTTTTTAGGGCAGGCAAGAGGGTGTCAGCATTAACCCATGGGAGGACGCTGACTTTAGCATTTATAAAGTCACTGACCGCTTCGGCTTCCTGCAGTAAGTAATTTCAAAACTGGGTTGTTGTCATTTTATTTCATAATGTAAAATCCATGAGTGAGATGTTTCTATCTACACATCAATAGTATAAACTTAACTGCTTTCCGGCTCTTAATGACTTGAAATTGTTGCTTTTCCTGGGGAATTATTATGCAACTACAACAAAAATGTAAAATGAGTTAAAAAAATTCAAGAGTTAAAAAAAACAAAAAAAACCAAGAATTTTCATGTTTGAATTTATTCAGAATTTCCTATAATCAAAAGGTTAAAATTATGCCCCCACAAGACAAAATATGCATGCATGTACATATCTGCCCAGGAATTTGGTTAAACATCTCTTAGTTTTTTGCAGTGAAACCACATGAATTTTGTAACCAATTACAAAATAAAATAACCAACATGCAACGAATTTTGTAACTCTTAGCAAAATTCGGACTGAATTTTTGCCTCCATCAAGATTAATTGAAACTTGCAGTTAACCACGTGGAACCTTTGTCAGAAAAGAAAATGACAAACACAACATTTGACGGAAGGTAAAAATTATGTTTAGGATTTGAGGTGAGGCTGTAGATCTTAGGAACACCACGTGTCAGTCATGGTGGTAGCATTAGGCTGTAGGGATATTTTTATGCAGCTGGTTCTGGGTGTGTGATGCACGAAGTAGAATGAAATGCTGGAACTAGCTTTAATTTCTTCAGCTTTCTCCCACATATGCAACCAGACAGTGAAATCTCGGTCAATAAACAGGATATTGATTGCAAATGAAAATCAAAGCTGGTTTTGCAATGGAAAGCTAGATGGTGATAACTTTACCAATCAAAATTGTATTGTTTGTTGATCGGTACAAAAAGCATTTGGTCAATGTAAAATTTGCTATGTGAGACTTTTAACCATACATTACCAATGATGTATTACAGTAATATATTCATTATTGTCTAAAAAAAAACAATAATTCAAATGCATCACTATAATCACAAAATTCCTGTGTATGAAGAGTGTATCTAAACTCTTGACCATAACATATGTTTTCTTTTCTTTACAACTTTCTGTTTTTTGAATTTTTCATTTCATTGTAACTATTTAAAGTGAATAATTGCATCACTGATACATATGTATTTCTGCTCCAGTGAGGAAGAACTGCCGACACCCACTGCACTTGAAGAGAAGGTAGGGGCTTTCTTTACTGTTCATGTAATACATTTTTGCCCTCTCACTCATGCATTGGACACTTATGATGTTCTATGTTTTGCCTTTTCAGCAAAAGCAACAGGAGTTGGAGCGAGTGGAGAAATGGCTGAAGATGGTGAAGAAATGGGACAAATACAAGAACAGTGAAAAGGTTAAGAGCGGCTCCCATGAGATACCAGCATGCCATCTCAATTTAGCATCTTTGCTGCTTCCATTTTTTCATTCTGCTATGGGATTTTTAATTTCCATGTCTTTTTATAATCTATTTTCCATTACCTTTTAAAGCATTGCTCATTTTCTTATTTACCACCCACCCTCCACCACCATCTTTTCCCCAATTTCTGTGGTCAGCCACAAAAGAAAAATGACTACAAGCAAAAGTTCTTAACCTTTGAGATTTGGAAGTGGAATATACATGTATCTGCCCCTTTCTCCTGTGATTGTTGTGGTGAAGATTGATGGCATATTGTTATATATTGTGTATTTCAGCTGGCAAAGCGTGTGTATAAAGGCATTCCTCTGCAACTGAGAGGCCAAGCGTGGGCCTTGCTTTTGGAGGTCGAAAGAGTCAAACGAGACAATCCGGGAAAATATGAGGTATGTTTTTTTTTTTTTTTTTTTTTTAATTAATATTACAAGGACAATAGTCGGTAGTGTTTAAATACACTTTCAAGAAAGTTTGGATTTTAACAACTGATGGATGGTATTGTGGAAAAATCTTCTGTGGTCCAGAAAATGAAGCAGCAGGCCCGAAACTTCTCAACAGAGATCAAGCAGATAGACCTGGACGTCAACAGAACATTCAGGAACCACATCATGTTCATGGACCGCTTTGGAGTGAAGTGAGTTCTTCATTTGCATTTCAGTTTTCTATTATTATTCACTTTATTGTTTACAGCATTTTTAATAATTTAACTTCCTGTTTTTGGCTAGTTTTAACATCTACTTGCACACAATATTATTTTTGACATAATGTTTTGGGTATTTTCTGTAAATATTGATGAAAAACTTTCAGGACTTCCTTTTGCTTCCATGTAAGCTGCTGTGTATTGTTGTTTTCTGACATCTCACGTGTTTTTTGATTTGACCCAAGTGGGATTCCTGCAGGGTGTGACCTCTGGCCTGAACTATAAAGCACACTACGCAGTTACAAAAAAAACAGAGTGGTGGTTTCCTTCTCTCAGCATTTTATTAGCCTTCCTGTCAGTGCACAAAGCCCCACAGGAAATGGCGCTCATACAGAATGCGCACCGGTAGAAAGGCACATGTGCAAAAATACCCCTGCAGCAAACAGTGACAGATTTCACACCAATTCAGAGACCTATTCAAAATTTAATATTTTTCTATTGTTAATTTTTTTTAAAAGTAGGGGCAGTTGCAGAAGCCACTTTTTGTATCACTGATTGTAGAAGAGTGCGCTCATATTTTCCTTTGTAATGTACTTCCCCTTGAATTCAAAGCTGCTAAGTCCAAAACAGACCAAAACACGGCTTCATCCTGCCTGACTACCCACTCCTTCCCTGCGAGTCAACAGCTGTCTTACAGACACTGAGACACTGACAGCTATTTAAAGCTCCTTTCCTGTCTCTGACACTGGACATGTATTTGTCATTGAGGCCTGCAGGGGAAACATCCTCTTTACATTTACATTATGTTTTTCTTAATGCCCCTTTCTCTGCCCTCACTCACAAACACGTTCACATGTGCAAACAATGGGTGCTTTGTGCCGACTGTCTAAAGCTTTTGAGTCTCAAGACGTAATCCGACAGATACACACCACAAAATGCTTGAGTCAGAAAGGCTTGATTGACGATGCAAGATCGTAGAGTTTTGCAAAATTGTTTATCCCTCTTATTGTTTCCTCATTTTTAAACATCAATCACAATCTTCAGTTTGTTTGATTAAGATTTTAAGGGAAAAAAAGTATAATATAATTGGAATGTAAAAGGAAATGGCATGTTCAACTTCCTTTATTCAAGTATCCCTGGAAAAAATAAAAGCCTCCTGCACCATCACCTAATTATGAAAAAGAGCCCAATATTTTTTTAGTCTTAGTATAATGAGACGTCTCACTAGACAGGTCAAATTATACAGGTCAGTGATAAAGTTGTAGGGAAGTTTGCTGTGGTTATAAAACAAAATTCCAATCTTTAAAAATATGACTGAGAACCATTCAATCCATTATTTGTAAATAAAGAGGATGGCACAACTGCAAACATACCAAAGCATGACCTATCCACCTATACTGATAGGCAGGGCAGGAAGATTAATCAAAGAAGCAGACAGGAGGCCCATGCTAGCACAGGAAGGGCTGGAGAGATCCATAGCTCATGTAGGAGAATCTGTTGACAGGAGAATAACTATTGCTTGTAGTTTCCACAAAGCTGCCCTTGATGGACAAGTGGTGAGAAGAAATGCACTATTGAAAGAAAACCATAAAAGGTTCTGCTTGCAGTTTCTGAGAAACTATATGAATAAAAATAACAAACATGTGGTAGAAGTTGCTCTGGTTAGAGGAGACCAAAACAGAACATTTTGCCATACACTCAAAATGTAGTGTCTGGCTGACAAAAAAAATAACATTACCTGAACATACTCTAAAATCCCCACATATAAGATGGTTGTGGTGGTGGCAGCATCATGCTGTAGAAATGCTTTTCTCCAACTGGGGGAGAAGATTTGAGGATGAATAGGTGCAGGGCAATATCTGGGGGAAAAAAATATCAGTGAGAGGCTGAAAATGAAATGACTTTAGTGGGAAACTCAACAGCCAGTAGAACAACAACCCAACACACAGAGCCAGAGCTGCATAGCAGTGGTCAGAGTCCAGACCCAAATTCAGATGAGAAAGTGTTGCAAGACTTGAAAATTGCTCGTCACCAGAAGCATCTGAACTTCTGGTGACATATAAGAACACACAAGCAGTAGTAGTAGTAACATGAACTAACATACATACTGTATATATGTAATATAGACTGCAACCTGCGAACATTAACATAGAGAGCACTTAAAACAGTCTTTTGTTTTAAGTGCACAATATTCCTGTGAATTTTCACTGCTCTCATGATTATGTCTCAGGAACCACATCCTTGTTTAAGCAGGTATTTATTTATTTATTTTTTCTGTTCCCTCTCCAGGCAGCAGGCACTGTTTCACGTACTGGCCGCTTACTCTGTCTACAACACGGTAAGTGTTTTCTGACAATCTATCTATCTATATGTGCAAACCCAGTGTTACGCAACACCTTTTTTTTTTTTGCATGCACTTGCCTTGCATTTGAAAGTAACACATCAGTGGAGCGCCAACCACAAGACCATCAGTGGCATTGGTGTCTTTTCAGTTTCGGTAGAGCTGGCTAAGCATTATAGACCCATCTATTCTTGCTCTGTATTTGGAGCTTTTATTTATGAGTGTGGTTAAGCCTGAATCTGCTCCATCAGAATTTACCAGTTCGACCACCAGCAACTATTCATCTACGTAGATAATTAAACCAAACTCTTATAAAGAGTTTGTTTTATAGAACTGAAATGAGATAATAATGACATTGCTCTTGCTTTCATTTTCAAGGAAAAAATATTCTCGAATAAATAATCTATGCTTCTAACCATACATATGAACCAATAATGTTCACCATCCTAATTTGTCATTGTAAACTCAATTACTGTACTTCTATGAAATCAAATATCCTGCTATTACCAATATTAAAAGAAAAAAGAAAGTCTTGTTGAACAAATTCTCTCTGATAAAGTGATTCAGTAACCAATCATTTAGATTTAGAGGTAATATTACTATATAAATATATCTATTTGGTAATTATAACTCTGCAGTCACACATTCTTGGAGCTTGTTTTTTGCGTGTGTGGCGCTTAGCCAGAAACCGGATAATTAGGCTACTAGTATGTTTACAGTATTGACATTTTACAGTACAGATCATTTGCCATTTTACATTTTTCCTTTTCTATCTTTGTTCTATTATTAAATCTCTTCCCATATCTGGTAATGAGATTATTTTACCCACGTATAGATTTTGATAACTTTTCTACCATGCCTGTCCTAAGATGTGTAAAGCTTTGAAATAAGTAAAAATTTTACAGGGGTACCATGATCACAAACTGCAACAAAAAATAGAAAAAAAACTAATTCTATGTTTATGGATTTTTAACAAATTTACTGGTGCCACAAATATTAATTCCCTTTACAATGTCTTTCAAAGAAATTGAAGTATTTTTTTTTATAGTTATACTTTGATTTAAACTCATTAGTAATCCATGGATTTCTATTTTCTTTTGGTGTAGAAATATGACCTGATTCAGAGGCAAATTTCTTTTAGCCACTGTGTTCTCACTACTTAGGTCTAAACATACCTCTGCCTGTCTGAGCGTGAACTGTTTGGACTGTGTAAACAAGTGATCAACCCTGTTTATACTATTTCAAACTCAGCTGAATGATCCCACTCTATTCAGAGATGTATGGTTTTCATTAAGACTCTTAGTGATAAAACTACAAGTTTTATCACTAAACTTTTTCTCTCCCCCCAACTGAATAAAAATACTCAAATTACAGATTTTACTTCTCTACAATTCTCAGTGTGACAATATGGTACTCCAACAAGCCTTGGGATACAAATTTATCCTCATTTGTAAATGCTAAATGCTTATTTCATCTCATCCATTTACAGATTATTCTATAAGATCTGATCACCATATATTTTCATGAGACAGAAGAAATATTCTACCAGTAAATTCAACTACTATTAGATTCACAGGAAATTATGTAACAGTTGTTCCTATTTATAAAGCCTACCAGGCTGAACATTTCTTGTATCCACTTTAAGGCCCTCATATTTCTGCATCTAATACATCTTCAGAAATGTACTCCCGTGTTTAACAGGGTCTAGTTAACATTTGTCTTGATAAAGACGGCTGTTGTCTACCTAGCAGTGTAAATACTACCCCACACCCAGGACTGTTTTTCTGATAGGGGATTTTTCATCAGTTCCTCTGTGGTAGAGGTGCATGAGCCAGAGGAAATGGGCATGCGTTGCTCCTTTTTTCTCCCTTTCCCACTCTTCTCACACAATGCTCAAAAGAAATTGGGTCAGTGGGAGAGCTAAGAGTGAAAAAGGAAAGGCAAAATAGAGAGGAGGATGTTTGACTTTTTCACATATGTGCTGGTAGAGAAAAATGTAGGGAATGTGCAGTTTAACCTCTCTTTAACCCTAATTATACTTACCGTTTGACCTTGAAAGGATACATTTTGGGCTTCTATTTCTATCTGCAAAGCAAATCCTCCTTAATATGGACAGATACCATGTGCGTGACTGTGTTTGCCAATGCCAAGGGCTTGTTTCATGTAAATCAGTGAATCATTCCGATGTCAGCTCAGTGGTAATTCAACAGGAAAACATAATAATACTGAGAATGTATGTGTATCACTGTAAATATTTGAAAATGTTCACTGTAAATTGTTTAAAAATTAAGTAGAGCTATTCAGTTTGTTTATACAGTTACATCAGACTTTCAGGTGCTATCCAGCTGCTATCTTTTGGCCTACATAAGTGTGCTTTATTAAATTATGATGAGTCGCTCTCAATTGTCCACTCTGTTTGACTTAAACACTTTGTTCTGCTGTTTTTGTTCTAGGAGGTTAGCTACTGCCAGGGGATGAGTCAGATCGCTGCAATTCTACTCATGTACCTAAACGAGGAAGATGCCTTCTGGGCTTTATCCCAGCTCCTCACCGACAGCAAGCACTCCATGCATGGTAAGAATAATGAGAAGACACAGATGTACAAAAATGAAAGCCTGACCAATGTTTTTTTTTTTCTTTCTCTCTTTTTAACTATCTTTGGCAGTGGCCAAAATCACCCTCAATGTGGATGTCTTTAGTTTGCAGATTAAAGAATTAATCTTCATGTGAAAACTGCACATTTTTATTCAGGTTACGTTTGTCTGGTGGAAAAGTGTGTTTGATTAAAGCATTTGAGTTTTAAAAAAATCAAAAACTAAAGAAATGTTTTGTGGGAAATACTTTTTCACAGCAGTGTTGATGCTGCGGTCATCACTGCACACCATATTATCACTTACAGTCAATTTCTTTTCCTATCTTGTAGGATTTTTCATTCCTGGATTTCCCAAGTTGCAACGTTTCCAGACTCATCATGAACTCATCCTCTCCAGAATGCTGCCTAAGCTAAAGAAACACCTGGTGAGTTGCATGCATGTCTGACTGATGCTTAAGCTCGGTGGCTTCATCATGATGTTCAGCGGGTTTGAAAACTGAGATTTATAACAAGTTCTGTTAGAACATTTGCTCTGAGACTCGGTTTCATGTTGATTTGTGTCCCCACAGGACAAGGAGCAGATGACGACAGGGATTTACTCCACCAAATGGTTTCTCCAGTGTTTTATCGACAGAGTCAGTCTTTGGATGTTTTTTCAGCTTTTCAAACATGAACCGTCTGAATTCTTGCTGTTTTTTTAAATCATTTATTCCATTTTTCCCACTCTGTTGTTTCCATAACAGACGCCATTCACCCTCACCCTCCGCTTATGGGACATCTACATGTTGGAAGGAGAGAAGATACTAACCGCCATGGCTTATACAATCCTCAAGTTACACAAAAGTGAGTGAGAAGCTCATGTATGTTTTATCTTTGTCTTTATGTGCTGTGCTGAGGGAGTTACTGCTGTATCTGGGCTTAATAGCATCTTGTCTGATTTCTGAGTGTTATTGTGAAGATTACAATGCAAGCTTCCTTGTATAGCACAAGGTGCTGTGGAGAGGAATCAAAAGCAGACTTTTCATTGGATGCACAGATGAGCATTTTCTCAGCCTATTGGTTGATTTGTTCCATTTAAATAGATGGTTGAATTGTCAACAAGCATTTTTGTCTTTCATTTACCCCACACTAGGAATAAAGCATTATTAGACAGATTAATTTAGCTATTTTTACATCAATATCTTGTGTTTAATCAGAACACCTCATGAAGCTCCAGCTAGAGGACTTGAGGGAGTTTCTCCAGGAGCAGCTGGCGGATTCGTTCCTCCTGCTGGATGATCTGGTGATAGAACAGCTACATACGGCGATGTCAGAGCTGCGCAGTAAAAAGTTGGATCAACCTCCTCCAGGTGCAACAGTGTTTCATCATCTTCATGTGCTGAAGTCTCATGCATCACTTTGTCTGATAAACTCTGATTAGCTGTACTGCTTTGGCTGTTGTGGAGTTACAGAAAAGATAAAACATTTCTAAATTAATATCACAAAGTGAAATAAATAAATAAATAAGTAAAATTCTGCCACAGTGTTACACCTGCCGATTTGTTTATCTAGAAAAATATTCAGTGTTTGTCAACCTTGTGGATTGCCGTGAAACTTAATTCTTTCACATCAACTCTGGATCTCCTCCAGAGTTCCCATGAGCCTCTTGGCTGATTCTCTGCTTAATGATCTGGTTTCCTGGCCTGTCAAGTTAGTTGGACAGCCATGTTACAGTGAGCTTGTAGTGTCCCCATACTCTTGATTTTCAAAAAAATGGACTGGACAGTCCTCTGACATGTTGTTCAATAAATGTTCTCCAACTAACCACTGAGGCCTTCACAGAACATCAGTATTTATGCAGATATTAATTTACAACAAGGTGAACTCTATGTACTTCTGTGACTGCTGAGAGTAATTGCTTGCACTGGATTTTATTTAGGTGTATCAAGATGAAATATGATTAAGAAAATTGCATCACTAACTTTTCATATTTTAATATGTAAACATTTTGAAAACCACATATATTTTTATTTCCACTTTGCTATTATTTGTATTGCTCTAGCTAATAAAATACCTTTTAAAAGTACACTGAGGATAATGTGACAAAATATGACTCTCAAGAAGCACTGTATTTGTCTGTTTCCTTCTCATGCCTATTGTCTCTTTTTTTTAGCTAAGTCAGATGAGCTCCCAAAGAAGCCTCTGGGTCAGGAGAGACCAGTTGTCCTTGTGCCGCTGCAGCCTAATTTGCATACGGAGGTCAAAATAAACCTGCAGACCAACAGCAAGCCTATAGTAGAGACCCAGAAAACAGATGCAACCACCAATCCTCAGATTCCTTCTCCCTCTGAACTCCAGAATTCAATGTGCCTCTCTGGAGCAAACACATTTTCAATGTCTGCAGTAGCTGTCTCCACACAGGGAACACCTTCTTCCCTGAGGCATTGTAAATCACCTCCAGTACCTCCAAAAGAAAACAAACCATCTATTGCCATAGGTTTGGGTAGAGATGTGAAGACTTCATCCCCAGAGGTTTGCCAAGAGTATAGAAAACATGAGACCCAGACAACTGATGTAGAATCTCAGGAGGAATCCATGGATTGGCCTCCCCCCTATGAACCCTCTCCTTTGGATGCTGAGACTATGCAAACAGAGGAGGACCTCATGGATCTTCCTGACCTACCACCTCCACCTTTGTTTTACCCTGAGCAGATTGACCAAAGGTCTCCAGGCCGGGAATCCCCCTGCCTGGGACCTGGGACTCATCCAGACCTGCATCGTCACTCCCCTTCCCCTCGGTCAGCTTCACCGCTGGTCGTTCCACTGAAGCCATCACCGAAACCAAGTCCAAAACCTTCCCCGCACAACTTCACAAATAAAAATACTTCTCCTACAAAATCTTTCTCTCACTTTGTTCACACATCACCCTCCTCATCATCTCCCAGAGTCCCACCCTCAAAACCAACAAAGTTCCCAGTTTCCCTTTATGTTCCTGGGTCCATGGGTGACAGGAGGCCCTCCAACACATCTCAGTATGATAATCTCTCTGAAGCTGATGACGATGATCGCTTTGTGGAAAGACTACTTGCCTCTACTCCTGAGGAATTCCCCCACATGCACAGCAACTCCACCCATGCTACTGACAGAGCCTATGACCCTACCTTCTTTCCTGTTCCCCCACCTCCTCTCTTCATTCCTCCTTCTCCCTCTCCTCTTCCCCCTGTGATGTGCGCCCTCCCTAATTTGCCTCAAGAGCCAGAATATAAAGGAGACACCAGCTGGGTGGATGATTCCATCATCCCTCCTCCACCACCCAGCTTTGCAGACAAACTCACCCCATTTCAGTGCACCTCTGGCCTCTGCTCAGACCCAAACAGGTCCTCATCACCTGTTTACTCTAAGAATTTCTCCAGAGCTCCCAGAGACCATTCTGCCTTCCCTGCACCTTTGCTATACACAGGATCTCCCCCAGCTCACTCCAGGTCCTCAGGACAGTCACCAGTGGGTATGGCAGGGGTACAGTCCAGCCCAAATTTTTGTAGGACGCCTCCTGTTGGACAAAAGCTTCCCAAATCAGTGACTTTTTGATTGGGCAGTTGAAAATTCATCTAATTGATTTTCAAAGCTGTTGTAAAGAGGGCCAGCAGTTCCAATGTTTGTCAAATATTTCTGTGTGCATGTGTGACATAGCATTTTTTATGTCCAGCTATTGTACCCACTTCTGTAAAAATTGTACCATGTTTCTAATGGAAGTGTTGTCAAACCTGTATTTAATACTGATGTCAAGAAGTGTGACTGCTCCTCTGTTAGTCATAAGAAAACATTTGGTTTTCCTTTTGAGCAGAATAGTAGTGATCTCATCATAACTGTACATCTCACCATTCTTCCACCTCTAGCTCGGTTAATTTTGTTCCAAAGAGGTGTCTTAATCTTAACATGGAGTACTTCGTACAACTCTAACAAAAGGACTACCAGTTAACACCATCAATACAGTCAAAGTATTCAGCTGGAGTTTATAGTAAAGTGTGAGCAGGCTCACAAATCTTCCATTGGTCAAACTCTGAGAAAATGTCATTAGCCTAGCGTAGCTTAACACGGGGTTTTTACTAAACCAGAGTGTACTCATGGAGTGCTAATAAAACTACAATTTCCTTAAAGTTGTAAACGTCAGCAGCAGCAAGGACTGTGCAATAAATGACAAATGTAAATACAGACCAAAGTATTTTAAACATTTCAGATTCTTTCCCTGGGAGGTTGCAGTGGGTACTCTCTGGCTTGTTTATAAATTAATTGTTACAAAATTCATTTTTGTGATTTGGGGGAGAAAGCTTTTTCAGTTATATATGTTTTTAAAGCAAGGATATACTATGTATATGTTCATGTATATATTAACGTTGGGGACCTAATGTAATATATTGGCACAGGCCGTTGGTGTTTCAGTAGAAGTTGACACATTTGAAGATGGCTCCATCTAGTGGTGACAAAACAAGACACACCCCACAAAGTTAGGCTTTTTTATTGCCAGTCAGTGTTACGTTAGTTTTTAGAAAGCGAGTTTAAATCAAGTAACATGGGAGAGTTCAGTGAGTAATTCAAAGGAAAAAAGCTGTAGTTTGTGTGTCATTTATTTATTTAAATAGAAAAAGTAATCTTGAGACATGGAGGCTGAGCCATAACAGATCTGGGAGGGCTAAGCGTAGTGAAATATTAAGTCATACTATTTTGGGTCCAAAAGTCAGTATTTTCTTTTTTGACACTTAGCAGCTGTTGCAGCTTTGTTTTTCTATCAAAGTCTTTTGCTTAAGACTTTGGTCTGTGTTTGCATTGCCTCACTATGAAGTACTGTTTTTGGCACTCATGACATGTATGTTTGGCATAACAGAGTATTGGAGCTTTGTTGTTGAATGTCATCACATATTACACATCACTGCTCATTTAATGAATTTTGTCATGATAACTGAGGCTAAGACCAAAGCATACCTGCATTTATGCAACTACTTGAGTTTTATAAAGAGATTAACTATTCATGTCTTGTGTTCTTCTAGCAATCATGTGTGCTTTCAAATGTTTATTGCATACCAACAAAATAATGTAGTCTTACAAAATATACAAGTCTTAAGTAGCTTCTGTTCATATTATGCAAGAAGGTTTTTGCATAAAGAGTACATTAAGAGAAGGAAACAGGATGACAGTAGATACAAAAGCTTCATTTAAGTCAGTGGACTGGACTATAGCCCACACCCTCTCTGGGTTACTATAAGCATAGTTCATCTTCATAATCCAACACTGTGATTTACTCAGAATTATATTAGTTTGTATAAGTAGACAAAGTATCCCAAATATCATTTGCCACATTAAGTTGTTTCCCAAGACTGCACTCATCGTTCAGATGTTCTGCATGAAAAATCTTGGCTTTAAAAGAAAATGAAACATTACCTCAATGCAACATATGTGCAAAAGAGCTTCCAATGCCTCCAAGCTATAAAAAAGTGCATAATGTATATATATATATATATTTTTTTTTTTACAATGATTTAGTACATGATGTCCACATTTTAAGGAAAAACAGGCATAGGAAATTACATGGCTTTTTTCTAAACTTCAGTGCAATCACTGTCAATCGCTGACTATATAGCAGCAAATATTCCCAGATTTCTCATTACATTCATATTCTGATCTGACTCATGAGGACAAAGAGCGAGTTGACGCTTTCCCTGAGCTTGGAGTCTTCTTCAGGTCCCAGTGTCACTCCAGCCAACCGAGCAGATCCGTTTGCTCCCATAATGCATGGCAAGCTGAGGAATACCTCTGCACCTATACCACTCCAGCCCTAAGAAAGCAAAACACAGATTTAGAAAAAAAATAAATAAAAATTAAATTCAAATATAGTCACCTAGATGAATAGTGCAATGCCACTTTGTTTGAGAATTTGCATCATTTATACCTTTGTGTATTATTCATTTTCTCAGCTTCAGTTCATGCATTGTAAATATCTAAAAAATCTATTTAACAAAATTTTACATTTTGACTCTGAAGGGTGTATGGTTTGTTGTGCAGCTTTTTCTACCACCATTGTTCCTACACTTGGATATTATGAGTATCTAGGGTCTTATTAATGTCCTTTTTTGGCTAACTATCCTTGACTGACAATAACTGACTGCCATACAACTTAGATGTCATGAATGATTATAGAGCTGCACTGTTTGAATGGAACTACTAAACTTTTCAGTGAGATTGTAATTCTCTGAAGTACACCTGTAGTGTGAGACTTGGTAATAGTGGACCGATTGTTTTAATAACTTAAAAGCTACCTGAGCCAGTGTTGAGATGGAGTGAATCTTCATCTTATCTGTCAAGATGGTGTTGGTGATGTCCGCAACAGAAAGACCTACAGACCAGGACCGCTGGCCTCGATTTTTCATGAGATCAAATGCTCTGAATGGGAAAAATAAAAAAGAATGGAAATATGAATAATGATAAGACGTTAATAAAAGCTATGCCTTAATTCCATGTTTGTAGCAAAAGCACCTGTCTAGCAACGGCTTTGTAGAATTAGATCCTGGGGCGATCTCAAGTTCTCCGTTAGAACTCAGCCCAACGTTACTTATTACAGGAACTATCAAAACACACACAAAAAACACTGGTAAGCTTAATGGTACGTATGGTGTACAGTTGGCTTACCACATGCAAGATCTGCTGGAAGAACTACATAACTTGTCACCCTAATAGTGGTGCAGATGAGCAAAACAGATGAATACAAAAAAGTTAAAATAACTACAGATACATTTTTAACTTAGGTTTTTTTCTCGTGAGTATAAAACATTTTAGACCAAATTTTTCAATCTCCTCAGTTTTTTTTTCTTTTTTCAATTTGTGAACAAGCAAAACTAAGAAGGTAATTATACAAAGAAAATCTTAAATTAGGATTAAAAAATTGATTTTACTTTCTCAGTTATTTTCATCAGGGTTGAGTAAAGGAAGAGGAATAATTTAGTTTTCCACCTTTGCTCTCAATGAGTCATGTGAAATTTACAGGTACATCTCAACAGATTTTCTAAACTACTATAACAAAAACCTGAAAGTTAGGAATATAGAATATTTTGTAAGAGCAAGAAAAACAGATTTGAAACACAAAAATATTCTGTTATAGTAATACTGTCGTCTAAATACTCATAAGGAAGATGGCTGAGTTGATTGTTGTCCAATTCTCCGACATCCACCACTAGAAGGGCTACCCCACGAGAGACATTGTTAAAAAACTGGCTATTTATAGAATACTATATTCAAGTATTTTAACAGAAAGCTGTGTGGAAGGAAAAAGTGTGACAAGCAACATGGATTATTGCAACATATAAACCCCATAGAGAATCTATGTAGCTTTGTCAACAGAAAGATGAGAGACATCAGAACCAAATACATTTGAAGTATTATAGAAAGTGTAATGAATCCATATATAAACTTCACTTTAAATGTATTTTTTATTATTACAGTAAATTGACATATTGAGATGCACCTGTACATTATGACTCAAAGATCCATCAAGGTAAATGTTAAACCAGTTCTTTGTGACAACAGCATTAACATAAACCTTTATGTAACTATCCAATTGATTCTTCAGTTCCTCCCCACTCCTCACCTTTATTGTCTGAGAGCTCTCCTATGACCCAGGCAGGTTTGTGTGTATTCAGATTAATATCCAGAACGTGGCTCAGACGCTCGGAGTCCAGGTTGCACCCTGCTCCAATCACCCGTGTTGGAGGGAGACCACTTTGCCTCCAAGCAACATGTGTCATGATGTCAACTGAATCAGTAGGAACTGAGGTTATACAACAGCAACAAAAAAAATAAATAAAACTTTGAAGAAGTGTCTGTTACTGACCTGGTTGTGAGGCAATAAGCAGGATGGCATTGGGGCTAAAATGTACCAGATTGGGGATTATTCCTCGGTACAAATCAACATTAGTCTGGACCACCTTTACATATGACTCGTCGTTGTTCCATGAGTTGGCTGTCACCACTATAACCTTGGAATCCGCCGAAGATGAAATATCTACGAATTAAAACATGTAACCTGGTCAGTACTTAATCCTAAAAACTTTATAGAAACACAACCACATCTTAAAAACTTGTTGTAAAACTAAGCAAACAAGGCGGTGAGTCATCGTGGAAAAACCTTGTCAGCACAACGCCAGGAGTCCTTTCAAAAACCAAAAGTATTGTTGGCCAAAAAGGACCGATGAGTCATAACATGACAGAGCAGAAAGTGCCGTACCTCTGGATACCTGCACCTTCGGCAGGTTGAAGATTTCCAGATCCGTTGCGCCGCCTTTGGAGGAGCTTTCAGCAACGTCGATAAAAACTAGTTTGTCCACATTACACTACACCATGTGAAAAAGAGATAAGCATTAACTCAGAACCATTAACTAATCTGACAAAACCAAAAAATTGTTATCTGCTACACTGTCAAAAACTAAGGTATCTACCTTAGATAAAATGCTCATCATACACGCCATGCCCAAATCTCCTCCTCCAACAACTGAAACTTTGATGGTTTGCTGGTCTTGATGCCTGATCCCACCTGAAGTATATATATATATATATATATATATATATATATATACATATATATTATATATTTTAAAAGTCTGATTTATGATGGTAAAAATTAAGAGTGAATGTAAAGAGCAGCACCATCATTGATCTTCAGATTAGAGACAAAAGCCATGAGCTCATGGGGGTCCTTGGTGTCTCCTGTGGTTCTGGAAGATAGCGGAGGGTCTTCCTCAAACTTGGAAATCATCTCATTCAGGAGACCCACGACGGATGACCTGGGCTGTAAGAGTAAGGCTGATGAGAAAATCACAGCGAGGCTTCTGATAGTTATTGTTATATGACATGCAGTTTCAAATGTGCTGTTTCAATAGTTCCAAAAGATCCCAAAACCCCAAAGCTGTAAGATAAGCAGCAGACTACAGGCTAGCTAACCCAGCAGATAGACTCACTAATTTACTGGTTTCCATTACTTGTGTTGCTTCATAGAACATAGACTACTTGTAAGTTTAGCACTGTGTTTATATTTTTTGCTTTAGTCTGTTTACTAACATGAGAGTAATCAAATAGTATAGCAATATTATACCAGGAACAATATATAATTTTAGAGGCAGTAGGAGCAAATTTTTTTTTTTTTCACAAAAAAAATAAAAGGTTTGATTCGGCAATAAATTTTAGTGTAACAGACATGTCAAATCATGGTATTTTTACTCAAGATTATGAGACAGTGAAGGTCCAATCCCAAATTAGACACTAGTGCGTTTTTAAAATACAGATAGCAAATGCAAAAGCTTACATGGTCCCAGTTGGAAAGTACCGGCAGATGGATCCGTCCCTTCGCGTCGACATGTTTTCCCTCTCTGATCACCATGTTGGAGGTGGGCCTCAGGAGGCATATCGGAGGCGTGAACGGGAACGAATACAGAAGCCACAGCTCGATGGGGAAGTTGTAGGAGCGGCCTTGAGGAGAGAGGCTGCCATTGGAACATCCTCTGACATAAAACTGCATAAACAGTGTTTGTAAAATTCTTACCATCATACTTCACAGGAATGACGCCAGCTAATTTCAGGAGCTCCACCTGGCTGTTATCAGAGAATGCTGAAAAGCACAACATGTCACCTGTTAGTTAGTGTTGTGAAAATGTATTTGCCCCCTTAGATCTGCTTCTAGTTACATAACAAAGCATTTTGGGAAAGCTACATCTCTCTGACGTGCAAACATGGTGGTAATACTGTGATGATCCTGGCCAGTTTCTTACATCAGGACCTGGTCATTTGGTTAATTAGATGCAACTAATTAACCAATTCAGCCCTCCACCAGAAAAATCCCCTTGAAGATTGTTTGATCAAATATTTTTGACCTTGAGATCAGACACACCAACAAGCCACCACTGAACTGCTAATCCCCCCCCCCCAAAAAAAAAAAAAAAAAAACTAAGTCATGACTTTGGAGTGGTTTAGTCAAAGTCACATTAAGATCACATTAAGATCTGGTAGTATGTCCCGAAACAACTTTATCTTGCACAAAAACCTTCCAATGAGGCTGAATTAAAACCCATTCTGAAAGAGGAGGTGGCCATAATTCTTCCACAGTGATGTAAATGGAAACAGTAGATGGAAGTTAGTTGGCGCAACTGATTAGGTTTGGGGGTCAATCACTTTTTCACATAGGCCATAGTTGGATTTGATAGCTTATTAAATGAAATTGTCGTTTGCTGTTCGTATTTACTCAGGTAATCTTCCTGATACTAAAATGTGATTAATGAGCAGAAATATGTCAGGGATCAAACACATTTTCATCAGGATGTATTTTGTCAAAGAAATGTAAAGGTAGCACGAAAACTTACTGTACATGCCAGTGTATGGTTTCATGTCTGGGAAGATGCGATGAATTTTCTGAAGTTCGTCAACTGTGACATCTCTAAATTTGTACTAGTAGAGAGAAAAATAAATGATTTGTAAAAGCATGCATAAGTTTTTTATTTTAAGTTTTTCAACATAGTCAAATTTTTTTGTGCTCAGTGTTCACTCATTTTTTTGTTATGACTTACACAATAAAAGTCTGATCCTCAGTTTCTGATTCTTATCTTACCGAGGTCTAAATTTATCCAAACTCAATATTCTTAACTCAGGGTTAGGAGATATTATTGACCATTATTAGACACATGACTCGACCTTTCATTGATCAAAAAGCCGAGCCAGCCAAAGTACAGCAGTAAGGATGTACTTAGTTTTCCAAGTCACTCTACATAAATTGTGACATGGTGTAATATGTCTTGCTCTGTTGCACATCTGATGTCACATCAGTTTGATTTTAACAGCTGACAAAAAAGAAATGTTTTTTGAAATGTAGTCATTTCAAATCAACACAATATCATAATTGATTTAGAGCGAGAAAGGCAACAAAGTACATTCCGCTTTAAAAGAAAGAATCAATTATATATTAAAGATTAAGACATTTAAATATCTGGATGGAGATACAAACATGAGCAGGATTGTTATGGAGAAATAATATTTTTCTAACCTTTATTTTTAAGGAAATATAAATGAAAAAAGCATTGACAAATTAACTTTCATCTTTTAAAGCCTATTATTTTTGGGAGCGCCCATATCCGATGCCTCCACATTGATTTGCACTCTTATGGTATTTTCTTTAACTTTAAATTACACTCTTTTTAACAACCCTTTTTTAAACTAACGAGTAATTATTCTTGTATATTGTCCTCTATTACTTTTACTATTTTGGTGTTTTCAATTTTTTATTTTTCCACTTTATTTTAAAATCCTGTGTAGCACTTTCCAACTTGTGTTAAAACTTTTTTAGGTACAGGTATTATTAAAATCCTGATAATTAACACATCTGTACAATTAACTCAAAAGAGTAAGCACTATTAAAACTTCTGTCACAAATTTCACAAATGAGCAGGGATTTTTTTTTTTTTTTTTACTGAAACTGTCAGTTTCTTGAAAGAATTGGCCAATTAAACATTTATAATTGTCTACACAAATTCTAAATATTTCACTGTTATGTTTTACATTTCTCTTTTGCTCATTGTCATAGTAATAGTGAGAAATAAAAAAACAGCATAAACTTTACTTTTATTAGTTTTCTGTGCAGGTAAATACATTTTACAGTTCAACAGCTGATTCTGGAAAGATTCTGCAAATCCATCCAAACAGAACAATTGCCCTTTCACCTAGTAATCTTGTTTAAGTTCCTTTCATGAATTTAAGTAACTAAGCTGGTTCTTCTAGTTTGCTTAGGCTGGCAGAAACTAATAGAAACTAGCCTACAGAGCTAGCCGGCTTTCACGAATGAAAGTTTAGACTGAACACATTTCCAAGTTGTCATTTACTCAAACTGACCTTTGTGAGGATCCGCTGTATTTTCTCTGACTTGAGGTCCATCTACTTCACCCGGAAATTAGCCAAAAGAAATATGAATGTACTAGTTATCCTTTAGGTTTTGACGATACCAGTTGTATAATTCTAGCGCTATTGATAAACTTCCGCAAACTTGGAGGAGCAGCCAAAGGCGTAACTAGGTGACGCTGATGTCACTACCGACTCAAGCCCCTCCCTCTTTAAAAAAAAAAAAAATCCCCTCCACCAATACATGGCAAGGCATTGTCATATATAACCAGGTGTCAAAATAAGCATAAAGGTACGAAAATAAACACCAATCCTAATAGCTAAAATCAGGATTTTAATTCATGACATTTAGGGAAAAATTAAAACCCTAAAAGGAAATGCCTATATTTTCATATTTTATGGTAAAATTGGATATTTGTTATTTAACAATGACTGAATTATTTGTCAGACAATTTCATACAACACTATACTGGCCAACATTATTCAAGTTCAGACTGTTCACATAATTTTGAGTTTTTTCATCTAGTATCCTTTCAGCTTCAGATAGTTCTAAGCCATTTTTAAACATCTCAAAAGGGAGTGCTTTATACTTTGATCCTAAAAAAAATAAAATAAAAGGTTTTCTTCATATTTTAGGCATTTACCATTAGGACTAAAACTGTAGTTAAAATATGAGCGTTTCTTGATAAGAATGCCTCTTTGCCTATCTGTAATGTCTACTGGATCCAGTTAAGAAAGCTGCACATGATGATAGCTAATATTTTAAAGTAGTTTGTCCTTGAAGTGTCGTTGGATTATGCAAGATGGTGATAGTGGGTAGAACTGCTAATATTCTAGGGAGATGAAAAACTGATTTGAAAGAATTTGATCAGCAATAAAATTGCATCCACTAGACTGCTTAAAAGCAGTACAAAAATAGTAAAATATTTTGCTCATTTTAAGAAAGACAAAACCACTAGTTTTAATCAATCAAAAAGAAAAAAAGGAACCAAATTTCTGCATGTATAAATTTACCAAAATAGTCTTAATCTGAGAAAAATTGACATCATTCACTACTGTTAAATAAAAGCATTTATGCAATTATTACTGTCAAAATATTTTACACAACATTTGAATTGCACAATAATATGTTCAAATAATTGGTTGAAAAATGTAACAGAAAATATGTTGAAACCTCACTGTTATTGGTAACATCAGAAAAACAGATTCATGTTTGTTAAAAGTTAAATTCTTTCTAGACTGTAAATCCAGAAATTTGTAGCGGAAATAAATATGGACTTGAGAATTTTTCATTATTTTCTAAATGCTTTCAATGGGTTTTGCATATCGTCTTTTGATAGATAATCTTTCACAACAAATTACTTTCTTCATCAAAACACATGGTCAAATGTGGGCTTGATGCTTTAGGATCGCCAAGCCACTGTGCCAGAGTTCAGAAAACAAAGGATTTTTTTATTTATCAAAACAGGAATGGAGCTTCAGTTGATTTTTTTTCTCTTGGCCTTTTTTCTTCTCAGCTCTTCTTCCTCTCGCCTCTCTTCCTCCAGGTCCTCTTGCACAGCCATTTTCAGACTAAAGTAAGACAAAGGTAAGAGTATGAAAATTTATGTTACCTTTACAATTACTTTTAAGCAGGAGACAATAATTAACAAAAAGTATATTTTAATACCTCCTGGCTTCTTCTTTCTGCAGGTCTTTCCAGCTGCTCTCCATAAATTTAAGAGCATAGTCACTTTCATCTTTGTATCTGGGAGAAAAAAAAGACAAAGTAGCAGTAAATTAATATTTTGACAAATCAATTGCATTAACATAAAAGATAAATCTATTCTGAATATGTATTTGTAGATGGAAAAAAAACAATTAACCACAAAAAAGAAGTTTCAGAATTTTCTTTTCAGGCAGATCTTTCACATCTGCAATATCTTAATGAGCCATTTTTCTACCAGTCCATAGAAAGGTGCGTATCAGAGTGAGTGAATGAGTGAGCCACTACCAGTTTTTCTAGCAACTGCTTTTTAATTAGTCCAATGAAATGTTGACAGTTTCAGATCAACTACAAGTCATATTTATCAAAACTAAGAATTCAAGGTGTGAAATATTGTGTGTAATGAATCTTTGAGATTCACTGTTTGGCCTGAAGTACTGTCATTAACTTTTCAATTATAATCAAATTAACTGCAATGCCCCTCCAGTCAGAAATAAACAATAACCATATCTTTCTGGACTCTCATGTCATAATAGTACCTTGTGCAAAATCAGTGCACAAGGTAGAATGACCTCCAAATGTGGTGGCCATGTGTAACAGCAAGTTATTTGTATTATTACTGTATCTGGACTTTTTTTCAGAGATCTAAATCTTTACTGTATGTGTGTGAATATCGAGTGTAAACCCATTTGTCACAATGCCCAATTAACACCATGAAGAGAACAATCACCTGTTTCGGTCATAGCCAAAGATCTCCTTAATGTGCCTGGAGATTTCGTCTTGTTCTTCACCTCCATCATCAATGAAGTCGTCCATTTCAGGGTCATACTCTTCCTCCTCCTCCTCATACTTCCTCTTGTATGCAATTGTGATGGGTGGTAGCATGGTTCCTGGAAAGAATGAGAAATGAGAGAAAAAAATATATATATATATTAAAAAAAAAAAAACATTTAGAAAACATTTCCGAAATATTTTAATGTTTAAAATACTAAAATTGTTGACAACAGATCTTGTTCTTAGAGACTTGAGATGTGATTTGATTATTTTGATAGCCAAAAGAAAAGATGAAACTCTATTGAAAGACTGCTGACATTGAAACGTTTTAAACGTCTTTGTGGATGTGTTAATGACAAACTTCAGACTGGTTAAATTTAAAGATCATTTTTAAAAACAATGATTTTAACAAAATAAGAAACTGGTAAGTTCGTATTTATAGACTGCTGAACGGTCCCTTGACAAGATCAAAACTGAACTTCAACCAGCTTCAGATAATACATTTACCAGTGATGATTTTGCCTTTTCATTAAAGCTTTTAAAAATTTAATAAAACATTTACAAATCTTCACTAATGACATTGTGCATTTCCAGGTTCTCACCTGGTGGTCTGTTCATTATAGGTCTGGGTGGAATTCCGGGTCTGATTCCCGGCATCATCCCAGGTCTCATCCCTGGCGTCATCCCAGGTCTCATCCCTGGCGTCATCCCAGGTCTCATCCCTGGCGTCATCCCAGGTCTCATCCCTGGCGTCATCCCAGGTCTCATCCCTGGCGTCATCCCAGGTCTCTGTTGCATGCCTGGCCTTGGGGAGACCCCTGGTCTAGGTCCACCCACATTCTTGGATGAGATGGTCTCTGACACAACAGTGCACTTAGGTCTGCACGGCCCTGACCCAAGGTTACTGTTTGGCCGCCCCGGTACCTGTCCTCCACTACCAGGTCTAAAAGGTCCTGGAGGTCGGGATCCACCTCTTTCAGGACCGCTGCCATCTGGCCTAGTCTGTGGCCCACCACCAGGTTTATTTAGGGGTATGCCCATAGGCCTCCCCTGACACTGCTTCCCTGTCTTAGAAGAACCTCCCAAAGATGGCCTCAGTGAATTACTGTTTGAGTCTCCTCTGTTGGATTTAATCTCTCCAGCTATAGATCCCTGCTTTAATGAACTGCCTTGAAGAGGTCTCGTCTGCTGTGAGGTTGCATGTTGAGACCTCTGGCCAGCTCCAACTCCACTAGAATGCTTGTTCCCTTGAATACCTGAAGGTCCTTTTTGTTGCAATGAAAAACTGTCTTTTCTTGAGCTAAGGTCACTTGAGGAGCTGGGTTTTTGGGTAAGCGCCATCCTGGAGCTTGCATGTTTGGTTGAGACCTGAGAAGAAGGGGCTTTTGAAGGATTTTTGCTAAGTACAGCAACTGATGAAGCAGAAATGCCCATCTTGGATCGTTCTCTATCACTGTGAGACGTCTTCTCTCGGTTCCTCTCTTTGTCACTTACAGAGGGTTTGGAAAAGGAGAGGCCTTTGTCACTTGTTCCAGATGATTTAACCTTATTTCCTGATCTACTGGGCAGACTTGGCTTTTCTGTAGAGTTCTTTTGCAGTTTGTTGTGTTTTTGTTCTTTTTCTGTAGTGCTTTTTCTAACTGAACTAGAAGTGGACAAACACCGTCCCTCTCTTCCACCGTCTACCTTTGAGTCCCTGCTTTTGTCAGGTCTCTTAGCCTTGCGCTCCATCTCCAGTTCACGTATTTCTTCGGCCGTGCGAAGCCTTTCTTCCTTTTTTACCTTAGGTTTTAGCTCAACTGGCTCAAATTGCTTCTTTTCCGCCAGTTTGAGTAAATCAGCAAAGTTCATGGCAGGGGGAGGAGGTTTGGGTGGGCCAGAAATCTTTTTAGAAACAGATTTACTGGGCCCACTGACACCCATAGTCTTCTGTGTCCTCATCATCTCCGGCTCTGGCTCTCCCTCTGAATCCGTCTGCTCATACTCGTAATTATCTTCATCGTCTAGTGGATCGATTGCATCATTCCTAAATCTTTCAGAGTCATTTGGATGGTCTTGCCACTTATCTCCTTTTGAGCCCCTCTTTTTCGGAGTCTCTACCACTGGAATGCCGTTGTAGCCTTTGAAATTGTCCTTGGTTCTGGATGCCATGGCTCGTGCTTTACGATCCGACTTCAACTCAACCCTCTTCGCCAATAGCTGCTCTTTTTGTTTCTTATTTTCCATTTCTGAAAAGAAAAAGAAAAGAGATTACTTGTATTTGTACAGATTTCAGTCAAAATTGTACCAATAGGGCTTTTCCTGACTCAGACAAATATCCAATTTTAGAGGTCTGATCTTTTCTTCTGAAAGACTATGAGTTAGGAATGAGATAATGAGATACCATCTTTGATAGCGATGGTAGCCTTGAATCCAACAGAAAATAGGAAAATTAAAAGTTGACCTGCAAATGCATCTATGCATATTTGGCTAAACGTTATGAGAGCTTTATCAAAGTCAAAACTACATCAACACACGTGCTAAATAGCAAAATTGTGAAAGTTTGAAATCTGACCTGCCGATTAGAGGCAAAACTAGAGAAAACTGGCACAGTTCAATCTCCAGCAGACAGAGCCGTGCACCTCTAATCTGAGTATTACCGTGTAAGCCGACTTAATGTCACAGTTACCTTTCTGTTTTGTGTCATTTTGCCGCTTTTTAAGAAGTGCCTGCACAGCAGCAGGGTTTACACCTTTAGACTTTGGATCCTTTTTGGGTGGTCCTGTCTGAAGACTGTATCTCTTCTGCATAAAGAAAGACAAGGATGAGACATAAGATCTGCTGCTGAACGCAAAACTTCATTGAACTGTTTTAAATATCCTATATTTAAATAAACTAATTTCCAAGTTCTAGATGAGGTATATATATATATATATATATATATATATATATATATATATATATATGGAAGAACGTATTTGAGGCAGAAGCCAAGCAGGGTCATGCTATTGTAAGTTTAGCAACCAGCTGTACTATAGAACCTTCACTGACACTTACGGATGGGAACACACTGAATTGTAACAATGCTTCCCACTTACGAATATATTTACAAGTGATCATCTTTAACTTACTTGTACACTGCTGAGACCCTGGTTTTGCGACGCGATGTCCAATATATTATCAAAGTCCATCATTTTGGCAGTAGATGATGACATAAGTCTGCCTGAAGCAAATCAAGCAGCCCACCGGAATCGTGGTTCACGTTTAGGATTTAAACGTGTCAAGCCACGTTTATCTTGACAGCTACACAAAGAGGACCGTACGTTGTTGAACCAACGCCACGGCGACCCCAAACCCTTATTTTAATGGAGCAGACTACATCTACTTTGTCACTTTTTAAGACAGCATACGCTAGCGCATTTAGCTAACCGTGGCTCCACAGCTGTTAACGTCAGCTAACTGAGATTCCAAGAGGACCAACTTCCTCTTTGTACGAACGAAAACGACGCGACATCCATCAAAAATACGCGTCTGACCAAATTACATGAAAAACCACATAGCCAAAAAAAAAAATCTATAATTTGTTTAAATTCTGAGACGATTTAAAGCCAAACAGTGACTAAGAACGACAAAATTAAACGGCCAAAGCGGAATGTGAAGAAGTGACATAGTTCACGCTACATACTTCCGCTTTTGCTCACGAGTAGAGAATGTGTGTAGAATCATATTGTCTCGATGTAAATCAATGGACGGAGGCAGGGGGGATCTATCTTGACTGTAAGTGCGTACATCTACTATAATCGACCGTTCTTGGATTAATAATAACTACAAAACGAGGATTACTTTAAATTAAACGAAAAGCTGTGGAATTCATGGTGATTTAGTTTGTTGATAATATATATAGTACAGTATTATCGGGAGTGCTTTTGCGTACTTGGATTCAAAGTGAATCCAATCCAGTTGAAGCGTTACCTCCGTATTTTACGTTTCACAAAACTTCTCCTACGCAATATCCTTCCGAAAACATTTTTTTACAATAAAGAACCACTTGATGTCGCTACTTCTTGGACAATCTCGAAAGCTCTGGAAATTTCATTGCATAGATAAAGCTTTTACTTCGCCTACTAGGTGTAACTTCTGTGGCCTTATGAAAGAACAAAAAAAGTAATAATTACTCTCCACTAATCTCTACATTCATATAGCAGTTAAAAAAGGCACTCCTATACCAAAACGCAGCAGAAGGTAGTTTTTCCTAAAATATATCCGTTTTAAAATAAAAATTGTCTTTAAATTATGGAATACTACAAGTTTTATAACGTTACAAACAAGAAATGCTTAAAATTGTGTTGTATTTTTCTGTCATAATACTGATAAAATAGATTTAAGCTTGTGGTTGTAATATGACAAAAGGATAGGAGAATCAATAGTTTTCTAAGGCAATGTATTTTTGGAAAATATATTTTGTTAGATGCAGTTTGGAATATATTTAAATTGTTTTAAGCTTTGTAATAAATAATTTATAAATAATACTATATTATAGAGTATACAAAATTGCAAATAAAAAAAACTTTAAATAATCAGCATTAGTCATGTACTAATTCTAATGTGGGGTCTTTAGCCCTCAATGGGGGCTGAATACAAATAAATTTCACATGTTTATTCAATTTTTATTTGTAAAAATTAATAAAACCAAGTTTAGTTTTTGCTATGTGCTACACCATTTTGAGTTGGTTTATGACAGAAAATCCCATTAGAATAGATTGACATTTGTAACTGTGAAGTGGAAAATTACAAAATATTCACAGAATATGAATACTTTCACAAGCCGCTTTATTTTGGGAAAGCTTTACTGAAATGTAACCAACAGCACACTGCCTATTATTTAGGCAACACACTCTATTTGTGTATTTGGACTGAAGTCTGTGACTGTAAATCAACAAAAAGAAAAGTTCACGGAGCATCAATACTCTTACGAGGCAAGCTACAATGGAATATATCTAACAGTATTTATATACCAGTTTAAAGTTTATAGTAGTTTACATTTATACCTTTTTATTACTCAAAATAACATTAAAATGCGTGGCCTTATTTATTTATTTACTTGCAATGTGAAAAAATGTGAAGAAAAAAGAAAGGTCTGATTATTCTTATTTGTCTTTTTGTTTCTTAAGGTTTCTGAAGCTTTTCCCGAGCAGTAATGTGTATCTGACTTCAGGGGGCAGAGTTTGCCATAAAACCTGTTTTCTGATGGAAAAGATGCAATTTTTCTCTCCTCTGCAGTGTAGAGTGTAATACCTTTGAGGTTTTAACTTCCAAATACCTTTTGTCTCTTTAATCTCCTTATATGGCTTAACTTTATCAAATTGTTTCCATTTCTATGTCAGTGGGTGCCAAGCCCAGGACTGTCTGTCAAAAATAAATAATAAATAAATCAAAGATTAAGGGAATGGATAAATAAATAAATAAATAAATAAATAAATAAATAAATAAATAAATAAATAAATAACTGATTTGTGGGTCTGAAATGAGTTTTGCTTCTTTACCCTTCCAATAATCACATTTCAGATTAATCTGTTTATAAACCTGTAAGCAGCTCAAGGCATTGACTAGAACGCTTACATTTATGCACTGACTTAAGCTTCACTTTTCTAACTGGTAACACAAAGTTAAGTCCATTTTTGCCGCTGACCTCTGAAATCTGCTAGAATGAGCTCATTTGCTGTAGTCTTCGTTTGTTTCAGTTCAGCAACAGCCTAAATACCTTTCAGACTGATCAAATTCTCCTAACCATGAAGATGTACTGGTAGCTTCCTGCTCGTATTTAGGAAACAGTTTAAGACAAAGGGAGCATGGATTTAGTTCCATTACAGGGCCCATTTTAACTTTACCTCTAACCCCCGAAGTCAGACACAGTCCCTTTGCTGATAATCTTTTCTCATTAATCTTTTTGTGGAACACTTTTTAACTTTGCAAAAGAATAGGTAAGTAAAGTGTATATTTAATCTTAATATCATATCACTGTCAGGATGCTATAAAATAAACCTGACTCTCCCTCCACTCACATCCTTTTTTCTTTGTCTAAATACAGTGGCAATGTAAATATTTCTTAAGTTAGTTAGAGGACATTAGTATACAAACAGCATCATAAAAACAGAGGAAACAACAAACAGTTCATGGATTTAGCTGTGGGGAAGTTGTAAGCTATGTTGTGGTGGGGGGTGACTTACGGTCAGCTGCATGGATATCATAGGGTAATTGTTCAGGAGAGAGTTACTGACATGGAAGGGAGTTGTTTCTAATTAGTTTTCTAATATATGTTTGAAATTTTGTGCTGACAGTAAATGTTGAGGAAGGCATGTTCTTCCAGGAAGAAAATGCCTGGAAGAACAGGATGTGTGCCTCCTTCGGTTATATTTTTTTGTTAAACGTGCATAATGAAATACATGTAGACATTAGTTCTGGATGCAGCCTTATTATAAGTGATAGGCTGAGGAAGAGCATAAGCCAGAGACGCAGCCAAGAGGTACATATTAACTCTGGGGGAGCTGCAGAGATCCACAACTTAGGTGGAAGGACCTGTTGAGAGATTTTTAGTTATGCAGTACATAAATCTGGCATTTTTGGAAAATTAACAACAGTGTTAAACTGTTGAAAGAATCCCATTCAAAATGGAGCTGTTATCACGCCATAATTCATGTGGTAAAGTATTGTGGAAGACGGTGGTTCATGTACATAAAACGAAGTACTTTAAGCGTTACGTGTAGTGGACAACATCCTCTCTGTGAAACATGGGGATGGCACTATGATGTGTTTGTCCATCTGAAATCTTTCCTTGATCCGATTTAGCCCATCGTAGCTAA
Organism: Poeciliopsis retropinna; assembly: GCA_010277075.1. Lineage (NCBI taxonomy): Eukaryota > Metazoa > Chordata > Actinopteri > Cyprinodontiformes > Poeciliidae > Poeciliopsis > Poeciliopsis retropinna. The sequence goes on from VMRM01000005.1 coordinate 12,421,352, forward strand.
GGATTGTGTTACAAAATCGACTATAAGCTCGGCCCCTGACGCCGAAAAGCTCAATTTCCGAAAATGTAAATAAAGGCCATCTGCTTCAATATGTAAACACCACTCTGAGTCCTCCAATCAGGACGCCTCTAACGACTGGACCCGCCCATTTCGCCACCACTCTCTGCTCCTATTGGTCAAAATGTGTAGGCCTGCCTACGTTAACGTGCTTCTGTTCCCTCCTTCCGGGATGTTGGACCGCCCAACAGGATCGAGGACAAAAACAATCGTGCATCCCTCTGACAGTGCTGCGCAAACAAGGAGATCCAGGCGAATTTAAAAAAGCGGTTAGATAGATTTAAACTGTTTCTGTCTTTCAATCGACACGACAGCTTCGGGGGAGAAATGGTGTCCCCGGTAACAGTGGTGAGTATCAGCGTCCAAACCGGCGTTTTAAACAGTCACGTACGGATAAGAAAAGCGGCGTCAGTTTATTTTCCACAGCGTAACATCCTCTGTTTCAGGCGCATTCAGCGCGTGTTGCAGATCAGGGAAGTCAGCGCATGCTTTCTGGATGGTTATTGAATCGCTAATAATAATAATAGAAACGTAGTTCCTGCATGTGTTCTGGAAGCACAATACGGAAACTTTGTTTTTTTTCCCCCTCGTATTTGTTTCATTCGTCATTTTCGGCGTTGCGGCGCTTCTGTTGTCAGTTTTGAGAAGATTGCTCATATTTCAGAATGCAGCCCCGACTAAAAAAGAAAGAAAGCGCCTCATCATGTGACTCAGTCGAGCCTTTCTTTGCCTTATTTTCTTCCCCGTATTCCGTCAGTAAACGCATGCGCCAAGCAGGACCCGCATATGGTTTTCCTTCCATCTCCTTTGCTTTCAGGACAGCTGTACGTCGACTTCTCCGTGGCGACATAACCCGGGAAATCGTTTTATTTTGACAAAACAAAACAAGTCGCTCATAAATAATTTACGCGAACCCAGCCTCTCCTTACTTTGAAAGAGCCTCTATGAAATGTTACCCCGCGTGGAGGGGCCTTGAAGAATGGTGTGGGGTGTCTTGGCCTGTGGTGAACCCCGGTGTGTGAGGGGAGCCTGTGTTGAGGAATGTCCGCCATACAGACGAATTGCCTGAGTGATAAGGATGCTGTTCAGGTCGGCAGTTTTCCCTATGAAAACTAGGACCTGCAGTGCCACGAAAATCCCTTGAAACTGTTTTCAGAGCCTTTAAAGGGAAATGTAGTAGTAAAAACTTCACATGGCTTAAGAGTATTCAGTTTTTATCATTTTAATCTTGTATTAATTTCAAATACTCTTAAGTAGTGCATCATTTTGATGTGGAAGGATAGTGATAAACGTTTTCTTTTGTTGTTTTCTTGTTTACAAAAAAAAAAGAAAAAAAAGAAATTCCTGGCATTCAGTACTCTGGGGAAGCATCGAACATCTAGAGACAAATTTTTCCAGAGCTGTTCAAGAGTGCCTCTGAAAATATTTTTCAAATCTCCAGACTTGGATGAAGGTCAGGCCTGGGAATGCACTATTATAACACAATAAGCTTTGATGTAAACCATCCTGTTTCAGTTCTGGCTGTATATTTATAGTGATTGTGCTGTATAGTGAACTTTCGCCACAGTCCCAAGTCATATGCAGCTTAAATCAGGTTTTCTTTTAGGATTAAACAGTACTGTAGCTCCATCCATCTTCCCATGTCTAACATTTCCTGCCCCTACTAATATTTCTTTTTTGATATTTAAATTTTGTCCCCTTTGACCACAATGCCTTCAGTTTACATTTAAACCTCTCTGCAAATTGATATTACGTTGTATTCTTTTGTCTTCGTGATCATTTCTTCACTCAGTGTTATCCTAAAGACATGCAAGGTTCTCACAATACAACAGGATTATGTGCTTACTGACCTCCGTTACGTGTTCTAGTTTTTATTTAGATGTCAGAGTCTATATTTTTATTTCTAAAAAAAAAATGCCAAAAAACTCTGAGTCATCTTCCTTTCACTTCATATGTATATGTTGCTTTATTTGATCTAAATAACAGACATACATAGGTACAAGTAACCATTTCTAACTTACTTGTTACTTACGGTATACATTCAAGTTTGTGGTTCCAGCAAATTGGGGAAAAACATCAAGGGGAACTGGTACTTTTGCAAAGCTTTGCATCTGTTAAGCTCTTAAAATGAAAAGTATCAAAGTCAAATGAAACATACGGAGGTGTTTATTACCCCATAAATGCCATCATTTGTATCATTTGTGTGCAAAGGAACCTACATTTTTGCCCTTGTTTTTATTTCTGTCTCTAAACTAGGTTTTGATAAACACTGCCATGCTCGGCACCATCTGCCAAACCAACTGTTGTGTGCTCATAAGGGAAGTCATCAAGTTTTTGTCCTTCTGCAGATTGCATCAAATCTCAAATCAAACACAGTTTCATAGAAAATATTTCCACCCTTTCACCAAGAATTTTTTTTTTGTAGGACCATCATTATCCATTTGATCTAATTAGGTAATTTTCTAGACATCTTTAACGTAAAAGTAGTAATTGTTTGTTGCATGAAAATGGTCTTTCTGAAAATGAGCATTGGCATATGATTAAAATGCCAGCTGTGCCTGCTAGGTTCTTACTTGTATTACACTTGCCCTCTCCCAGATTGAGTATATGAGTGTCTTTAAATATTTCTGTGTATCATGTTACACACCCACTGCGGTTGGGTAGATGCCATCCTGGATGGATCTTATTTGGCACTTCAGAGCGTCTAGTTTGTGTTGGCTGCTGTGATAGTTGCTGCTTGTTTGTTCCTGGACTAAATCTTCCAGGCAAAATCAGATCTCAGAGAAGTTACTCATGGACATAACAGTTTGTCAACAGCTTTCATTTGCGTCCTTAGGTTTTCTGTTTAGTGTTTGTTTTTTTTAACCTGTAACCTGCATCGTTTGTTGTTTCATGTAACCTCAGAAATACAACCTACACATGTCTGGAAAATATATCAAGAAAAAAGAAATATGGATCTCAGTTATTGTATATTTTTTTCTTTGTGTGGACGTTCCACCTGGTTGATCACTTCACCAAAATATCCCATGACTTTCTTGTAACGGTCAAGCCAATCATTAACAGTGTTATGGTTCAACAGTCAACAGGGAGACAGGCAGATTAATATTTATTGACATCCCTGGTGAATATATATAACAGGCTTTAAAATAAATTAAGCGTTTCATGCATTTAAAACAATCTTGTCATGTAAAAATATGTAACTTTTGACACAATGACTATGAATTGCATGCACATTTTAATAGGTGCATCAATGCTGCACATCTTAGAATTCATATTAAATAAATGTACATGCATTTCTAATTGTTTTAAATTAATCACACTATTAGATAACTTTGATTTAACTCATTTTAAGATTTAAAAAAAAACCAACATATTTTGCACTGGTTCCATCCACTAGTAATGTGGATGGAGCTTTATGTGTCAAAGCAACCTCTGTACAGTAACAAACTTTATTTTATTGTGTCATTAATCAAATGTCTGCATAGTAGTAAAAATATAAATTTTGCTCGCATCTAAATTAAGATGCGAGGTGACAGCCGACTGTCTCACAGGACTAACTGTTGTCATTAATACCGCTCTGTCTGCAGGGTTTGCACAGACAAACTTATGTCTCATGGAAAGTAAAACTATAGATAGACAAACTTTGTGTCTCAATGAACTTTTAAGTTATACACGTTGAGACGGTATCAACAATATCAACAGTATTAACCGAAATCTTGGAACAGAAAAGCATGAACAGTCCCAAGAGAAGTAATATAAATATATAAAACACTGCTTGTATTTTTAGCATGCAATAATTTTTCCGTTCTTCTTGGATATTCACATTCATTAATTTTATTAAATTTATTTTTTTATTTATTTATTTTTTTAAATTTCTTACCTCTCTTAACTATATTTTCACCCTTTTAACACCAAATACATACATTTGAATTCTATTTCAAGCAAAACACTATTACTTATTTCTTATTAATGAATGACAAACAGTACAGACACATGATAAATATGGCGGTGATGTTGGCTAGTCTGATACTACTGACTCTGTTTATGTCTCTGTTCGGCTCCCTTTTGGCCTTGGTAGCGACAACATGGACTCTCACACACAGTATGGCAAAGTGCATAATGCTGAGATGTGACTTAGCTCCCGTGACCTGCTGCTCCTGCTTTTCCAGGAACCTGACAATATTTAAAATAAATACACAAGTAAGTTAAGTTCCAGGGTGCTTCTGTCTCCGAAATTGCAATTCGACTGATTCTGTACATTTGAAGTTCAAAAAATAAATTTAAAAGAACTGATAGGAAAAACTATAATTTAGATATTTAACCTAGATTGATAATTCTTCTTCAAATATCATTGTTCATAATAAAAACTATTTATGTTGCATTTCAGCATAATTAAATAACTGGTTTCAGCACAGAAGTGTACTTATTTAAAATAAAAATAAGAAATCCTAGATATGATCATTCACCCTTTATAGGCCAGAGAGATAAAAAGCCTATTGCCACTTTATTAGGTACACCTTGCTCTACCAGGTTGGACCTCGTTTTGTCTTGAGAACTGCCCTGATTCTTCATGCCATGGATTTAATTAACTATCACCAACCACCCTTTGAGTGTTTGTTCCATATTGGGATGACTGTATAATTTATTTGCTGGAGCCACCGGTTGCAGACCTGGCTGGTGTAGCAGCATATTTTACAACCTGAGTTTAAGCATCTAGAAAGGTTGGTGCCCGTGTAGCTGAAGTAATAAGCTTCATAAAAGGTACTGCTTTAAGGACCTTTAAGCTTCTTCATCCTTCTTTTGCTTCAAAGAGGCTGAAGTAATAAGTTGGCTTTTAGTTTTGATCTAAAACTCTGAAAAGGTAGTGTTTTTTATTTGTATACATTTCTGTACAACATATATGCCTTCTTGTTATTCTTCTTAATAAATTGTCAGCTTCATGCTGGTTTCTCTAATTTTGCTCTAGCATGTTTGTGGACATATATTAAAGTCTGTGTCTGTTCCCTGTTGTTTTCCTGCTGGCTGCTGGATATATCAGACACACAAGGGCGATCTCATATATTGTACCCCATCCAGTAGTGTAATTTAGTTCACTTTTGTATTGAGGTGTTGTGCAATCTATGTCCTCTCTTTCCTCTGGGAGAATGGGCTGTATGACCGACAGTAACCCCTCAGTCTCTCTCACCTTCTGTTCCCGTCTTCACCTCCTATTTCCCCCAGCTGCCATTTAAAAGCTGATAAACCTTCCTCACATATTGTTCTCCTACCCCGAAAGACCTCCATGTCCTTCTTTTGTCATTCTTTTCCTTCACCTTTATTTGAACTCTTGCAGTTTTCCTTTTACAAATCAACATCTTTTGCCCTGTCTTGTCAATCATTTTTCTCAAGTACTGTTCTCCCTTCTTTCCTATCTGTTTTTTTTTTTTTGTCCCACTTTTATCCTCCTTACTTCTGCTTCAGTGAACCCTCACTTAATTCCTTTTCCTCTCAACACGACTTTTCCACTTCGTGTTTGTCTACTGCTCTGGCTTGAGAATAATTCCCAGAACATTCTATGGTCTACGCTTTTTAATCCTACTGGGCCTTTTTTCTTTTAACAGAAAAAACAATCTGACTGATAATGCATTAGGGAACTGGAACATGAGACTGAATATGTTTCTTAAGAACTTCAGTGATAAAAGCAGAAGATAGAAAAACTTGCATGGCAAAAAATAAAAAGAGAAAAGGTTACTTAGAGTCAATGGCATGTGGCTGTAGACTTTTGCATTTCCCTTTTAGGTTTGCATTTCCCCTTTAGCTCTTTGGCTAACAAGACATGTGCATGTCTAGTATGAATTATATGCAAACCAAATATGACTTAAGCACTTTCAACCCAACCCATGATACTTACATTTTTTATTTTTTTTTTGACAAAAATGTTAAGTTTCTGTACGTCACAGTCAAAAAAAGTGCTTTAGCCACTTCTGTTATAATTAAATGCTAAATCTCCTTCCAGGTGAAGAGCGAAGGCCCCAAACTGGTGCCCTTCTTCAAGGCAACCTGTGTTTACTTTGTCCTGTGGCTGCCCACCTCGAGCCCTTCCTGGTTCAGTGCCCTCATCAAATGTCTGCCCATCTTCTGCCTGTGGGTGTTTCTGCTGGCTCATGGATTCAGCTTCCTCGGTGCTCACTCCAGCGCCCGCAAGATTCTGGCTGGTCTCATCTTTTCAGCTCTGGGTGATGCCTTTCTCATCTGGCAGGAGCAGGGATACTTTGTCCACGGTGAGAAGAATAGCTGTAATATATTTTTAACAGAGATGATACAGTTGCAAAACAGGCATGATTCCTTGCCCGACAGCTAACTACTAACTCTGTAAAACGTTTGAAAACTCTTTGTAAAAAAGCTTTAAAGACCCCTTTTAGGAAACCTCCTGAAAATGTGAGATCTTGGGTTCACATTTTATGTGTCTACATAATCTTTCTTAAACAAACCAGTTATTTAAGAGGGATTCCAGATAAAAAAGAAATTAGCCTATCATTACAAACATTAAGATGTTTAGACTTGGCCAAACTCTACTGGAATCTTTACTGGAAATATGTGCTTTGACCAGCTGAGGTACAGATCACAGTCATCAGATCTAAGTCTGATGACTTAGATTTAAGTCTGTTGACTTAGATCTGACCAGCTAAGCGAGATAAAGAGGGCATATAAGAAAACCCAGAATTATCTGGAATCCCTCTTAAATAACTGGTTTGTTTAAGAGAGATTATGTAGATTTATATAGACTTGCTGACCCCCAGATCTCACATTTTCAGGAGGTTTTCATTTTCAGTGACACTGAAAATGAAGGTTGTCTGAAATATTAACATGGCGGAAACCAACAACTGTATTTGTGACTGGTCTTACTGGTTTGCCACATTTTTGTCTTTATGATTAAAATCTCAGTTTGACAGTACAAGTCGAGAACACTGCTTTAAGGATTGCTACAAGGAAAAAAAAGCCCCAGGTGAACAGCAAAATATTTCTACCAAGGTCTAACAGTTTTGGGTGCTGAGTGGTGGTGGGGCACTTTATTTCCAGCCCACAAATAATCAACTCAACATTAATAAAAAAGTGAAAAAAATTAGAGCATCCTTACATTTCAGAAGCTGCAGACAGGTGAAGTTAAAATTTTCTTTTTGATTATTTATTTAATCAAAAAGAAAAGGGTTTATTTACGTTTTCCTGTAAATCCAGATGTTTATTTACATCTGGATTTATTTACATTTTCCTGGGTACCCAGTAAAGTGAGTCACTCAACTGCATGATTAGAAGATACAATCCAACTGATTTTTTTTTCCCTTGTAGCAAATATACACTAGTAAGGAAGTCAAAACTGGGTGATCACATATGAATTTCAACAGCAGCATTTTATAAAATAGTGTTTGTAAAAACCCGCCCCTCTTTCTGTTCAGAGTATTTGAGTCTTTGACTGAGTCAATCAAAACTGCAATTTTCTATTTTGTTGAAAGTGCTGTTTCTTCTGCTTCTTCTATGCCTTGCAGGTCTTCTCATGTTCGCCATCACCCACATCTTGTATTCATCCGCCTTTGGGATGAAGCCAATAAACGTGCGCGCTGGCCTGGTGATCACTGCGGTGTCTGCCCTATGCTACCTCCTGCTGTACCCCTACCTGTCTGGACCCTTCACCTACCTGGTGGCCGTCTACATCGCTCTGATTGGCTTCATGGGTTGGAGAGCCATCGCGGGCCTGCAGCTGACCAATGACCTCTGGACCTGGACCAAGCTGTCGGCCTGCCTGGGCGCCGTGCTCTTTATGGTCTCTGATCTCACCATCGCTGTCAACAAGTTCTGCTTCCCGGTGCCACACTCCCGAGCCATCATCATGGCCACATACTACGCCGCCCAGATGCTCATAGCTCTGTCCGCCGTCGAGTGCCAGGATGTGGAGGTTTCCCGGAAGAGAACATGAGGTGATGCGGTCTCCAGGAAACACGAGGCTGGGGAGATGTCTCCAACTCTGTTCTTGAGTGATCATGGACACACCTCTCTGCCAGATCTCAAACCCCCAGCCTTCATCTTGGTGTGGCGCTCCCACACAATTGTTAACATGGCAAATGATCCACTACACAACGATCTCCCTGCGATCCCACTAGTATGGTAGTCTCACATGTATCTCTTTATAAAGAAGATACTGTAGTATTACTCTTGTCTCTCTCGAGTGCAATCAGACCTTAAAAAATGCTGTGTCTCAACCAAGTTATTAAGAAGGCAAGTGTAGAATTAATATCCTTCAATAGAACGCATTAATTTACTTGCAACTAGGTTGACTTAAGGGGAGCAAGTTCCTGGGCACCTTCAAGTAGTGTGTATGAGAGAGTGATTTTCTGTGTACGTGTGTTTGCAGTTTTGTGATTGATTTACACTGTTACCTCACTGTCCATACAGTGCTTTGACGCACAGTCTCCATACAGATATAACGCCACAGATTTGTACTTTGAGTGGTCCATTACGATAATTTACCAGTGCATTTCTTGTGTTTGCTATAGTCATGTAAATTCTTCCAAAAGGGATATTTTTTATACCATTGCCCTTATCTGTGGCTCTAGGTCCCCCTTCAGTAAGGGTGCTAATCCTGGAGCTAAGGGCATGTACATACCTATTTAATTAATTATCTGCAGTACCTTTAATTTCATTTGTAACAACCTCTCTTCCTTTTGTTAAATATGCTCTTTACACTGACTGAGTCTGCTTAGATGAATAGAGTATTTTTTTTCAAGACCCCATTGAATAACTAGATGAAAATAAGATGAGTAGTACATGTTGTTTTTGGAAGCTCAATCCTTCAGTTTTAGGATTTAATTGGCCCTGCAGGTGCAACATGTTTCATCGTACATGCATCACCTGTAGAAGTTACACCTTCAACAGCACCACACCTGACACCAACACATCATGCTGGTTTAGTTATTAGGCAGGTTCCTTGGGGGTCTTGTTGTCTAACTCAATCAGCTGACCTGTGCTGTTTATGGCCGTGTTATGAAAACAGAAAAAGAAAGGGATTTGTCGTCGGCTGGACTCATTTCTGTGATAAACTCTGCTGGCAAAGTCTGCAACTGTGAAGGCATTCACTCACTCGGAACGATACGCACACAGATTTACGCAACGCGTAAACAAAAAAGAGCGGGTCGGCTTGGCAGAAACAGGGAGACAAGAGAAAGCGTCTTGTCGTGCAAGGGAACAGTTATCCCATTATTCCAGATTATTCCTTCGCACAGGAAATCTCTGAAAAATCCTCTACAGCTTATCCTTGGCAAGTAATTGTAGTTTTTTCCCCTTCGTCCCCACTGTTGTTTCTTTTAAGTTATTTTATTTTGAAGTGTCTTACTGAACTAACTACCGTTTTGCACGACTTTTACAGTGTGAGTGTATTCGTCTTAACTGTTGAGTGGAAGTCAGACTCAGCTCAAATACTGCGACCCGACAGATGAAACAGACACACTGGGTATGTTCAAGTATTCGTATAAAGACTCTTAATCTCTCTTTTTATTCACTCCTTTTTCTAACTGCAGCTGTATTATATAAGTCACAGAAATTGTCAGTTTTGATTACTTTTGGCTGAACAGATCCAAACTCTGGACTTAAATGTTTCTGTTTCTGGACGTACTTTGCTTTACGATATAGGGCCTTGGTATTACTATTTTGATATTTTCCATATTTGCAACCACAAATCTTGGATAGATTTTATGTGACAGACTAACACAAAGAAGGACATATCTATGTCATAAAAGTCTTCTAGTGTATTTCTCTACCAGCTGTCTCTCCCACGTTCGGAACGTCCATTTTCTTACAACCGATCTAAGAGGTTTTCTTCCAGAATTATCTTGAATTTAACTCCATCCATCATCCCGTCCAACAGCAATTTAATTTAAGTTAATTTCCTTGAGAAGCAAAGTATTTTTTATTGAACTGAATTTCAGTTTTTGGAAGCTCAACCAATAGTTGTACTGTCAGCAGATTCTCTCACCTGAGCGGTTAGCATTTCAGAAGTTCTGAAAAAACTTTTGACTGAGCTAATGAGGGATCGCATTTTGCCCTGTAAGAATATGCTTTAGGAACCAAAAAGGATTACAAAGGCTGACATGGAATAACCTCCATGCCTGTTTATGCTATAAATGATTGCTCCTTATTCTGGGTCAATGACCCACAGAGTTGCCAGTATCATCAAAAACACACATGCATATCAAAATATGTTTGCATCACATGAGCCACCACAACGAGATCTCCAGACAGATGCCAACCAAGAAAAACACCAGTTCCCAGGAGCCATTTTTGATCACTGCTTTGTCAGACAGTTCCTTAATCTCCTTTTGCCGTGTCAGTGCGTTCGTCAGCACTAACGTTCTGCTTTGTCTGCCGATCTCTTTCACTGCTCTGCACATATGAGCTCTAGTCTTGTGTTCCATGTTTTAATTAATCCTCCCGGCATGGCAGAGTTCTTGCACAGAGTTTTCCACTCTGACAAAAATAAACCTTTGCGCTTAGAAGCTATCAGAGGTCTACTAGAAGACATGCATTAGTCCGCCTGCTCCGTCCTAATAAGATAGAGTAAGTGGAGTGAATAAAGAAGTGAAGTAGAGAAGATGGATAACAAGGATGATTCTAGCATACAGTCTCGGGTTGAACCAAGAGGGGGCTGGTAATATTAAGCCAGGCAGTCTTATTTATCCTCAGTGTGTGGGCAATTTATGTAAGCACTGCTTGTTTGTACAGAGCCAGAAAAAGCCGTCTGACTTTTGTTCCTTCTTCTGGAAGGAGGCACGATTCACTGAAGTATTCCTAAAATATTCTTGAGGAAGCATATGTCTTTTGAAACAAGTATTTTTAGAGTGTGCTGTATGGTCATGTCTAAGTTGTCCTTTTTAAATCTTTTTCATTGAGTCATCAAATGCGTTGGAAAAGTGTTAAAACCTCTTGAACCTTTTGACATTTGTCATAACAGCCACAAAGCTCAGTATGTTTTGATGGGATTTTTGACGTGTTTAACAAACAGAAAGCTGTGCTGTTGGGATTTAATTGAAAAAAAGAAGTGATCGCAAATAATCAGAAAAGTGTGCCATCAACATCTATTCAACCCCATCGGGTCAATGCTTTGCTGCAGGTTATTTGACGTATGAAAAGAGAGCGAACATCCTGCAGGCCCTCCAATTTATCTTGGAGATTTCCATTTTCTTCCCATCATCTTCCTGTCCATTCAGATTCTCTGCTACAAATCATCCCCACAGCATAATGCTGCCACCAACATGCTTTGTGATGGGCCCAGAGTCTTAGCATTTTGAACACTGACCTGTGGATCTCTGCAGCTCATCCGGAGGTGTCGCCGACCTCTTGACTGAAGAAAATCACTCTAATTAATACTTTCCTTGATCTTGGCTGCCACGTTTTGCAAGTTTGGAGATACTCATATAATTTAAAGCCTGCTTTAGATTTCTCCACATCTTTATCCCTGACCTGTTCAGTCTGCTCCTCGATCGCCAAGATTTTCTCTAATGTTCTCTGACAGACCTCCGAGACCTTCAGATGCAAGGTCACTTTTCTAATAACATGACCTTTAAAGGCAGCTAATTGGAATGGGTTTTATATTAGGGTGGAAGGGGCCAAATGCATATGCTTACCACACTTTTCATATTTTTTTGTGGGATTAAAATGTAGAAAACCATTTAGTAGGTTATGATTCACCTTCACCGAATCATAACCTACTTTGTTTTGGTCTATAACATAATCTGAATAAAATACTCTGGGGTCTTGTTGCAACATAAAACATGAACATTTTATCGAGGTAATAAATCTTTTGCAAGGCATTGTATACATTATTGAGGCAGAAGTAACAAGAAACTGTTTATAGTACTGGATCTCGCGTATCAAACACCCTTTTTGTCTCCAGCTCAGCGTTGCATATGACCGTCCTTTGCCCCAGGGATGTTATTGCTGAGCGGCATTTCACTTGGAATAAGGTGAGCCGCTGAAATATGACACACAGCGGGAAGAGTCTCCCCCCATCCATCAGGTTAGCTCCCATCCTGTCCCCCCACAGGTGGCAGACCAGCAGGCGCATCACTTTACCCCGCTCTGTCAACAACACTGTTGTTCTGAGCTTTTCATGCACAGACAATGGGAGAGTCTGAATGCTTTTGGTCTGAGTTAAGCTGGAACCAATTGCTGTTGCATTGTAAAAATATGTGTTCTGAAAAATGCAATCCTTTCAGTTTCTATTTCTCGTTTGTCTGTTTTTAATCAATTTTCTTGTAATTTTTACTTTGACACATTTGCTGATAATGCACTGTGCTCATGACCATCAGCGGCTGACAGTCAATACAATGAGCTGGAACATTTTTTTGTCTACTCCTGCATGACAGATTGAATACATTCTCCGTGTGATTGAAGCATTAAACACCCAGAGGTTTTATGGTGATAGTTCCCCAGCATCAGTACAAGTTTATGAGAAGTATCTAAATTGCCACCTTCTCTTTGTATTCAAGCTGCTATGTGCTGCACTTTTTTTAATCTAGATTAAGGCCAGTCAGTCTTTAAAACTTGATCTTAAAACAGACATTTTTTTGTGTACCTTATCAATTTAAAGTATAGTCTACATATTTTTTTTTCTTTTGCTGGAAAACAGCTAAAAAAAGAAAAGTCATTTTAAAAAAATATGCTTTTCCTTTGAAGTGTTATCAATCCTGATGTGTACAACTTCCGTTAAAGTATTATCCTTTCAGTTCCAGAAAGTGAGAACCTAAAATATAAATTTTGTCCTTTGTTTTTTGTGTAAAACAATGTTTATTTACATAAACAATCAAAAACAATTATCAAAGCCAATAAACATGCATCATTTCTTACAGTTTACTTATTGTCCTGGATTTTCACTTTGAGATTGATTTTGTTTTTTTTCCCATGACTGTGGATATTATATAATTTGTTTGCTGTTGTGAAACTCTGCAATGAATGTGAATATCTGTTGGAGAAATAAATGCAATTGCAATGCAACTTCAGCATGATGTCGTTTGGGCTTTGTTCTTTCCTGGAAACAAGAGGTTCTACGTTGAAAATGTCAGCTGATATTTATAACTGCAGTGTTTTGTGTTTTGTTTGAAGCTGCTGGTCCTCAGCTGCTAAAGTGCCGTGATGGCAGAAAGGGCTGGAGGACAACAGAAAGCTCTGTTCTGGTAACTGCTGCGCTCTGTTGTCCCACTGAGGTGGAAAATTTGCGTTCAGCACCCTTTAACCCTTGAAACCAGGGACTCTCTCACTCTCGATCATTTTCTGTTTACAGCGATGTGAAAAACTATTTAGCCACTTGCATATTTGTTCTGTTTTTCCAATATCTGACCCACATAAATGTTTCACATCATCAAACTAAAATTGAGACAGAGATTAACTGAATAAATATAAAATCCAGTTTTAGTTAACCACATCAACTAGACTAGGAAAAAAAAATCACTTAAACTGAGCTTCATGAAACAGTCTAAAACATCCCCAAAAACAACATATTGTTCCGAGAGTGAAAGACATTTAAGAACAGAAACATTAACAAAAAAACCAAAAAAAACATTACAAGACTATGTTGTTACCTGAATTTTCAAAACCCCTTTAATGGGGTTTAAATGAAACAAGTCTGCAGTGAACAGTGGGCCAAAAATACTTGTAAGAGTTATCACAGCAGTTCCTGCCGTGAATGGTGCACCCAGTTATTAGGATTGGAGGTAATTAGTTTTTCAGATAGGATCTGGTTCTCTTGGCTAACTTTTTGTCTTTATTCAATGAAACCACTGTTCAAAAACCAAGTTTTGTATTTATCCAGGTTGTCTTTGTGTGTCTGCACAACCTGTAAAGGTAGCAAATAGGTTTTTCCGACATCTAAGCTACTCCTGTCCTGTCCCCTTTGACTCTTTTAAATGTCTTCCTTTCAGGTGCAGATTAAGTCATGTAATCAAAGAACTCCAGTCTTAGTGGTTCACAGATGTTTCTTTGTAAGAACCTTTTTGTGAAACACACTGTCATCATGTGAATTCTTTAAAACATAATAAACATTTGTTTAATGCAACAATCTCATTCTCAAGGAAACTAAAAGGTTTGCATCTTAAACTCTGACACAACACTCTTTTATGTTGTTCCCCCTGGGCAACAGTCTCCAAGTTCTGTATTCAAGGTTTCACTTCACTTCCGTTTTATTCTTCACCACTGAAGAGCCGGAAGGTACCAGTGACGCCTGTTGGGGCTTAATTGATTTGAACTGGCAAGCTTACTTGACCAGTCTCTGGTGGGTCCTTAGAATTGGTGCAGTGGGAGCCAGGACCAATGATGTAACTTTGCTCTCTGAGATTGACAGCTAAATACCAGAACACACTCACTCTTAGGGAGCAGAAGGCCTCTTTTCAAAGCAATGGCTTTTAAAGATGCCATCAAGCACAACAGAATCAATCAATTTATAGAACAGAGCAGATCAGAAGAGCATAAGTCTTGAACTCTGAAGTTGTAGGAGTAAATGTGCTGAATTCAACTCAGCTGTTTGGTCACTTGATGACATAAAACTAGTTCCTATAAAAATAGAAAGTGAAAATCTATGAAGAGCAGTTCTTACAAAAAACAGAATAAAATCCATGTAAAAAGGTCTTTCTGACTTTAATGGCAGAGTGAAGAAAGCCTTGTCATACTTAGTGATTGCTGCTTTTGTTTTCTATGCAGACTTACATTTTTCTACTTTATCAGTCTTGCATCTAATCTGACAGAGAAAATGCTGTTAGACAAGAACTGGAAAGGCGACAGCTCTCAATATGCAGCATTAATCTGCAACTGAAGACAGAAATGGAATACTGACATCTAGTGTCAATTTAATTAATTGCCAAGTACCAATAAAATAAACTAATAATAATAATTATAATCATGACTATAATAAAAATCATCACAATAATAATCAGAATTATAATAATACCTTACTCTGTCATAAATAACCTCAAAGAAATATTGACAGTGACTGAAATCTTGGTTTTCCGGGCCATTGTTGCATTTTAACTAGATTCAATGGACTTAAAAAATTACCAGAACACATATTGACCACAGAAAAATGTCCTGTTATGAAGCAAGTACTTTCTTGTTTACCAGGAACATTTAGAAGAAATGCTGTAGAGAGATCATTAAGCGTTTACATTTTTTTTTTTTTACATTTGAAACAGTATTTCAGCACTACCTTTCAGCATTAAATTTAGCCATATTAATTTAGAAGTGCCAACAGCTCATATTTTCTGTTCACTTAACACTAATTAAACCTAAATCATGAACGTCTGTGAGGGAAAAATAAGTCACTCATACATTTAAAGTAACGTTATAAAGCTTCAAGTTATGTTCTGAAGCACTAATAAAACAAGCACAATCTCAGTGGATCATTCACAATATTTTATAAACAAAGGTGCTTCAGCACGGATGTGGTTTATGTTCCCTCTGGACACATCACTCATGTTTTATTTATCAAGTACATGAATGTTACTAAATTTATCTGATTCTGAAGTGATTATAGTTCAGTTTCATATCGCAAACACCCTGAAATTACCATAAGTTTATGGCTATAAACACTGGGTTTCAATCCTAACAAGATTGAGAACCAATCTTGCTAGATTTGGAGCAATCTCATGTTGCTCCAATAAATGGGAGAACACTAAAAGCCTGCATTTGGTGAAAACCCTTTTAAATTACTTACAATTACACTTTTGCATGGACTTTGTAATGACTCTACATAAGTTCTAAATTGTTACTGTGACAGAATGACATATCTTATCTTATCTAAATGGGTATATTTTTGCAAGATGAGCCGCTCTCCCAAATTCCTTCGTTCTGCCTTTATCTTTCATCCCTGCCTCCTTCATTCCTTTTTTTTGTACCTCCTTCATCACTCATTTTGATGTTTGTCATTTATACCCTTCATAAAAGGAACTTCATAAAATGAAGGATATAATCCCTACTTCATTCTTTCTTCATCAATCATCCCACAGCCCGACCCCATCTATTGCTCAGCTTTATCCCTGAGATATTTTTCCTCATTTTTATCCCCTTTATTCCTTTTACCTTCATCCCATATCCGTACCTCCTTTACTCCTTTATCCTTATTTTTCTCATCCCTCTTCATCTCAAAGTTCCCTAGAAAACTCATCAATCTTTACCAATTCACCAAGCATAGCATTGTAAAACTTTGCAGTTTTCTTTTTCTTAGCAAAAATATTCTCATTTTTCATCTGTCCATCTGTAAAACAAACAAAAAAAAGAAGTATTTTTTTCTAAGTTCTTCTATAAAGTCAATGATTAAAGTGTATTAAGTTTGCATTTACTAAAGAACACTTTGCCCTGGGGGTGATCCCAGATGCTATCTTGAGTGAAATAAAAACACGGAGTGATCATGACGCTGAATGAAAATTAAAGCAGGTTTAAGAGAGACATATTGAGGTCAACTTAAAGGTGTGAATAGGATTTCATTGTAATCCCTTAAAGAGTTAATGAGACTGTCTTTCAAACTACAAATGCCAACCTTACCATGACATTTGAAGAAAGGTCAGAAGAAAGTCGAGGTTATTAGTAGTCTGCTGCTGCATAGCATAGATTTGTTCAACACATATCATGGGAACAAATCAGCCCAACCAAAACCTCTTCACACATTTTTTTGTAAAATACTGGAGAAACAGTTTCAACCACAGAAAAGGCGGAATATACGGCGTTTTTCTTTCAACACCTTAGAGGGTGTTTGGATGTTTTAATTAGCAATCAGTCTATGCGGGTTTTATTTTGAAAAATGTGCTTGGGAATCTTGAAAACAGGAAATATCCACAATACATGTCTAATTTTATTCAGGGATATCTGTCAAATTCACCAGTTCTTTGGAGAATGACCATATGTAGGTGAGGGAACCTGAAAGGAGCAAAACACCTTTCTTTTCCTGATGTGGACAGTGTTGTGAAAAACATTTATCTCTTTACAGATTCAATTTTTTTGCATTAAATGCACACAATTAGAAAATAAACATTAAACATAAACATTTTCAATCTTCCTTCAAAAATGTAAGGCAATTACTTGCGAGATCACATGAAACCGATGTTGTTACAAGTCAAAATTTATAAATTTTTGTGTTTCATGTAATTCAGCAAAATTAGCTCAACCCCTGTGTGTACTCCGCATATTAGAAGTAAACATAAATTCAAACAACTGTTCTTCAAGGGAATATAACTTACAAAAGAAATTATATACATCTTTAAAAACAAATTGCTTTCATTTGCATTCCTACATATGAAGAAGATGATCTGTTTGAGCTCATGCTTGAAAACATCTATAATTAACAATCTGAATTAATATGCCTCCCCTGTTTCTGGAACCCAGAGAGCACATGTCCTTGTGATAATATTTACTTGCCTTAAAGTTGCACCTTGGGCAACCAAACATCTTGTCAGACAGAGCTGCAATAAATGAGTTTGTTGTGAAGAGGGATTTGTTGGGATTACTTTCAACTCGGCACCAAGAGGGGAAAATTGTCATGCAAATGTAATTTGGGTGAGAGGGATGATGGGTAATGTGTTTAATGTTGCTGAGGGGGAACAGAGCTTCTTACTCTCTGGGGAGGAGGCAGAAGTACGAGCCTCACCAAAATAGCCTTTTTAATTATGTGACAATGTAAACAAAAATTCCAAAAGTTTTTATAATGGTAAAAAAAAATCTGTTAAACTTTTTTTCCCACACTTTATGTAAAGCAGCACAATAATGTGAAGAATAGCAAGCGCTCAAGTTACGGTAACAAAACAACACTCTTTTCTGATTCCAGTTTTATACATCAGGACATGATATGAAAATATAATCTGTTCCTGAAGTAGTTATAAACTTTGATGATGCCAAAATGGAAAAGCTGTTCATAAAAAAAATCTTGTAAACCTTTGTTGCTTCTAAGAGGGAAAGAATCAGTAGTCACTGATGAAATACACCTGACTGATTACCAAAAAATGTGACCAGCTCTAAAAAAAAATTCTTGAGCATCTTGAGCATCTTGAGCATCTTGAGCATGTTGGTGAAGTCAGCCATGATCTTAGCTAAGCACTTACCTCTGCTTCTTAATCTGGTAAGGATTTAAGTCTGTTTAAAATCCATTACTCCAAGTAGTTACCAATCTTCCCAGGAGTAATTATTCTAGCAAAAAGGTCAGACTGTGCAAAGAACTGAGCTCCAACTTAGTCTCTACAGGCCACAGTTAAATGTCAAAATTCATAACCGTACACTTAGAAAATGAATGAATAACATTGGCTTGGAAGAGTTACTTGGGGAAAAGCTCTTTTCTCTACAAAGAATATTGGAGCACTATCTGGAATCTTTGCAAGGCTGTATCTGAATCAATCACAAGAGTTCAAGAATAGAAATACACAGCATCACAATTTGCATTTACAAACAGCATATCTACACCTCACACCACCTGCTAAGCGCGTTGACAGAAGGGTGATGAAATGATTTTCTTTTGGAGCCGTAGGACCTGAGTACCCTACTGTCACTGTGTTATTATGGGATGACCTGGCCTGATCCCCGAAGAAGGGCATTAGACATTCCCCTGTGTAACATGTGGTTTATTAACCAAAAAGTGACCCATAATTAGCTACAAAAATCACAAATTAAAGACTCAGAAGTCATCTTGGGGGCAAATAAATATAAGTGAACTTAAAGCTATGTTGACCTGATTGACATAAAAACAAAGTGACATAAAATTTCACTTAAATTATAAGTTTACATGGTAAAAAAATTTACTTTACACAACAAGAAAGAAAGAAATCTATTATATAAAAAGAAAACAAAGGTAGAAAATCAGACATAGCAGTAGTGGCAATTGTGACTGCAAAAGAAAAGGCAAACGGTAGAATGACTCTAAATTATGTGGAATTATTTCTAGAACATGAGGTTCCATTATTCAGTCATTCCAGAATATCAGTGAAAATAGTGTCTAGGGTTACATTTGAAATATGAAATGTGTTTCTGATCTGTATGCCTGTTTAATGTGAGGACACTACCTACATGTAGCTGTGCAATCTGGTTTGTGAATGACAAACCGACAACAGGAAAATCCAACGTGATTTACATTATTAAAAATGGACAGACAGCAGTCAAGTAAATTTTTACCATACAGTAGTATCCTCATCCAGAGGTTTTTTTTTTTGGTTTCAAGATGAGCTCAAGATGACATTGGCATCCGTTTTTGATGTCATGCTTTCAGTAGGTTTCAGAATATGCACCATTCAGTAAAAGATCAAAAGTTCAGAAAATGCAGGTTTTAAATAGTCCATAAAACTGGGATATTTTCATCTTTATGTAGCCTGACATCACCTTTAGTCTCTTACCATCCTGTTTAACTTTTCCGTCTTGCTCCGAATTTTTCTTATCTATTTTGAGCTGTTGTTCTTTATCACATCACAAACTTTCTCTTCACTATGTGATCCTGTGACATGTAAACAAACCATATGTGGCAGGCCCAGTTTTATTTTAACGTTATTTTTCATCTCTTTTAGCTTTTTGACAAGGCAAGTCAGTGCAGCAGAAACTCAGCATGAATCCTCTCATTGTCCTTGTTGACAGCTCCAGCCGGGATCTTTAACATCTCTTTCACCACAGGGGGTTTATTCTCTTCTTTCTTTTCCAAACTGTTGCAAACAGAGCTAAACCGTAGATGGGAGAAGAGATGTCTGTGTGGGTTTATAGGTGTGTATGTATGACTGAAGGTATATGAAGGAGCAGCTTCCATTGCATCTTCTGTCCCAGTGGTAACATTGGCAGAGGTTGCAGTTCTATGGATGCTGTCCCATTGATGTTTCTGGATGCATGAAAGAAAACAGGGACATGGACTGGATTATCATGAGACTCTTCACACTTTTGACAGGTTCTGGGAGTCTCATTGCTGGTATGAGTCAACAAACTTGTGTTCCTGTGGTTTTGCAGCATCTTTTTTTTTCCCGGTTTATTTCTAAATTTGGTAGCCAGAAGAAACGTCTCTTTGATGCACTCTATGAACACAGAACTCACACTGAGCGAAAAGCTTCTTGATACTTTTCAGTTTTTTGTTGAATTTTAAACAATTGTTTTGCCCTATTTGCGACAACAAACTCCTGTTTTCACAAAAATGTTCATAAAGCTGTAGGCTTCCAACGAAAACATTAAAGTCTGGTTAAAAACTCCCACATTGTTTTTAGTGAATGTTTTGGTCTGAAACCTTTTAGAAAATAACCTCGTGTATGAACCAAAAGATGCCACACTCAGCGAAACATGGTGGTGGTAGCATCATGCTCTGGGTTTTTGTTGAGATGGCGGAAATTGTGAACAGTCGATACCAGTCAGTTTTACCTGAAACCTCCAGGTAATCAAGCTTCTGGCAAGATTGTTTGAATGCCAAAAATGGAACAAAACGTGTATCCACATAGTTTGAAACACAATTTGTTTATGCTTCAGTTAAATTGTTGTTCAGCACAGGCTACATTAAATGTGTAAAGCTTATAAAGGATTTATCTTGGTGTAATTTCTTTCACAAGAAAGCGTGGAGATGTGAGCACACTATGAAGATCCACTGCATCTGCAATACAGATAAATGAAAAGTGGCTTCTTTGAAAGTAAATATATTTTTCAAAACCTAGTTTAGTTTGATAGAAAGTGTCAGGTGGAAAAATCACAAATTGAGTAAAGAAATAAAAACTGCTCACTTACTCTTCCTGTGACTCTTTAACACTGGCTGTCATTACGGTCACGTTATTTTTGAATTTCCTTCAGCAATTCTTAATCCCAGCAGTAGGAGGCAGTGCCGTGCTGAGACTAAGTACTGAAATTTACCAGTCACCCTTACCAGGAAAAACAGATGGCAAAAGGAGATGCATATTATGTCAGCACCCACAAGTTAATTGCTTTATAATAGCTATTTAAGCTTCGCTTAAGCTCCCCTACTTGTCGAGAGAAAATCCACTCCAGGCTGGTTATAGATAAAAAATGGATAAAAGGATGTTTTTTATTTCTACTTTTCACATTGATTTATTTGTGCCATCTCTATAGAACCTTTAAAGAAATGCATTTGACCCTTTCTCATATCCAAGCCCCTCTATTGTCACAATCATATTCACATCTCTTTATCATCATGCACAGATTAGGTTTGAGCTCTGTTTAAAAACATAAACGGCAGAGTGTAATGTTACATGCAGACTATTTATTACGCTCAGACAACGGAACATGGCTCCAACAAGCGTCATCGTTGAATTAGATTATGCAACAAGCAAACAAACAAGTTATTTTTTATGATCAAACCATCCATATATGGTTTAATACTGCTCATGATTCCAGAAGAACTGGAGTGTATTTTATTACTCTGAGATAGATTTGAAGCACCATTTGTAATTTGAAAATATATGAAAACCTATTTTAGAAAGGCATGAAGATTTATTGCCTGGTTGTATTTCATTAAAAAAAAAGTCCAAAGATCAAGCCAAGGCAAATGAAATACTTTTGGTTAAACAGAAAAGTCTCTCAATAAGGATAGCACAGATACAAATACATAACATCTGTGGGGAGCAACAGATATTAGGTTGCTTCAACCCAAAAACCAAAACATACATGCTTTGTTATTGATAAGATCATTTCTGATTCATCGGTTGTTAGACTACAATTATCTTAATCTGACACTGACCTGAGAAATCCCTTTCACTGCTTTGAAAATTGTCTTATAAGAGAAACAACAGATAATAACAATAATCAAGATTAATTAGCAATCATGTAGCTATTGTGTTTTTTTCTTTATAGTAAAATAAATACATTAGACCATAATTTTAATTTTAACTCAAAGAAAAGCACATATTAATAATGATCTTTATTTCCCTTTTTCTGTTTTCCTTTGACAATAAGAAAGAAATGCTAGCACACTGGCTGCTTGTCAGTTTTGCATGCGCTTCGACAGGCTATCTTCTACAATTTTCTTAATATATAAATCACAGGTAGCAGCAGAGTGAATCAAGTTCAAAAGCCTTCAGTTCAAGCAGGGCAGACACTCGTATTCATTAAAACGACAGTCTTTCTTCAGCGGCAGGAATCTTCTGTTAAAGCACTTTCAGTGCATTGTGGGGTCTTTTTTTCTTCCTATTGAGAAAAAGTTTTTTTCTTTGTTTGAACTATGACTATCTTCTTTTTCCTTCTAGGGAAACAGAAGTCTGAGTTTCTAGGCAAACTACAGACGAGTGTCTAAAATTAAATTAGACAAAGCAATCTCAAGGGTTTACAGTTGTTTATAATGTATTATGAATGTAAGAAATAAAGAGAAATATCAAGTTGCGCTTAAAGCAAAAAAAGTGGTTCTGTCTGTTGGTCAGAAACGGGGGAAGGGTCATCAAAAAGTGGAGCAAGCTCTCCATCTGAAATCTTCAGGGATTCTGCACCTGGCTGAAGGACTTCGCCAAGAGGATGACTAAGAATTGAACTGAGAGCGATCTGATGCACATCCTGGACACATCCTGTGGTATTTGAGGTTAATAATTGACTTGACCTTTGGAAAGTCCGCTGATGCCACAAACCATGTGTCCATCTCCTGCTCCATCCTAATATAAACACTCGACCTCCTGTGTTTATGGACAGGGCTGATCTGCAGAGAGCAGATTGAGAACCATGGCTACAGGATGTATTGAGTTTCTATAAATTACTGTAAGGGATAATTGAAGAAAAGAACAATTAGAGCACATTATGTTCCTGCACTTGAATGTAGGGATTCTATTATTCAGTTTCTGTGAGTTTCTTAGGAAGTAATTGCAAAATCCCTGTTGTCCTGTGCTTGATCATCCTTCTTTGAACACCTTTGCCTTCTGCTATCTCAGACAAATACGATTAAAAGAGTAATCCGCACAGCTGCTGTGTGAGGTAGCTTTTACTCACACAGCAGTTGTGCAGATTACTTTGTGAGCTACCTCTTGGTGAGCTATGCCCTTGTTATGTGGAAGGTCTATATTCATTTCTATCTGCATTTTTATTTGTGTACACATTCTGAATTTTAAGTCATATTGTTCTTGTGAGACACCAAACTCAGAAAATGACAAAATTTTTGTGTATTGCACTGATTTCATTAAAAGCCAACACTTTTAAACATCTAAGAATTCTTTATTTTTGAGTTTCAGTTTTTTATGCTCGAGTTAGATCTTAACTGTTTAATGGATTAGCTCCAGACTGTTTTCTATTCATTGGGCGGGAGGTGGGTACACCCTGGACCGGTTGCCTGGGCATGGAGAACATGTGAACCCCATGCAGAAAGACCCCAGATAGAGATTTGAACTCACAACCTTGTTGCTGCAAGGTAACAGTGTTACCATACATGCCAAGGTGCTGCCAATGAATTTACAAACCTCTAAAAATTATTTTTTTAATTGTAGGTGGTTGTTTTCAGCATTCGCCTCCGTAATGTGTTTCTTTCAGTGATTTTAGAAGTTGTCTAAAAACGTCCCAAATCTTCTCTAACGTCAAAAAATATTTTACATCAAGCTAGACGGAAGATATTCTAGACTTTAAATACTATCAAAATTTCTGAATTAATCCTCAGAAACATATACTCACTTTTCCACCCAACATTTACTATTAACTGTGCCTTCATGAGTCAATGTAGAGAAAAATTAACCACAAGACAAGAAGTGTAAATCCACAGTGTTTTATGTGTTATGGCTCCTGGAGGAGAATGTTGAAGCAAGGAAGCTAATTAGTTTGGTGAGCTTTGATACCTACCAGGGGAAGTTGTTTTGAGCAGCCACAGAAAAGCCTTTGATGGTATAACTCAGCAGTAGGAACGAGTTGAAAGTAACTGGAAGCTACAAAGCACCTAACAGGTTGATACCTCACTGCGAGTGCCACACTACAGAATCCTTCCCCCCCTGCCTATTTCTCTGCTTCTTTGTTTCTGAGTCCTTGATCTTCCTCTCACACAGGTCTCAGCATGGCAAATTGTAAAATGACTTTTTTTTTTTTTACTTCACTCCTGGTTCTAATATTTCAGGGAAAAAAAAACAAGCCATACAGCAAAGCTTTTACTTTCTAACAGATTTAGCTGGTGCCCCAGGTTTTCAGTTCAGCTGCTCCCAGCCCACATTTCTCCTCTTCAGATGTTTTCTCTCCGCTAACTGCTTCCCTCTCAGTAGGGTCCAGCCCGGCTTTATTGGTTCCCTTTTGGTCGGATGAGCCAAGATGAAACACTCAGCTTGAGCACCTGCTGAGTTATGTCTCCAGACAAATAACTCTTTGATCTACACACAGTTTGCTCTGAGCTGAAAACATACATTGAGGCAATACGTTATACAGGTGAGTTGCTGATATGTTGAGCAGTCATGTCCTTCGGGGCAGATTTTCTTCTCTGTGCCATTAAATAGGCAATCCAAGTATTTCAAAACACATCAAACATTATTGTATCTGATCGTTGTCTGTTTTTCAGAGAACAAGAGCGTTAGTGTTTCTTTGTTTTGGTTGATAAACTTGATGGAATTTTATATAATTGATCAATTTTCAATTTTTCACAGGGGTTTTGTGGAGCGATCACGAGAAATAAATGTCTTAATTATATGAAATTACTTTATTGACATCTTTACTTTGATGAAACAGATTTGTTTTCAAGCTGCCTGGTAGACTAATTGGCCCCGGGACATAAGTAGAGCTATGTTGTTAAAATAACTCAAGTTTCAAGTATATCATATGAATGCCTAAAATATTTTTAGTTACTTAGAAGTATAAGGGTTTTTTAATATACTGGTTTAAAAATTTTTTTTATATGAATATATGTTTGAGAGATCAGATCATACCTGTAGTAGTATCAAATATGCAAACAAATAAAATTGTATTATTGCAGATGTGTACAAACAATTATCACATTTATGTGCTCCATTGAAGAGAATGGCTGTAACTATGTCTAAAAAAACCTAATATTCAATGCAATCTACAGGCAAACTCCTTATCCCAGCTTTGAAATCTATCACGGTTCATGCCAGGATATTTTATTACAGTTCTATTCTGCCTGTAATGATATTCTTTTCGAGATGACACAGGGCAACACTTACATGTTATTGTTTGGCTCAAAAGAGAAAAATATAGAAAATAGGGGGGGGTAGATACCGGGAGCCCTGGCGGTATTACTTCTCTCTAATCCTCTTTGTGCTTCACCTGGTTGGCATATTAATGATAAAGGAATGACCTAGATTTCTTTTGAAATCTACAGTCCAAATCACTAAATGAATGCGTTGGTTGAGTTTTATTTTAGACTGTTTTTTTTGCTGGTGAAGCAGAGAAAGTTTGTGAAACCTCTAGTCGGTTTGGTTTCGTATTTTTAAGAAGATTTATAATGAATGCAGTCGTGGTTTCAGATATAGACTCGACAAGTCAAACTGTTCTTTGATAATTCCTGCGTCAGGAACAAATGCATCCCAATAAACAAATCTGACGAATTGACATCTTAATGTGTTTCAGGCTAATGTAACACTGTGAAGAGAGCTATTTTTGAGCTTTTTGTTTTTAGAAGCTTCACTTGGGAACGTGCAATGCAATTCGCAACATTCACACCATTATCCATTGACAAAATGCGTAAGCTGCAAAATGAATTCCAGTAGTAGCAACAAACGTTAAGGCCCAGTAGTAAGGGTGTTTTGCACTCTGTCAAATGAGACAGTAGCAAACCAGATTCTGACTCATGACAGAAAACTGGTGGTAAAATGTTTTAACTGGTTTTCTGAGGTCATTATTATAATGCATTTTCTTCATTTTCACATATTACAACCTCAAATTTCAAATGTTCTGTGTGAGAGTTCCATTTGTTTCAGCTCTTGTTAGTCTAATTCCCTAAATGAAACCGAAGCAACCACTTTACTTAATGAGTCACCAACTTGTTAACAAGAGTTCACATAAACACATACTTTATAAATCTAGCTGTTCTATGAAGGCCTCAGAAGATTGTTAGAGAACGTTGGTAAACAAACACCGTTATGAAGATGTACAAGGAAAAAATGGCAGGAAAAAAAGTTGCGGAAGAGTTAGAAGTTTTAAAACAATACCGCAAGCTTTGAATTCAAGAGCCCATTATTCACAGAAGCAATGAAGAAGCCCATAGTGACTCCAGAGAAACCTCAGAGATCCATACAGGCCTATACATAAAACACTTTTGCAGCAGAAAAATAGCTCTGCACATCAATATGAAAAGCATCTCTACTGCATGCTGTTATAGATTTTGGTGCCACCATCATGACATGAGGTTACTTTGTTCTTTAAAAGTTACAAGGAAGATGATTATAGTAAATGATAAGAAGAATTGTGTTAAATAAAGGAAGCTCCCAGAAGAAAACCTGTGTGAGACTATTAAAAACTTGAGACCGGAACTTGGCAATGTTCACTTTCTATTTGTCACCATAATGTGACCAATAGGATTAAAGCTACAAGAAAATGGTTTTGATTGAAGCATATGTTCATGTCTTAGAAAGCTCTTGTTAATATCCAGGGCTAAATTCAGTTTAGAACCTGCTACAGGACTACAAAAATGCTTTTCACAGGTACACTTCTTTCCTTCAGCCTGAGCTTAGGGAAATATTTAGGTCTGCAATTACAGACCTGCTGTAATTGCAGCAACTAGTAGTTTGAGAAAGTATTGATATGGTGGGGCTAAATACATACTTCACATTTCAAATTTTAATTGATGATACAAGAGTAAAAATTATTGCCTTCCCTTTCACTTTTGGCACTTTTTTGAGCCCATTTTCATATAAAATCTACTGAAACGCACTACAGTTGGTAGATCTAATATAAAATAAATAAAAAATTTTCATCCAGCATGAATAGGTTTGGAAGGCACTAACAAAGAACAAAGCAAATATCCAAAGCCTACTGATGATTTAGATCGGCTGAAACTAGAAGAAATCACATTTCCTGTAAAAATATAGCGTGAATGCTGTAAGCTGAATATTTTTAGGGAAAATTACAGACTAATTAGAGATTAATTACAGTTAATTTGAAATTAACTGCAGAAAACTCGCAGACATGTAAGAAATAGGCAGAAGCAGCAGAATTAAGCAAAAGCCTGCAAAATGTAAACAAAAAAAAATTCAAGAAAAGGAGTGAAAACATTCAGTCAATGCAAAAATCCCACCCAAACAGTATCAGAAATGTGTGCAGAACACAGTTTACAAAATGTAACTGTAGGATAACAACAGTTTATTACCTAAAATGAGCTAAACAGCTAATGCTAAACATAACATCCATAAAAAAAGGACTGATTGGATGGAAGGCTAGGGTTGGAAATAGGGTTAGATCAGGAACCCTCAGTGGCAATTACTGTTTTCTGAAGATTGAGCATACTGCAAAGACTTCAAGGAGGATTTTCTGAAACCTCTAAAAGATGTGAGAAAGCTAAAATAAACAAAAATAGTTGAAGGATATGACTACATTTTAAATTCTGAAATAAGATTTTAGTTAAAAGTACTCAGAAGTGGTTAGCTGTGAAAGAGCATAAAGTTTTTGGCAGAACTTTTCAGACATTCCATTACCATTCATTTCAATGGGGCCCAAAATAATCACAAAAACCAAAGTTTTTCATAAGCCATTGAAAATGTCAATACCAAAAGACAGTTCTAAATGAGCAGAATACGATACAAGCTGAATGTTTGAAATGGCAAAAAATGTCACTTGTTAAATGGAGGGGAAAAAATGGGACAAAGTGGAGGAATGCCTACAGCATTCACACTAACTATTATTTTAGTCAATTTTAGAAAAATAAGTGAGCTTACGATTTTTTTCCTTTCAGTATTTATTTTCTATTGTTGTTTCACTGACATGCTACCACAGAAAGAAGTTTAATATGACACAACACAGCAGGAGGAAATGTCACTCTGCACTCGTTTAATGGAGGAAGAAACTCAAACGCATGAGGCAGCCACAGTTGATCTGAAGGGGATGCAGTGGTCAAACCTCTTAATGCCTCTGACATTTCAGCTCAGACCTCTCATCAAAGCATGTGAGCTGCTGTGCTGCCCAGGAAAACAGTGAGGCGGGGCATTTGGGAGAGAGTGATGAAAAGAAGGTGAAAGCTGAAGGACAGGAAAGCAGACAAAAGCATTCAGGCGGATGTTGTAGATTTGAAAAAGCTTAAAGGAAAACTGAAGCTGAACAGTGTCATCTCTCTCAGAGATAAACATCTGAACATCACCATACTTTGAGATAGTGCTGCAATCCCCCCTTTGGCGATCCTCAATGGCAGATCACGTCACAACTTCAGCTGCACTCTCGGACACTTGTCACAACCAACTGGACAGAGACGCACATGTGTGGGCACAGTCGCAGTGAGAGGGTCAGTGGTGGCCGACAGGTCTGTCTTAAAACACACCACAATGAAACAGCAGCTCAGCCCCCTCCATCAGCTTCCAACCTTGTCTGTCTGTATTATTCTGATGCACACCACTTCTTCTTTCTTCACCCAAGCATAGAAATCCTCCAGAGAGATTGAGAGGTACCAAATGCTTCTTTGATGGGGGAAGGCATGTTTGCCTGCATAAATAGACTATAAAATCTATTTTTTTCCTCTATTTCACAACGCTAATTGCCAGTAAATTGAGCCACATGTGGTCTTTGAAGTTTTAATGGGTCCATTGTTGATGCAAGTTAAAAGTCTGCACCTCTCCTGCTGTGTTTATGTTGAAATAAACTCAAAAACAAAAGAAAGACATTTAATTGGTTTCTCTTTCCAGTCTGGTGAAAATAAGTTATGCAATCAAATATGATCGTATAACTAACGGTGTGCTTCAGCCAGGTGATGGAGGGGGACGCATTTTAAATTATTATTATGTTTTCTAATCAAAACCAGTGAATGTGATAAACAGCTACAGAGTTCACACAACAAGACATAACTTTAAAGCCTATGACAAAGTTAGTTTTACTTTAAATATGAGGTCACACTGTAAACTGAAGTAGGTCAATGATGAAAAGCGAAGAATTCTTTTGCTCAAAAGATTATATTATTAGAGTACTTATTATACATACAGTATATATATGTGTGTGAGTGTAGGTACCTAGGTGTGTGTGTGCGTACAGACTCCCATCAATGCAGGAAAGCAGAAAGAGCTGAAGGTTTACCACAATGTTGCATCACCTTACCTTGCAACATTCAATGCCTTTCAGAACTGACAATTAGTTTCGAAACTGACATGTTTTCTTCTCTCCTTTTGCTGAGATTTGTTTGTTTCTGAGCTTCAATATTTCACAGACAACATCATTGTTTTTGCTTCATTTTTTCATTAAAAAAAATTATAATATTGTAGTAAAATGCGAGGTCAAATAGCATGATGTAGAATATATGAGGTAAGAGATAGCGGAATTGTGAAGGCAATCAAAGAAGGTGTCATAGTTTGTAGTAAAATGTTGGACTCAAATGCAGAAACTAACCGTGGTGGAAATGAGCCGAGTCTTTAATGACCAAAATACATCTTATGAAGTGAGCCAGACACCAAACCCAAATTAGAATAATTGAAGAAACCAACAGAAAAGTTCCCAATATACAAAAACAGAATGTGAATAAATAATACTTTACAGCAAGATAGTAAAAATTCAAAAAAACAGCTTCATCCATCGTCTATATATATATATATATAATATATATATATATATATAGACGATGGATGAAGTCTATATATATGATATATGATATGATATATATATATATATATCGTCTATATATATATATATATATATATATATATATATATAGACGATGGATGAAGCTGTTTTGAAAAAGGATGGAGAAAGAGACTTCCTTCTATTTTTGTGAGATGCTTATTTTTGCAGATGTCTGAATCTACAACAGTATTTCAAACCCTAATTAACAAGACATGTTTTATTCCAACTGTACTTAAAATGCAGAATAGATTGAATAATTTCATCCCATATCAAGGGATGAAATTATGAAGGTATGTAAATTTAACAGTAAGTCAGGTTTGAAACCCTGGACTTGAAGTTTCTTTGAGTTTTTAAGTAACTGTTCCCTAACAGGACTAATTTTACATGACAGTATTGTTTGTTTTAGTTAATGGAAAATTTAATGTCAATGTCATATTTTTAAGTTGGACTGGAAATATGATATGTTTATCAACCATATTAAAAGTTGTTATATTAGTAATAGCATGATGCAACAAAGAACCAACTTGCTTCTTTATTTGTGATCTTTTGCAAATTCTTACAGAGTGACATGACTTCAAACTGAAAATCTAACAGTTGATAGACCTGATAACGTAACATAAAGAGTGAGATCAACTTCAACATGGTGTCCAATATGATTAGATTCAGTCATGCTTATTATAGAACTGATTCTCGCACATTTTTTCTGGTAAAATGAAACTTCGGTGAAAATAAATCAATACACTCTATGAAAAAAAAAACTCCCCACAAAGAAATAATGTAGGAGATTACGCAAACTTTTAATTTATTTAAAATTTTCCAATAATTTCAAACACCTTGCATCAGCAGTACAATTACTGCAGGCGGTTGTCCTGCTTAAAACGTGCAAGCATGGCTTGCCTTTAATTTGTTTTCTCCCACTAGGCGGCAGCCTTGCGCTCACATAGAATGGTCAAGCACGAGTAGAAATTAATAGTTAGATGTTTTGAAATCTGAAAGACCTGAGGTTTACACTTTATTCACAAAAAAAGTAAATAATATGAACTTTTTAAAGTTTCAACATTACCTCTAGACCTCTTTTTTAGATTGCTTTATTCTCATTTTGTTTAAAATATAAAGTTTTTAGGGAATTAAATCTAATTATTTTTCTTTTTTTTTCAACTTAATTTTTCTATTATTATTTACTTTCCTCCTTATATTTACTGTGCACTGTCCAGTTGCCTGAATCAGATTAGGATTTGCTGTACTGTTAAGTTAATTACTTTACAACTTTTGTTGAAACTCAGATCAGAAATCTGATCTGAGTTTATGAATCACTGAATAGCTCAGCACTGAAATTCATTAACTGTCAACCCTCCAGGCCACTCAGGTCTTCTGGTTCTGGTTTGCTCTGTATTCTTAGAACATGTAAGAGCAGCATTCAGCTTCTGTGAATGCTGAGTGCATTCACAGAAATCTAGAACAAGCTTCCAGAAAACTAAAAAGCCATCTGCATAAAGTTGCTTTCAACCTATAATTGTCATGAAATGTGAGTTGTTGGGTGAACTAAGATACAGACTGGACTGTGAATGTTTAAGGAAAAAATGATAAAAATCTTGCAAAAAACCCCACAGGGAACACAAGAAGCCAGGGCAGAAGAAAAAAAAATCGCAAGGAGACTCGAGGAGAACGCAGGGTAGAGGAAGGAAACAGCAAGAATGAGGAAGGTTGATTACTGAACAAAAAACATATTAGAAACTGGTTGCAGGTGTGAGGTGAGAGTAGAAAACAGGATCAAGAGAGAGAGAGAGAGAGAAAGTTAGAGGCAGAGGGGGTGAGGGAGAGTACACAGGATGCTAGTAAATAAATCTATCAATAAGGAAACATATAATATAATAAAACTACAGTAACTAGACAGAAGAAATCAACATAACTTGGAGCACTAAGTATAACTGAACTAAAATAAAACAAAAACAACACCGATCTTATCAAAGAACAGGAACACAGAATACTCAAGCTAGAATAAATAAATCAAAATTATAAAACGCTTAATCAGGGATCTTAACATTAATCACTGCAACATTAACCAACATATTTGATGTGTACTGAGGATTTTGATGATGGCACTTGACAACATTTATCGTTTGCTACTGTATTGTGTTTGTATTATGTAATGGCCTTTGAACTGCCTTGTTGCTGAAATGTGCTATAAATAAACACGATTGATTGACCCACTTGAACAATCAATCCATTTCAGTAAAACTAGGAGGGCATCCACCCTAACACCGTCTCAAATGGACAGTTTAAAAAATCTGCTTAAACTGCATCCTCACCACATCCTGTTCCCAGAGTGGTCGTGTGTCAACTTTAAATAGGCAATCAATAGACACTCCATTTAATTCAGGTGTGCTGGAGAAAGGGTGCATCTAAATATCATGACTGCTATTCAGTTCATTGCCTTTACTTGCAGATACTGATTGTTGAATATTAAATATTATGTGTGTGTGTGTGTGGGTGTGTGTGTGTGTGTGGGGGGTGTGTGTGTTCGCGTGTGATAAACACTTCAAGAATGTTGTCACATAAGAACTATGTATAAAAACATTGTTAGCTCTAAAGCAGCTAACGAGTGAATCGAACATGAACCGGAAGTGTTCTAGATTGACAACAATTTGTGACAAAATGTTTCTATGAAAACAATATATATATTGTTTCAAAATATATATATTTTGAAAACAAATTTGAACAAAATTCAAAGTAATAAAAATAAAGGAGAAATTGCTCCAACTGTTAATGTTTTTAAATGAAACTTCATTGACCCTATCACTGATACTAGGCCTGTCATGATAATAAATTTTGCAGAACCATAAATTGTCCCGTAAGTTAAACCATAATATTGTTGTTTTGAGGCCATTTTCAAGTAACATAATAGTAATGGCATAATAACGCAAGAAAATATTGTTGCAGTTAAGATCAATAAACTCTCAATTCCAATGAATATTTAACACTGGAACTGCAAGACATTTTAAATATCCAAAATAAATAATAATAATAAAATAAAACAACAAAATTAGCATAAAAGGAATTATGATGTCTGTGTATTGTCCTTCAAAACAAAAACAAACAAACAAACAAACAAAAAAAAAACAACAACAACAAACAAAACAAAAAACAAACAAAGCACCAGACTGAAGACGTCATCCAGTTTTAGGTAGAAAGCGTGAGATAAAAAAAAAAAAACGACAGAATCAGGCAAACGGAAATAAATGAGCTTATTTCAATTTATCATGCCATCAGTTGCTTATTGAGACAGACCTAACTGTCTTTTTCCAGTTCAGTTTACCATAAACAGAAGATTAACACTCTACATCTGCTTCCTGTGGAAGAGCTGGATATGTTTCAGGTTATGCATTCAGTTATTAAATGATGGATCATACTAGCACGCTACCAAAAAAATAAATAATAATAATTTAAAAAAAACAGTCAGGTTGAACGTGGTCATCCCGCCTCCTCCGTCCCCGTTTCCAGACTTCCAATTGGTCGGCTGGCCTGCCAGTCCCCGTCCACCCAGGTTAGGTTGCTCCGTACCGTTGTGATGCTGCTCAATTGATGGGCGTATAGAAGGAGGATACCCTTACGTGTTCCCATTGTACAGCACAACAAAAAACCATGTTCGTTTCTGTCTGCGTTTGCTTTCTCTGCGACAAAATCTTCCCGGTGATGCGCTGTTTTCTCTCTCCCCGCACTGCTTGATGCGCTCTGGCTCTGTTGTTGCGGCCGTTTTACAGGGGGGGTAAAAGAAAGCTCATGACAGGAACAACAACACAGGGCAGCGCGTCGCGGCTAGCAGCAGCGCCCCAGAGCGCATCACTTTAATTCAGGTGAGCTTGTTTGATTGGGGTCTTTCTGCGCACGCATGGCGGGCTCGGACACTTTGGGGGGATTACACCTGTCGTGAGAGGAAACCGAACCGAAGCACATGGACGGATCTGCTCCCTGGACCTCACGTCGGACTGTCAGACCTGAGTAACCTGCCGCCATGGAGCGTTAACAGTTTTAATTGTGTTATTTTTTATTTTTTTATTTTTTATTTTTTTTACTCGTCGCGGGGGCTTCGCGAACCCATCCGAGTGCGAGGATGACAGCTGATCGCCCCTCCTCTCCCCGGACCGGGATAAAAAGGCGCTCCAACTGAGCGAGCCGCCTTCTTTCTCAGCTGTGTGCGACAATAGACAGAGCGCACGGGGCTGTGACGTTTGGCTTCCTCCGCCTCGTCGGGTTCGGGTTCTTCACTCCTCACGTTCTGTCAAAAGATTTCACACAAACACCGTCAGGCTGCATCACCCGACTCGTTTCTCCTCATTTGCAAAGATCAGACCCTCCATTAACGGGCTCACCTCTCTCCACATGGAAGGAAACTTCAATTTCTCCTCTTGCTCCTCTTTGATGCCGTGCGCTAAACCCATGACCGGCGGGGATGATCCTTGAGTGGCCGATGAAATAATCAGCGTCGCGGTGTCAGCAAAGGGCTTGAGCCCCAGGGGATTTGGATAGATTATCGCCAGAGTGCTATTTTGCTCACCCGGTCACACTCTTAACTGAATTTAGCGGCTTTGGAGCTGCAGCCTTTTCACTGCTTTCGCCCAAGTGCGTGTAAACTCTAAAGCTACAGAGAGGGAACAGAGAGGAAGAGAGAGAGAGAAACACAGGGGTGAATGTGCAAGCAATGCCTTGCACAGAGGTGTTTGCATCCAGATCAGAGGACACCACCAACGTGCCGTCACCCCGCGGATGTGGGGGGATGAGACGCGCCTCGGGGTTGTAGTCAGCAGTCCGTGCCGCGGGATGCCTTCGCCGTGACTTCAGGAGAAGGTGGTCCGCCACGCAGAGAGAGCCCAGCGAAGAGTCGGAACAGCGGCGCACGTCAAGGACCACTTTCCCCGGACCCGTTTTGTCTCCTACCCACTGGAGGATGTTTCAGCGAGGATGCTGCGCTTCCCCGTGAAGAAGATCCGGAAGCAGTTCAAGCTCCTGCTGCTGCTGGTGCTGCTCACCTCGGCCGTGTGGTTCACCTACCTGCACATCAACCAGAGCAAGACCATCAAGCTACACTTCAACTACGGAAAAGGTAGAAAACATTCACCAATAAAATAAAATAAAAATAAATAAATAAATTAAATTAAATTAAAAAAAAATCTGGAGCTTTAAGTGGTGACTTGAGCTCATTTTGCTTAAAGTCACTAATCAGACCTTTCTGTGAAATCAATCAAATTAAGTAGATGGTATGTGTAAATTAATTCTTTTTCATCTAAAAGGTAATTTAATTTATTATTTCTACCTTAAAAGTAAAAGTTACATAGATTTGTTATACCCTGCATTTATTTATTTAATTATTTATTTAATTTTATGCTATTCATAAAACTCCAGAATTACATATAATGCGACAGACTTGACAGGTGTCTATTGACAACCTCCACATAGAGCGGTAATCCAAACAGGTCATTGCTGAAGAAGCTGGTCTTTGAGAGAATGCTCTGTGTCCAGAGATATAATAGAAAAGTTGAGTGGAAGGAAAACGTGTAGCAGAAAAAAAAACAAAAACAAAACGCGCACAACAGTTGGAATAACTACAGCCTCGAGAGGATTGTGAAGCAAAATACGGCCAAGAAGTTGAGCAGTAAAGTCAATGAACTTTACTCAGTGGTCCAAAAATCAGATTAAAGTAAGAAAGAAAGATGCAAATGTTTTTTTGTTTTTTCTTTTCTCAGTTTAGATTTATCTTCTTAGAGTCTGACAGAATAAGTGGGTAACAGAATCCAAGTTATCTAAAGGACTGTGTGAAGTTTTTTGCTTTTTATTCATAGTTTTTTAAGCCCATACTACAGCTGTTAAAAAGAAAACTTTAGAGCACTTTAGACTGATTGCGACTACAATGAAATAAGCAGTCAACCCAAACTTAACCCCAACTAAGTATTAATGCATAAACTGCAGGGAGTATGGGGACATGTTTCTATATTTCTTTTTTTTTCTTTCTTGGATTTAAGTATTGTTCTGCATTTCTAAGAACGTATGTGTTTGGGCATCATTAGCCATAAACAGTAAAAATAAAAATAAACAGAAATAAAGGCTCAAATTGTACCACTCTGTGTGCAGTAAACCTTAATAAAATACGTTTTCCTTTATCAAATTATTAAAATAAATGATCTCTTCCATGATATTCTGATTTACTGAAATGCGTCTGTGTCATTGTTTAGTATTCGCTGCTATTGTAATGCTGTCCTCCCAGGGATAAGAGACAAATATATTCAATCAGGGATACCAAACAGAAAATACAAATATACATGTGAACAGACTTGTGCCAATTAAAGTTCTGAAGATAATCATTAGCTTCCTCAACCTTTGTTCGAGCTTTGTTATAGAACATATTTTTAATACCCCACATAAGTTGTTTTTTTATGGTGTGGTGGTGTAATAAAATGACAAATCATCCCAGAAGGAAGGATAAAACTCCTGTAAAGCTGCCACAGTCAGCAGAGCAGCAGCTACGGTAAATAGCTGCAGCTGTGGATCAGGGAGGGAACAATCGCAAGTCATTGGACATCACACAAGTTGTGATGAGGTCAG
The DNA here is from genome assembly GCA_010277075.1 of Poeciliopsis retropinna. Taxonomy (NCBI): domain Eukaryota; kingdom Metazoa; phylum Chordata; class Actinopteri; order Cyprinodontiformes; family Poeciliidae; genus Poeciliopsis; species Poeciliopsis retropinna. Next base: position 12,457,688 of record VMRM01000005.1, read on the forward strand.
TGTTGTCTTTACATAAATATAAATATCTATTAGGTATTGGCTCAATAAAAATCCCTCCAAGAAACTCCAGCTCTGCAGGTGCAGATGACCCTATAGTGCGTGAAGAAGTAACAAAGAGAAAGGTGCAGGTCTGATAAATTAACAATAGATTCCTCCCGGAGGCTAAGTAAAGCGCAACGATGTCCTGGGCCGTGTCGAGAGCCGGGCCGTCGCTTTCCACATTAATAATCAAAGGGCTTTTCATGAAGGTGGCCTCAGAGGTCTTAGGCTGCTTGGAGGCATATATCACATTGTGGGCAGATGTTTTATTTTTATTTATTTACCTGCTTCATATTACCAGAGCTTAATTGCGGTGGTTGTTGTAAATTGATGCAGAAAATGAGAGGAATGCCTGCTCTGAAGTGGTGAACCTGATTGGAAGCATGGCTCCCTGCGTTCCTGACGCTGATGGGTTTCTCGTATCTGCCGCAGCTGCCGATGTAAGGTGATACCTAATGATTGTGATGTCCTTGAAGAGTGTTCGCGGCACTCTCATACACTCAGCTGACTGACACACAGAGATCATTTTAATGTCTGGGGTTTTCCGAGCAACAGACTGGGTATAGTTTTCTGATGACTGGTCCCCTGAATCATGCTGAGGCCAGCTTGGAGGCTGTGCCAGGATTTATGAGTAATTACTATAGTTGCATGTGGCAAACTTTTCTTAATGAACATTATTGGTCTTCTATAGCAGAGTTATGCTTTTGCAAACGCCAACTTGTTTTTAAGTTCCAATTTTAGAAAATGCTTTTTGCTTTTTTAGCCCCTCAATAAATCTCGTATCTATGTCTGTACCTCGGTTATTCTTGGGTTGTGTCAGGTCATTCAAGCTGGCTGCCTTTCATCTGATGGTGACAATTTGGGTCTCAAAGTTTCAGAATACAATACAGTGCTCTAAAGGGAGTATGATCACAAATGCACACGAGAAAACTGATTTTGTAGCGAACAAATCAGACTAACACAAAATTTCTAGAACGGCCTTGACCTCAGTCCATTTGACAATTTATGGCCAATACATAAAACCCAGATCTTTGTCAGGAGTAAAACTACTTAATAAACTCTACCATTTCTGATGAGTGGAGTGGTCGAAAATGCACAATAGTGTGACACTACTTTGCATTTCCTGGAAGCAGAGACACAAACACACAATGATGATTTTTGACAGCACCGCTTTCCACATTTTACGGCTTCCTCTAATAGCCAGTCTTTGTGACTCATCTGCTGTGGCCGTCAGCCGAGGGAAGGGAGTTGTTATGTTGGGGCGCACTTGCCTGTTTTCTTGTCTTTTTTTTCTCCCTTCCTTAATTGACTGTCTTCCGTTTAGCAGGCATCTGAGCAGGTCAAATCACTTAACCTCTCATGAATAACCCTGTCGTCTCTTGGAAGTAGGGGTGAGATGTAGCCACTGTTGAAAGTGGGCGCCTGCGTCAAGTGTGTTAATATTCTCATCAGGCTTCTTTGCGACCAAACAAGTATATAACGGTGCAAACATGAGAGTGGCTAGAGTAACATAGTTTGTCTTTTTGTGGATTATTTGAATGATTGTCCAATTTGCTTTTGATTTGTACCTGTTTGAGAGATGTTTTTCTGATCCTCGACCTTCATACACTTAGAAAAATATAGACATGTTGGCATAAACTGCCCTCAGACTTTGTCTGTCTAATAGGAAAAAAATGATCTGTGAAATGTTTCTCATCATAGACACTGTAATATATGTAATTTCATGTGTAGATAAGGATTATCTGAATTCAGCCAGTCAAAAGCTTGCAGAGCATTCATACCACTTCAACTTTTTCACATTAATCACATTACAACTATAAACTTATGTATTTTATGGTGATTTAATTTGACAGAGCAATTCAATGTAGTGCATAATTATGAAGTGGAAGAATAAAGGCATGTGGTTTTCAAAGTGTTTTTTCAAACAAAAATTGAGAAAGTGTCGGATTCAATATTAGAACCAACTTTGCACATTTTGAAAGTGAAATCTTTGCCTGTTTTTCTTTGGAAAACAGCTTTGGAAAACAGCTTCTTTGGAAAACAGAAAAAAAATGAATCTGTGAACATTAATTATTAAGTCTAGATATTCCTCGTAGGAATTATGTTTGTTATAAAACATGGTTCTGCTTTCTAAAAAATTCTGTTATGTCTATTGTTTTAGGTTTATGATCTTAATCCTACTGGAAGCTGAACCTCCACCTATGTCTCATTATAAATTTAAAGCTTGGGATCTGGCTTTATGACCGAACCCTGCTTTTAACTTTTTCTTTATTTCTGACCTATTGAGTGTGTTCTTTGGTCTTTTTGATGCTTTTTGTTCAATAAGATTCTCTAAAGACCTGATGCCTTCACTGAAATGCTGAATTTGTACTTGGATCAAATTGCGTAATTAAATGCCATGCTTGTCAGAGTTTTATTAGAAAAAAAAGTGTAATCTGTTCTTGTGAAGCCATATCTATGAATTATCTGTGTCGATCTGCTACATAATGTCCCGCATAAACCATAACAGTTTATAGTTGCAACATTTCAAAAAGTGTACCTATTTCTTTCCTGTTTAGCCATGCTTCAAAACTAAATGAGGTTAGCTTTTATTGTGATCAACCTTTTACTGATTGTTAACCTTACTCAAGGTTAAAGAGCTATGAGTGTTAATATTTTATACCATGGTGTAATTGCCAAGAAACTGGTCGCAAATAATTCACATCAGGGCGTTTTGGTTCAGATTTGTCATCGTTTGGTGGCTTAAGCTGGCCTCAGCTGCGTTGTAAAGAGCCATCATTTTCTGCAGGTAAATAATTTAGTACACGATGGAGCTCTGTGATAAAACGGTGTCAGAATAGTGATAGGCAGTTCAAACGCAGACACCTTGTGATTTTTTTTTTATTGGAGATAGCTGGAGAGTTGTGAGGAGTATTTCTTTTTAAATGGTGACACAAGAACAGTAAAGTTAGGAAGGAAAAACTTGATTTTTGCAGCACAGAGAGGGACTTATTGATTTTTTTATACATCTACTAAAGTACACTTTGTACTAAAAAGGCTCTACAACTTTAAATATTTGTAAAACCTCTTTAGATTACATAATTTGAGAGACTTTTATTAAACATATCAGTGACCATATTTAGACCATCTATAAATGCTTTATTTAAATGCCCAGTTGCTGTTGCACCTATGACGGGAAGAAGAGCCAGGAAGATGTAATTAAACAGTTTTCCGAGTGCTGGCTGGCTAGCCTGGCCTTATTTAATCAGAATTTCAATGAGGAAGTGTGTTGGCAGGCGGTGTTCTGCTGCATTTTAGATGAGTGCCACATTTCTGTGGCCACCCAGTTGTACAGCGGTCCCCCTGTTTTCCAGCATCAACAGGTCCTCTGAGGAGGAAAAAGGCTGGCCTCCACACACAGGCCTCTATTGATTAAGTATGATTACACACACGAAGGGGGGCACACATGTCGGCGCATACACTTAGCCATCCCTCAGACAAACCCAAATCTGTTGCCTTTTATTATATATATATATAAAAAACCCTCATAATGCGGCCCTATCGTCAGCACTTTAAAGTGGGAGGAGGAGATTTGGGAAGGAAGGGATCTCTCAGGGACCTCGACAGATTGGTGCCTCGGTTGCCCATGGAGACAACATATGGGAGAGGAGCTTGAAGTGTGTGTAGCTTATTTTATCTACACTGGAACATTAGCAGGTTCTAATGAAGCATGCATTTTAATAACAGTGGATGATGATTTTTTTTTTTTGAATCCTTTTTTTTTTATTTTGATTTCTACTTCAAGAAGAGAAACAAACGCAAAGAGAAATCCCTTTGCGTTTGTAGGTTGTTTATCTTTAGGTTGGATTTAGGTGGTTGCTAAACTTTCAGCTGGAACACCCTTTAGAGGGTTTTCTGTACCTGCAACTTTTCAGATTTGCAGGTACAAAGTCTCATGATTTCTCTATGTTACTTAAAATTAGGGTTGTAGAGAGACATAACTCCAACCCACAGGAGAATATTCACAACCTTTTGAATATTATTTAATCATGTATCAGTGAAGATGATCAATTAACTTGTCATATTTGTAACTGGCCTGTTACTTGTATTCCAAGGTTTTAACCTCTTCACTTCTTACCCTTTCATATGTCATGTACATCATGTCGGAGCAAGTTATTGCAGAGCTCAATAGAGGACCTGTAGTCGGCATCAACAAAAAGATTTTGGGACATTAATGCAGGGATTCTGTGTGAACCCAGCTGAGTGGTGTTTATTTTTAAGCATTACCTCCCCACGGGTTTTTCTGAATTCAGAATTTCTTTATCGAAGTGGAAAGAAGTTGGATGTCAGATGAAGGTGAAATTTATTATTACCTTGTTACCAGAAACTTTGAAATACAAACTTTTTGTCTAATGCCCTTTATGCCATACTGAAGAACATTGCTGGCTGTGATCTAAAATGGATTCTCTAATTTAACACATTTCTGTAGAAATCTGGAAATTTTTCTTTTCTCAGAAAATCACTAAAAAAATATAACATTTCCCACTTTTTTGAATGATATTATTTGAATATATATGACACTGTATATCATTTAAAGAACTATATTGATGTGTCCAGCAGAGTGTTGCTGTTAGCTTGGATCTTTGGGTCTGCTTTGGGCTCCATCACAGCCTTGGTCATCATTTCAGCCTTGCAGCTTATCTGACCGTCACAGTAAATCTCTCTGGTAATTCCATGGCGAGGATGAACAATGTCCCCACGGCAACTCTTGCAGCATCCCTAGTGCACTCAGGATGTTGCCTAGAGCACATGGCGGAGGTGCAGACAACAGATGGATTAAGACTTGAAAATGATACCTCCCTCTTTTCTTATGTGCATGTTGTCAGGTTTTATTGAGTGAGTCAACTCCGTCCTCTGATTGTGCTGAGTTTTGTGCTTTCTGGTATGAAAACTTCTGTTCTTTTCTGCAGGAAAAATTTGTGCTCTTAAACATTCAACTCTCAGAATTTATTTCAGCACTTGTAGGTACCGTATGTATTAAGGGTTGAGAGATACAGAGAAGCTGGAATCGGTTAAAAGCATAGGAGCTGATTTGCTCCAGAGTGCTAACCTCTGGGTTAATGAAATTTGCACCTTCCTGCCTAACAAGTCAGCATCAAGGTACCAACTCTTGCCCATTCAGATGAACGCTCTGACCTGGTGCCACATGCTTTGACGCAGGAGATTTGTTTGTGTAAGTGTGAGGGTGAGCCGGTGAGCTGGAGAGATTTTGGAGAGAGGGCACATGGAGTTTTGTGGTTTTGTTATTGCACACCTTCCCACTCTCGCTGCTGCCTGCACTTTAGGCCCAGTGCTTAGCCTCGCGGAAGAGGAAGCAGCTGAATGATGGCACTGTCTGCCTGCTGGCACCATCGCTCTGAACATTTTTGGTGGATGGAGGTGGGGGATGGATGGTGTTTAGGCCAAAGAAGGAAGGACACCTTTCTCCCACAACAGGAGGGAGACACAGCAGGAGAAGATGTAACCATGATTCGTGATGACTTCAGGCCTCCAATGGGTGTGGAGCGCAGTCGGCGTCATCTGTACGCTTAGCTCATGGAACCGTGCACACATTACGTTGGAGATATTGCCTTGCAAAAGCATTTAAAAGTTCTAATTTTTTTTTTCTTCTTCACATATCCTTTTGCATGTTGTGTCACAAGAACATTAGTGAACAAGTATCATCAGGAAACCAGGTGACCCACGACATATAGGTGAGGGATAAAGCTGTGGAGAATTAGAAAAACTAATTGTGATGCATTTCATAAATTTGGTCTTTTTGAAGTATGGCGTTGCAACATCATAATGTGGGGATACTTATTCCTCAGAAAAAATTAGAGGAAGCTACAAAAAACTTGAAAGTGGACAGTAGTTTCATCTTCCAGCAGTAAAACGGCTCCAAACTGAGAGCCATAATGGATGAAATACAGCTAAATCCATTGCAGAATTTGTGGCAATAGGAAATAGTTATCATGTAGTCTGACTGAACTTGAGCTATTTTGAAAGGAATGGAGTGAAAATGCCAGTCTGTTCATTGTACGTGTTTAAGGCTTTTATGTTGTATGAAAGTCATAGCTGTGCAAAATATTCTAAACACATAACTGTGCTACACCTTTCAGATTTTTCACTGTTAAAACAGATGTATACATAAATATGAATAGCTGATATATGTTGGTCTGTAACTTCAAATTTCAATACGTTTTACTGAAGCCTATAGTTGCTGCAGGACAAAATCTGGAGAAGTTTAAGGGATTTGAATGTGTTTCTATCAGTACAGTAACTGGGTAAATCTGTTCAGGTGTAGCTTCAGCGGACTGTCTTAGAATGCAGCAATTACTTTGTTAAACAATGCCATTAAGACTTAATTAAGGTCAATTTTCTCAGCAGAGACCTATAAAAAGCCTCACAGTCTGGACAATTTATTAGGGAGACACAAAGAAAGGGACCGTCAGTCAGAAAGTAGAGGGAATGAGCTGGTGGTTTTATGAGCTGGAAAACAGAGACAGGAGACGGGCGGGAATATTGACTGGAGGCGATCGAGATCCATGTCATGACGGGATTTGTCAGTTTCCCCAAACTCTTCCTTGGTTCTGTTCTCTACTCCCCACCTCTGCAGAGGGATTTTCTTTCATAGGGTTTCTTTGCAGCACTGCCCTGTATCAGCTCTGGTATTGCCTTACAGTAAGTGATCCGGACCTTGCGGGATTTCAATCAATCATCAAAGAGTGAGTGTCTGTGCGCTCCCTGCTGCCCAGAATGAGCTATTCTGTAGTGGTAGTAAATGGGAAAAGGTCACCTCTCTCTGAGGCTATAGTGGTTTGAAACAAAGAAAGGGAAGATCAGAGGATAGCGATGGCTTAACCACAGAGACGGGAATGACTGACTTTTTGGTAGACAGAGGTGTTGGCTGCATTGAAATCAGCTCTCTGGGTTTTTTTTTTATTTTATTACCCTGCTGAAAAACTACTAAGATGAAACACTTGGTATAAGATTGTAAATGTCACCAGGACCTGCCCATCCCTGTGTGTTTCTGTCTTTGTTGTGCTCCCTGTAAGCTTATTATAAAATCACTTTAATTTTCATTCTGACTCTTCATTATACACTAATGAATATTTACTCATTTGTCAAGCTGTGAAAAAGGCAATTATTTACATACACTGCAAAACCCCCCAACATTTTTTCTTTATTCTCTCTGACATTAAATCAAACTAAACTTTTCGTCTTTCTGGATGGTTAGGAATTGTTTAGGCGCTCCTGTTTACTAAATGAAAGAACAATAGAGATTTTTAATTCAGTTGTATTAGTTTTTTTATTTAATTTATAAAGGACTTGTTCTGAGAAAAGCTGTGAGATGAAAAATGTTTGCATTCATTTTCTCATTCTTTAAAACTGGCCTTAAAACTACAAATAATCTGAGGTATTGTTCTGTCCTAACTAACCTGATTAATTTTAGTCTGATTTGATGCTGGTGAGGGAAAAAAAAAAGCCTTTTTAAACAGCATATAAAACTGTATGAATAGTATTTTTTCTAATGTTTCATGTTTTCTCTCTCTAAAACTGACATTTAAGGGCTTTTTGCTGATATGTTTGGCTGCCATTTAGATTGACACAAAGACTCCTTTGATTTTTTTTTTTCTATAATAAATCTTGAATGATGGAAAATCAAAGAATTGATGGCTGTGCTGATAAAGCTCCCCACTGCTTCAAAGCTGGTTGGATACAAATGTAAAAATCTCTCTTTTTTTCTAACAGAGTTGAATAATAAAAACCTTATATTCTCAACTTGACTTCTTTTATCTCAATGCATGTTTATCAAATCCCACATGTGGTTGGTTGTTTTTTTCTTTTTCTTTTTCTTTTTCTGACTGTCTCCACATTTATCTAGTTTTCTAAAAAGCAATGGGGAATTGTTGGAGACAAAAGCCGTTGAAAGTGAAAGGGGAAAAAGGACAAGGGCAGCACTTTGTGATTCTCTTGTGTCTACAAGGCCCACCCGTTGGCTTGATTATCATGTGAGCTGCTTTGTGAGGAGTGTGGCTTCCCACTCTGAGAGGCCGTCAAACACTGCTCCCATTTTCCTGTTGTGGTCGCTCACGAGGAACGATGTTCAAGACGCAAGGAAAGTTCAGTTTATTCTGGAGCACGGTTTTTGATGGTTTAGCTGCACACGCACATAATTGCCATAATAGCTGGTTTAAGTTTAACATATATTCACTCATTTAAAAATGACTTGTTCTGAGGAAAGCTTGAAGATGAAAACAGAACAATTGGTTTCTGCTTAAAAATAGTAGCAGCTGAAGGAAAAATGTAAATTTGTTCATACACGGAATTGTGAAATTGTTCTTGATGTTTTTCTATGGCAGCCTTTTGTAGGCTTAATTGGCCATTACGTTTTTCTTTAAGAGTTTATACCCTTAATCAAGTTTTTATAGTTATATATTCAGATTTTTTAGTGCATTTTTTAGAGGACTAAACAACTCAGCATGAACTGAAAGCAACACTCCAGACATTCGTTCTTTATTGCTACTCATCAAACGGAGAACTGAGGTTAATCAATCAGTTCCTTATGCACATTAAACAAACTATTTCTAAACTACTGAAGACATGCACTTTCAATTAAATGAACTTTTTTTTTTTATTTCTGTCCAAATTTATTCTGAGGGCTTTATAAACCCCACTGATTTATAAATCCTTTTGACTCTAAATATACAGTCCTCAGTAGTACTGTGTTAAATTAACTTTTGATAGTACAGTCAGACCAAGCCCACTGATGTAAAAAAGGAACAAATAAACTAAGATTGTATCAAAATCCTAAGACAGAAGGTGAGTAGAAAATGATGAATATTTCATGGCCTGCTTTTGATCTATTCACACAAAATGCAAACTAGGGAAGAACTACTTCTTCCCTGGTCTTAGAACTTAAATCATGACTTATACTTCTTTACTTCAAAATGATTTTCCCACATATAACTAGAGATGAGCAATGTTAATGTTCATAATTTTTGCAATGGTGAGAAAAGTGTTACAAATGCCTTGGCTATATTTCTCATTCTAAATCTATCACTGTATACAGTCTAAAGCAAATAGCTGCTGCTCTGTAATATAGTAGAACTGTACTTGCAGCAGTCTTGACTTTCATTTAGTATTTGGAAATTCAAGTCTTGCTTTCTGTTGCTTCGTTTTGCACAGTGGGACATTGAGGACATTTTCTTTAAAGTTTATCATTATAGAGGAAGGAGTTATATGCATCTAACATCACAAAGATTCCCTCCTTTCTCCTTCACTGTCATGGTGAAGGAGACATCCATTCCTTCCATTCCTGTTGTTTTTTTCTGTTTTATTTCTATTTCTTTTTTCTACAGTAAAATACTCTTTCACATCTCCTCCACTCTCTAGTTCTAGATCCAATTTTACATCTACAAATGCAACAGGGGGCAAACACAAGCTTTTCGCTTGGAGTTTCTTGTCCCTCACAGCGTTTCAACTCTATTACCTTTCTGTCAAATTCTGAATGCTGCCGCTACCTGCGCAACTGGTGGAAATGAGGTGCGTTTTTTCACTTTGCTAGAGAGGATAGAAGGACTAGCCATGACCTGCGGGCTATAATACTCAAGTCTACCTCTTTCTCTGGACACATAATCACACTGTTTGGCGGTGTGAGAGAAAACAACTAAAGCCAAGTGTGTATTTACCAGAATGCAGGATTCAAGCAGAGTGCATTGAATGGCTGTACCAATCTGTTCTCATACTTTGGTGCAACATGCTTTCATATGTGAATTATTGAAAAATAAAATGATAAAAAAACACACAAATGGAAATACAATAATTGGTCTCATAATTCAAATAAAATCCTTTTTCCTACATAAGGCTTTTATTTAATTCAGAATATTGAATAAAATTCCAAATTATTGAATGGGTCCCACAGACTTTCCTGCTGTTATGTTTTGGCAGCTTCAAAATTTTAGACACTAGAAACCAGGGCACATATTCTCAAAGAATCAGACTAAAAGTAGCTCCTACTGACGTAATTTTAGGAAAAATCTTAATGTCTTGAATTCTAAGGATTTTCTTAGAATTTCACAAAGCACCTCAGGCCTTGAAGCTCCTAAAAAGTGACAGAATGTTAGAAGCAGTGCAGAGGAGTTTTAGTCAGTGTCTTAACCAGGGAAGATGGCGGAAAGACCAACAGAAGGAAAGGAAACTCAATAATGATCATTATACTAATGGCCGTTGCTACAATTAGAGGGGGGAAAAGAGAAAGGTTGCCAGCTTGATAATCCCATCTTCACTATGAAGTACAGAAGTGGCGACTTTATGTTGTGGCTTTGTTTTGCTGTCAAAGGGCTTGGGCATTTCAGACCGGTGGTATGTCTCAGCATCAGCATCATCATCAGAAATATTATGCTGGAAATACTGAATCAGAATCTCACAGCATCAACTAGCAGGTTAAAGCTTGGGCACAAGTGGGTCTTCCAAGTAGAGAGTGACAAGAAACGCACACCGAATTAGTGACAATCACAAAGCCTGATCTCGATCCATGAGGACTTCTATCAAATGTGGAGGGTCTTTAGTCTTTATATATTTATATTTCAATGTCCATAAACGCTAGACAAAGAACAGTAATTATTTTTTACTTGAAACAGATTTCACTATAGTTGTATAATGTTTATTACACTGAACACTGACTGTGCACCGAACAGAAAAAATAATTTCCATAAATCTGCACGCTTGTTTCAGTGATAGTCAGCTCTTTTTGTATCCTTTTTAAAGTGTTTGTGCACTTAGAAGCAAAGCGTGACTAATTCATTTATTTTTCACGCAACATTGTGGAATGCAGCTTTCTGCGTTAGCTGACGTTCCTGTTTTGTAATGAGTCACATTGGTGCTGAAGCTTCTTTAACAGGTCTCGACCACTGCTGCTTCAAAACATCGTTGCTTCATTCACTTAGAATCAATGCTAATTAGAGAGAAAACAAATTGGGCACATGCACATGTTCTACTATTTCATCTCCCATTTAATTAGGCATTTCACATTATAACTCCAGCAAGTGGATGTTCAAGGTTGTAGCATCTTGTCAAAACTACACAAAAGCCTTCATCTGATTGTTTATCAATTTAAGCTTCCTGCTGACTGTGTTCTGTGGGTAAGGCATCCATAAAAGCAGCAGCGAAGATGTTTTAAATTTCTTGGCACACTGTGGCAATACTTATCAAGCTTAAAAATTTGTAGTACCCAAGCTCCATTGACATTTTGTGTGTGGGTGTGGGTGTGGGTGTGTGGGTGCGTGTACTCGCTTAGCTATTTTATTGAGGACCTTCTCTGGCTTATTCACTAGCCTTCTGAAGACCGACAGGCCTTATGTGGGCCAAAGCATGGTGGACCATATTTATTTTTACAAGTAGACGTTAAGTGACAGAGATGATGTCACTTAAGTTTTGATAAAAGTTAGTGTTAGAAATATGCTTGTAATGGTTAGGGTAAAGGTAAGTGTTTGTGTTATGCACAAATGCAGCTTCTAAAATGAATGGAAGTCAATACAGAGTCCTACGTTTGTCTGTGCTTAAGGCTTGACAAATGAAGTCTTTCCCACTTGATAATTTAAAAACACCATTCTAGTGATGAAGCAATGAATAGTGTAATTTGGCTTCACTACAAATGCGGATAGTGCGGTATAACACAGTGTGTACCTGGTGTTCTCTGATTTTTTTTTTACACCCCTTTTTTTCTTTTTCACCCAGCTTTAAAGGAATCCTGATTAGAGTGCCTCTTTTATACAAATCTCCTTTCAGCCCACACATCTGCAGGATGAAATGCACACTCTCCATACACATGCAAAAAAGTAGATTCATCAATTTATTTTTTATGAGTGCCCTTAACACTTTGCTGCTGCTCTGTATGAAAGAATCATTCAATCATCAAAGCGTGTTTGCTGGTAAATCTAAGTCTTTGCCGTACAAATTAAGTCATCACAGACGGAAGTGGATTCTGCTCATCACTTTGATCAGGCTGAAACATGCAGTCTGCTCATACCAGCTCTGTTCAGCTCACTTAGGTTTTTTTTTTTTTGATCAAACACGTATTAATCTAACAGTATTGGCAATTATTTAAAATGTTGAATCTGCTCTTTTCATGTCTTTTGCAGTTTTTCCAATATTGATTAACCTGGATTTTTTTCATTATGTAGAAAAAAACCCCAACAACAACAAAAAAAAAAACAAAAAAAAAACAATCTTAAGTAAAGATAAGACAGAAAAGGAACGATCACTCTGGTACTGAAACAATTCTGTAACATATTAATCAACAACTCGCTGCCTCTACATATTCTTTCAGGAGTGATTGTTAAAAAGTCAGTGACTTGCTGAAATTGCCTGGATTTCCTCATATAAAAAACTTAATCAATTTGAGAAATCCTGAAATCAATTCATTGTTTAATAACTAGGACTGAATTGGAATGTATGTGAAATGACTATAATTAGACTGAATTGACTATGTATCTCGGTGTACAAAGGAAATGTTTTTTTTCTAACGCCTTTAGACGACATTCGTTAAGAACTGGCACTACTGTATATAAATGCCAATTATTAATAAACACAAAGATACTTGGGTATGTTTAGACCTGTTAGATGAAAGAAACTGAAAACGTGGATACAGAGTAAAAAGGTGACATCTTTACTAATTGTTGATATCAAAAACTAGACCACAGCAACCAGTAAGGGATCCTGATTTGCCTAAATGATAATGCTGTGGTCAGATGGGGTAGCTTGTAACTTGGCAAGAGTGAGTCTCTTGGGACTCGGCCTTGCCAGGCTACAGTTCTGAAACTGTAGCTGTCTTGCTTAGTTAAGTTCTGGACCTTTCCCTTTAAGAAATCATGTAAATATGAGAGGCATTCCTTAGGATTATCTTGTAAATAATTTGTAATTAATGTTAGGAAAGCAGCCATGCAAAATAAAAACATAGATGTGAAATTTTGCATTACTGAAATTTATACACTATAAATATACATTTCCATTTGTGTCAATAGAAATAAATGCCATAAAAGCTGCTGTGCACTGCTGGTCAGCCACCTAAAATAAGGCTGCTACACTTTTGAAAACCTAGTGAGCCCCATTCATCCCTCTACTTAAGGCAGTGCTTATTTAAAACTACAGCTGGCAAGCTAAGAACACAATATCTGTGATACTGGTGAAAAAAAAAATAAACGTAAAAAAGAAAATTCTACAGTTGGTAGAATCCGGTGATGCAATCAGTGACATCATCATCCATCTAAGCAGGAAATGCTGGGCCAATATTTATGTTCCAAAGCACGGCCAAATGTTATAAGACTATTACAGCCCTAACAATGAGTGTCATATTTTAGCAACATCAGGAATAAATGATGTTTAAATAATTACACCGTGTTCTATATTATACTGAACCTTACCTTGTGTACTACACAAGTATACAGTGTACTGGACCTTAGTGACAGTTGTTGTGACAGTTATTGTCACTACAGTAAACATTTTAGACTTGCATCATTAGATGATTAATCAAGCATTCCATCTTAATGGACATTTGGAGATAATTCTGGTTCTCTTGAGATTCTTTTTCTTATTGTGTGTTTTTCTTCTTGTTCATGGAGTTGGATTTTGGTTTCTTTTCACTGCCTTTGTTGACCGTCCGATATTCCAATGTGCTTCGACAGGCAGCTCACCATCTGACACTCTCACCCCCTCACGCTTCCCTTTTTCTGCCTGTGCTATATTAAAAAAATCTGCCCGTATGTGAGGCTGTTTCGGCCGCGATTCTGCTACATTCTGCTGTTCATCTGCTTTGGATATTATCTGTGCTAGTGCTGCAGCACTTAGGTCCACTGCTCTATCCATTTCTCTCATTTAAGCGCACACGGCTCATTCATATGCAACTCAGGATTTCTATTTTGCTGCCTTGGTTCTTTTCCTTCCGGGGTTTTGGGGGAGTCTGCACCTGTGGGGAACAACATTCACACACACACGCACGCACACGCACGGCCACATTCATTGGCTGAATATACTTGCGTACCCTTCTATTTTGGCAGCGGGGAACCAAACTCTTGAGGCATTCACATTTGCCCTCGGTTCCAGCTGCGAGGAAAATAGGTGCAGGAGCTGTGGAGGCACCATGACAAATTGGGGAAAGACAGTATTATCAGGCTCCATTTGCCAAGCGAGACTTTCTTTTATTGAAGTTTGAAGTAAACTGCATATTTTAAAAACCCACTGGTCTACTGGGCATTGCATTGAGGCTTTATTGGATTTCAAAGAGACTACAATTGTTTTTCCTACATAAAAAAAAAACAAACTTCGGTTTATTTTATTTATATGCAAAATGTTGGAATAGAAAACTCTAAAAACCTGCTGAACAGCTGTAAAAATCAGATACTGGTCTCAGGATGTAGGATGAACATCAAGTGCTATGGGGCCACATAGCAGTACTTTGTGTGCATATAGTGCATAAGTGTCTCTGCTGTAGGCCTTATATAAATGGCAGCGAAAGCACCTGAAGGGTATATTGGCTCTCAGCTGCTACATTTTCCTGTCAGGAAGTTGACTCACACAGGTGCATGAGTCTGTCGAGTCTGACGCCTGTGAACGGAGAAAATCACAAATACAGTGGCTCATAAGAAACACAATAGATTCAGAAGAACAGCAGCAGTCAAGAGATGAAGAAAGTTGACATTAGATCAAAAGTCAAGCTGAATGTGACCTCACTTCCTCCTCACCATTCGCCAGATACGATGTGCTTGTTTGTACTTGACTGAGAATCTAAGACGTCTTGGCGCTTGGCCTTTAACCTGTCCGTTTGGTCTAGTCTGCATCTATTCAGTGCTTTATGTTGTTCAGAGCAGAGAACGAATGTTTCCTACTGCCATTTTTAGCTGACCTTATAGGTCAGCCAAATAATAACAAGAATCCTCATTGGGACACTCCTTCAACTGAACGATATAAGATCAAGCATTTGCTCAAACTAATTTCAAATTTGACATTACATTTAAATTAATTGAATCAATGTCATGCACATTTGTCGAAAATGAATGCAGTCAAACATCACCTTCCAAATCCATTACCGACTTTTGGTAAAATTATATTTCTACATGGCAAAAAACTTTTTATAGGTGTGACAGAGAAATACATAAATCCCTGGACATTTATCCAATAGAAAACTTCAAACATTCTATTTCTAAGCCAAAACCAAGAAATGGAGAGGAATTGTAGATTTTAGTTCTGGGCTGGCGCACCCCTTCAAAGGAAAGAAATACTTTTGCAAGGCACTGTGGCTTTTTTATTTCCACAAATGTGTTGAATCCAGGTAATGGAGGATTGAATTGATGTAACTGCTTAGTCTGGACAAGCAAAGATTTTTTTGGATTTTTTTTGTTGCCATAAAACCTGGACTTGGACCTGTGTTTGATCGATTACCAGTAGAGCCGTAGGTTATTCTCACTGAATTTTGAGCAACCCTTTAGAAACCTGAGCAGTCTTTGCCTTTTGCTTTCCACTGGCAACAAAAGCTTTGGAGTGACAGTGAGTATTCAGGCTTGATGTACAATTTCACCTCCAGAGGGTGGGAAGCATAAATCTGGACGTAAACCTTAGATGCCTGTCAAAGCATCTCGTACTCTGGAAAGGTTTTACTTATCTTCTTTGTGCTCTCCTCCCTGTGGAAGCTCTACCATCCTAGTAAAGCTACAGTATTATATATTTTCATGGTTTTCTTACATCAGGTGTAACTGACAGAACACCTAATCAGATACTTCTGGTCATATTGATTTTCAATCACGAAGGCAGCTGTGGTGGCATTGGATGAAATCCATGTCCTGCTGGATAGTTCCTTCTCTGATGTTTGTTTTATGCTATTTTTTTAGACCCTGACCTCTATAGATTAACAGCTAAAATGTTTGATTATACCATTCTAAGGTATAAAACTGTGCATTTATATTCAAGAAATGAGCTAAAATCTATATTTGGGTCTAAAAGATTTGTCGAAATTCTGATAAGCACACAAAACAAAATAGATAAGCATGTGGACATTTCCATCCCCATTTGTCTGACTTGCATTGACAGAATCTAAAAAATTTCAGCAGCACAGATTTTCTTACCGTACTTAGGTACATGTGTTATTTAATGCAGTGAGATTTCGGGTAAGTAATGTGCAGCTTTTAATATGTTGGTAAATGCATCCACTGTCTCCCATGCAAGCTTCCTCTCAGCTACGGCTTTGAATATCTTTCTCTCTCTGCTCTTCTGGTGCTTTTCATTTATAATTTCTTGCCTTGTTATTTTTCCCTTCCAGCGTTCCTTCCAGTGTTCTTCTTTTATCTCCTTTATTTGTTAAATAAAATTTCATCTGATTGGGATGTCAGAAGAACTGCAGGCGTTAGACTCTTCTGGCCCTCAGCGATGTGCAGGTGCTGCACACATTCACGCTTGGAGTTGTCTCTAAACTGGCTTTTTTTTTTTTTTTTTTTGACATCAGGACATGTTACTCACATAAAGTCTTATAATGACCATTCAAGTTTTTTTGCTCTCCAGAGTGCCAGTAGAGAAACTCTGTCCATTTATTCTGAATATATTCTCCTGTTTCACTATTCTCTGGAGTATCTGACAGACAATATGGGGCTCAGTGAATTCCCGAACTCATAATCCAATTTCACAATACACTATTCCCCCTCTCTTATTCGCTTGCCAGGCTGGAAGCAGCAGGAGCACTTGGGGATATTCACGCATGTGTGTGTGAACTGAGTTACCAGAAGGACCGGAGGGTTTTGTGGAGCCGGCTGCTCTGAATGCAGAAGAAAGATTTATAAAAATGATTTTCTTGAGAAGTTCTGGCAGTAATAAGTTCTTTATCTACACACAGAGTTCTGAAGTGACTGGCTCAAGGTCTTCAGGCTTTTAAATGAAAACCAGACTTTTTTCTGTATTGTCAGCGGCAAAGATGGGCCTTTTAATTCTCTGTGCACCTGCCACATTCAGGGTTATGTTTACTTTCTTTTTGCTGTTTCAATTATTTCTAAATTCTAACCTCACCGACTCTGTCTCGCAGTAAGAGTTTTCCGCTCCGCTTTAAATTTCTTTCTATATTTCTTTCTCAGCAGTGTATTTGCTGTATACTTATGAACATCTGCACGCCAACCTGCCAAGACTCTCCCAGTTAGGCTGGTTCTGTGTTAGGGCCATGGATGGCAGCGGCTAGTTCCTTGGCTGTAACCTCAAATGTCTTTGCATCCATTCATGGGTACACAAGCGTGATATTGAATCACACAAAAGGAGAGAAAGAGCTCTGATTTCACTGCTGGGTTCTGCCCTCTCTGGCCCCTTCTGCCACCCCTCCCCTCTGTGGCACAGAGATTCAATGTGCGCCAGAGGAAGGAAACCGATGATATAACTGGGAGCCACGGGAAACACAATGAGACAATGACAGGTCCCTAACACAACCACTAGCAAAAAAAGAAAAAGAAAAAAAAATGAAAGCTCTACACTTGGAGGATGTTCAGTCAGTTGTTTTACTTTGTAAAAAGATTCCTCCACACAGATATGACAGTGTGTTTTATTTCACACCTGCACATCCTGCCTTTGTAAACTCACAAATATTAGATCACAGGAACTAATGCTTCATGTTTTTCAGATGAAGGAAAAATAATCATCTTAGTTAAAAATATTATTTTCTCACTGAGAAAAGAAAT
This sequence comes from Poeciliopsis retropinna, assembly GCA_010277075.1. Classification (NCBI taxonomy): domain Eukaryota; kingdom Metazoa; phylum Chordata; class Actinopteri; order Cyprinodontiformes; family Poeciliidae; genus Poeciliopsis; species Poeciliopsis retropinna. Next base: position 12,475,450 of record VMRM01000005.1, read on the forward strand.
TATGGAATGGTTAACCAATAACTGAACCACAATTATTACCTTCCTCATGGATTTCACTAATGAAAAACAATATTCTCATCATTAGGAAATGACAGATAGGTTGTAGTTAGTCTATATTTTAGACCTAGCAGACTGGGAATCTCTATACTCCATCTCACTGTGTCCTCCTTGACATTTTTTTAACCTTCTCAAGCTTTCTTGATGGGGCCATGTTTCCTGTCAATCAGTCAGGAGTCACAAAATGCAAACCCACTATTTAAAATGCAGACTCTCATTCTCATCCTACCTGATGTAGGAATTAGTCTTCAAAATACAGCTTAAAGGAGGAATCCGTGTTTGTCTTTAATATTAAGCAGTTTCATAACCTTAATTTTAATACTTTAGTTCACAAAGAATGGATACCGTAAAAGAATGACGAACATTGTTTTTCAAAAAAAAAAAAAAAATTAACAAAATAAAGTGAGTGACTTATCTTCCAACAGTTTTCATTTAAGTTTTTCCACTCATTTGTCTCATCATGCTTTCATGTCATGCTCTTTGATCTTTTTTTAACCTACCAGTGATTTAACCAATTATTAGACATAGAGAAGCATACCATAGCATGCTTCTCTTTTGAGATGTTATATAAAACTTTTGCAGGAAAACTAAGATTTTCCTTGATGTATGATTTGGTTCATCTATGTATCATGCGGAAACTAAATATTTGTTTGTTTTCCAGCACCAGAAAGTGAAAGTCTATATGTGTATTAGAACTCAGATTATAAATCTGAAAATTAATTCTGCAACTGCAACATGTATGACCATCCCCCATTTATTAGGTTCTGTTACACATTTTTATTTGTATTTTTTTCCAAAGTGCAGCTTTTTGTGTTGCCACAGCTGTGCTGGTGCTCTTCAGGATCACTCCTAAAATTAAATCTTAATCTGCTTTTACCACAGCCAGATAAAAGAAGAGGTAAAGCCTGCAGAGTTCCAATGACAGAGCAGTGTCAATGTTCTGTGAGGACTCACCATGTGTGCAGCTTGTAGCTTGCAGCTTGCCTACTTGATTAGTAACCCTCAGGATGACTTGTTGAAGCTCACTGACCCTCTGTCAAATCCGACTGGATTCTTTCACACCAACCGGGAATCAATGGAAACTAAGTTTTGGTTGAGACATTTATTCATTCTTTTTTTTTTTTTTTTTTTCTTTTGTGGAGGCGAGGTGGAAATCAGTGCTTTTTCACTCAGAAGAACAGCAATTCAGAAGGGAGTAAAAGCGTTTAATCAAATGCTTCCTGACTTGACGGGTTTGTCTGAAGCACAGAAATGTGCAATGCAATCATACAGCGCTTGAAACATTTAGTGGCCCTTCTGGTAAAGACGCTTAAGTAGCCTCAATATAATTTAGTTTTTTATAGCAGTAACATTAACCAGAATTTACTGAAATATAGGTTGGATTCTTCTACATTTTTCTTTCAGTGAAGAAAAAAATATCTTAAGATCTTTTTGCAAAATCTCTGATGGATTCATTGTCATTCTTGCAACCTATTCCTTTACAACAAATACAAGTAACAGGTAAAAATAATTACAAATGACCTGTTATTCCTCTTTGCCTGATGCATACATATGGTGTTACATTTCTGTTAGCCACTGAGAAAGCTGCATGGAATAGTGGCATCTTTGAGTTACCGAGTTTCCATGGCAACCACCAACTGTTTTCTGGATGAACAATTGTGGCCTTTCCTGTCCTACCATCCCAAACAGAAATGCGTAGAGTTTTCAGAAACCTATGTGAAGCTCTGTCCTTTGGTTTGAAGAGGCTGGATGATGAGTGATTTTATTACTTTTCAGCAACAAACACTCTGGGTGGGTTTGGAGTAAAACAAAGAATTAACATGTGGAAAAGAACAATTATTTTCCACTGTTTGCCTCAACATCCATTCTTGAGCGGCAACAATAGATGTTCTCAAGGAACCAGGGAACCTGTAAATTACTCTCTTGAAGTTATTGAAATACCAGGAAATATAAGTGTTGTTAAATAGGTATGGTGAGCGCTCCCAGGAAACTGAGAGGAAATTTTGTGATGGTGGGTCTTTATAGGTCAATCCTAATTCTATATCCTATGTCATTATCGTTCATCAGAATAATGGCAAACATGACCAAATCAACAAAAATGTATTTATTTATTTTTTTCAAATTACTAACGCAAAGGTTAGACCAAAGGATAGACAGCAGATGTACCACTAATTATGTTACTATTGACTATATTTTTTTGTTAATGAACATTTATGTATCAAGATTAAAATTGGGACCTTTCTAAATTATTCAGTGTAAAATGATGCTATTCTAAACGTTTTGAACCTTTTGACCAGAGATGGCAATGACTGTGGCTAGCACTGTGTACATGTCTTCTCTCCCCCAGTGATCCTATAAGTACATTAGGTTCATACATGCTTAGTGGCAGAGATTTGTTGTGGTATTAGAGTATGTCTAAGTGTTTTCTGTTGAGTATTGCCCTACAGGTCTTTATAGGTGAGCACTCTTTGCCAAGCTAATTACTTAACTTTGACCCAATGAGGCAGAGACAAGGTGGGTAGGGAATTAGTGGCAGTCTGTAATCTTTTTCTTTTTCCTGAGAGTTGTTAAAGCTCTGATACAGGATTTGGAGATAAACTTGGCTCCATGCTGGGTTTAATAAAACGAGCAAGCTTCAGTCGAGAAACTAAAGCACAGCCTGTTATCATGTAGTTCTAACACTTCAATCCCTCACAGTACAACCTGATGAAAACCAGCATATCATCTGCTTTTTGTTTGATGTAAACATTTTCATCTATGCCACTTTTTAATATTCATCCTTGAGTCTCTTATATGTAAATATTTACAGTTTTTTTTTTTTTTTTTTTTTTTTTTTTTTTTTTTACAAAGTTTCTATTTTCTGTGCCTGATAAGGAACAGTTTGGTCTAAGGAATTAAAACATATCATTGTAAAGGTATTGAACTTTGCAACTTGTTCATCTTTTTTTTTTTTCTTATCACAGCTGCAAACATCAAAAGCTTTTACTGATATTGTCTGTGGTAGATCAACACAAAGTTGTGTATTTATGTGAAATATAAGGAATCTGAGCCAAAGGTTTCAAATTACATTACAGATGTGTCAGAATGGTGTGTGGCATCCATGTGTATTTGGCCTCATGAATGCTTCGTCACTTACAGCTGCCCGTTCTTTTAAAAGAAAAATGTGATTGAGACAAAATTTAGGAAATAACATACATTTTCAATATTAAATGCAAAATGTAGCAGTTTTGCAATTGAAGAGCTTAAAAACGTTATTCAATTCACAAAACATGCATTACAGAAAGTTATCCTATTTGTAAAAAAAAGTAGGTAAAGCTTACTTCAATTCAACTAAACATTTGAATTAGTCCTGAAATTCACGGATTGTCTGTTTAGCAGTTAGGTATTTCACGGTAAAAATATTATTTGTTGGTGGAGTTATTATTTTAGAACCTTTTGATAGAAACACGTTTCTGTGCAAAACAATACACTGGAATGTTGTAAGATGTTGAAACAAATTTGAACTGGATTCAACTATATAAGCAAGTTAAAAGAGCCACAGCCAATGGTACTCTCGGATCCCACTTACATCCACACAGAAATATACACAGCTAATCCTTGTACATTTCCACACCAGTTTATGTAAGATGTGTTCATCCATGCCCAAACAAAGCGTTGCCTTTTGGAGAGTTACAGCAGGATTAGACCAAATCTCTGAGGGTCTTTGCCAGAGCCGGTGCACCTTTTGAGCATGTTTATAAATGGCTTCCTGAGGTTGTGTGTTTTCCAGTTAGCCGTCTGAATATAAGAAAATCAGAGATCTGACAGCAAGATGCCTGAGTTGGACCCTCTATTTTTTTCTAATTTATCCTGAGGACCAGTGGTGTCCCAGAAAGTTACCCAGGAGATTTTTCTACTTCTCACTTCCTCTTTACTTGGAACTAAGCAAATAAGCTGATTTTTTTTCCCCCCATATCTTCCTCATATTCTTCCTTTTTACCTTTTTAATCAAGCCTTCAAGTACCCCAGGAGCTTCTGACCAGTTGTTTTCTTCACAGTTGTCTGAGGAATTACAGAGCAAATCAGCAAGTCTCGACAATTGTGGCTTCAATATAATTGGCCGGCACAGGCTGTAATCAGATCCTAAAGCCACATGATGATAATAATGGTGGGTCTCCTTTGTCTGATTGTCTGAAGGCATCTCAGTAAGATGTCATCTTTTCTTCTGACTAATTTTAACCATGAAAAAATGTGTAGCTGGGTGGGGTCTTCACCAGAGGCTCCCCTGCGCATGAACAGACAATTACCAGGAGAAATGCCTTTCTCCCCACATTTGATTTCAGATTTAGCACTTTGTTCACGCTACACATCTCAGGCAAGAACCAAGTCTTAAATGACTAACTAAGTAAACTGCGTGTGTGTTTGCGTGTGCAATTGCATGAATGTAATTTTGTTTTCAAGTGCTGCCGTTGTGCGTGCGTGTGTGTGTGTGTGTGATCAGAGGGCCTCTTCATCTTCTGAGAAGTTGACCTGGTTTCTAAAGTCAAGCACCTGTGCGGTCAGAGATGGTGAGTGTGTGCACTATTCATCCTCAGAGGTGGGGGTTTGACAGTATCGAACCACCATTAGGCCCTGAGATGGATGCTTTATACACGGCGAGCAGATGGGCGAGGGCCGCTGGATGGAAATGGAGTTCTTTTCAGCAGGAATTCATTCATCCATAGCATATGATTTCACAACAACATGGGTTTTCTACTGCCTTTTTCTTTGCTTTACGCACCGTTATGTTTTGTGAACATTGCTGAATACACTTCGAAATTGTAAAAATGCACAAGCCAGTTACAGTTGAAACCAGAAGTTTGCATATGATGAATGAAATCCTTTTGTTACTAATATCAAATAATACTAAACTTTTTGCCTTTTACTATAATTTGATTTTTTTGATTTTTTTTTTCATTATCATGGGCTAAATGCCAGAAAAATGGTGTGAGAATTTTGTCTTTTATCAATAACCGGAATGATTGCCCATTCTTTTTCATGGAACTGATGTAATTAATTCAGATTAAATGTCAGCTGCCTTGCTCAGTCACACCTTTTCAAACCTGCCCACAAACTGTTTGATATACTGATAGCAGCGTTTTGCCGTGACAACTTCAAATCTTTCTTGTTCTTAAGCCACTTTGTTTTTGTTTGACACCTAAATTCAATTATTCAATCAATTCAGTTATTTTCACCTATTGTTCTTTACTCATGATACTGTGCATTTTGTGAAGTTCATCAGTGTGTCAAACATCGAAACATCCTCACATCATTCTACCTTTCCATGTACTTCACTGTTGAAAAGGCTTTTAGGCTTTCAAGTTTTCTACTTCTTTCTCCAAATCTACTATCAGTTATAGGTAAACACTTTAATCTTAGTTTCAATGCACCTATTAAAATCTGGCAAAAAAAGAGCTCTTTGTCATTAAGGGGATAATTAAACTGCAATTGAGTTTATGTTGCTTTTGGAGGAATACCTCCCACTTTAATTGGGTAATGAAACCTTCTTCCCAGCATCAGCCACCATGTTCACAGACTCTTTTGTATTTACGCTCGCATCAAATTCATCTCTGGAACACAGCACACAGCCTCTCATTCAAACAATAAAAATAATTGCATATAATTGATTGAAACTTCCAGACGTTTGAAGGTGCAATGTTTATCTAATTAAACAAAGAGGAACCAGACTTGTTGAGGTTCAAATTTTTCTTTCTAATATCTTGCCTAACTTTTTAAAATGAGACTTTTCCCATGTCGCACAAGAAAGCAGTGTGTTTTGAAGTGTAAAAAATGTCTCTCTTGTTCTGGCATTTGGCAAACGTAAGTAATTTTAGTCATCCTAGCTGAGACAAAGCAGAGCAAGTTTACTGATGCGAGTGAATGACAGTGAGAAAAAAAAAAGTATCCATAAATATGTGGTTTTAACTATGTTCTGTCATCTCTGGACTAAGAAAAGGACTTTTCTTCTGCTTGTGTTGGCACTCGTTTTCCTTGTCCGTATGTATCATGATGCGTATTTTAGTGCCCACAGCAAGGACCCTGAAGAGTGTGTGTATGTGAGTGTGATTGCTATCTTTCTTGCTTGTTTGGCCTTGTTTACAGACATGAATACAAACTGAGTTCCTTATGGCTAGATATTCTATAGTGAGTAATTTCTGTGATCTTCTAAGTCAGACATCGGTCTGCTCCCGGCAGGATTTTGGCATTACTCATTTCCCCTGATGGAGCCAATAGTGATTTTATTTCGTGTTAAAAGTAATATTGTCACACCACTCTCCCGTGTTTTCTTGTGACCCCCAATGCAGGCAGAAGTGTAACGGCTGCAGGCGTGTTGTCCCAAGCAATGATCGTCATGAACATTTTTGCTGCTCTGTTTGCCTCCATCCTACTTGTTTTTGTTGCCTTTGACCCCTCAGTTCAGCCTTAAGTTGTTTTAGCAGAGCTGGTGTCGCATCCCTGTCAGCTGGTACGTGGTGCTTCCCTTCCCATACTACCCTTACTGGTTTCTCTAATGAATAAGGACGCTTTGACTTGCTTGTAAATTGATTTATTTTGGATCAAGGGAAATTGTTTGATTTGAATTTGCATCAGAACTTAAGTTTTATCTCAGAGAGTAAAAAAAATTATCTTAGTTTTATTCTCTTAATAAGATGTTAAAAGTTGTAGAATTAACAGTATAAGAGATGCAGTATATCCATTATTTCTCTCCAAACATCACCGCTTACTGTTTTGAAGTAAATTTTCATTTGTAGTCCTCCTGTTTTAGGACTAATACACAATTTGATCCATGCATTCATATGTGCTTTTGTTTTTTAATTCCTCTATATTTACCAAAGCTTCATTGTGGAGTTTTTCTTTCATATTTTAAACATTGTCCATAACATTCCAAAATAAAAAACATGGAACCTCACTCTCCTCTGCTTATATTCCCTTTCTCAGTTAGGCACTTTTCCAGAAGTGAACCAGTCTTATCTGTTTTCTTGCGAACATTCATTCGCCATTGCTGTCCTCCTCTGCTCCTCTCAGTGCTTTTACCATCCCTCTCACCTCTGTGCGCTCTACTCCTTTCTCCTCTTCTTTCCAATTTCCTCTCCCAAAATGAGATGTTGTGTACGAAAGAGAAGTGTGTACATTCCTTATCGCCAGCTCCTGTCTGGGTATTAGTTGGTGGAAATGGGCTTGTAATGAAACGAAGACCACGGCTGTGCAAACACACATGCACACTCAATAGATTTAAAGGATTTTTTTTTGTGTGTGTACGTATCTAAGTGTGTGTCTGCACATACGTGTACATTCTGGCAAGTGGCTGATTAAGGTCACCCTCTTTCTCATCTCATTATTTTTTGCTGCCTTTTTGTGATGCCTCTTCCTGGTTGGTCTGTCTTATAGTGTTTGCTTTGCTCCTTTATTTTGCTAGCGTTTGTCTTGTTCTTTCCCTTCACCCTCTAAAAACACCGTTACATTTGTTTAATCAAAAGTCCACTGTTCTTCCACCGCTGAGTGTGGAAAGCAAATGCATGCCACATGAGCACAGTTTGCATGTGTAGTTTCAATCGCTGTCATTTCCGTGACCCTGCAGCGTGGGCCTGTGCCGACCTTCCCCCTCTGTTCCTCATGCATAGAAATGTGTTTAGCAACAATAGCAGAGTGTCAATCTGGGCAACCTCTTGTTTCCTACGGTGCTGTGTTGTCGGGCATTTGAATGCCCTCTGCCTTTGCATAACCTTTTTCAAAGAGCACTTTCTTAGAGAGTCTACACTGAGCAAAGTGGGTTTTTGTCTCCAGCAATGACGTCCTTCCTCTAACAGTACTCCACAATCAAATTAACGTCTTACAATTTTCTGCTTCCTTGGCAAACGTGATGTCTCTTTTGAGAGCGTTCGTAAGATGAGGCAAGGAGCTTAGCGTTATGGCTATTAAGCCAGGCCAGACAATTGAATTATTGTAGTCTCTATAGATTGTGCCCCCTTTTGACTTTATGCCTACGGTTTAAAGTGGGCATAAAGTCCCACTTTATGCTCAGCAATATGTGACAAAAAGTCATCCAGTTTTTTTTTTTTTTTTGTTACCTATATCTCAATCGCAACAAAGGTTAAGAATCTGTGTTGCCAAATAAGGATACCCAGGTTTTCCATAATTTCCATGTCTGGATAATTATGGGAAAATACAAAAAGAGACTGGAAAAAATATTTGTATTCCCATTTATTCCCTATTCCTATGTCTACAAGATGTAACATCCATCTACCCATGTTTCACAGTTTTGTATATACATTTTGAAAATGTGCTTAAAAAGGAGTACGACTTCTGGGGAATTATTAATTATGTCTGGAATGGTTTAGACTTTTGACATGCAACGTTTGTACAAAGTCTTAAAAGAACAAGTTGTTTTATGTGTACACAGAAAGAGAAAACAGGATGGTGTAGTTAGTGTTGCTAAGAGTAACCCATCAAAATATGCTTCTCTGCCTCCAGCTTATGCTCGGGTCAGTGTGTTTGCTCAAGGCTATGGGTTTTAGCATTAAATCCTCCTACAGGGTGCATTACTGGTTGCCCAGGGAGATTAGTGCAATGGTCTACACAGATTGTGCTGCACAACAAGAAAATGCAGGGTGCCTGATGTTTTTGTCAAATATAAACTGTTGGTTTCCGTTCCTTCATATTTTTTCGGTATATTGAAGGTCATTAGAAAGGTTCTTTAGTCTAGTGTTGTATAGTCTCTGTGTTTACAGAGGTCTAATCTAAATATCTATCACATGGACCTGTGTGGTGGCGAGAGTTCAAATGCAAGTCAGAACAAATTATATATTGATCACAGATGCAGATCTTCTATGCATCACCATAATGTGAAGGTTTATTTTACATTTAGGAAACTGGTCACTATTTGGCATAGGTCAGTCAGTTACTGATATTAAGGCTTAAAGTTCACCAACGTTTTTTAGAACATTACAAAACACTAGCATTTTCTGTCATGATGTTCCTAAGGTGCTTTTAATGAAATGTGAAAGAAACTGAAGGAAGTACTGGAGTGTTATCTTACTGATGCATAAAGTACTGCGTATTCATCCTGAAACACTCAATGAAAGAGAAGAGAGGGTAAACAAGGTGTCATGGAAATAAGATATACACATTTAATTTTTAACCTATCACTTCTTTAGCAAGTCTCATGTTTTTCTTTTGAATTTCAATGTATTAATGTTGGCATATCTGCTTGAGTAAAAGTCTTATAGCATATTTTTTGGGACATTACAGACACTGTAGATGTTTTTTTCGTTGCACTAAGTAAAATCTATCTCACAAAATGCATGTAAGTTAATCTAACAAAAGTTTGTGCATAAAAGTTGCCTTTTATTTCAGTAACTGCACTGCAAAATTATATGGATCAGTAGCAAGTTCCAAGTCTCTAACGTAAAAACATTTTAAATGGTCTATTTGGGACTTTTTCTCAACTGAATAATGTTCACAGCAATGTTTTTTTTTATCCTGTTAAACCACCTGTTGCACAAAATATAAACTTTGAATTGGATCAGTATTCTACTTTGAGCATGTTTTAATCGGCATCAGCCTTTAAAGTACAATCATCTTTCTATTTTTGAGCCAAGCAGAGTGATGCTGCAGCCTGAGGTAATCTCACACTATGCATTGACACATTGAGGTTTTGCAAATCAGTGGAAAAATGCATTGATTAAAACCCTGCCTTTGTTCCTGCACTGAATGAGTTGAACATCAGTTCAATTAACCCTCGTTCAATCCTAACATTCTGTTTACTCCCCTTGTCCTACTGGTCAAAATTGACCCAACAAAACCCCCAAAATAAAGCGAATTAATTGAATATTAAATCCAAAATCTATTTTGCATGATGAAACAATCTGATATTTATCAATTCAACTCAATTGAATAAATTTTTTATCATGTATTTTTGTTACACAATACAAAAAGATGATTAACGGTATTACACACTTTTTTTATCTTTTTTCCACAAACCAAGTGTTGTGTTTTCTTTTACACAGTAAATGTTTATTATTGTAATTATATAAATGTGAAGTTATCTTGTCTGAATTAATTAAACTGAAAGGGAAAAAAGTAAACAATTTTGAACTTTTTTGCCAAAGGCTAATTCCTTTATATCTTTTTAGGAAGTGAAAAATAAAAATACCTCTGGCAACACAAAACAAAATGTTGCTTGATTTTGTGAACAATTTAACAATCTGTTCTTATCTCATAATTGTATGAGATGTTCAAAACAAGAACATCTTCTGCTCAACATAAGGTATTGAACTTATAAGATGTTCTTATGTTGAATATCTTCAACATAAGCCGAATATCATCCTATCCTTCCCATCCCACGTTGAACATAAAGAAGCTTTCATGTTGAACATCTTCAACATAAGGCGAAGATCATACTGTCCTTCCCCCCCCCCACGTTGAACATCATATGTAGAAAATCCCACGTTGTGTTGAACAGAATGTTCAACACAAGATGTCCAAAAAAATCTTCATAGCATGAAGATATTCTTCACTATATGAAGATGCTTCTACATTGAACATCTTCAGCACAAGAATTTGTTCAACATAAGATGCTGAAGATCCCATGTAGGACAGTATATAAAAAACATTCAACGTAGCACCTGTTGGCCAGTGAAACGTCTACTAATGGTGTTGGCAAGAAACCAACTAGCAGCACTCAGATTCAGCATATCCTATCCTCTATACCTAATTTGTTTTTATTATGTCTTTTCTGTTGTGTTTGGGAGCTTGATGTGAGGGGTTAGCTGCAGATTGAGAGGGTAGGTACAGGTAAAATGCGAGTTCAATTTGTACATTAATCCAGTTTTTTGATATGTGTATGTATTAGAGAGAGTTTGTCAAATATAAGCTGTTGGTTATAGCTGTGGGCTGCACAGCGGCGCAGTTGGTAGCACTGTTGTCTTGCAGCAAGAAGGTCCTGGGTTTGATTCCCGGCCCAGGTCTTTCTGCCTGTGTGGCAGAACCAGATCCAACCAGAGAACAGTTTACATGTTCTCCCTGTGCATGCGTGGGTTCTCTCTGGGTCCTCCAGCTTCCTCCCACAGTCCAAAAACATGACTGTCAGGTTAATTGGTCTTTCCAAATTCTCCCTAGGTGTGAGTGAGTGTGTGCATGGTTGTTTGTCCTGTTTGTTTCTGTGTTGCCCTGCGACAGACTGGCGACCTGTCCGCCTCTCGCCCGGAACGCAGCTGGAGATCGGCACCAGCAACTCCCGACCCCATTAGGGACAAGGGTGAAAGAAAATGGATGGATGGATGGATGGTTATGGCTGTGGCCTTTGAACGGTTTTTCTGGTGTTTAAATGGTTTTATAGTTCATGGTTCCAAAATGACCCATAAGTAGTGATGTTACGTGATGTGCCGAGGCTTCGAGGCGAGTGTCGTGTAATGAAGGGGGCGTTTCCATAAAGTGCGTATCGAAGCTTGCTTCATTTAGGGGAGGAGCCGAAAACGATGACGTCCGAAGCCTCGCTGCCGGGCTGTACCACGTGACTGCTTCGGTAAGTGGCTCAGATTTTGGTGCGGGGTTTGACAGCTTTATAAACCCCACAGGCTCCATTCAAAATGTGGGCTGTTGTAGCCGAGTTGCGGTCAGTTGAGAGAGTGGATAGAGTTTTGATAGTTTGGATAGCAGAGTTTGGATAGTGATTATTTAGTTTAAGACAGTTAGTTTGGTGTTTGGAGAGTTTAGGAGAGAGATAGATAGATAGGAGATTTAGGAGCGTGAGGACAAACTTGCACTTATTTATTTATGCACCCCGGCATCATCTGTGCCATGTGAGCGTGTCTTTTCAAAGGCTGGAGAAGTAGTGTCAAAAAAGAGAAATCGTTTGAAACCAAAAACTGTGGAGAAATTGTTGTTTCTTAATAAAAATGCATGAAATCATCCAAGTTACACAAGCATTAGCCTATTCACTACCCCCTCCCTAGTTCCACAAGCACTTTCACTGTCCTCTGCCTGATTAAGCCCATGCCATTTTTCTAGAGTCACAGAAAAACATTACACAACCTGCCATATCACATGACACTCCTATTTTGGGAAAAATTACACACAGAGAATACATTCAAACAATATTTTATTATACACATATTTACATAATTTATGTAGACAAATGATTTCGTCCTCCACCTTTTGTGAAGTCATTCCCAAGAGCCATAATAGACAAAAATTCAATGCATCACACGTGTTAAAATACAGCTGGCTGTGATTATACACCTGGCCAGTAGGTGGTTTCGTGTGCACATGAAGCTTCAAGAAATGAACCCTTTCTCGAACCAGTTGGTTCAAGTGGTTCAATGCCTCATGAGGCTTCATCTCACCATCACTACCCATAAGACAATCCTTGCACCCTAGTGGTGCACAGCCCATATGGAAATATAAACAAAAACAAAGAATCACTTTTTCTAGTAATGGGGTCAATTTGGGAAAAGTCATAAAATTTCAAGTCGGAAAAAAAATTGTTTAGGGTATTTTTTCTACAGCTAAACATGGTAACGGGAGACTTTTGACCCGCAAGACAACACAAGAGTTAAGGATACAGAAATGATTGTGTTGCACTGTCCACTCCTCCTAGAAGAGAAGAGAGTGAGTGACCAAAGGTGTGTACTGATAACAGAAGCAACTTTTTTCTTTGCTGATGTGTTATCCACAAGCAGTAATTATCAGTATAACGCCATTCACCAGTGAGGATCACACACCATTCTTGGTGTTTTAAGGAAAACTGAGGTTTCCATGTGTCTCCTCAGACAGACTTTTTATTTTTATCTCATCCCTTCTACTTCCACTTGATGGAGCACATCATCAACACAAACTTGCCTCACATAAGTCACTGTGAACAGTAACTGAGAAAGAAAATATAGACCAACTTACTTTGTCTTGAAAATCTATGCTTCTATTATGCGAAAACAGTCTGCGTTTGTACATTAGACCTTTTAACAAACAGATGGTGGAAGTACATAATTTAAGCACATTAAACAAAGGTGAAAGCTGCAAAAATAAATTAATCCTGAGGTTTCATACAGACAATATGTGGTGTTTTTTTTTTTAATTCATTGAAGTTTAAGAAGTTTTACTGGCTTAACACCAGTAAAACCAGTGTTACTGGTGTAAATATAATTAACCATCATCGCTGAAGCTGGATTGAAGTTCCTTGTCTTAGGATTTGCAGTGAAACCAGACTTTGCTGTCACTGGAGGATCCAAAAAGGAACACCCATGAATAATTTACTCATTGCTAGAATATGTGAATGGGTAAACAGACAGAAGAAACAAAGCACAAAAAATTGCAGCAGCTTGCATGAATTAATTGCTTGGCGGAATGTCCGGCTTATTAGAGCACTCTGTCCTTGGTGACTGACTCAGGGTTAAAGAGAGAATTTTGTTTTGTGCTTGGAGAGTAAATATACTTTGGTTAAGTGGGAATAAGAATAGAATTTCATGCAGGAGTTCATTCGGGCTCTTTTCATAATTTACTAAGGGTTATTTACAGTGCTTGTCTCATTTCAGTCATATATAAAACATCCTCATTCTATGGGATCGGATTGGATTTGAACAATTTCCTCTGGATACTGAAAATCTGATTTGTTGTTTTACATCTGTGATCACTAAGCATCAAACTTGCCATCATATTCAGCCTATGAATGCAGCAGCTAGCAGCCTGTACTCTGGGATACTAAAGGTGATGGACGCATTTGTAAATTTACTTTTCAGTTTACTGACCCAGAAATACCTGTGGTCATGAGATACAGTTGAGGACAAAAACCAAGGGATGCTGGATACAATTGGATAAAAATCCGTACCACTGGACTCAGTCTTACAGAGTAAACTAGCTCATCCAGTGGAACTCGAAAGCACAGCTGCTGCTCCTCTGCATCAGAAGGAATCAGTAGAGGTAGTTCTGGCATCTGACCATGTTGGCTCCTGAACGTATCCTTATGGTAGTTTTCTGGGAAAACCCACTGGGCATGGCCTTCACCGAAGGGAATATGTATCCCTTCTGACTTGAAATGCGTTGGAGTGTGTTGCTACGGAGACAGGGATGTTTGGGGTTGTTACTCTGTTACTCTTGCAATCTGAGAAGATAGACAATCTGAAAACAATCATTAACTTGATGGTTAAGAATAATGCATTAATGCATAAACGGGCCAGTCCTGTAATTTTCGCAATCTCTACTGGACTAAAAACTACAACCTCTTCAAAGAACTTAACATATCTTTTTCTCTGTCCTCTGTTATAGTGTTTAGGAAAAACAGAATCGGAAGATCAGACATGAAGAAAACCTGAAATAGGTAACAAGCAGGGAAAGTCTTATTGTCTTCTCCAATTCTGCTTAGTTTTGCAATTTGAGCCAGTCTGTTGCCTCTGCCTCTTTGACTTCTCGGAGCCAAAAATTGTCCAGAGCAGAGTCATTCACTAATAACGAGGGGAGGATCACCTGAAGTGCCTGTCACTGTTGAGGGCAGTTTTAAAGCTGGCAGGGTGCAGCCGACTAGCCCCATTTAAGGTTGTCACCAGGGCCACAGTGTGACACCACCAAAGCGAGATGAATCGAGGCCCAGCTGGTTTCCATGAACTGCCTGCTCGTAAATAGCCAGGACTGCGGTGTAGGGTGGAAGTGGTTTGTCATCTGGCGCGGTCTCAGCTTGGGCCTGGACTCCCTGACGAGAGAGGGAATTTATCACTGTACGGTGATAAGACAAGGCTATTATTGTTTCTGTCCTCCTCCTTCTTCATAGTCATCTCCCTCTACCCCCTCTTCTTCTTGTATGTAACACATCACCTTCTCCTTTTCTCTTGAGTTTTCTCGTCTGTCTTCTTTCATCCTTGCTCTACCCACTTTCACTTTCTCCTGTCTTCCTCCATCTTTTCCTCTCCTGTCAGAACTCTTCTCCTGCTGTAACACCTTCATTTTTCTAGGCACCTGTTAAGTCTGTTATATCTGTCCTCTTTCCTTCACAAGCCCTCTCTCTCTACCTCTCTTATGCATTGCACAACGGTGATATTATCAGGAAAGTAATGACTCCTTCCAATAATGATAATACGGTACTCGGTGAAGGATAATGACCACATTGGAATTCTACATGGAAACCACATTCAAGTAATAATTGCTGCTAACTTATCAGATGGTTGAAGAAAGTGATTGAGAAGGTAGAATAGTTGTAACATAAGGAAGGGGGATGAACTACTCCTTTTTTTCCCCCCGCTCTCCATGTCTGACGCTGTTTAATCATCCCTTTCTGCTGCTCCCATAAGACCCGCATTCCTTTTGAAACTTATTTCTGACCCATAAGAACCGCAACCCTTTTGAAATTTATTTCAGACTCTCGCATTGCTTGGTGCCACAAGAGATGAAGCTTTGGCCTCGAGTGTCAGGTTTATCTTTTGTACGTTTCTTTTTTGGATGCAGACTGGGTGCAGACACCTCAGGCTCCTCACTCACTGTCTCGTAATGTAGCAGCTCAGCTGTCAGGGGCGAAGAAGATGAATGAAGGATCACAGAAAGGTCTCCTACAACCTTCTCGCCTCATTTAGATGCTCTGTCTGGCTCTGACTCTTGCTAACAATGCAACACTGTGTAGGCCAATGCTGAGGCCCTATAGGTGCCATGTCTTTGTTTACAAATGCTTGCTAATGGGTGAGCAGGAGGACGATGCATGCAACCTTTGTCTGTTTCTTCTAATTCGGTTCCCTAGTGATGTGTAAGGCATGACATCTGCACAGGATTTTAATGCTTTGTCCTTACCTTGACTTTGATTGAAGATGTTGTGCTGTGTGTCTCTGGTAACTCTAAGGATTAAAGGCTGTTGAGTCTTTTTTCAAACATTTGTTTACCTCAAAACTAGAAACTGATTATATTCCATCAATGTTCTACATTATTAATGTTCCTTTAACTTATAATCCTCATAATAAAATGCTGGCCACAACTGTCCTTTTAATCTGACTTTATTTCCACTTGAAAACATCTTTAAAAATATTTGTGAATCTATCTGAGAGGTTGTTATAACTTTATTTAACCTTCGTATCCATTAAACTCAGTTTATATATATATATATATATATTATTATTTTTTTTTTTTTATTTTATTTTTTTTTGTCAAAAATCATGAAGGTAATGTTTCCAATCTTTCTATCCTATCACCATGGTAATCCATCAAAAGGGCCAAAGCTGACCTTCAAGGGCCTCCAGTGAGCCCATGGAGTTCACAAAGGCCATGGGCATTAAGCAGCAGGACGAGATGGGCAGAAGCAGAAAGCCATTTAGAAACGAACTGTGAGTGTTTTCTGGCAGTTTGTGGAGGAATCAGACTGATTTGGTACACAGCTTGTGGCCAAACTCCAACCACATAGGAGCTTGATAGAATTACATGCTTTCCTTTTTCAATGTTTGCCCAGTGTGACCTGAGTTGCCAACTTACTGAATCCGTCCCACATTTAGTAAAGAATAGAAAGCAAGACAGATCAATAGTGGAGATAGAAAGCATGTAGTATGAGGGAACATCAGAGCATTTATCACACACCACATGTATAGTATTTTTGGTATTACTTATTCACTTGTGACAAAAATCAATTGAAAAATGTAAAGAACTGGAAAACCGCGAGAGAGAGGTGTGCGTTTCCTCAGCGAAAACATTTGTTTTCGAGGGAATAAATCAGTACAGCTTTTTCATTGCACTGAGAGGAATGTTTATAAATTATAAACATAAAAATCATGAATGAATTAGTTTTTTTTTCTCCTTCCTGCAGAATGAAAAGACATCACATACAGAGATCAGGATATTGACTAGTTTGTAGAAATATTGGCATTTATGGATTCTTTTAAAGGTTTCTGTGTTTCTAAGGCAGCAAAATAAGAAAATTCAGATAAAATAACAAATTTCACAGTTATTACCTTGTATTTAATCATAACAATTTTAGGACATAAAAACATTCCTATTTTGAAGATTATTTGATGGCACTGCATTGATCAGCAGATTGTTGTGACATTTTCCTGGAGGGAAGTTAGAGGGTGAAAGTTTTTCTACACCAGGACCAATTCATATTTCTCACCAGATTTAGAAATTGCGCTAACTTAATGCAAATAACATCCTTTCATGATCTCACTCTGAATGCCACTGTTCGAAATTTTCTGAATATTCCTTAAAATAAGAATGCAAAATTAATCCTATTGTGTTTTTACTCACAATATATTATTTTATTTTTACTGAAGATGTGTTTGCATATGATTTGTGTGTGCGTGTGCCATGTGTGTGCATGTGTGCGTGCTATTTGCCCTGATCTGCCACAAGATCATACCATTTTCTTTCAGGCTGTCTATTAAGTGTGTGTGCCGGCAGTGAAGCTCTGATTTTATGTTTGTTCCCATCCAGGCATTTTGTTTTATGTTATTTAAATGATGTTAAATCGCTTTAGCAGCATTTTAGTGAAGTCTAAAGCAATCTAGGAGTGAAGAGAAGAGATTGCAGGACTTCATTGCCCCTGACCCATATTGCAGCACATTATGCATTTTTATACAATGTTGCTTCTTTTTTCTCCAACACACCCAAAGGCCTTCAACTTCCCCTCTTCACTCTGCGTGTTCTCTTTCAAGTTTTTCATCTCTCCTTTTGCTGTTTCCTGCTCCTCATGATCACAGGCTCTTTGTCTCTATTTATCTCATCTTCTCTCGTGTCTGAAGCCTTGTTACGCCTCTTGTCTTAATGCGCTCTCTCTTTTCTCAGAAGGCCTTGTTGTTGGAGCTAAGCTAAAGGCCAGAGAGTGCAGCACTCAAAGCTGGGCCTATTCATCAGTGTCACAGCAGCCCTCCACTCAGCTTCGTTACTGACTGGCTAATGGCACAGATCAGTGCAGTTTATTTGCTATAATTAGCTGGTTCCATTTGGCCAGTACAGCCCAAGCAAGCACTGCAACACTTATGCTGTCCCCTGCCATGCCACCCTGCCTGTGTGCATGCACGGATGCCTGGCCGTTCTATGTTAAGCGAGTAAATTAGAAGCTTTATATCCTCCACTGCCTTTTCTCAACCATGTCTCATATTGTCATGCGTGATTGCAGAGTAAAACGCCTTGTAAAACTGTGTAAGCTCTCCACCAGTTAAAAGCATAGACTCAAACAAAATTCTGATTAAAAAAAAAAAGAATAATTGAATAAAGTCTTAGAATAGCCAATCAAGTAATTGATGTGAGCATGTGGGCCCACTGTGAACACTACTACAATAAAAATAATCAAGTTTGAGTTATTTTCATGACCCAGCATTTGGTTACATGCTGTTGAAATCAATATACCGTGTATAAAAAGACTTTTTTTTTTCTCTGTCACATCAAATCATATTAGCTGTTAA
This sequence comes from Poeciliopsis retropinna, assembly GCA_010277075.1. Classification (NCBI taxonomy): domain Eukaryota; kingdom Metazoa; phylum Chordata; class Actinopteri; order Cyprinodontiformes; family Poeciliidae; genus Poeciliopsis; species Poeciliopsis retropinna. The sequence continues at coordinate 12,493,884 of VMRM01000005.1, forward strand.
CTGTTTTATGTACGTTAGCATGAGCAAAATCCAACTGTGTCATGTTTCTATTGCTCTTTTCAGTCAGAATTATCATGTCTTTAAAAATGTCTAAAAAAGTATATATGGTGATGTAATGGCTTTGTAGGCCTTAGACAGGTTAATTCACAATGTCAGAATTAAACGAAGTAATAATCACCTGTGGATGTATTCTCAAGCACTTCTCAAATCAAACCGCTTTGTTGTGTGACATCGTGAAAAAATTCAGAGAAATCAGGGATGATGTAAAGAAGAGAACTGTGGCGCTCCAGAAGTCTGGTTCATCTTCGGATACCATTTAAAGCCTGAGGGTCTGTTCAAACAGTTATAAGCAAATACAAAACACAACGTACTGCCATCATACTGTTCATGAAGGACGCTGGTTATGTGCCCCAGAGTGTTTTGATGCAGAAATGTGCACATCACATCCAGAGCAAAGACCAAAAAAAAGGCCTTGTGAAGATTTCCCCTGAAGCTAGTAAAACAAATGTCACAGTCAGAGCAAAATGAGTCTGACACAGATATTGTCTGAAACGTCACTCAGAGACGAAGAAGAGGTTACTCTAAAAGCAAAATAAAGAAACAGATTACCGTTTGCAAATACATTGCACTTTTTGGAAATGAGTGATGAAAATAAAATTTAAGTGTTTGACCATCATGTACATTCTTATATTTGGGTAAAATAGAGTGAAACCTGGAAAGTAGAGAACACCGTCCAAAGTGATGTACAGGGTTGGCACCATATTGTGGGAGTGTTTTGCTGCTGGAGAGACTGGAGTAAACCTGTGTGACAAACTTGTGAAAGGATGCCTTGAAATCTCAATATATGCCATTTGAGTAAGGGTAATGATACCATATCTGGTTTCAGTTGTATGCACCATTCCAGAACTGCTGGTTTTGGTTTTCAGTTCTTCGAAAAGGGGTTTAAGTGACATGTTTTCCATGTTTTTCAAAGAGTGAAGTAATATGAGGAATTGCCTTCTTACCAAGTCATATTTGGACTTAGTGTTATGTTCATTATCTTTAGTGTGATCTTGAAATGGTCAGATTAAGCAATAATGACTAAAACTTTATAATGTCTAATAAGGCTTTTATTAAAATAGCAAGCAAAGCAATATCAGGTTGTTGAGCTGTAGCGTTCCCTCATGAGGATGCTCCAAACACAAAGGGAGAACAGTCTGTGTCACAAAGATGAAGTCATACAGTATTCTAAGAGCAGACAAGACCAACCCGTTATTTACAGTGTGTGGTTGTGTGGTGCACACATCTGCAGTCTCCTCTCTCTATAAACCTTTTGTTTGTTCTTTTTTCTGCCTTCCTTTCCCTATTTCTATATTTACATTTTTCTTCAATTTCCTTCTAATGTCCTCCACTTAACAATTAGACCCGCAATCGTCGAGCTCACTTGTGGAGAAGCCTTCCCAAAAAAGACATCAACTATCTATTTATAGCTGTACATTATGGAATGTTACTGTAAGAAGAGCAAAGACGGTCCTTTGTAAGCACATTTCTCAAGAGTAAAGGCAAAACACATAGGCATGCTAACGATGAGTGAAATACGGTGGTTTCACATACAGATGTTGTTGTGTCAGCAACTGAGAAACAGTAGGTCTCTAGAGATTTTAGTGCAATAAAAAAAGCAAAACATGCTGTCAGCTGCAGTTAAGCACACAAACCCACCTTGGCAATAAGGAAGGTCAGGGGCTTATGGAGGAACTTGCTCAAGTTTACAGACAGGTCGGTACGCCTGTGTGCAGCAGAGTACAACAGTAATTTGCAGAAGGAAATTCACCTTACTGCTTTGAGTTAGCAACATCAGAAGTCCATACAGACATACAAGCCAGCACTGTGGTTGTGTCATGGTAGAAGTTTGCATACTTTATCCTTTCTCATTTGACTTTCAGAGCTGGCTCTGAAAATGCAAGAGTAAATTAAGGTAAACTCTGTACCATTCTGCTTAAGGTTAGGAGAAGCAAGGTTGTGGCAACCATGAGTAATATTGCACAAACTAGTCACCTTGGAAACACATTTTGTGTTTCATTTGTCACTAGCTGGTGAAATATTGTTACTGTCCAACTTTTTATTGACCAAAATATTATCACATACATACAGCACCAATACTACTGTGGGGCTATGCTGAATCTCCAGTGTACTTGCGAAAAAATAAAACCTTGCTTGCATAGAGGTTTATCAGACACTTCTCTGAATCCAAGCTTGTCTCCCGACCACACGAGACAAGCTTACTAGCCAATCAAGATAGGACAGGTCTTTCTGAATCAAAACTTTGATTCAGATCCAGCAGTACTTCATTCTTTCTGCCACCGCCATTCAGGGTCTGTGCTTTCCATACATGTACCACAAGCATATGGAGCCAGGGGAAGATATTAATAAAGACACAATGAACAAATGGTGCTGGGCTTCGACAGAGGACATGAGTACTGATGCTAAACCCCTTGAGAGTTTGTGACTGAAGCTCCGACAACCTTGTGCATGGTTTTACGCTTTGTGCGCTGGAAGGCGACTGCATGAAATTATATATAGAGAAAAGTTTTGTCATTAACAATTGTCTCAGTCATTCAGCACACCTCACATTTGCTGAGGACAACAGCAAACCTTCACTGACCGATGGTGTAACTGATTTACACACTTGTTTGCTCCTTCATTGATGACCTAGATCTGACATTTACCGTTGCTCTTCTGTTTATGCAAGAAGATTTTTGTCTTCTTAGAAACAAAATAAAGGTTTCATAAAGCTAGTGTGTATTAAAAAATATCTATTCAGTGTCATGGGGTCAGCTCAGATTTGACCAGTTTAAGTATCAGAGATGTAGACAATCACATATGGTCCCAACTCCAAATTGGGGTTAAGCGCCAATAGGAAGTTATTAAGTGAATGCTAACTTTAGCATTGTTTGTGGTTGCCCACTGCCAGTAATTGAACAGATAACTTGGTAACTAATCTAAGATATTTTCTTTTGGTATGTGCAGATATGAGTGGTAACATACCTATGTTTTTAACTAGGGTTAATTTTCTACTAATATTTAAAGGCACAATCGCTCTTTTATTGAATTGATTTACTAATAAAAAACACTTGTAATTTAAATATTAAATCATGTTTCTGTTGCTACAAAATATATATTTTATTTCAAAAACACACAGCCATGCACTTTCATTTCTACAATAAAAATTAAAATCACTGGTGTGAAAAAATACATTCTCATAATATTTCAAATGGAGGAACACAGATGGCTGGCAGCATTCAATATTTGTTTCAAATTGATTTTTGAAAGCCTTTTTAGACAACTAACAATAACGTACTTTAATGTGTGCTTCTTCTGTTCTCTGTTTCACAAGTTGACCACATAAGAGTCCCTCTTGAGACAACACTTGTAAATCAATTACAGGAAGTGGAACTTGCATTGTGCTCTAAATGTTGTGAGCTAGTATAATTGATTTTTTTTTTTTTTTTTGCTGTTATATCACTCTTACTGGGACTATTGCAAAGAACAAATCCTGATGGCTTTCAGACAACCGGTTATTATTTATCAATTTTTTATTGACTTGGGTTCATCACATGCGTTCAAACTAAACCCACTGATGCTCATTTATGTATCTCTGCATGAATCAATTGCAGTGCGTTCAGAGACAAAGCATTTGATTTTTTTTTTTATATGCAGAAGGTACAGTAAGTAAACCTTCCTTTTATTGTCAATTTGCATGAGGACAAATGTTAAGTATCAACAAATACTAAACATGATAACATTTATGGCCTTGGCTAGTTACAATGCATGTCCCCAGATGGTCCTTTAATAGCATTTAACACCTCTTATTCCATGCCAGAATTTCCAAAATCTCAACACTTATCGCAGAAAAAGTGGCTTGTCTGAATGCCTATTAGTTTTGCTTGCACAAAAATGTCTGTATGGCTGCCTGCCATGAACCATTCCTTTTTTTATTGCAAGATTACACTTCTAAAGTCAAATTGATTTGTGTAGCACGTTTTAGCAACGAGGCAGTTTAAAGCTCTTTACACCTTAAAAAAGAGAATACAGTAACCAGTTATTAAATAAGCAATAAACATTTCACTTTGTCAAATGCCATTATTATAGCCATATATACAGATATACATCAAACATAATGATCAATGTTCCAGTTATTATTAATTAAAGACAACTGTATACAAATTGGTTTTTAGCCTTGATTTTAAGGAACTCCGGTGTTCTCACTGTTTTGCAGTTTTCTGGTAGTTCCTGATAAGTGGAGCATAAAAACCAAATGCTGTTATTTTTGATATATACAGCATTTTTATAAGCACTACACATCATGTAATTATTTGATTGTGCTATAAAATGTTACTTTCTCCCCTTTAAAATAATGAAGTATGTGCCTATGCTTCACAACAACATCCTGCTTGCTTTTCTTCTATCTTTTCCTTTGCCATAGTTTTAGCTTCTGCCGCAGCATTTTCTCTGATTCTGTGATTAGCATACTGCTGTATCACCTTGGTGCTCATCACTTAGCATACAGAGAAAAACCACCTCACAGTAAACTCTGTGTTCTTGTCATTCTTGCAGACACACGTACACAGGCATTTCCATATGCTGCGCGCATATGCACATAAGCACATTGATCTACACACATATATACATATAACCTGACACCTCCTCAACTCTGATGTGAGCTCTGGCAGCTGCAGTCGGTTGAACTCTTTAAAGTTTAGAATACCAGTAGTTTTAAAGGCATGCCAGGCAAGGAAAACTCATTACTCGCTTCTTAAAAACAGCTGAACTTGAGAGAAAGTTTTTCCTAAATGTTTGTGTGCCAAGATGCCTCCTCCACGTAAACTTTTGTATAAAACTCCCCTGAGTTGTGGCCTTTGTGATGCAATCTACAAAAAGCTTCAAACGGTGAGCTTGCCTGTGTCCTCTCAAAGTTGAAGAAGTTGCACTCAATCACTTCATCTGCACATTAAATATTTCTGCTGGTTTAGAACTGGAGGCCATGAACTGATTAAGCAGAACATAAGACAGGTGACTCTTTAATCATTAGTATGCTGCGTGGCTTCCCGCTGGTGGCAGAGCTTGTAGTCAATTGGCTTCCATTAACCTGCCAGTCCGCTCTTCATTACTTCATTAAAGGTAGTATAGAGGCTTGAGGAAGTCTTGTCACAGAGCAGGCACTGACTTTTCGCTTGCTGCAGACAGCATGTGAGATGTCCTTGTGTGCGTCCTTTTCTTTCAAACTTGGTTTCAATAAACTACGAATGAAAGTCATGCATTGCAGCTTCACTGAAGGCAAACATACCGAACAAGGACTATACAAAATATGTGGCTGCAGCAACAAAGACGTCTGAAAAGCTACACGAGAGCAAATCCAAACTTATTTCCCATTTTTATATGTGTGAACAGATAAACACATAAACAAATTGAGAGTCTTGATGCATGTTCCAGGATGCTCACATTAATGTACACAAATGCATAAACAACAAAATCGGCAAGCTTTTTCAGATTTTTTTTTTTTTGACTGTTGAAAAACTTGAGTGAACAGATGGGAGAACATTTTCTGTTACGGTGAATTAAGTTTAGTTTTCTACAACCCTGGATAAGCGCAGAGACTCAAAATTGTGTGCAACAAAATATTATAACACTATGGGAGAATTCATAAATATTTGTGTCATCTTTGAAGAATATGTAATTTCTGAATTATCAGTTTAACGCATCCTTCTTTTACTGATCCTTCACTCTTTGACACCGGGTTGCTGTTTCAGGTAGTGATTTTTAGAGATACTAGATACTAGAGATAAAATATAGTGTAAGTGTTAGTCTCAGAAATCTATAATACCATCTTTGAACTCTTATTTTTTCTTGAAATGTTATAAGCCAATACAACAACTCAAGCTGCATGAGAGTTAGCAGTGCATCCTTTTCCACCTTGAGACCATGGCCTTTTTAATTGAATCTGCTACTGTAATTCTCCTCACAAATTCTTTAAACTTGAAAACTGTCTTGATGTCTGCACTTTAAAGTTATCGGTACCACATCGTTTGCATAAAGCAATGATGTGAAAGCTGGAGGCTGTTCACATATCGGCTTGGCCTAAAAAGAATTTTGGGCAAAGAGTATTTAAATGTAAAGTTAAAACTCATGACCTGCTTCAGTTCCTCATAAGTCAATGTTTTCATGAGCCAAAGTTAATTAGGGCAGCTTTCAGAGTACCAATTCTTATAGTTACCATGTTTGTAATCTAAACTTGCTCAGTGCTTTTATTTATTTATTTATTTATTTTACAAATTTCAATTTGATAGTATCACATGTCCCTTCTAGAGAAAGAGATGGGGAAAAATGGATAGGTAATTTATTGTGGGCTGTAAATGTTCTTCCTCAGATCAAAGCATATCTGATTACAGCTGTCTGGAAACAGAGGAGGACAGGCAAAATGATCTCCAAGCAAATGTGGAAAGGAAATCATTAGTACAAATTGCATTTGCTGGAAACTTTCAAATAGTAGATTGACGTAATCAACAAACTATTATTTTTTTGCATCTTTGGTTAGACCGTCTCTGCTGTGCTTCATTGTTTTTGCGTCTTGAGTGTCTGAGTGAGGAAAAAAAAAAAAAATCAACAACACTGTGGTTGTCCTTCAATCTCCAAAAGTCTCCCCACAGCTCCACGCCTTCTTCAATCATTGCATCCAATTCAACCCACTCAGACTTGTTGTTAAGGGAACATATTGGAAAACTATTAGCACTCATTATGCTTTATAGCTACCCATTCTCCCCATTTTGTTTTTTAATCACATTCGCTTCCCTTGTGTGCGTGTTTGATGTGTGTGTGTTAGATCCTGCTAAGCCACTCTTTTTTAAAGAGTGCGTGCGGGGATGCATGTGTGTGTGTGTGTAAACTACAGCCACCACCATCAGGCAGACAGTAATGAACCAATTGTACTGTAATGCATTCGGCTTTAGGAGAGCACAAAGTCACCCCCACCCCTCACACACTCAGTCACCATCACTTTTTATGAGGGAGTCAACAGCACAGGCGCCATCTTTTATTGAATCCCTTTCTCACAGCGACAGTGTTATGCATTCCTGAGCCATGTCAGCCAAATAGGATCAAATGAAGTCAAATACAAATAAAAAGAGGTTGGACTGAATGGGGAATAGACTCTCCCTTTTTTATATGTGCTGCAAATGTTTACAGCAACTCTTATGGGGACATATTTGGTTCTTGTTGCTCTGTAAAACCAAACCCTCGTAAGTTGCTGAAAATCCTGTATTGATTTGTACTTCAGTTTGACCATCCATAACTGTGTGTGTCTGTGTTTTCTGGCAGCACAGGGAGATCATTTTTTCTTAACTGGTCTTCTGACAAAAAAAAACCCCACACTTTCAAGAGCATGGCCAGACACGTAACAAGTATTGTTTGTTTACTTCCAGCCAAGGCAATTGTCACCATTATGCATCAAAACCCTCATATTCCATCTGTGACAGAACAATACTCTAGTTTTATTGCATGAGTAGCTATTTGTTGAAAACTTCCTTTTTATATTACCCTTCCTTCTCCTCCTCCTCCTCACATTTTCTCTCTTGTCTATTATTTTTACTTTCCTCTGTTGCTTTGTTCTCTAATTGTAATCACACAAACTGATCCACCTTATTTTCATTTTGTTTGAAAATATTGATTTCTGTCTGATAACTGGGAAGAAATGGTATTTGCACAAATTTATTTTTGACCACGGTATAGATGGAAACAATAATGTTTGTAATTTTAAATATACCAATGTTAATAAACATGATTGAGATCAGAAGGGAAATGTCCCCATTAATGCCAATGATTAAAATTAAGATGTTGGTTTTAATAATGAGGATAACAAAGGCAATTACATTTATCAAGATAATGATGATAGTTGGCTGTCTGAACAGTTTAATGTTTTTTTTTTTTTTTTTTTTCTGTCCAGATGGAGAGAGACAGACGGACGGGACGGACGCCAGCCGAAAGAGGGACACTCGCTCCTCAGCCGGACACCACAAGAGCGAGGACACCAGTGACAGTAGGGAGGACGAGGCGGCAGTGAGTCTCTTTCTTGCAACATTTTGTTTTGTTCCCTCATGCTGAAACTATCACAGAGATGTCCCTGTCTTAATGCATATTCACCACAACACCCACATCTCTCTGACTAACCGGTAGCAGCAAGGTTTTATCCATCTGTGTGTAGAGAAGCACATCATGACAGTAGGAATCATATTTGTGCTCTTTAATAATCACCCTGCGAGAACACCTGTGACCCGGTTCGTCCAGAAAGTTTTGCATTATCTTATCAGTGTCTTAAATTACACCTTATTTTAATTTGATTTAAAGCTTTTATGTTATTGCACATGAAAATAAAAGATAAAGAAGCAAAACATTTGTGAGATTGTTTTGTTTCAGGCATTTTTATTTTACCTGAAGCAAATTTCACAGTTTAGCCTGTTGTTCTCACCAACTGCTGTGAATTTTAATGACATTTTCTGCTCAGGGAGGCCACAGCGCATTTTGAGTGCGCTGTGCAGTCAAACCTCCTGGCTTTCACTTCTGTTACATTTTTAAATCAAGAGTTTGAAGTTTTGATTTTAGATTGGTGCAATGCTGTTAGTGTGCATGTTATTAGAGATGCATAAATTAATTGGCAAATTTTCCCTTATTCTCCTGTCAACCACCGATTTGTGGTCAGTGATTGACAGGAGAAGAGCCAGATTTTATATTTCAGTTCATTAATTGGATCAAATCTGAGAACTTTTTTCATTTTTTGTATGAGTGCATCAACTAATAACACGCACTGGAAAAGATCGTGTGTTCCCCGCCTTGCTTTGAGATTCAAAACTTCTACCTCTTTCTGAGGACCAGCAGCATCTTTGTTTTCTTATGCATCACAACCTTTTAGGGAAAAAAAAAAAATCTGGTTATGCAGGGCCAACATTTAAGACAATGGAAATAAGTACTGGGCTTGAAAAGCCTGATTGGTTCGTCTTTAATAACAGTTTTGAGACTTGACTCCCTGCTGAGCAACTACAATAATACAGACCTGCTTTTTTACAATATTATGATTCATGTCTTATTGTTCAAGGAAATACAATTGTCTATACAACTATATAAAAAGGAATGTCATCATCAAGGTCATTATAATACATGTGATTCTGGTGCTGCTATGTGGCAGCTTGACGATACAGACTTTGCATGTGATTCTGCTTCAGACCAAAGGACTTGTCGTGCACATATGCTTATCAGAGGAAAGTATTCGATTTAAAAAAAAAAGGGAATCTCACCATGTAGCATTCCCAATATTGCCATAGTAAGCTGCTGCCCCCTTGTTGATTTAAAATATGTTTTACAAGATAAGCAGACTAGTGCTAACCAATAAGAAATTAAAAAATGAATTTTGTTGTGAATGACACGTCTGCTTATTATGTAGGAGAGGGAGAGGCGAGAGGTGCCATGGTTGTGGCAATTATGACTGGGAGAGACAATTATTTCCCATTATTGATTTTTTTTTCCAATTGGAAAAATGATTTCAAATTAAAATGATGATTTTTATTTTATTTCAAGAAGAAATACAACGTCTGCTATCCCACTGCTATTAGAGATATTTAGCTGTTAAAACTATAGAGTTATGTACTACTAAAGTAACATTACAGAGGAATAGTTTGCTTGTAAACACCAATATTCATGTTAAATTGGCAATAAATACAAATTCTTATTTCTCTCCCCTGACATCAATAAAAGTATGTGTCTTTCAAAGTAAATTTGAACATGTTTGTATTCAAAACAGACAAACATGTTTTGGTCGACCTTAAATCTTTTGCTTTGGAGTTTAACTTTTCTCTATAGTAAAGAAAAAAAAAAATTACACTCATTAATCATCTCAGGGCAATTTATTATTGATATCTTCTTCTTCAACCCTCAGTTGATCAAATCTCTTGCCACTTGTGTTGACAGGCAGTCTACCTGAAAGTTTCATGTTGCTTCAGGCATCATCAAAACACCTCGAAGTGTGAAAGAATTAGGATAGTTTGTAGTTATTTACCATTCACGCCACATTTAGTCAGTATAAATAATAGCGTGTATTAGGCAGCTGTGGAGGAATGTGTTGCAATCTCCAAGTCCTGGTATTTAGAAATGAAAAAAATCCATTGCAAATGTCTTAAAGGGGAACATTTTAACAAAGTAGTAGTTTTTCATTCATCAATACATAATATAAAATAACAATTGACATGGAAATACCTCAGTTGTGTTTTTTTAGACAAACTAAATTCTGACTTAATCAGTATCAAAATGAATTTGTATTCTAAACATCAGGTTGTATTTTGTCTTTAATGTCTATATCTGTTCAGTAGGTGTGAAGGTAGTAAAAATTATGCAAATTATAGTAATCAGGTCACAATATATCGTCATATCTATATCAAAGCATACAATATCACAAATTCAAAAGACTAAATTTAGTCGGTTGATAACTGATATGCAGTTAAATGACTGAGATGCAAAATCTCACTGAAGCTGCTGGGCTCATTGCAAATAAAGAAAAGAAAAAGAATGCCTTAAGAAAAACATATTAATCAAAGTGATTCACATTTGATTCTTTTTTAACAAAATAAACTGAACAATAACGCTATTTTCCCAGGCTGATTTCCTTTGGTTCCTGCCATGGAGCATTGACCACTGTTGTGTACACTTCTGCATGGACACGGTTGGCAGCTTGCCGCAGCTTCGCTCAGATTTGATAGACATAAAAAAATGAGCACATGCAACTAAATGAAACATGAAGAAATGTCCTAGGCAACCAACCCTCTCCTTGATAATTTTACACAAGAAAGGTGGCCAGTGCAGCTGTTATAACCTGTCTGCATTTTAAATTAACTGATTTTAGTTTATAATTTCATGTGTATTTTAACACATTTATTTTCTATGTATTATAACCAGATCAGAAAAGAAAATTGGGTTATTCCAAAAGTTATTTTACATTATCTTATTACTGTCGCTCCTGGACCCGACATTGTAAAAAAATATATATATATATAAATAAATAAATCATCAGCTATAACTCACAGAACATACAGGAAGTAGCTGCAGGATTTAAAGATTGCAAGAAGGTTCAACATCAATTGCAAATAGTTACGATTTTGTGACGCAGCTGTTGACTTGTAGTGGAGACCAGCTGAGATAGGAAGGCGGCGATGTATCTTATTTCATAAAATGCAGTCGTCTTCAGAATTGATTTAAGCAAGAGCTTTAGGAAATGTGCTTGGCAAGATAAGAGTCGTGAAGGAAAGCTGGCAGTTTCTTTTCTTTTTTTTTCAATAACCTGCCTCCAAACTTTAAACCTGCCTGATGGTGTTAAAGCTTCTCTGTAGAACTCAAATGAAATCTCCACTGTAAATGAATCAAGCTTCTGCCCTGAGGCTCAAATATTCAGCTGCTCTGTAAGCACTTTGCTAAAGCCGCTAAAATGTGTCAGAAAGTTTGTAGCGGAATCTTTATGAAATTGATTTGCATTTTATTTGTCACATGTTTGCTAAATTGCAACTGATAGATTTAGACAGCTTAGAATGATGACAGCTCAAATGTTTTGTACTCATCATTCTGCAGTAAACACACACTAAGACATCATCTTAGTTTTACGATAAGAAGTAGAAGCGATGCATTGCAGAAGGTGCTTATTTCAATTAACGATCTATGCAGAATACTCTTGCAAGCTCTGTGAATATGGATAAGAGTGTTTCATTTGGAAGCATTTTGTGCAAGCATTGTCCTTTCATTTGATGAGTGCATGTATCTGAGTGTGCATGCATGTTAACAAGGCATACCCTTAAGATTTTTGTGTTCAGCTCTATAAATGCATCTCTCTTCATCTATAATTAATGTGCCCATTTAGAGGCTCTTTGTTCCTGCAGTTCTTGACCTCTTAGTCACTGTGTACCTGCATATGTGAGTGTTTTCCCAAGTTGTTTTTTCTTTTAGCCTTTCTCCACATCATTGCTTCTCATTTGATGCTAAAGATGATGTTTCATTCTGTTTTGAAGCTGCTTTTGTGGAAACTTAATCATGTAATTATATCATATTTTTCAAAGGTCAAAGAACTTTAGCCCATGTTTTCATGTCTGATAACTGAAAAACCGTGTAACACTCGATGTAATGATGATGAATACCAGTTAAAGTTAACATTAGGGTTGTAACTCTGAATCAAAGTTCCTCAACAATATACAGAAATTATAATAAATAAGTCATAGTACGTAAGTAATTGTGAATCAATTAAACATCAAAACCTGATTAGCTAAATATGAGTTAATTAATTTTGATATTTGACCAACCTAAGAACATTGCACTGTTTGAGCAAGCAATGTCAAAGCTTTCATCCAACTTTGCAAAAGTAACGCTAATTACAAAGTTTATTGATGTTTTTACTGTCTTTAAGAACCTGGTTTGGTGCATTTTTCTTTTACCAACTCTGACTTGACTAGACATTATCTACATCATTTTCACATAGCATGAACTTTCAAAATACCATATGATGCAAAAAAGGAAACAGCAAAAGCAGCTTTACTGGCCTTTGATAGCAGCCTTGTTAAGTTCAATGTGTTTCACGGGCAATTGTTGTAATTTCCATAAATTGCTCTCTTTGACCACAGTTTGAACTCATAACAGCAGGGCCAGAGTCAGGCTGAAGTGGAAGGTCAAATTCTACCTATAGAAAGTACCATCAATTCATGCTTGAAGTGCTGGCTTTCCACATTTGATATCCATGTGTTGGAGCGGTTTCTGGTCTACTGATCCTAGAATGTATTGGCATGTGAGGGTAAAATGTTCATCAAAAAGTGGCTGGAGATTTATTAAATTTGTATTGGTCTAAAATCTGTCATTTTGGTGCAGATTGTATGCTTTTTCTTGGATAAAATATATATTTGCTGTATGAACTCTACCTTTTCAGTATGCTTTTGTCACTCTCACCTTCAACATCTCTTTTCTTGTGAAAAATATTCTGAATGTTTTTGAAGATCTTTGACAAATCTCAGATATATGACAGCAAAGAAGCTACGTATCTTCAGTGTAAATGTATATCGCAGAAAATGTCAGAAGGGTTTGTGTGCTTTATGATGGATTGTGGGGCATGAAGTTCCCTTTCTCTTGTTTACTCCTTTTGTTAGACAAATATATTGTGCTTCGCCAAAGAACGTTTTTAGAAACCCATGACAATTAAATTCCTGACAAGGAAAGTAAAATGCCCTAGAGTAGAACAAACAAAAAATCAAGGTGGTTCTCAGTGAAGATAATAGTCCGGGAAAAATTGAAACGACCTCATTGCAGTTACATGGTATGGGGCAGTCGGGCTCAGACAGCGCCCGACTGCCGTACAAATGCCGTCTCGTGCTTGGGAGAAAGATTTTGCTGTACCCAGCTCTGTTAAAAATTAATTAAACACACATGGGAAGACCTACAACACCTCAGTGTGAGCAAGGCTGCGAATTTCAGATAAAAGCGTTGGAACGCTCATGCTGCAGTTCTTTCGTTTGTTTGTTGTTGGAGGTACAGAAAAAGTTGTGGCTCTATTGAAGAGACACTGATAATGTTTAGCAACAAGTAAATAAAGATTGGTTAGAGTACATGAAGAAGGCAGACAAAAGGAAGGACGTGATTCGGTAGAAGGAACAAGAAAAAATCAAGAGTTAACGACAGGCAAGAAGATGAAGAGTTCTTCCTTTTTCCAGAGGACGTAATTGTGCTCTGCTCTGCTTCTGTGAAAAGACGACAAATGTTTGTTCTGCACCTTTCTTTTCTTTGCCTACAGGTTGCTAAAATTGCAGCTTAAGTAGTTGACAGTGTGTGTGTCATGCTTGGCAATTACAGAAGATGCTTTGAGTGAGTGTGTCTGTGTGCTGTAGTTGTTAGTGTGTGTACCACCCCCATCAAACCCTCCAGGTGGTTTCCAGTTATTTTCTGACAGGCTGACAGTTTGGCATTTAGGCTATTAAATGCAAAGTGTGTATTTTGTCCTTACGCCATTTGGTGCATACATATTCATATGTTTATGGTGATATGAGAGAGAATGTTTGTGTGTGTGGATCTGTTGTTAATTATGGATTAGATGTATTCTTTGCTCTGCATTCTGCTCTTCACCTGACAGCTTCATGTTGCTCAGGTTGCTTTCATAGGTCTAACCTTGATGACAGGAAGAAACAATGGAGGCAGAAGAGAAGAGCTGAGGATGAAAAAGGCTTTAGAAAAAAAAATCAAGCGGGAAGCAGCACACCTAAAAACAACTCAGACTGATGATTTTGATGATTCAGTCTGCATTTAAAATTTTTACAAACATTTTAAATGCAGGTTTGCTCCAGTGTTAGGTAACTGCCACATTACGCAAAATAGTAATAAAGATCCTTCAGTAAAAACAAAAATTCTGAAGAAAAAACAAAAAAATTTGAAATAAAATATTACAGGTGTTTGCTTACCCTTTAAAATTATTTTACTGAGCATTTACAATCACTTCCATGGCCTCACCTGTGCAAAATCAAGCATCTCGGCATACGTACTGCTTCTGCAAACATTTTGTAATTGCTCTCAGGAGCTCAGTAAGGCCCTACCCACACAGAGACGGGATGCAATATGTCCCTAAACGTATTTTCGTCATTTAGGCTGTGCACCTACTGGGACCAGAAAGACCATTTTTAAAACAGGTCCAAGAGTGGATAAATTTCAAATCAGCGGCTTCGTGTTTCAGTGTTTACTTGCAATCTATGTCTTTTTTCTGAAAACTCTGTAACTTGCATGCGCCTCACTCTCGCAAATTACAAACACAGCACAGTTCAGTGTTGTTTAGTGTGTTTTGCGTCATTCACTGCCAGTGTTAATGCGACATCAATTGGCCTGGCATGCCTACTAATATAATATTTTTGTGGTGCTACATCCTGTCATGTGGGTGCACATTTTTTCTTAATTGCTATCGAAAATGTACAGAGTCCATGTCCGTGTGGACAGGGTCTATTTCCAGCTGGTCAAATACCACTTGTGCAATAACTCCAGTCCTAAAATTTTTGTCTGGAATGTCAAAGGGGCAGAAAAAAAAACAAAAAAACAACACATTTTCAAATAAGGTCACTGACATAACAGGGTGAGAGGGCTAGAATGAGAGTGTGAAGATGGCATCCCAAGAGAAAGGGCTGCCGATTGTCTTTCACCTGACAGGGAATTTTAATCATTGTGGCAATTTTACTACATCCCATAAACTGCAGCAGCCAGGCCTCATTGTTAACCTCCAATTTCTTTCAGGGCTGTAAATATGGCCGCCTCGCATCGCTGTGGCCTTGCTGATAGTTTATGGGAGGATGCTAAATGTGTTGATGGCAGCAGGAGACTTCCCCTGGAAATAATGAGGAGCATGGAGCATGAAGTGACTAGTAAACAGACATATGTTTGCTCATCAAGCACACTAAATGGCAATGCATACTCTGCGGCGTGATGATTGAGAGCTTTCTGTCCTATCAGACTATTAAACTTCCTCACTTAATCTGTAAATGGAGCCACTGATATTAGTGTCGCAGCATAATTGATGGACTTCACATTTAGATCTGAGCTGTGACATATCACAAATGTTTCCAGGTGGCCATTGCATTTTGCCTTTTATTTGTTTTCAGCAGCTGAAAATGATACTAGATGGCTAGTTAATGGTGACTCAGTGGCTTTAACTCTGAGATTTGATCAAGTTTTGTCCTGCAAGCCCATTGGCTCTGCAGCTAGTTAGGTGGAATTTGATCTCCTACGAGGTAATAGATACATAGGGTTGAGTGTCATTCAACTGAATTTTGGTGCACTTGTTTTTGGCTTGTTTTCCAAGGGATGTGTCAACTCCTCATACAAAAAACACTAAAATAGAAAAATAGCAAAGAACCTCGTTATTAGCTTTTAGTTAACATGTCTTTTATAACTGGACAAAGAGGGACGACTATCTGGCTAAAGTAAAGGTTTACATTTTTTAAAAATCTACAGGTATGTTTTTGCCAATAGCTTGCCACTTTAAGTATGAAGCAACCATACATAATATTTCACATTTAAACATAATGGACATGGAAAAAATCCAAAAGCATAAACATAAATGTGTAGGGAAAGCATGTGGAACAACTATTTGTTCAGAAATATTATATGTATGGCATACAAACATTTCTATCCACTAGAGTACTAAAAGTAACTTCTCAAAATGCATCCTGCCATCCTTTATACATAACATGCTTATTAAAAGGAGATTTAAGGAGTTTTTCTTTTTTTTTTTTTTGAAGGAGACTTGACAAAAGGATACAAGTGAAGAGAAACCCAAATTGATTTACTAAAGCATGACAAAACATCGGCAGTACTCAAGGTTCTGCCGATGTGAAGGTGACAATTTTACATTGAAAAATACATTTCTTGATAATGCTTTCTTACATACTGCTTCAGAATGTCTTTCTGAATCCAGTTATTGGCAGTAGTGGCTGGCAACTATCAATCTTCTGTCCAGATAATGGACTGTAGTGTCATGGGTTCCCTACAAAACTGAAATTGTGATGCTGTGATGAATATGTCATTTAAGTCCTAATGTAGGGGTGATCCATTTAAAGCAGCTTTGCCCTTTCCTTTGATAATGGATGTATTCCCGAAAATTTTGATCACTTTACTTTGAACACATTTTTTCAGCCCAAAGTAGTTTGTAAGTGGCTACAGCTGGACCCATAGTAAATTCTTGCCTGTTGTTTTATAACCTCGCGGGCGTTGACAGCTCAGTTATAATGGGCTATTTAAGGATTCAGTCCAGAATTATATTTCCTCGGGGTGTTACACGGCTTTCACTCTTTGTCACCATCACCTCTCAGGCATGTTTTCCAGCTTTGTGTTGGTCCTTACAGGCAGTGGAGCAAAGCCACCAGCCACCAAATAAACTCTAAGGCATGCTTCCAGGGTTCCAGCTGCTGTGTACTGTGCTGTTCACAATGACATGCAAACAAAGTGGAAGGCTGTTAATTAAGATCGACAGCACGTTGTGCCTGTGCTGTAAGAACACACAGGCTGACATGATTAGCTCAACTGGTTTACCACAGACTGAAACCCTTCATCCTGAATTTGAGTCTCGGCCAATTTCCAAGTTTATGAAGATAATTAATTTGAAAAATCTATTTTAAGGGTCTGTTTCTTGACTCCTACTTTAACTATAATTGAACTCAAATTGTATGTGATTTATTCAAATAAACTGAAATTGAAATTTAGTTGAAATTTGTCAAGTTTACCAAAAATGTCTCTGCATCTATTGTCAGGTTGGTAGCAGGGTCATCTTCCCGTTTGTGTCATGGCTGAATCCCTTCCTGTATCCTGGCAACTGTTAATTTTCTACCCATCTGTTTCTGTTAGATGTCCGTACAAATCCTCCTGCTATTGTGAATTACTACCATATAGTCTCCCTTTCTCTTTCTTAATTATGGAAGTTCTAAACACCACAGAGTCATGAGATGGTCAGTCTGACTGTGTTAGGTGTTGTGTAAATGAACTTTTAGAGGAAACTATTTTTTTTTTTAGCTGATTTTCAGAGTAGTTTTAGAGGACAGCTTTTTTGGACAAAAATGTGGGGAGAGTCAGCATGATAGAGGTGTGTAATCCAACAATACATGTGTGTTTGCCAGATGAAATGAGCAATGTCGCGCCTATTTCTGTTTGACAATGGGAAATGGAAATCATACACACCTCCTTTTTTCTCCTGCTCCATTTATACACAATGGCCTGATTAACAACAGGGAAGAGGAGGGGATGCTGGAAATCACTTCACAGAAATACTGAAGCCTCCTCGGCTCTCCTCGTTTTTCATGCCAAATCTCCTTCTGCTTAGGAACCTTGGTTGACGTGCGACAGATAAGGAAGCAGCACCTTGAATAGATAGTTGGATTGATGAGAGCAGGTGAAATAAAAATCACATTGTGGGCATGTTGTGTTTCCTCGGGTCTCAGGGAGAGTTGGAGACGCTTCGTCTGCGTTCCTGCAGGAACATTTCTTGCTTTCATCGCTGCGCCGTTTGCCAGAGTTTGTGCAAGTGCCATATCTCTGAAGAATTGGAGTCGTTTTTGTGTCTTGCTTAATTTCTCAGTGTTTTCTTACAGTTTGTCACGGGTGCCAGCTTTTAAGTATTACTCCATTTTAGTTTAATGAGAATGGCCTCAAAAATTAAGAAGTGTAAGGAGCCCACTTTCTCACTTCATTCACAATGAGGCACAGAGGTACAGAAAACAAAGAACATTTAGTTTTATTAATATTGCTTACTTATACTCAGAGTTTGTTACATTGTCTTGTCTGTTCCTGTAAAGCTGCCTGTGGGTCTTGCTTCTCATCGATTCTTGTTACTCTCACACTTAAGAGACAGAAGCTGAGCACTTGGCGCCATTTGATTGATTTCTTGGGATATTTGATTGATTCAGCAACACGAGTCATCTTGGTGACCTCTTCACAGCAATGATTTTAAATCCACCATCAGCACTGCTTTGTCACATCCTTTTCTAATAATCAGGGGTTGCATATTTGGGTTATCACTCATGCAACCAAATCAGAGCTGAGTTATGTCTATCCCAAGTCAGATGTTTAACAATGAAAGTCATTTGAACAATCATAATAGCTTCTTGAAATAAGTGCCATAAAGTGATGTGGCTGATGCAGAAATTGTAGAGAATTCACAGTTTTATGCTTAATGAAGAGCTGAGTAAGCCATACTTTGATTTATCTGCAGTCATGGCTGACGGGTAAAAATATAGATTAATTTTATTTAAATAGCTTCTTGAACATTTTGCGTTAAACATGATGCTATAAAAGTGGATTCTGCAGGGTTCCTACACTGTCTGGTGGAATGTGAAATTAGAAAGTTTGGGTATGAAATTGAAAATTAAGTCAAATTTTTTCCTCCCTGATTTCAGATCTTTTTACGTCATCCTAAAAATAATCTAAACTTCAGAAATGTATATATATGTTTTCTTACATGACTACCACATAAATACATAGTTCTTTTTTCTGCATTTATGGCTCTAGACCAAACTGGACTTATTGTTCTTGAACTATTTTCAGTTCAGCATCACAATTGGATGTTTTTGGGAATTCTATGACTAAAAATATAATCATAAACTGTGAGTTTTATATGTAAAAATGTTGTATGTACAAAAATCACCCAGAGACGATATAACTGATTCCTGCCCAGACTACATGACCATGCAGGGAGCCACAGTCTCCTCATCAGGCTTGTTTCCAAATGTCCACTTGCTTTATCCGCTTCCTCCTGTTCGGAAATGCTGAGCATTTGGGACCAATCCCAACTAACGTTTGCCAAGAAGCGGTCTGTAAAAAGGTCCTCATTTTGTCACACAGCTACAACAATAGAAGGAAAAGCATGTTCACATTTAAACTTCTAGCCAATTTAGGATTATTATCCACTTAACACTACATATTCTACACCCTATTGTCCAAGTTAGAGGTTATAAAAAAGGGTTCTAGTCATTCTTACAATAAATACTTGTTTAAATCATTAAAAAATGGAAATAAAGCTATTGAAAAATGATTTTGCAGCAGACTTTTTTTTTCAAATACTACAGCTAAAAGGATAATTATCCTTCTGTAGCCACAGAAAGTAAAAGTCTACATGTTTATGTGACTCTGCAAATCCTTTATTTTAATTTATGTTGAATAAAAAAGTAGGATATATGCAACAGTTTGATCTGGGTTACATTAAACTGCTGCATCTCTAATTTTGCCCCTGCAAAAGTTTTATTTTCTAACTATCCTTTTATCTGCATAATCTCCTCGTAAGCTGAAAGGTTTCGAATTTCTCATTATATTGACCTGTCATCATTTTTAAAAGCCTATAAATTAAATCATAATACTTTAATGTCTTTCTAATTATAACCAGTTCAGTTACAGATCACATAGCTCAGATTACCCAAAATCTCAGTCTGAGCTTGACCTTTACAAGTTATTGCAAGATACTTAATGATTACAACCCATTTAAGAACTTTTTTAGGCATGTCACACACTGGATAATATATTGCACCTTTTGTGCTGCAATGATAAGCTACATTGCGATGAAATAAGGACTGTGAAGAAGCTGAGATAAAGAAAAGAAGGTAATTATTCTTCTCGTCTTGGGTTAATGGCCTAAATTGGCCAACCAAGCAGTCTATAAATCTGCTGACTGTGGTGGACAGTTTTGCTCTGTTATTGTCAGGATATCACCTCCTCCGAATGTCCCTCTGGATTTATTCTGTCATTAAACAACCAACTGCTTGGATTTTTCTCACTTAGGCAAGTAGAGGTTCACAGGTATATTGACAATTGAGTCGATGCTTCTGGCTGGGAGGCCTGGTTGCGGCCAAAAGGGCTATTTTAAACTTCTGAGAGATGGCACCGGGCAGCAGAAAACCAATTCTCATTGGCTTTTTAAATTTGCTCCAACTCAAAGAGCAACAACACAGTGTTAATTGCAACTACTAAATCAATTGCTTTACTTCAGTAGGTTTCAACCCTGTCTCCATTTTTCACTTGTTGATACTGAAAAAGCTGATTTATTTTTCAGGTATTACAGAAGATGAAAGGTTTTGTATCTTAAACTGAACCGTATTCTCTAAGAATACGGTTCTCTGAATTTCTCTGAGAAATTCTCAGAAATTTATTTTAATATTTTAACCCTGATTCTTACTCAAATTAATTTTATTTTGACACAAGTACAAAATATTAAAAAATACTTTGTAAAAGTGCAATATTTCTTTTCAATCATCTCAGAAAGTGAAACTCATATGTCATATAGACTCATCATACATAGACTGATATATTTCAAGACTTTTTTCTCAAAACTTTGATGATGAAAACCCAAACTTCAGTGTCTCAGAAAATTGCTGTGAAAAATGTAATCAATGAAAACTCGTGGTCTCACACACTATTCTGCTCATCAACTCAAAATACCTGCAAATATTTTCTGAGCGTTTAAACGCTCTCTCACTCAGGGTCGGTATAGGCTACACAGTCATGGGGAAGACTGCTGACCTGACAGATGTCTAGGAGACAGTCATCAACACCCTTTACAAGGAGGGTAAGCGATAAAACATTGTTGCTGAAGAAGCTGGTTGTCCATCGAGTTCTGTAGCCAAGCATATTAACAGAAAACCGAGTGGCAGGTATAAATGTCCTGCCACACTATGACAGTGAGAACCACAGCCTTAAGAGGATTGTTGAGCAAAATTATGTGTCTGGGGGCCATCGTTTGGGGATGGCTGTTCTTACGTTCGTGAAGTTTCTTTTTTCTTCGTTACTGTCTATGCCGACGTACAATGTAAACTACATATTCTTCAGGTTATCAAACTGGTGATCTCTCAATTACCTTTTGTAATTTCATGGAGGCCTACTGCAGCTCTTGGACTGCTTTCTCACAGACTATCAAGTTATCATCAGGTTTATTATGAGTGATCTCAAAATAGACTCCCTTAATGTTAAGGGTATAAATAATGTTGTAAAAAGACAAAAGATTCTAACATTCCTGAAAAAGGAAAACACAAAAATAGCGTTATCAGAAACCTACTTAACTGACAATGAACACCTTAAACTGAGGAGGAATTGGGTGGGCCAGGTGTTTTACTCATCACATAATTCGAAGAGTAGAGGAGCTGCCATACTAATCCATCGCAGTCTTCCTTTTACATTGGAGAAAACTATGAGTGACAATGATGGCCGATATGTTCTTATCTCAGGTTATCTTTATGGAGAACACATTCTAATAGGTTGCATATATGGTCCAAACATATATGAGGCTACTTTCTTCCCAAAACTTTTGTCAGATGTTGCATTGTACATACACCATTTTTTGGATTTTAATTGCATTCATGACCCATGCATGAATGCATTCATGACTTGTGGATTTTAATTGCATTCATGACCCATGTTTTGACCAGTCTCCTCCTAGATCTACTACAACCTCAAGAAAAAGTTTGAGATTGCGAGAGTTTTGCCAAGACTTAGATTTGTATGACACCTGGAGAATTATTAACCCCAGAAAGAGAGATTACACTTTTTTTTCTCAACCCCATCAAACGTTCTCTCAGATTGATTTCTTCTTGTCTTCAAGAATGATACTGGATCGAGTTAGAAAATGTTCAATTGGCATGTGTGCAATCTCCGATCACTCTCCTGTTATCTTATGTATTAGCCCCCCTTATGCTGATCCTGCGTCTCGTCACTGGAGGATGAATCCCTCTTTACTGAGTTATCCATCTTTTATTGACTACATTACAGATCAGTAGAATTTATTTATGGATACTAATAAGGCTCCAGATGTTGACCCTTCGTTGCTCTGGGAAACGGCTAAAGCTTTTATTAGGGGAAGTATCATTTCATATACCACAGCTCAGAAAAAAGTCGCCATTAAAGAACAATTACGCTTAGAAAGAATAGTACAACAGACAGAGTTGCAATTTCAAAATACACCTTCCAGATCACTTTCAAAAAAATTAGAAGCAGCTCGTTCAGCTTTAAATCAATTACTGACAAAACAAGCAGAATCGACCATTTTCTTTGCTAAACATAGATTATATCAATCAGGAAATAAACTGGGCCAGCTACTAGCAAGGCTAACAAAAGGCAGAATGGAAGCAAACACAATCTCATCATTACAAGACAATAACCAAGACAGACACCACAAAACGGCAGACATTAATAGGATTATGAGGGAATTCTATCAAAAACTATTCATCTGAATGCAATTCATCCAATGTTAAAATTACAAAATTCTTAAATGGAGTGACTCTCCCTCGCCTAACAGAGGAACAACAAGAAACCTTAGGTGCCCCAATCTCTCAGGAAGAAGTCAGAGAAGCCATCGCCTCCCTTAAGGGTGGGGAGGCTTCTGGACCTGACGGCTTCTGTCCAGAATTCTATAAGAAATTAAGCCACCTGGTGGTAAGACCACTTACTGACATGTTTATACACTCGTTTGGCCGTGGAGTCTTGCCACCAACATTTAATTTGGCAAACATCAACCTCATTCTTAAACAAGATAAACCATCAGACATCTGTGGCTCATATAGACCTATTAGCCTTATTGGGGTAGATTGTAAGCTGCTCTCTAAATTACTCACAACGAAACTGGAGAAGCTTAAGAAACCCAGATCAGACTGGGTTTATACAAAATCGTTACTCCTTCACAAACATGAGAAGATTACTTAACATAATTCAATACTCAAGCCAAACTAATTGTATAACCTTTGCTTTATCTTTGGATGCTGAAAAAGCATTTGATAGGATTGAGTGGAAGTACTTATTTAATGTTTTGGAGAAATTTGAGATAGCAGGTGATTTTCTAAAATGGATCAAGATACTTTACAGTTCCCCTTCAGCCTGTGTCATGACTAATGGTGTTCAATCTCCACCTTTTGCAATACGTAGGGGAACTCGACAGGGTTGTCCTCTGTCCCCACTCCTATTTGCCCTTGCGCTGGAACCCCTGGCAGTGGTTATTAGATCACAACAAAATATACATGGTGTGATGATTGGTAGCAAAGTCCATAAAATAGCGTTATACGCAGATGATATTCTGCTATTCGTAACAAAACCTGACATCTCAATACCAGCTGTCTTGTCCACTATTTCTGAGTTTGGCTCCTTCTCTGGTTATAAACTAAATTTTGACAAATCTGAAGCAATGCCATTAGGTATTGCTACTATTCAGGACCTACCCTCTGGTTGTTCCCTGAGATGTTCCCAACATGGTTTCACTTACCTTGGAATTAATGTATCCCCTATCCTGTCAGAGCTATGGAAGCTTAACTTCTCTCCAGCACTTTGCATGCCTCCTTATTTTGAAAGGTGGCATGACCTTCCCTTATCATTTATTGGGCGTATAAGTTTGATTAAAATGAACGTCTTCCCACGGCTTTTATATCCCCTCCAAATGTTACCCCTTTGGCTATCCAAAAAAGTTACTGCGGATATAGAGAGAGCATTTTCAAGATTTATTTGGCCTGGCAAGAGACCGCGACAGAAAATCAAAACCTTACAGCTCCCTATGGACAGAGGTGGCTTGGCCTTGCCAAACATCTACTATTACAATTGGGCTTGCCATGCTCATTATCTGTGGGAATGGCTACACTCTCATCTCAACTCGGACCCCTGCCTTGATTCATGGGCCTCTCAGCCTGCTTCCTTGTGGAGCCTCACAACTGGAGATAGGAAGAGACTATCAGGAAATGTTAAACAAAATCCAATTATTGATAATACAGTTAGAGTGTGGCAGAGAATTTGGAACCACGCAGGAGCTGGGCTCTGCTCTTCACTCCTGACGCCTCTCACAAGAAACCAGGATTTTATCCCAGGGCTTGAGCCTAATATTTTTGACCTGTGGCATGCCAGAGGAGTGAGAGTGGTCGGAGATCTGTTCACAGAGAATGTACTCATGACATTTCAACAATTACAGTCAAAATTTGGTATCCCTAAAGAACACTTTTTTGGTTTTCTCCAAATCCGCCATTTCATCAGTTCTATGAGGCTTTCCCAGTCTGGCTTTGTCACACACAATGAGATTGAAAAATTCCTTGTCGACCGGAAAAATCCCAGGCATTTTATATCTGCTTTCTATGCAGTGCTCTGTTCTCTAACCACAGGTGGTGCCGGAGACATTGCGCGGAAATGGGAGGGAGACCTTGACACAGTATACATTGAGGATGATTGGCAAGAAGCCATTAATGTGGTTAATTCAACCTTTATATGTAATACGCTCAGAGAGACACAGTATAAGATACTACATTGTCTACATATAACACCTTTTATACTGAATAAGATGAATCGCCAGCTCTCTCCCTTATGCAATAAATGTGGAAGGGAGGTTGGAACGTATTATCATTATTTTTGGCAATGCAAACTGATTAAACGATTCTGGCGTGCAATCTCTAAAGAGCTGAGTGATGTGTTTCATGTAAAACTCAATTGTGACCCAGGTCTGTTCCTTCTTGGTCTCCCTTCAAAATCAGTCACTTTGACACGGTCACACTTCAAACTTTGTGACAAATTATTGCTATTGGCCAGAAAATGCATTTTAATCAACTGGATTAGGGATAAGCCACCAACTGTCACACAATGGTATCGAGAAATATTTAGGGTCCTCCCTCATGAAAGGATTAGTGCAGTTCTTAGGGGTAATGAGAACCATTTTATCAATATGTGGTCTCCTATTCTTAACTATTTACCTAAAGAGCTGACGCAACTTGTGATGAGGGGTCAGAATCCCTTAAAGTGGAGGGTCTCACCAGGTCCTAACTAGAGAACACCCTCCATTGTATTACTATGTATCTTTCCTCTTTTTTCTTTGAACCTCTGGCTAGACATGATTGTGCTGTGATCAGGTTTTAAATACATCTGTAAATGTTTGCCAACCATTGCAGACATGATTTAACATGAATGTGACATTGTATGGCGTTTTTTTTTTTTTTTTTTTTTTTTTTTGTCTAGTTTTTGTTTTTCTTTTTCCTGGGGTGAGGGAATGGGGGGCTGTGTGTTTGTCTTTGTTTCTCTTCCTTATCACATACTTGTATAAGATGATAAACAACACTGTACAATGTTCTATTTTCTTTGCTTGTGAAAACAAAAATTAATAAAATATATATTAAAAAAAAAAAACACATATATCGCTACGACACCAAGAATCTAACCCAGCTTGAGAAAGAACTTGACTGACACAAAAAAAGATGGAAAAGATGACCTTGTTGGGCGTGAGATTAGATAGAAAGTTGATGTGACAGACACTCAGAGAGAGATTAAAAGAGCTGACCCAGAGCAATCAATTTGCCATAGCCAATTATTGTTGTTCTCAGAAACAGACAAGTCTGCCATAAATCAATAAAAATTCAAGATGAATTAATTTCATTACCTCTTCAACCAAAAAAAACCCATCTTGAACACAGGAAATATTAAATGAAATATGAAAAAACTGTTAAATGTGTGTGTATTTGATACAGTATAGGGATAATTTTTCCAATTACTATGACATGAGGACTGATTGGTCCTTATGGGCCCCATAGGCCAACCCCTATAAGGAGAGGCGCTGTTTTTGGGTTAGAGATTAGGTTTTGGTCTAGGATATGAATTAAGTTTAGGTTAGGCGTCAGTGTCCGGCTATAGAAATGAATGAAAAATGAATTGAAGTCAATGCAAAGTCCCTGTGAAGATAGAAAAACATATTGTGTGTGTGTGTGTGTGGTAAGATGTGTAAGAGCAAAATCCTTCAGTGTCTGGGTTTCTCTGCACAGTATAATAAGGTGTTGAATTCTGTTGGCAAAAAAACAAAATCTACATCCATGATCTGACAACATGCTTGCAGGTGGATGAAATTACAACCCACACACCTGGTTCACATTGATGGGAGCTCCAGGGCAACGTGGGCGCGCTGTAACAACAAAAAGAGGCAGATGCAGTGTCCTGGAATGAGCTGTAAATTACCTTCTTGCCTCCCTGCAGGTGTCCATGATTTGGTCAGTTGGTCAGCCTGCAGATAGATGGATGTATGGCATAAAGGAGAATGGAGAAAGCACCAAGCAAGCATGACATTTGAGACGTTCAAACAAAAGCCTGAAGACAAATGAACAGCTTGGGACCGTGGGTGTGTATGGTGAGAGAGAAGCAGTGACGGCCAATGATTAAGATTCATTGCTCTTCTCTTGCTGCTATCCATCTCTACTAAAATGTGCAGACATCACTGAATACCTGTGCCACCAAGTTGGTTATGAGTATTTTTTGTGTGGGTGCAGATGTCAACGAAGATCAATGATGGAAAGCTAAACTGAAGCAGAAAAAAAAGAAAACTGGTAATTCAGGAAAACATTTGAGATAATTGCCTGTGTAGCATTTTAGACGTAGGTGCAAAATGCCCGGTTCACACAGTGCACAGTGTCTGTGAAAGCAAGTGAACAAGACAGCAGCTGGATCATTTGTATAAGGGCTATCTGTACAAATGCTTTACTTTGGTTGATCCAAATCCCTGGAGCTAATGGAGACAGTTATTCAGCCTGAACTATGTAAAGTCAGATAATAAACCTTTGTAATTTGGATACATTTCTACTTAAACTTTCTAAATAAATGTGGCTTCATTTCCAGCAGTTGACAGCAGTTGATGTGAAAGTGCTGTGGGGCCAAGCAGTGGCACCCGATTGATGTGAAGTGACTGTAGGACTACTGTGAGATTAAGCACGAAGCAGTGGGGGCAATTTTAATAACCCTGAATCTCCCTAATACCTCATTTTTGCCATCTTGGTGACATTGTGGCTTAGGGGATATTTGAGATGAATTCACAAGAAAAGAAACCAGAGTCTCTGCTCTCTGCTTGTTTTTGTTTTCATCTGAAACATTGAGACCAGAACAACAGGTGGACCTAAGATCTCCAAACTTGTGTGCAGCAAAAGAACGGGTTAAGTAGACATCGGTTTTGGCATTGTTTAATAAAAGGTGCTCTTTCTCCATATTGCCCTGGGCTGTTCTTCAGCAGAGGCAGAGCAGGCAGGACAAAAGGGAGAGACAGGAACATCTGGGGAAGCAAAAAGTGTACAAGCATTCCAGGCTTGTACTTTTAAATGTTCAAGTTTATAATGCTGAAAGGTAACTGTTAAAGATAACTGTCCTCCAAACCAGAACAAGTCTAGGAAATAATCAAACAATATGTTAAACGGATGTGGTGCAGCCAAAATAGGTCCAGTTTTTCTGAAAGTGAAGCAATCAGTCTGAATATTTCTCTTGCTTGGAGCTGCAGAGCAGAGTTACTGTGGGTTATGCAGACACATTTATACTTTAGTGCATTAAAAAACGGAACACAGTGTGACTCCTTTATTTGTCACCATCTCCTGTTTCATCGTCCCCACTGGCAAATTGAAATTACTCAAATAAAGTAGTGGCAAAACATTTCCAAATTTTCTTATTCTTTGCCTATGAAAACATTGCATTGCTTTAATCTTTTCTTCAGTGATAATGAAAAGTGTGCCAGGCATTTGCATTAGTGATACCTGCGAGTTAATACTTATTTACATAAATATGTTTAATTCAGGCTGCCACACAGTCCAACAGTCACTTGAACTTTCTCCTTCCTTGTAATTTTAATAATAAACTGCTTTTCATTATGTTTAAAGTAACCGAAGAATGTTAGAAAACCAGTTAGCTATGACTGATACACACAAGTTTTAGCTTGTTACCGTGAAATACAACTATATCACTGGAACAGTTGATTATTGTACAAACCTTTGACTGGTTTAAAAGACAGATCTACAAAATTTTGAGAAGTTTTGAACTAAAGAGTCAACAGTTGCTGTGTTTTTTTAGTTTTGGTTGAATATGACCGATGATGAGGTCATATACTGAAAATTTAGCATTACCAATAAATAAAAATGTTTCAAGATAAGAACATCCACCATTTTAGGTTCATGAGCACATCAACCAAACTCTGTGTACATTGATGTGCTTTTCTTCAAACTTAATAAATAATGTAGAGGATGTGTCTGAACTCATGAACTGAAATATTATTGTAATTCCTTTGTTTTCTGTTGGGTTTAAAACTCCTTCAAAGAACCAACTTCTTCCTTGTATGTAGTAGAGTTCTGTAAAAAAAAAAAGAAAATCTAAATTGAGTAACCAGGTAAAACCTCAAAGAAATTTGAAAATCAGTATTCAGGGGTATCCTGAGCTTTGCTTTTCTTGTTGTTTTCAACAAGACAGAGACTACACTTTTAAGGAACCAGTCTTTCTTTTTGTCTTGTGGTTTCTATCAGTAGTTCTACAGGCTTGCTGAAGACCATTCAGGTATTTACTGAGCACTTTGAATACTTTTTCTGCCAGAGAGTTGATTATAAACACTTCCAAAAATTATAGGCCTTGGAAACAAAATACAGACAAATGTGGGATGACTGAAGTTGTGGTATTTGTACTCTATGTAGATTGCACCAGTTTACTGAGATGTTGTTTGATGTCCAGTGTTGTCATCTAGTTACCATGCATGCTCAGTTTTTTGCCTGCTCATTTTTTTTGGGACATTTGCACACAGACTCCTAGCTATTATCAGTTGTGTTGGTCATATCTGTATTTGTGATGGCAAAACACCCTCTATTAAAGTAGCTGGATTAGATTTATTCGTCATATGTAGTTAGTTTTGCACAGGTATGAAAGATGGATTGTTGTAGAGAAAAGAAATATCTCAGTTTATTAAAAACAATGTATTGATGTGGTTGTTTATTTTCACCCCATTCACAATAATTAAAACTAAGATAAAGGTACCTTATGGTCTTCAGGATCTCGAATAATTTACAAGCGTTGATGAATTGCAACACATTCGGAAATTTCAATGTGGTACCATGCCTCACTCAACTAATAGGTTTTATTTCCAGCTTCAATGGCTACCCTCCCATGGATAGCTATGAGACCTGAACTAGAATGTTTTCACCCAATCTCTGGGATCTACTTCATACTTGGAGCTTTTTGATCTGCAGCTTCAGTTTTAGCTTTCTTGTGAAATCTTTAGCTCAGGGGTGCCCAAAGTCAGTCCTCGAGGGCCGGCATCCTGCACGTTTTAGTTCTCTCCCTGGTGGTAGTAACTGTTTCAGCATGTCAATGTTCTTCTTAAGCATTCTAATGCCTAAGAAGGCCTAAGAAGGCCTAAGATCCAGGTGTGTTAAACCAGGGAGAGAACTAAAACATGCATGATGCCAGCTCTGGAGAACTGACTTTGGGCACTATTGCTTTAGCTGGTCTCATAGATATTAAGTATCCATCCACACACGCAACCTTTTTTGCAAATCTTCACATTTCATTAATTCCAAAGGGAACACTATGCTCAGTTGAGAGCAGTGCAACTAAGTCAATTTTCCATTGAGATCTTGAAGTGACTGTGTTGTTTTTCTTTTGATGCAGTTTTATTCTGGTTTATGTGCCCATGAAACATCTCTGTTTCCCCCCAAAAAGAACACAGCAATTTCCACGTCACATGGTTACCTCTTTACTATTTGATGGATGTCAAAATCTGTTTCATTAGTTATGGGGTAAGGTGCTCATGAATACCTATTAATTTTTAATTGTTCCTGAGGTTATGAAGGGTATCATCCAGATCAGCGATTACTCGTCTGCCTTTAATCTTCCCATGGCTTCTATTTTTCATAATTCATTAAAGCATTATGATGTGCTTCATTTTAACTAGCTGGCTGTCCTGGATTGAGCTCTGTGTTTAGTATGGATGGAGATTTACCACTTGTTACATCCTGGGTTTTAGGTCAGGAGAACGGCTCAGTGTGAAGTGGGATTAGAGAGTATTTTAGTATCTTTATTCTTTGATGTCCTGCTAGCACGAGGCTAGAAAAGTTCTTGAATTCTCAGCATGCACAGACATGGGGAGAGGAAGCAAAGGAAATGGGAATGTGAGCATGAGTTTAGTCAATATATTTTTGGATTCGAGGCTCTACAGGAAGTTGCCCTGTTTAACGACTGTCAGAGCAGCTCTATGCCTATTGTCCCTTGCTCCTCGCAAAGAAAGCATGCCACTATGGACCTTACCTTGTCAGGGGGAGGCATTGTAGTCATGCAGTTAGTATATTGCTCCAGATAATGTACATGTGCAAAAGAAAATGGCTAATGATATCAAAATTATTTATCATCATGACTTGTACAGATTGAAAAAAGAATCAATCTGTACAATCTGAATTTATTATTTCACTGAAACATTTATTTACAGCTTTCTGAATTCCATGTTTTATTAATGTTTTACTACCTTATAAGTATCTACTCATATTGCCTACATAGATAATTTGTTAGGTTCGTCCATGTGTGAGAGTGACATGGACGATCATTCTCAGAAGAAAGTTTTAAACGCTTTATCACAGAACAATGAATGTAATAATGGCTGGAATCTGGGTTCCTGGCAGTACTGAATGGTGCTCAAGAAGAGAGAGGGCTGTGGACGAAAATATTGGTGGTGAAGATTTGTAGGTAGAAATAAGAAGTCTTATTGAGTAGAGCGCCGGGGGGGGGAGCGAGAAGAAGTTTGGAGATGAGGCCTGGTGGAGAAGACACACCAATCTCAAACAGCGCCGAGTGAAAACTGTTGTAAGATTAAAATTCTGTACTTAGCTCGCTATAAAGGATCCAAAGCAGCTGGAAGTCCAAGAAGAAAGAGAATTTAGAACAATTCCCGTTTTCCACGAAGTTACACAAAGTCTGCCAACAAGCACTGCATACCTAAGAGACTAAAACACCAAATATCTTTATTTTCAAATCAGTCCATTACATTAAAGAAAGCATTCATAACAGATTAGCAGAATTACTTTAAGTACAAATCATTCTAAGAACTGAAACGCAAAAGACAACATTACATCGGGTTCAGTGGATTCTACTTTTTGTCTGCCTTGTTTGTTTTTATGCATTTTGTTATGTTGTTTAGAGCAGTGCAAAAGTATTACAAAACATTAATTGAATAGTTATTTGTTGACACGTGTGCAGCAGTAAAATCAAATGATCACAATGAAGCTTTCTTCCTTTCCTTTCCTTTTCCTGTATTTTATTCTTTTTTAACAAATGAATAATGGCACATTTATTCACTACAATAAATTTCTTTAAGATTTTGTCTTCAGGCTTTTTTAGATACAAATGCAACAAATACATAATTATACTTTTTTTCTGCCTTTAACTAAAGTTAGTTGAGGCTTTCATTGCAAATATAGGATTTAGACCATAAATGTCACTCTTTTCTGTCCACCTGCAGGCTAAACATATTCATAACTTGGCAGCTGAATTCCTTTATAGATTTTCTATACCTGTACCCTCTTTTATACTGTGCTGCTCAGACAATTGACTTATTAGCGCTCCTTACACTTGTAACCAATAGTCAGAGGATGTTTGTCTTATATTCACCTGAAACATGAGTCAAAATTGTCTATTTTGTCAAAGCTATCCCTGAATCTATCTAATGTATTAAACCATTATTGCTTGCTGCATTATTTTGTGTGAAACTCCAGCTTTTTAAAGCCTGTGGAAGTACTCTTACTAAAAATATAAGGAACAGTTTATCAGTTTGAGGAAAAGTGCTTATTTTCAACAAATGCACTGTGAACGTCGATATGTCCTTTGTGTCTGCAGGTGTCTGTCTGTGTCCATGCCTGGCTGACACTGCCTTGTTTTCTCTGTAGCTGTCTCTGTGGATGATTAGGTCAGACTAAGCACCACCAGGTCAGGGATGATTGGCACTTCACTGTTTGCCTCTTCCATTTGCCAGCTGCCCCGTGTCACACCTAATCAGCTGTAATCAGCCTAGGTGGAAAAGTCAAACTTTTCACATTACAACATATGTGATGTGACATGGTCTATGTGTGCAGAAAGCAGCACATAAATTAAGAAGCTGCATCTGTTCAGTTCCAAATAGTTCTTTCTTTTGCACTTCGACATTGATGTTTCAGTGACAAGTAAAATGTCACTGAACACCTAGTATTTGTAAGCACATAATTATTTAATGCACTTGCTTGAAAGAAGACACCAGAGACATCACATATAACATTTCAGAAGTTTAAAACAGATTTAAAGGGGCAGTATTACATAAAATCTACTTTTTTGAGCTTTACGTCATGTTATAATATGATTCCCTCCTCAAGAACATAGTTGGAGTGTTGCCAGGATTCTTTCCTGCATGTTTGAGAAATCCTTTACTCTCCCATGGCAACCAGTTAGCTGTGCAAAACGCCTTAGTGGACCTTGCCCCGCCTTCGAGACACAGCTCCTCATTGGAGATGCAGTTTCAAAGCTTCCATGCTTCTGCCTCACAGAGCTCTCTTCGCCCTTGATCCCCCACTACTCTGCTCCTTCAGATTAGTTGGCAGCAATTAGCAAGCGCTGGAGGAATTGTGTATCTGCTGAGATCATATGAGCTACTTCTCAGTGGAAGTCTGGTAAAAACGTTGTTAAAGGGTTAATAGAGGAGCAATGTTGTGATGACTTCATGAAGGTGGAGTTTTAGAAAGAGCAGGAGTTTTTAAAGAGACAGAACCCCAGTTAAAAGGTGATAATAAGTCCTCAACAACTGGTGTCCTGCATGTTGTGGATTTTAGGTTTTGCCATGAACTAAATGTTTATACCATTAGCATGCCTCTGCAGAACCACACAGGCAGAAAAGTTCATTCAGACATTTGAATTAGATCTTTTGGAACAAGGACACAACTAAGCTCTGCAGCAGATCCACCCTCGATGGCTGGAGCTGTTCCAACACCTCCAGTGCCTTAGTTTGTTCACGCACTAGACAATATTTAGCCTCTTTTTTTTAAGGGAAATGTAATTACAAAAATTTGACCTCTGATAATATTAACTGAGAAATGAAAACAGCGAACACCCATGCTGTCTTGTTTTCTTCGGTACTAGAAGACAGCATTCACACTTGCACAAACATATCCATCACTACCACTTTTTAAACCAGCAGTCTATAAATGCCCCTTTTAGATAAAAAAAAAAAAAAAAAGCCTCAGGAAAAGTTGCAGGCAGTTTTTCTTCTTCCCATCTGTCCATCTCTTCCTTTGCCTCTCCTCCCCTTTCTCCTTTGTCCCTTATTGTCTATCTGCTGTAGTCATTTCTGCAGCATTAATCTTCCAACCAATGAATTGAGGCTCCTGACTCTATCACTCCTATTATCGACTGCAGCCGTCTCTTATTTATGTTCCATTTTGTTCTCTCTTCCTCACTCAGCCTTTTCCCTGTTATTTTATTGACCAGCATGTTATTTCTTACATGAATAATGCAAACGGGGGAACAAAAATAGTTCCACCCCCTTCTTTCTCCTTCCTGAGATTTGTTCTGTGGTAACTCAACTGAATGCATCGGTGCTGCTTTCTATTTAGTTGGCACGATTATCGAGTTAAAGGGAATAAGAATTTGGTCGTGCTTACTGAAATAGGGCAGAGCAGCTGAGAATGAGATCAGGGTGCCAGTTCATTCAACCTCTCAGTGTTCATGTTCAGGATCTCAAAGGTGGTTCCCAGGACAATCCGTTTCATTAGCTAACACCCAGAGCAGCCGCTCCAACATATGGCAGCAGTCTGTAGGCAAAAAATTCAATTTCAGTTTCCTGCAGTGTTTGCTGATGTGTCATTGCTAGACTTGCTGTAATTACATTGGTTTGGTTTTGTCCCACAATTTTATGTAAAAACAAAAGACTAAATGCCAATTTCACCCAATTGTTGTTGATTAGTTTTTGTAAACATTCTTTTCTCTCTGTCCAAAGGGATCCTTTGACGTTTTTCAGTGAAAATGTGGTTGAGAAGTTATCAGGTGTCAGAATGTGAATTGTTTTCTTCAGAGTAAAGTTGTGCCCTTCATGAGCAAACCAAATCTGTTCAGTGGATAATTAAAATGACAAAATGACTATTGGAGATGCATGTTATTGTCATTATTGTTCTGAGCAACTATTTAGTGATTGTTTTTCACACAGGTGTAAATAGAAGTTCTTCTGAATGAGACAAAGAAGTTAAAAAAAAAAAAAAAAGTCATGTGTGAGCCAAAGCCGACTTAGCAGTTTCTTGCCGATGACAAAAAATTGTAAAGCAAAGTGCAAATTTGCCGGAAAAAACATCTATGGATTTAAATTTCAGGACATAAGAAATATAAGTGGCTATTTTTTCAATGAGTCTTTGAAAGGGACAGATCCAAAAGATTAATCTCCCTTCAAATAGGCCTGAATCCCATCTCATCCCATCCCATTTGGGTGGCATTTTTACAGACAAATAAAATCTTTAACAAAATATTAGCTACAACACAAATAACTGCTTGTTCATTAACCAGGTTTCTGCATTCTTCCTAATTTTGTGGTGAGTACATCTACAAAAATTCAGCAATTTCCTTCCATCCTTCAGATGGTTCAGAGTTCTGGGTCACCTTTCATGCCCTCTTCTCTTAATCTGATTCCAAATGTCTGCTGTGAGATTTAGGTCTAAAATCTGAGGTGGCATTCAACACAAAGGGATTTAGTGTCAGTCGCATGTTTTGGCTCATTACCCTCTAAAATGACTTAACGGCAACCTGTTTTCCAGGAGTATTTTCCTTGCAGACCAAACTGATGGTTGATTGAAAGAACAATATATGAACCTTTAAACAACAAAAAGCTGTTTATGATTAACTTGAAAATGGGAAATATATTATTCCTTAATGATTTTGCATCCTCACGAGATTAATGATTGGAGTGTAGTAAAGATGAGATTATAAGTGGCTGAACACAGTGTTGTTTAGAATATTTAAGGTATTTAAGGGTGAATGTATTCACACCATAATGCAGAATAACCGCTGAATAGATTAAATTTTATCGGAAGATATTCTGATTAGCTAGTTATTTCCTTTTTTCAAAATGGATACAATGCAAAGAGCTCAGACAAAAATAAATTTTTAAATCAAGCAGATTTTTAAAACCTTTATATTACAGAAAATCACTAATTTATATTTAAGGAAAACAAAAATATAGATATACATTTAAAAATATGGATGCATAGCACATTTATATTGTTACATTGTTAGTTTAATTATTTTCTCTTGTGCATATGCTGCAAATTCAAGACTTGAAAATTACTTTTTAGATAAAATTAAACACATGAATTTAAGATCGTTTTTATGATCAACATATTTATTACTGTTGGTGTCTCTGTTACATTTGCTGTTTGAACTATTTTCTAATTTTTTGCCAGATATTTTAATCTGAGTTTGTGTTTCATCTAGATCTGTTTCCATTCATTCAGCGCGACCAACACGATATGTACTTTATAGAGGATTTAACTGATTTTTTTCAGAAACAATTTCATTAGTTGATTAGAAATTCAAACAAATCTGCATGTACTAATTAAAAAACAAACAAACAAAAAAACTTAACCCCAGAAAACATGTTGAATTAATTGTTTGAGTATTAACACCAAAAATAAATGTGCTTGTTTTGTTTTTGTATAAAAAGGTGATCAAGCCCAGTTCTAGACATTTTGCTCTATGTAAAAATGGTGCATTTAACACTTAGAATGATGAAATCTGTTTTTTTTTTTGCAAAGTTAGAGAAGATGATGCAACACTGCAGTGAATGGTATCATGGTTAAAACTTTTAGATGTTTCCTGCATAAAATTGAAGCTGCTTCGCATGAAAAGTCTCCCAGGACAACTGATTTTACCACAAAATCTTTAAGACATTTTTGGAACTATTGTCACGTTTCATATGTCTGCCGTCACAAAGAAGATATTCATCTGGCAGGGGGAGCATGTTTGAAAAACTCCTTTGTTGTCTACATATAACACAAGTGCAAAGTCGGACTATCCCTGCTAGCAAACAGGCAAATACCTGAGGCATGTTCTTATTTCCTGAGCTCATTTGTTGCACGTCATGTCATTTTATGCAAGCATTTCTTTATTATTTCCAATTTTTTTTTGCTGTTTTTTTTTTACAACCCAACTAACTGAATTGCTTTCAGTCAAGTATACATATTTTAATTTTTTGATTTCAAACATTTTAAAAGTTATGCCATCATTTCAGGTGTCCTGAATAAACACAAGTCATCTACTTTGAAATGACCTTTTATTATTATTTTATTATTCTTTGAGGCTACAGTTTGCCTAGTGTTAATTAAAGAACATACCATTCTTCTTACAATGTTAGTCTAAAGGCATGCGTGTATAAAAATATTTTTAAGTATACCAGTTTTGTTTGTCCGCTGTGCAGCTGTCATTCAGAGAAATTGTACCTTTCAATGTTTAACAACATATCTTGAAAACTGAAAGTTCATCTTTGTCGGTGATTTCTCATCCCACCTGGTGGGCTGCAGGGCTGGTAACACTTCAGACAGCTTTGTGGTCTCTGACTTGAAGCAGACTATGTTGTGTGTGACTGAGAAGTTGTAAAGAGACTGACTCTCCAGTCATTTTAGCCAGCAGAATTTCTTGCACAACATTTTTTGTGCTGCTGTAAAATATCACTGTCAATCTTTATGTTTTACATTATTGCACCACTGGGCATATTTGTGGTCTTTTAAATTTGTCACTGCTCATTTGTCTTGTGCTATATTTCTTCTGTACTTACTTTTGTGCTCATTTTCTCCTTCACTTTCCATCTTATCTCATTATCTCACCCGTCTCCCCATGTGGCTGAGTTGCTTTATAGATAGATTGTAAATTATTCTCTAAAACTGTATTATGGCCTGTTCTACAGTATCACATAGACTGAAGATGTTTAACGTGGTGTTAATGTTCTGCTAAATTTAGTATTAAAATTTTCTAATGGAAATTATGACCTGTATGTTTAAGTGTCGCAGTGTGAACATAATACGAGGGTGTAAATGGCTTTGTAAGGATGAGATTTATTGTAAAGTACTTGGTAAAACATTTACATTAAATGAATATTATGCATTTTTTGTTATTTTAACTCTTGTGTGATCCTAACATACCGTTTACTCCTTTTGTCCTGAAGGTCTAAAATGACCCACCCTAACAAAAATTAACCCCAAACTGCCTACCCGTGTGCGAATGGATAAATGTGACTCTAGTGTAAAACACTTTGAGTGGTCAAAATGACTGGAAAAAAGCTATATAAGTTCAGTCAATCCATTCAAATAAATATTCTTTGATTTATTATTTAGTCTTTGTTGAATTTGCATCAGGCTCAGAACTGTTTAAATCACACTTCTCTCTTCCGAACTAGCAAATTGCAGGTGTGGAATTCTGATGTAGAAACTTCAGTATCGGGTCAAAACACCAGCTAGTCCATTCACCTTGTGCACTGTATAACCTTCTGTTTTGGGGAAGGTTCCATTATATTTACAGCAACAAAATAAAAGTTGAGAGAGTCAGCTGAAAGGACAGCATCTTATTCTCACCTGTACCCTTTTGGCTGTGTCTCACACTAGGCTGAGTGAAGAAAGCGCATATTAATTAAACACTGCCTTCTTTCTTACCCTTTTTTCTCTGCCTGACACTCCCTGCTTGTAAAGTTGGCTGTGTATGCTTTATAGAACAGATTAATTAGGCTCATTGGTATTCTAAGACGCAACTTCTAGTTGTTTCTTGGGGCAAGGATCAGCAGTGTCATAAATTTGAACTGTAAACAAGAGGAGTGTGGAAAGTAACTAATGAGCAGCCAGCTCCTGCTACAGTGAGGTGTTTGGCTGCTTGGATTGATGGATTCTTGTGACATGATGTCACGTAATGGACAGAAGGTCCATCGCTCAGTTCTTTGCAGCTAAACAACGCTCCCTGTGAGTGCTCACATCTGAAACAGCTTATTTTAGTTAATTGTTCCAGTTCTTCACTTTTATGGCTATGATGCACTGCTCACTTAACAAATAAATGTTTACTGTGTAGCAACTAATTTGTCATTCCACTTGAGTAAAAGTCAAAAAGGTAAATGGGACTGTAAACACATGATAAATAAGCAGTCTTATCAGTATGACTGATATTCCCTCTTTGCCTCGGTGCAGGGCTCCATTTATTATTCAGTCTGACGGGCCCCAGTTAGCATCAACTTTCATTTTCAGTGAAACATGATTGCAAAGTTCTAGGCCTCATGCCAGATAAATTAAGATTTTCTTTTGAAGAAGAGGAGATTGCAACTCCAAAGTAATGACTCCTTTTAAAAGAAATAAGGCTTAATCTATGTGAAGTGTATCGTGTGCAATGTCAACATGTAGTCAAAGTTTTAAGTCAATGCACATTACACCGGAGAAAGAGATGCAGCTGATAAGGGATGAAGTGCAACCTTGGGTCAATAAGCGAACTGTACCTTTAGAATTGCATCGATAAGCAGACTGGAGTTGGATCAGGCTGAGGCAGCATTTTGAAGCCGTTGGCCCTAATAAACGAGTGCTTGTTCTCTCTGGGTAACCTATTATTTCTAAAAGATTTTCTCCCTAAGCTGAAGTCGGTTTGCATAGACTGAGAAATCTATGTGGATAATGTGTAGCCATCATTCAAACTGTCACGAACGTGTTCTGATTGTTAAAGTTGAAAACTGGGCTCTGCAACCCGAAGGTTTGCAGCTTCCAGTTTGCTCAGTGACAGAAAGCGTTGCAGCACTAAAGCTTGTTAATTTTATGACAGTGAAATCCCTCTTGTGTAATATTTTCCAATACACTGAGTAATAAACACAGTTTGGCTTATAATTATAACTCCTTTTAGTGAAAAAGCTACATATACTCCAGCTTGAAATTAGAAATGTAATTTTTATTTTTCGTAAATATTGTTCAGAATACAAGGTGAAGTGGTTGTAGTTCCTAATGTCAGTGTCAGCATATGCAGTGATGTTGTGGCTACAGCAGTAGTTGCCTGTTCTTGACATGTGAGCCATGGGCATCAGACTAGATTGATCATCAGATAATTTGAAGGAGGAGTGACAATAACAAGCTGGCAGAGTAAGACAAGTTTTGCACCTGTTGTACAATCTTTTCAAGCAAATGAAATAAAAAAAAAAAGAAAGATCTCCACGAGTGGCATAATCAAGTCCTTTACTCTGGGTGGAATAGGGATCCCAGCAGGGAACAATTTTACACGTTTCTAAATTGTTTGTATATTCTGGTTTATTTAAGAAAGTTATTTTATTTTTAGGTTGTAGTTCAGATGCAAAGGGAGAGAAGGAGGAAAAGTTGCACACAGATAGGTTTATAATACAATCGCACTGGTCACACAACTTTAGACTTCAGAGTCTCTGTGTGATTAGCTAGCAGAGGTCAGAAAAATAGCTGATATTGTTTTTGGCTCTCTCACACAGATTAACATTATTATGCAGGATGGCACACTCTGTGTTACACAACACTCTGTAAAGCCTTTCAAATGCATCCTTTTATTCTGCCATGAGGCATATATAAATACTGACGGTGTTTGTTTCCGGACATCAAGG
Organism: Poeciliopsis retropinna; assembly: GCA_010277075.1. Classification (NCBI taxonomy): domain Eukaryota; kingdom Metazoa; phylum Chordata; class Actinopteri; order Cyprinodontiformes; family Poeciliidae; genus Poeciliopsis; species Poeciliopsis retropinna. The sequence continues at coordinate 12,533,809 of VMRM01000005.1, forward strand.
TTTCTCCACCACCAAAACTGGTCGTAGTTGTGCAGAAACATTTGACATTTATTAGGGAATTTGCCAAATTGAAGAGAAAATCCATTATGGTAGCATTATGGTATTATGATTAGGAAAGATGAAACAAAAATGTGCCAAGAAGCAAGAGCATAGAAGCACCATTAAAACTGGAGCCCTAGTTTTAATGGTGCTCCATGAGTTTCTGGAGGAGTTTCTCCCTCATCCAGCAACATTTTAATGGTCAAATACAAATAATATAGATAATGAAAACCCTGAAGCAACCTAAAAAGAAATAATATTTAAAGTTGGGAATTAAACATATTTTACTCAAAAAAGATAGACTAGAACTTAGACTTTTTGCAGGTGATTGGCCAATTTGTTCAAGATGATGTAGAAAGAACTGATATATAAGGATGTGAAACTGCAGAAATATTTAGTGCAACATCATCTTAGCTTTTCTGCAAATGTGTCAAAAAATAGAATTTTTGCTGCAGGCATCGGGAGGCAGTCTCCCGCTGTTCAAACGCCTTGTGATTCATCTCATCTTTGTGTTTTTACTGACCACTAAGTCCTGTTTTCTTCCGTCTTTATTCTTTGCCTCTCTTGATGTCATACGAAACACCCACTGATGCAATATAAAGTTTTAGCTTTTATCGAGTGGATACGTGTGTGTGTGTGTGTTTGTGGTGAAGCTAGACTGTTTGTGTGCCTTTTGGTGCTCACAAACATCAGGCGCTTTGCGCTCCTCTGGTGGCAGACAGGAAGGGAGCCTCTTGTCACATTTTTTCATCATTACCTCCGTTGCCCTCCTTCATCTTTCTCCCTTGGAAGTTAAAAAAGTAATCAAAGGCTCGGAATCCGACAGCTCCTTTGCTTCCTCTCTGTCAAAATTTCTTTTTCCTCTCCTGAATTTATTGCAAACACTGGCACCTTCTGTACAAAAGCCTCTGTTTTTCAGGGGTGCTAAAAAGCTCAGTTGCTGGTCTCGGTGGAGGTGTTTTCTTGCTTCTGTTGACGTCTCTGCTAAATGGAGGATGCTCTGCCACTCACTTAACAGCTCTGTGACTTTGTTCCTTCCTCTGCGAGCCAGGCAGCCTTTTATCTTCTTGCAGCTGACTAAGAACTTGCCCTCCTCCACACTTCGACCCGCCTGTCGCATCATCCCAGCATTAACATGGACATGCTGCTTAGCAGACCACAGAGAAGGGAGCCCAGCAGCTCCCTGGCTGGAGAGTCAGACCAAATCCCGGATCAGGAGGAGAGTGCAGGCTTCTTGGAGAGCGGGTCTTGGCTGGATGGGTGAAGAATGTTGGCCATTAGAGCTTTGGCAAATCAAGTGCCGGATTATGAGTAAATGATGAAAAGGAAAAAAAAAAAACTGCAGGGTGTTAATAGTTGCCTTCTGGGGATATAATCCCATGTTTTTTTTTGTTTGTTTTTTTTGGCTTGCTTTTTTGCTGCGTGTCTGTCTATGTATGAGCGTGTGTGTGTTCACATGCTTCCATCATCATTCTCACTTTACGTTGCTTGAATTGACTTTAGAAAGTGCTTTGCCTTTACTTAATGATGTTATTATCTTTCATGTATGAGTTATGTAGCGTATGTTGAGGTCATGGTGGCAGTCGGATAGATCACACAGATTGATGCAAGCAGGCATGGACTTGTCTGCCCTGAGTTTAGGAAGCTCAGAATGATTCAGTTTGTCCTTAGTCTTTGCATAATGTTTTAACACAAAGTATAATGTGTTGTTTCTCTCCCTGTTTCTATAAAGGACGATGAGCCAATCATCGGAGGGGCTGACAGCAGAGATCAATCCCACATCCGAAAGTTTCTCAGTCAGAAGCAAAAGAAGTTACTATGGAAACCAGAGGTAAGCTTCTTATTTTGCTTTATTCATTTTGTAATATTGGTTAAAAAATTAATATTACTTTTACAACTTGCAGAAAAAGTTTATTAAAATTCTCAGCTTTCATTAAAAGTGCAAATTATTTACCATCATTTGGTAAATAATGAAGTCATTATTTACCAAATGATGACTTCATGACAACAGTCGTAAACATTCATAAAATCTCTTTCATCGTCATTACAAACGTGTTAAATCATGATACGTTTGTCTTGACTTAACAAGACTAACGTGACTTAACAAGTCAAGACAATGTCATCATTCATCGCCATGTTAGTTTTATGCACACGCCATCAAATAAAGTGTTACAGATTGATCTAACGTAGTACTTGGAATACTAAACTGTATCTTAACTAAATGTGGGAAAGTTCACAAAGTAAAAGCAATTTTTTAAGCAACACCTCATGATACGTCAGTTTCATAGATAATAAGCCATTTATAACTACAAACACAAGGACAGCAATCTTTTCTCAATGATTAATAATCATCAGGCAAGTTCTGGTATTGTGTAAAATACCAATTATTGTTTAAAATGATTATCACAACAATAATTTTTCAGTTTTTTTCTCCTTATGAACCAGTTGATGTATGAGTAGAGACTGCAATCTAAATTGGAAATATATTTGTTCTGTTTTAATTGATAAATGATGGTATGATAATATTTAAACTAAACATTAGACAGGCTATTCTCAAAAGTAATAACTAAATTTCAAGTCCAATGTGATTGGAGCATATTTTTTTCAGCTCACTTTCTAATGTAGTCAGCACACCTGCTGCAACAAAGGGAACAGGAGACAGGCCAATTAAGCAACAGATTAGTAAGAAGAAAACCAGATCTTGATTTGTCACATGCTCAGCCAAGGTTAATTAAAGACGTGAGGCACATACTCGGTGTGTCTCAAAACCAGATCCGTAAAATCAGATTTATGAATCCCTTTGTACCTAATGTGAAGCTCAACAATCTGTGCAAAACAATTCTGTGTGTGGTTCTGGGAAAGCAGCAGTCACACTTCATATAATAATGCTTAAATAATTTTCTGTTGCCTGTTCTCTTCTCAGTGGAGTATTATCTTCTAAGACATTGTAATTTTTCTGAACCCCCCGCACCCCTTCACAACAATCTTTTCTTTTTTTTTATTTTATGAAACTTGTATTACAAAAGTAGGCAAAAACAGCAGAAACTCAATAACTTAATAACTCATTTTCTCAGATGTACTTCTCACTGTTTTCAGAGATTAACCACTATGTCGTTTACATTTCATGCAACACGGCAGACACAAAATTACTGTTCTGCTTCACATCAATGAAGTACATTCAAAAGCCTTGTTCCTATTGCTTCCAGATTGCTGCACATTATTTTATTTCCTGTCTTTATTTCAATTGTATTTACAAAAAGAGAATTCACTTTGAAATACAACAGCCAGAGTAGGATGAAAGTCAAACATCTCTCTAAAGTGTTGAGCATACTGAGTATAAAAACAGAGCAAATTAAACTCGACTTTAACGCAGAATCACAGCTTGCCTCTTTTATTTCCCTTCTCCTTTTTTGTTCTTCCATTTAGTTTGTGAAAACCACAGGAGATTCTTGTAGACAAAGAGTTGCATATGCTTTCGCTGACCAACAATATTGTCTTATTTATCATGTGCATTGTAAAAGCAAAGCAGTCTTCTAAGGGAAATAAATGCTGCAGCATATAAACTATCACATTTTATATAATGCAGGGCAGCTTTCTTTGTTGGAGTCAACAGCTGTGCAGGTTCCAAGTTCCAAGTCTACAGTCATGAAAAAAGTATAATTGCTAGTATATAGTTTTATGTATCAGGAACTCAAATAAACAATTGCACATAGACAAAGCACCTCTAAGGTCTATGAACTATATATGCAATGAGCCACACTTTCTATTAAGCTTTAAAAGAAATATTGATCACCGGTGCTTTAGGCTTTTTTTTTTTTTAAACTTGGCTACATTAGCTTTGTGAAAGGTAAAGTTTAATTATTTTCAGGTTTGCAGTATTCTATTATGTGTTAGCACAGTCACAAGGATGAACTAAGCCGTTAGTGTCAGGATGCAGTTGTTGCTGCCATTCAATCTGTGACGTTTATTTAGCTTTTGACTGCGGTCTAAGACATGTTCACCCCTACTATTCCTCCTGCATGAATGCGACATCTGATTTAACAACTAGAGGTTACTTCTCATCTGTTGATCTGTTACTTTTCATTTGTACATTGGTAGGATGTGTCGTATTTAGGAAAAATCACATTTAAAAGTGGGTACTGCAGCTTCAGTCGGGTAAGGGGAATTTGGACTGAGAGAGGCAAAAAAATCAAACAAATAAAAAAAAAATAATCAAGATTTATTCATAGTGGTCACAGTTTATTTTAATAAACTGCCGTTTGAGCATCAAAACCATTGCCATAAATACCTTCCCTCTAGAATTTATATTTCCAATATATTTTTTTAATAGTTGTAGAATTCACATCTCGCCTGTTGTGGCAAAGGAACAAACATTCATTGGCACCCCAATGTTCTGCAGCCGCAAACAATAACTTTAAATTTTTGTCACAATATCTGCATTCTGAAACCAGTTCAAAATGTTTCCAAATTCAAAGAAAATGTGTAAAATTAATAAATGTTCAATCAGTTAAGTTGCACCGAGTCCCTAATTTCTTTGACAAATTTTCTTTCTCTGCCTTTACAAGTAGCTAAGGGCATAAATTCTATGAATTTAAATTTTTTAGATATTTAACAGGAACACAAAATATTAAATTTAGCAAAGATTATATTAAGATGGGTAAAAAAATAATCCTGAGAAATGTTCTGCAATCTCAAGAGAACAGATTTTCCCCCTTCAAAGCTTCACCCCAATTGTTTTGGCTTGATTGAAAAGTACCAACTCCCAACTAGAGCTGTTTTCTGGAATAAAATTCTTTTTACTGTTCCATATTGTGGAAACTCTGTTATTGCAAAAGAAAAATAAAAGTCAAAATGGTATTTATTTTTCGTTTACTTAAAGTCAGAATGAGATGTTCTCTTTTCTTTGTTTGATGACTTCATTATAATGCTCTACCACAACCAGTGGACTCACTCAGAGAGGACAAAGGATTAGTGCTGATACTCTGCTTTGTGTCGTCGATCAAGGTCACCGACATATCATGAGCACTGAGATGAGATGAAATCTAGAGTGGAAGCTGCTGGCTGGCTTTTTAAACGGTCCAACAGTAGACGCAGACAAAGGTGAAACAGTGACTTTCTGTCATTCCAGACAGGGATTTGGCAAATTCAACCAATTCATTAAGCAAGATGCAGAGAAAAAGTGATATTAAAAGAAAAAGTAAGTAGATTTCATTATAAGAGCAATGCAAGTGTGAAGTAAATATTGAATAAAACTGAAGCGAGCACAAGCAGAGATCAATAAATACATTGACAGACGTACCAGGGCAAATATTTCTGTCCCGTAAGACCTACTGAAAAAGAAGTAACTTTATTTAATTATTTTTTTCTGATAATGATTTGAACAACCAGTTTTTTTTCTGTTAGGAGGGAAGTGAGGAGCATTTTGAAGCTCAACACAGACACATGACTCATATGGAAGCAACAGTCACTTTCGTCTCCCCAATCATGCAACCTGTGGTGTTTGATGTCTGATGTTTTTGTCTCTTATTCCCTTCTCATGCTAACTTAATGCAAGGTGTGAGGAGGTCTGATATTTTTATATCTCGACTATTCTGCCTGTCCAAACAAAAGACTATATGTCCAAGAAATGTAATGATTCATTCCCTTTTTCTTCTCCAGAAAATATGAGAATATGCGTCATGTTTCCCAGTGAGAGGAATCTAGTGCAGCCATCCTCACCTCCTTTATGCTACATCCTTGGCAGTACAGAGTCGAAGTGGTCGTGAGACAAATTGTGGATTACGTAAATCTTTGTCGCGGTGGTTGATGACAGTGAAATTTGTTTTCCTGTTCCTGTAAGACTGTGAATAGTCAGTCAATGTTATTCCAGAAAACTTTTTAAACTTATTTAAAAAAGTTTTCCTTTTGTCCGTGAACTTTTCTTTTTATTTTCTTACGGAGTGTGAATGCTCTCTATTCAAATGCACAGTTTGGTGCAAACATTTTTTTACCAAGTCTAAATGTTAGCTTTTTTTTTTTTTTTTTTTTTCAAAGAAACCTGGCTCTAATAAAACATTTTGGTAGGGTGTAGTCTTGATTTTTTTTTTTTTTCCCTTGGATTTTGGGTGCTTTCCTCCTCATTGTCAGTGTGATCCAGTCTTCACTACCATGACAGCAAATGTGCAAAGAGATAGAAGGCAGACAAGCTGATGGATTCAGGACAGCATCTGCAAGTCTCCTTTTTTGGAAAATAATAATCTTTCAGATGATTACCAATTGTATCCCAATTACATCAGAAACATTTTCTCTGCTGTTTGCAGGGAACATTGATTTCTTTAGCTTCATTGTGTGGCTTAATTTTGTTGACATTTGCATCTTTAACAGTTGTCAAATTTTGATTCAGGAGTGATTTGCATGGTTTCAGTCAACACCACATAAAATCAAGAAGTAAACAAAAATTGGTCAATTAGTGAACTGCAAATAAGTGAAAATTCAACCAAAACCTTAAAAGAACATTGTGAAAGCCAGGATAAAGCATTGATCTCACCTCATTTACAAGATTACATGAAATTTCGGTGAAGTATTTTGTCCTTTTAATATTTTTCCCATTCCTTCATTTAAGAAATTAGATTTTGTTCATTTTTAATAATGAACAGTTTACTAAAATGTAAACATTTTGAGTCAGCTGTACGAAATTTCTTTCTTAAAACAACTAAAGATGTGTCATACCCTTGTAGCTATTGCCTGGAATGTCATCTTTTATGTTTCCTTTCCTACTGGGACTCACAGTGTCAGCTCGTATGATAGCTCATCTGTGGATGCACCATGCCGCCATTTGTCTGTACCTCAGAGCCAGCAGGAGTGTAGCAGGCTGTGCCAGGTTTTGAGAAAGAGAGACAGACTCCTGGAGGAAAGAAAAGGAGAAAATAAGAAAAATAAATTTTCTGTTTGAATGCTGGTTAACGGTGAGACCAGATGGAGAGAGAGAGCAGATACTGGAGAACTGTGGAGATGAGCTCACACAAATTTGGAAGTGAGAAGGAATATCATAGACACATACAGTTTGTGATGCAGGTTTTTTTTTTCAAAATCCCTGGGGTTTCTTTTGTCTCCTACTTGTCCAATATATTGATTTTTGTAACTGAAGGATACATATTTGACCACAGTCATGTACAAGACAAGAGACACAATTATTTCAGAAAGACAGTATGCCTACTTTTAGTTACTGCAGAAATGACCAGCAATATTGGAGGGCTACACTTTAGATGTATGTTTTAAAATCTACTTTGTGTCTTCCATGTAGATTGGTCCCCTAACACTTTACCCACGATTCCAAATTTGTCGTGTTCCATGACAGACAAGCTGAAAGCTCAAGAGAATAAACCAGAGCAACCTTGTTGTTTGTCACTTTAGTGGTCTGGTGAAAGTCTCGCTCTCTCTTACTCTCTCACGGCCTGACAGGGGCGTGAATGAATCTGAACATTTTTCAGAAAATACATCTGTCTTTTTTATAGCTCTTTACATCTCCAGTCTTTCTCAGACTACAAATTTACTTTTGGCTCTTTTTCTCTTGGTAATAGTATCTACAGATCAGAGTGTTGGCAGCAGGGTGTCCTGGTAGTTTTATGGTATGTTCACTGATCAGAGTGAAGATTGTTTTATTGCTAACTGATCAGGTAGAAATCTATCTATTGGATCACTATCCGATTTCTTAATGCATGTCTCACTCAGACACATTCTTAAAAGCTACTCAAAAAATTCAACCAAACGTAGACTATTTGTTGCAAGAATATGCTTATGCCCCTGTCCCATAAACGGAATTGGGAGAAGGACTTTATAAAAGCAGATGTGGAATACTGACAGCTGAGCAGAAGAAGACTGAAGACAGAAGAAACTGACAGCATTTGACAGCTTACGAATGGAGAGATTAAAACAGAAAAATAGAAGCCAGGGGAAATAGAAGACAGTACAAGACATGATTGGGGATAGTGGGACTAAAGGCCTTAAGAGATACAATATAACAACAATAATGAGAGAAAACAAAATCTAATATTATTCTTAGGTTGAAGCAAAGACAATTAAACAGTCAAGGAAGATTGTTAAGTTACTATCACAGTGGTTGAGGAAAGAAATATTTCAGTATTACTCTCACTGATTTAGTTCACAAACAGAGACATCACTCTTACCCTGCTGTTCCTGTAAAAATTAGTCCATTATACACAAGTGCCCCCCAGCAGGAAGCTCAATTTACAGCCAGTAGCTCCAGGACTATACTGATGTATGTTTAAATGTATCTTGGAGCCTTTACTGTTTGGCAGCAGGAGCAGCAAGAAGGTGCCAGGGCATAAGAAGGTTTGATTTTAAAACCCATAGGAGGTCTATTAAAACATTTACATAAGCCATGCTTACGTAAGGATTGCAAGCCAAATCTTCACACATGCACAAACACAAATATATATACAGCTTTTGAAAAAATTAAGAGACCGCAAAATTATCAGTTCTCTGATTTTACTTTTTATAGGTTTATTCTTTGGTAAAATGAACATTGTTTTTTTATTCTTTGAATTCCAAGCAAAAATTTAGTATATATTTGCAGAAATGAGAAATGGTCAAAAAAAACAAAACAAAAGAGATGCAGTGCTTTCAGACCTCAAATAATGCAAAGAAAACAAGTTCATATTCATTTAGAAACAACATTATTAATGTTTTAACTCAAGAACTCTTGCAACATGGATTCACACATTGGTCAAAGTTTAGTTCTTCAGTTCACAGGACTGGATTTTTTTTTTTTTTTTGGATTGCTTTTAGAGAAATTACCTCTTCCTCTTTGAGTGATAAATTGTTTTAAAATAATTTTTGACTCATTGCTACTTGTGTAGATTCAGAGAGCATCTACACAAGTTTTTTGTTTTGTTTTATTTTTTATGTTTGTTTTGCAGTAGATACAAACATTTCGATCTAGACATGTTTATTTTTGGGCACAGAATCCTCTCTGAATAATTGGGTGGGTGTTCAGTTCCATGTTGTTTGTAATGCCCTATAATAGTTTGAACAAATAAATGTGGTGCCTTTAAGCAATAAGGAGATAAACCATATTATGATGTCACACATGGAAGCACAGTGTATGCATGTTTATTGTATTTTTTTCTTTGTGCTGGGTTGTCTTTTCCCTTCTCCAGACTGATTGATTTGACAGCTTCACACTTGTTGACTCTCTTGCCATCGGCACACACAAAAAGACTACTTTCAGCAATTGAAATGGTGCCAAGCTAGGGAAGCCAGCTTTAACTTTGATCCGCCAGAGCACCTCTCTGTGCCGTTCTGTTGTCGTTTCGTTGAGAGCCAGCTTTCTGTTCAAGCTCTGAGTGATGTCCTAAATGTCTGTGGCAGCATTATAGAGGCATCCCACTGAGCCTGTTGTCCCACATTAACATGATGCCATATGTGCAGAAGCGTGTTTTGATCGTCAAGTAAAAAAAAAAAAAAGCCATTTGTTAAATCACATCCGCCATGTCTTACAATGTTACATAAAATCGCACATTGGTTGAACTAAGCATGTTGCTACAAAGGTGTAAAAAGTACATCATTTCCAAATATTTTTATTTTGAGGATGACCAGACCTTTGTGCGCGCTGGAGGAAACTGTACCCCGAAGCAGACTGTTTTCACCATCTGTCCTTGCCATGTCTTCTGATTTCCCTCCATAATTCAGACAAATGTCAGACTGCAGGCTGGGGTTGACCTTTGACAAACTGCTCCAGACTCTCTGAGATCACATTTCCTCCTATTGCGCTTTATGAGCCCTTGTTGTTATTCAGGTCAGCAGTAACACTGGAACTTAAACATTACATTTTTCAAAGATATATTAATTTCAGGTGTTTGAGTGTTTATGCTCTTTGAATTTTCTTATCTTATTTTTTCTGGCATTACAGCCACAAACAGCAGAGTGTTTTATCTCATATTTTATTTGAGAAAGCAGCACAAAATAGCCCATAATCGTAAAATTGACTGAAAATCACGAATAGTGTTTTCTTTTACAATCAATTCTGAAAACTGTGGTGTTTTCAGTTTGGTGGTGTTGACTCCAATCAGTCAATGCAGTGCAGAACCGCTTTCTACTGCAGTTACAGCTGCGAGTCTTTTGTAAACGTCTTTCAGCTTTACGAATATAACTACCATTATTTTTGAAATTTCTTCTTATTTGTGGTCATTCTTCTCAAGCTCTGTCAGATTGGACAGTGTCTTTGAACAACAGCTAACAAATCCTGGCACAGATTCTTCACTGCATGGACAGGTTTATGATCGTTACTATGATGTTCTGGCTCTTGGTTTTTTAGTATCGTTGTCCTGCTGAAAGGGAAAACTTTGCCCCTTTTCAAGTCTCTTTCAGTGCCTACCAGATTTTCTTCAAGGATTGCCCTACTTTAACTTTTGCCCTCTTCCTATCAACTCTGATCAACTTCCCCAATCCACCTCAAAAAAATTACCTCCCAGGATGATGATGCCACTATCTTTCACTGTGGTGATGCCGTAATCAAGATAATGCACAGTTAATCCACAAATTGCATTTTGAGTCTAGGTTATGAAGTTCAGTATTGGTATTGTATGATCGGGGCACCTTCTTCCACATGTTATCTGTACAACCTGCAAGATTTGTGGCACATTGCTCCTTTCTCAGTCTCTAATGAGTTACCTGGTATTTATCTCCAGTAGCTGAAAGATTTGACCATCTTAGCTGCAGCTCTTCCTGTATTTCTAAAATCTTGTTGGCTCTTTTGTTTCCTTGCCTGTCAGTTTAGGTAGACGTTGATGTCTTTATTGGTTTGCAGCTCTGCCATACTGAGTCTTTTGATTATGGTGATGCTATTTGTTCACATTGAAATCCTCTGAGGCCTTTTTCAGATGAGCCGTTTATCCTGGGAATGAATTTCAAATTCAGTTTACTAATTATGTACATTCTATTCTGATGGCTATTTGTTACACTTGATTTAATTTATCCATTTTACAGTACTTAGTGCTGGTCTACCAACAAAATATGAACCAGTTTGAGCGTTCAGGACAATTTTGCAAGGTGCTGAGCTATACTGGGCAAAACGCAACAACCTAAGCAACAATCACAAAGCTGATATAACAAAATAAATCTCTTGTTTTATATGATGCAATGCCATTCATTGCTGCAGCATGTAGTAATCTGTTTGCTCTTTGTGTGTTTACAGTATAAGGGCCAGGCCAACCTACATGTGTTTGAGGACTGGTGCGGCTCCTCTATAGCCCAGCTCAGAAAGAACCTGCACTTCCCTCTTTATCCCCATGTAAGTATTGATATTTGAGCCTGTAAAATCAAAGGGTGTGTCCGTCTCAAGAGGGACGGATGTAGTTTACAGCATTACTGTACCCTACTCGCAAGAACTGATCAGGGCTGAGCTTAGTTTTCAGAATCTATTTGTATATGCATTACTTGAAAGATAAATTTTGGAATTTCTGAAAAGTAGAGGGATTTTTCTTGATTTATTGGATGACTTAAGTAGTGTAATTTCTGAACTTATGAGCACACTTGAATATAAGCCACACTCACTAACTTTGAAAAGAAAAAAAAAGTGTACATATATTGACCACACTTGTCTATAGGTTACAGGTATCCATACTATAGCATGAGCTATTTACAATTATTTTTATTATTTACAATGAAATATGAACTGAAAACAGAAATAAGTATCAAACAGTGCCTCTAACACGACTACTTATAGAAAAGAAAAGAAAATACAGTAGCTTGTCAGAAAAAGTCAATGATAACTTTCACTTACACTACCAAAGTCATCTTCTTCAGTGTCAGAATTGGACAGCCTGACACTTCTTCAGTCCCTCTGAAATAAAAGCTTTAGCAAAAGCCACAACTGTGCTTTCAAAGCGTGTAAAAACACAGTAATAGCATATGGGCTTCATTGCTTTTTACTGCTTTTAAAATGGATTTCTGGTTATTAGATACTGAATAAGAGTATGGGAAATACTTTTCTTTCCAGGCTTTTACATTCCCATTGACTGAATATTGTGTGTCCTTCTGCTTGTCTTTCCCTTCTTTGTTTTATCTTTCCCTCCTCTCCTATCTCCATTATCCACCCTTCTTTTGTGGTCTTCCTTCGTGCCTTCCTTGTGTCCATTAAAGTTTTTCCTACTGTCCTATATCCCGTCTGTTCTTTCTTTATTTGTTGCATCAATAGTTTTGGTTTCCTTCTAACACAGGCCCTCATCGCCATAGACTCAAAAAGGAAAAACAAAACAAACAAAAAAAAAAACGATCAAAGTAAAGCATTGTGTGTATTCTGTATGTGTTGTTTTCTCTTAAGACAACAGCAACACTTAGAAGCAAGAGAAGAGTTTAAAGCTTTCAGATTATTGTTCAGTACACAGTTCTGAGTATCTGCATTAGTTTTATGAAATGTCTCTTTTTCTTGCAGACAAGAACCACAGTAAAGAAGCTAGCCGTGGCTCCAAAGTGGAAAAACTATGGCTTGAGAATATTTGGTTTTCTTCACCCATACAAAGATGGTAACTAGCTTTTTTTATCTCAATCCCTAATATGAGGTTGAGAGCCTTGGAGCTTGTGTCCTTTATCAGAGCAGGCAATTTCCTCAGTCCTCTTAATCCAAACGCCTCCAAGCCACTAATGTAGTGGATATTCACATTTTCATCTTGGCTCAATGCCGAAATCTCACTGCTAAATCTCGTTGCGGTTCCCTCATGGTTCTGCCCTGAAACCCAGTTGCTATGGGAACTGAAAATCCCAAATGTCCAAGTGCCCTTACACAAATTGCCGAACTGAAGCTATTAATTAGATTACCATTCATTTTACACTCTCATACTGCTTTCACTAGTAGTATGGCTGTATTGAGCTGAAGCTGTGAAGGTCATGCTGTTTTCAGCAGCAAAGTGTGAGCTCTAACAAAGGATCTTCATCATTTACATCTTACCAAAGACACGTGCAAACTACGTAGATTTAAACAGGAAACATTTGCTGTGAACTTTAACCTAGATATATTTTTTATAATTCTTAATGCTTAAATGATATGTATAATATTGCCGTAGAGAATTTTGTGTAAATTCAATTTGTAATATCGACACATTAAACACAAAAAAATTAATAACCTTGTGTTTACAAAATATTGACAGGTCTTCTCTTCAAGAACATTACAGTAGTGATATTAAACTGCAAGTCCAGCTTCAGTAAAAACTTTTTGTAGAGTTTTATTCGAATGTGACATCTCTGTCGAAGGCAACAGGCAGTGGAAGCACCATACTTTTGATGTATTCTTACACCTGAAGCTATTTAAAATCGCTGCATTTGTCTGATTCTGTTATGTACTAATCGAGGGCCATCCAGATCTTTTTCCACTGTGAACCTCTTTGATCATGTCTTTCACCCTGCAGGTGATTTCCAGTTCTCCGTATCGTCTGATGATAACTCAGAGTTCTGGTTGAGCCCCGATGAGTGTCCTCTCAATGCCAGGCTGCTAGTTTATGTAGGACAGGTAAGCATACAATTGTGCTGCAGAGTTGTGCAATATCTCAATCCACAACTCTTACCTCACCCACACAGGACCCCCTCCCCCCTCTCCACCCATCCCCACACAACACACACATTAACCAATAATAAATGTATGCAGTGTGACTGCGAAAATACTTTTTTGTCTTATCTAAACATTTCAGACTCTCAGGTAAAATTGGATTTGAGACAAAGTTAGCATGACTTGATATATAAAAGAAAATTGCAAACGATAACTTATTTATTTAAGGGAAGAAACCTAACCAAGCCAACCTCGATCTACGTAGAAACACATTTGCCTGTCAAACTTAATAACTGCAGTGGATCAGTTCCTAATGAGATTTGGTGATCTTTCCCAGGAAAACTGGAAAACAATTCTCTTTGAGTTTTTATTGTGAGCTCATTTAGTCTGCTTTGCAAAACCAAAATATGGCTGCTCTCAGTTAATTAATGATATGTAAAAGGAGGGACTTTCACATTTGGCTCAGCGAGTTAGGAAAACTTTTTCTTTTCCATAACTGAAATCCTAATTTGAAAACTCCATTAGTTTTTGCAAAGTTTATCTGATATTAATATTTGTCTCATGCATAATTTAAGTTTAACAAAAAAAACCCCAAAAACAGAGCATGTTTGTAAGAGGGGAAATATTAATTTTACTGGCTTTAGGGTCCAACTATTGTGCAGATGTTTTTTCTTGCTTCTTATTAACAATCTACATTTTTGCAATCCTAGTTTTACAATGCATGGTTAGCATTGCTCAGGGACAAGCTTTTACTACAAAACATGTAATGAATTTCTTGAACTTCTAAATGTTGAGAGGTAAAACATTTTTTTCTGTGTATATCTTTGTAGTAGCACCCACAGTACAACATTTCAGCCAAGCTCATCATGATAAGAGTCATTATTATCTGATCTATTATTCAGGTGGAGAGTGACTCATGCCTTTCAATTGTGTGTAATTGATTCTGCTTTGTGTAAAATAGTAGATCAGACTTAGACAAGTGTCCTACACTTGTAGTTTCAGTGCTTAATCCTGACCAGTCATGAGCCTATATCATTCAGGAACTGATGTATAATGAGAGGCGTGACCTTTTTAGTAATCTTACACCCACTTCATCAAAATTGTGGCTATTACTTACCACCAACATGCTGCTCAGAACACAAGAGACTTAAATCGTGTTTTCCTTTTCCATCTGTCCTTAAGTTGTGCTGTGAGTGCAACTGAATGAATGCCAAACTGTTCTGCCTCTGCCTTCTGTAATTAGGTTGTTTTTATTTTTCATTTTTTTATTGAATGCCCCAGAAAGATTTAAAAAGGCTAGGATGCATGAGGTTGCACAAAGTTCAAACTGCATAACACTCGTGTGTATTTTAAGAGCAGAGATCCTGCTATAGTGCCATCTGTATTCCAACAGGATGTAAGATGTCAGTGAGTTCCATGGGAGCTGAGATTAATTAGCTGGCAGTGAATATTGATGTGACATTTAGCAGCGGAGAAATCATCTATCTGGCGGCAGACGAGCAGTGGTGTGGCCAGGAATCATTCATTTTGCCCGCTGGCTGACTGACAGACGTCAGCGCCGTTACTGTCTTTGGAGGCTTACTGCGTTTCACGGGTGAAAATCTAAATGTCCACTCCTTCCCTTGATATGTGACAGGAATGAATGTTTGAGCTCTTGGAGGGAAAAAGGCTTTCTACCAAGGTTGGAGGATATTGTCACAGAATAGACTTTAAGTCCTTCTGCTAGTTTATAAATCGCTCAACGGCTTAGCACCAAAATACATTAAAGGCTTGTTGTTATTGTTGTAGCAGCCTTCCAGACCACTCGGGTCTTCTGGTTCTAGGCCTTGCTGAACCCCAAGGACCTGAATCAAACCTGGAGAAGCATTTCCTTTAAGTTCCTTTCAATCAAGCCTAAATCTCACCTGTTTAGAGTGGCCTTTGATTAGTAGTAAGTAGAACATTGATCAACATATTTGATGTGTATTATTGATAATTTTGATGATGTCATTTGACAAAATGTAATGCTTCACAATTGGTGACTGTGTGTTTTTATGATATAAAACACTTTGAACTGCCTTGTTCCTGTAATGTGCTACACAAATGAACTTGACTTGATGTGGCTTGACTTATATATTATCCTAAAGCCTAATGATAGTAATAAAACCAAACATGGAGAAACAATGTTTGGTTGAAGCAATAGCTTCATGCACATTATTAAGTTGTGTCTTTGAACATTAACACACTTGGAAAGCAGAGATTCACTTATTTAAAAGGCAAGTTTAGTGCCAACCTAATTAAAAAAATTAAAAATTCTGCTCAGGTATGTAAACATACACGCATAACTGTGCGTTTATGCAACTATCTATCGACCGATGTAGATACATATATATATATATATATATATATATATATATATATATAATTTTTTATATAATATAATATTATCACAGATATACACAGATCTGTGTATATATATATATATATATATATATATATATATATATATAATATATATATATATATATATATATATATATATATATATATATTATATATCACAGATCTGTGTATATGTATATTCACAGATATGTGTACATACACATATCAGGATTTATTGCAACCGTACTGTCCTCTATTTCAGTTGTCACAGCCGTGCCATTCTCGATGCTGAACTTGCTATAAATGGAATGTGCTGCTATGAGATATTTATCTGTGACAGGGCGAAAAGATGGGGAGCTGAAGCGTTTCCGTGACGTTTCCATGGAGACCTCTGTCAGCATTTTGTATTGAGCTTACGTATCGTCTGGCGAAGATGACTGATCTCCCAGTGGGGCCCCTAAACACAAGCAGGAAAAGCTGAATTTAACTCATGGTTGCGATGGATTTGATTTTAAACACAGAAATAAAAGAGACTGTGCATGGGCACTCAAAGAAATTTTATTCTTGTTTTTTTTTTTTTTTTGTTCTTAAGACTATCTGTAAGTGTACCATGGCCAGATCTTTGGAACCGTGTTCTGCATATTAGGACACTCTACATAACTATTTTCAGATGTTATCGGTTTACACTCAGATGAACAGACATGTAATAAAGCTTTACATTAGTCATAACATGTAGCTAGATCCTACAGAGCTTTACACAGATTAAGATCCAGGCTCAAGTGAAATGAAAAGCTTTTTATTACATGCGAAAAGGCTATCACAGTGATTCAGTGGCTGAATAGGCTTTTCTGCGCATGTTTTGTGTGTGTTTGCAATGCAGCGTATGCCTTATAATTTATTTTCACCTGTATTATAAGCAAAGGATGAAACAGTCTATTATGTTTGTTCACTTTTCAGTCATGAAACAACTCCACTTCCAATTGAAAGCAAGACATTTATCACTAAAACCTTTTATTTGTGCTTAGCAGTTGGCTGCACAAATTATTGAGGGGATAAGTGAAAGTACATTTCTGTTGTTTCTTGAAAGGAAATAGAAATCAATTGAGTCAGTCGAAAAGAACAGTCTGAGCCCGGGCCATTACACGGAAATTTGTGGCAGCTTTATTGTCCAGCTTTGTATCTGATAATCTCACATTGCTGTCTGTCCTGTCTGCCTGTACTGTTGGAAGAGTTTGCTGAAATGGTAACACTATCTTGTTCTATCTTCTTTCGGAGCTCCAGGCAAGAGGTTCCAATCTTTGGATCTGTGTGAATGGTTCTGAAAACCGCTTTGTATGACACTGTGTTATTTGCTCGTGTTAAAACTGACATCTATTGCACTGCCGCTATACTGGTTACACATTTGAGACTGGATTTTCTTTGTGACGCCAGTTATGTGATCTGGCTCCTGTCTCTTGGTTTATCAGTGAATAGGCTGTGATTGATTGATTTCCATTTGCCTCACATCACAGGGACTGCACTGCATTGGTTGGATGGTGTTGAAAAAACATTTTTGTTTATGTGCTTATGCTTATGTGGACCAGTTTCTATGCATATCCAGGAAGTATTTAATACAGTGAAATATTATCTGCCTTGCTAAATTCTGTCAGAAAACGACATCATAAACTGGGTCAGTAAGATGTGATCAAAATAGTATAGTTATAAAAGTTTCAGGCGCAATTTTGACTCCCAAGGTGCATTCAGTTGTTTATTTGTGAATATGAGATTGGCTCCTTTTAATTTTTTCTATATTATGCTTGTTTTTTTGTTTGTTTGTTTGTTTATTTTTGTTTAAAAACACGCACACACACAAAAACACTGATTACCTTCATCAGGGTGATTTGCATTGACCCTGATGAAGTTGTTTCCCAGTACTTCAAGTGTTGTTGGAGTCTTCACTTTAACAAAACAGGATAAAACAGCAAATATAAAAAGTCTCTCAGAATATTCACAGTGACATTTAAAGCATGTTTCAGTCTTAGCTTAGGGCTGATCAAAATAAGATGACACTCTCTCCAAACTGTGTTTGTTTACATTTACAGAGTTTCATAGCTCAATGATATACTTTCATAGGGCAAATTGTTCTTGAAAACAACAGTTTCTCTACTCTTTCACCTCAGATCCACTATTCTAGTTTTATGCTTATTGTCATTGCTCAGAGGTTTGTTTCGTGTCTTTAAGATTTCCTTTAAGATTTCTTTAAGAAAATCTTAAAGATTTCCTTAAAGAAAAAGATTTCCTTAAGGAAATCTTAAAGATTTCCTTAAAGACAAATCTTTAAGGATTTGTCTTTAAGGAAGACAAATCGATAATGTCGATAATGACATTATCGACATTCGATAATGTTGAAGCTCCCACATTATCTTTTTATCCCTACAAGAAAAACATTGTTGGGGAAAACAGTAGATGCTCAAAAGATTAAAACTTTTAACATCCATAAGATGAACAATCCATCACAGTGAGTTTTTTTCTGTTTCTGCTTGTATTCTTCCTAAATCATTGTGACCACCACATTCCAATTGAATTAGAAAAATATGACCACCTATTGGTAATGTAACTTTGACTACAATAAAAACAGACAAGAAGACAGTTGTGATGGATTACCAGCCTGCGTTCTGTTGAAGGTGTCTGCTGGATGATTTCTTGAAAATCTTAAATAAATGAAAATGTTAGCTTAATGCAGGGAGTCGCGAAATAGTCTAAACTTCAAACTCCATGGTCTTACATAAAAGCAATTTAACAAGTAGAGCAGGTTTTGTTTCTTCAGCAGACTTGTAAGGATTTTTGACCACCCACAGCATGCAGGGCATTTAAAAAGGTGCCCAAATCTCCAAAGCCCACTGCAGGGGGATTATAAACAAAAAGTAGCACAACAAACAGCGCTTTGGGAAGCCTGCCTATACAATGTCTCTTCTGTCCTGAAATCACAAAGATGAGTGATGAACTTTAATCCTACTGGGAATTTAATGTAGCTTAATTTAGCTTGAGTTAGATGAAAGTAACATTGAGCTTTTATGAATAAATAAGTAAGTAAGACAAAGGAGGAAAATGGGGCAAAACATCTGGTGTTCACTGCTACGTTAGCAAGAGATTTGTAAGAACCCCATAAGTTCCTATTAAGATTCATACTTTCTATTATCAGAGCATTTTGATCCCAAAAAATGTGGCATCTGCCACAAAACTGTATTGGGTCTCTTAGCAGGGTGACCAAATCAAACCAAATCAG
Organism: Poeciliopsis retropinna; assembly: GCA_010277075.1. Taxonomy (NCBI): domain Eukaryota; kingdom Metazoa; phylum Chordata; class Actinopteri; order Cyprinodontiformes; family Poeciliidae; genus Poeciliopsis; species Poeciliopsis retropinna. Next base: position 12,553,014 of record VMRM01000005.1, read on the forward strand.
CAAAGACACAGTTTGCCAGAGATTAAATCAGACATCAGAGTCAGTTTTGTTCTCTAGACCTAAATCTTCTGGAAAACTTGTGTTGTGAGGCCAACAGAGAAGAGCATCACATAACATATGACCCAAAACTATGGATAATAGACAAAGATTCACTCTTGAAATATTTATGAGAAGAAGTGTCGTCCTAACTTTTGCAAAGTTGAGTATTGCAGATAAAAGCTAAGCTGTTAATCTTTTATTTAATCTGTGAAACTTGTTTATTAAGCTGTCTCTAAAAGTAGTTCAAATTTGACATGCACGCCAAGCTTTAGCTTAATATTATTATTTTCTTTTAACATTTGGTCAAAAAAAACCCAAAAAAACCCCACCTCATCCAAAGAAGTGCATTAACATTTTTGGAAGTTTTGACAGCTTCATGACTGTTTCTGAAAGTACTAAAATTAAACTGCGCCCTTTTGCTTTCATCCCTACAGATGTGAGTGCTGAAGCGATGCTTTCATTAGGCAGTCACCACCACACACTGACTTGACCTTTATGTAGTATGTGTGCAAAAAGACAGTTTTGTTCAGAGCTTGCATAAAGGGAATGTCATCATGGTTAAACCTTCAAAACCCCAGACTGAGGAAGAATCACAAAATAAAAAAATAAAAAAACTTGAACTTAATATATTCTGCTCACTTGCTCCAAACAAGAACTATATTTTTATAGTTTGAGTGACACAAGCTAAACTAAATGCATTTTCTGCAAAGATGGTCAATCTAGAATAACTGTCATGTACAAAATAAAGACATACATACATGCTTTATTGTCTCACACAAATGTTTATGTCATGTCACCCCATAGCATATATTTCTAAATCTTTGATCTCAAGAGGTTTTTGGCACAAGTGAGATGGACCTTTGTGCTTTTTTTAATCTCATTTTTCTTTGTGCTTACTTGCTCATAAGTGACTTTTTTGGGGACTCTTCCTTTGATACCAGTTTTGCTCAGTCTGTGCTGTTGAACACAGACCTCACTTACTTTGGTTCTTGTAGTATGAAATTGTTGGGAATTACTTTGTAACTCTTTCCAGACTAACAGATGTCAGTGACTTTTATTCCCGTCCTTGAAATTGTCAGACTGTGGGATTATGTACTGATTTTCAAGATATTTTAGCCAAACCATCACAATACCTCTCATTGTTTTCATCTTCAACCTCCTATGTAGAAATAGGTGAAAAAAAATCAAGATCTATTTCAAGATACTTTTGCAACTCTTACTGGCAATATCGATTTGAAAATGTGTTTGAAAAAAGATTTTTTCATCACTGCCACAGACATTATAACTGAACATTTTCTAAATTTTATATTTCAAGAGATCTCATACAGTGACTTTTATGTCCTGCCATTTTTTCTGCCTTTGTGTTCAGACAGGAATATTTTTGACCACTGTTGGTATTTAAATGTGCCAAAGCAGCAGCAGCAGCAGGAGCAGCAGCAGCAGCAGCAGCAGCACGTTGCAGGGTTTTGACTGAAAGCACACTGATGTATTGTATCTGCCTTCTCTCCAGCCAGCTGCCTCAGAGACAGTCTCAGAGGCTTTAAAAACCGCAAGGGGCCTGGTTAGTTCTGGACAGGCGCTGATGTCTGTTTTTTTTTCTTTTTCCATGGTGACTCTATTCTCATGCCAGCAAAACACACTGAGACATGCCGCTGTATTAACGCCAGCAAGTTGTAGGTGTGACTCACTGTGTGTTTTTCTCTCTGTTAATTCTCAGTGGAGCTCAGCTTGAGAATAAGCAGCTATTTACAATCTGAGAGACTGCTGTGATCTGTCCCCACTGCCGGCCACACTGTCCTTTTGGCCAGTTTTAGACACAGAAGTGTGTCCAGCTCAAACAATTGAAAACATTCCCGCTGTGATCTTAGCTGTATTCTTCCATTATGGATCAGCAGTAGCAGGGGCCCTAATTAGTTGTGTTGGCTTGCTTAGGAAATGAATGGGCACTGACTTGACTCCAGGGCCATGAAGGGATTCCCAGCTACTCTGATGAGCTTGCTTCTTAAGAGTCAGTATTGGCAGGGAACTCCTCTTCCTCATCTTCTCATTTTTTATAGCCATTAGTTTTTATATACAAGCTTGCTTCATAATTCTACTCCTAATTAACTCCTCTTGATATTTTGGGTCTTATCATGTTTTCACAGATGTTTTGCACGATGTTGAAAGTAAAGGAGCAATCTGGAAAACAGTCTTATTTTCAATTCTGTTGTGAACATAAAAAGGCTTCAACATTGGCATTGCAACTATATCAGTTTATATTTTGTTTTAGAGATTTGTCCTTCAGGTTTAAGTTTCTGCTTGCATCGTTTTAGACTCAAATTCCACTTAATCTCCATGAAACACATTTTTTTTTACCAATTCAGCTGGCATGTAGCTCTCACTGACATTCACCAAACTAAAAAAATCCTCAGTTGAAACCGTCAATTTGTAATATTTCTGTCCCTACAGATTAGTCAGTGAGTTTGGGTTATTTTTGTTTTTGCTATTTTGTCAACAGTTTGTGCACATGCAATGTAATTTCCAAAGTGAAATGTTATCCAAACTGACAAAACATATTATGATACCTTTATTTAACCAGGCAAAAGGAAAAACCCTCCAGTTGACATAGAGAGAAAGGGGGTCCACATGATGCTGGCAAAAGAGTCAACATTTCTATGTAGAATTTATGATGTTAAACAGAGTGTTAGTAAACATGCATGAAAAATCTGTTAAATTCCTTCTTGAATTAATTAAGCAGCTGCTTAGAACTTGCTAAATGAATAAGAAAAACACAAACGCTTCCGACTTTGAACTTTCCAAGTTAGAAATGAAGACAGGAAGACTGAGTTTGGTCAGTGACTTACCACTCCAATGGAAATCTGGAAATATTACTTGGTAAAATATCTTCAATCTCTGAGGTTCCTAATAAAATGCCTCACTCTAACCCTGTCAGAGTTAGCAACTGTAAACATCAAAATCGCTACTCAAAAGAGCACAGTGCTATTTTTTTTTTATCCTTAGAGATTCTTTAGCACCTTTGCAAACTGCTCTCTAACATTTTAATGCTGTTTTAAAACCCTGCTTTCTCCCTCCCTTCTTCTTTCCCCCTCACACTCTGACCTCTCTTCTCTCTCCTGTTTGTTGCAGCTGGGTACAGAGTGGACTGCTCCAGGCGAGTTCACCAAGTTCAGGTCCCAATCCTCCAAATCTGTGCAGTGAGTACCTGTGACAACTCCCACATATCCCACATTTATTTCTCTCCAGTACAGAGACCAAAAGTGGCTATGAATACAGTTCTGCACTGGTGCATCTCCTAGAAGAGCTTTGTAGAGTCTCTCTAGCACTCTGTAGCAAAGATAATCTGTTTTCATTCAGTCTGCTTTTTCTTTTAGACAAGTCAAGTTTGTTGCCTGTGAAGGCTTTTACTGCCCACATACATGAGTAAATGGATGGCTCAAGTGTCCACTAAATGCTTGAAATCAGGCCTCTTCTGTGCACATGTAATCTGATACACCAGATGGGGTGTTATTCAGAACCATCCAGAGATGTTTAGAACAGCATACATTTTAAAATAATACTTAGAATATTTTTGAAGGAGCTTTTCTACAGCACAGGGTGATTCTTGCTAATTTTAACTCTAATTAAAAACTTGTGCTTTAACCACTGGACAGATGCAAAATCATGTTTTTCAAAAATTTCAATCCATCAAATACATTCCAGAATTTTATTGCTAATGAATCCAGATGTATCTGACAATCAAATTCACATACCTTGATGTGAATAACAGACTGGCATGCAATTTCTGAAATAGAGCCAGCAGAGGTTGTCAAATTGTACCTTCACAGGTGATGCATCTACTTAGGCTGACAAAGAAAACGGCCCAATGTGGGCCAGTTTTGACAAAAATACAGAAAGTTCAGGAAAAGGCAGAACACCTGAAGTCCGGATAAGTAATAGTCTACTGTGTTTATCCTTAAAGACGTTAATTGAAAGAAGGGGGTAAGGAGAGCTCTTTAAGGATGCCAGAGTGTTTTGACTCAGGTGAGCCAGCTGCTTCTCTGTTAATATTTTTTTTCTGTCATTTTTTATCATACATTTATGATTTATGTTCCTAATATTTCATCTCTTTGATTTTTCAACCTTCTTGTTATTTTCCTGTATTCGTTTATTTGCAGATTTCTGTTTTATTTCCCTTGGGTTCTCGTTTCTTTTTCCTTCTGACTCTTCGTGACACTGTAAATTGAAAAAGGGGAAGAGAGAAAGGGAACGGGTGGAGATTCAGAATCAGCTTCATTCTTATCATCAAGATCCAAGCTCTGTGTGTTAACTCTGAGATCAACTGCAGGACATGAGATTTATACGTTCACATAACTCACTTTCGTCTTACTCATCCAAGCTATCGCTGGTTTCTCTTAACAGTTTTGACACAGACCGCTGTGCCATGCTGATGCCTGCTTTGGAAACTTTGGGAGCCAGTCCTCTGAGCTTCTGTGACCACAAGCAGGAAGCAAAGCCTGCCTTCCCCGAGCTCAACATTCAGATTTGCCTCTATTTTCACTTTAACTGTTTTCCAGCTTGAACTATTAGCATATTAGCCAAGCTTCTGCTAATAGCTGACAGGACAGCCAAAATAATAAAACAAGTCTGCCAAAAACAATTAGGCAGATGCCTGTTTTAGGCTGTAAAGTCAGCAGAAAATGACTATCGTCATTCCCAGCCATGGGGAGGACCAAAGTCTGGACTACAAATAGAGAATGAAAGAGACTGGCTAATAACTTTGAACACACAGCTGTCCTCCGTTTATGACAGCTGACTTGAGAGAAACTAAAGAGGACATAATATACCAAGAAAAGTTGACAGTAGGTGAGAAAGCTAAATAGAAATGCACAAAGAACAAAACACAAGAAAAAACTAAGTAATTAAAAGGTACAAACAGGTATGGCAAGACATTTTGAGCAACAATTAATTCAGGGGATGAACAGCATATGCCAAGACTTAAATAGAAGCAAAAATATAGTAGATCATAATAGGATATAGGTGAGCACAATAATAAACTATGAAAATATACCAGATGGAAAAAAGACACCTGGTGTCTGTCTGACGAAATGTAAAAAAAAAAAAAAAAAAAGCGACAAAAAAAAAGCTATACATTATAAACCAGGCAATTTGATTTTGGATTCTGGACATTGAAATCTAGAAAAACACATAATATGATTTAAGAACCAAATACTTTGTGCTGCGGATTAAATTAAACACAATATCATATACTGAGCAGATATTGTAATTTTGTATTTTACCTTAGCTTCAGTTATATTCTTATTATCGATGGAGTTGTTATGCATCGCTGTCGCTTTGCTTTGTGGAACTTAAGCCTGCAATGACATGAAAGAATAATTGGAAAAGACTGATTTGATGTAACTGCGTGCGGGCATGTGGGAAAGGATGCTTTTATAATTTTAAACACAACTAAGTGCATGTCTCTTCACATTATTGTGAAGATGTTAAGTTCAAAGCCATTTAAGATTTTTTTTCTAATGAGTTTTCAAGACATGTACTGCAAGTTGTGCTGAACTGTGCACCATCCTTTTGCTTGCTTTGTTTTGTAAAGGAATTAACCTAAAATGACAAATGTTTGGGTTAATTGCTAAAGAAAAAGCTCTGCTTTAATCTAGATGGGATATAATTAAAATCAGCAACTTAGGACAGCAGAACAAAGGAAGACGTGATAAGAAAATAATGCATGTCAGGCTGTTCGCAGCCAAAATAATAAGTGATTACTCACATTGTATTACCTGGTAATCTCAGAAATTTGTAAATCAAATATATAAAGAAACAATTGCCCAACCTGTAATGATGTTGGTCTTCCTAGAATATGACAAGCTATTTTGTAGTAGGAAACCATTGTGAAAATTATTAGTTACAAGGCTAAGGTAGCCCTTATCAACACTAGGCTTTGGTGTAATTTGCTGCTAGAAAATAGGTTTATGGCTGTTGAGGCTATTTACAGACTCCCCAGTTCTGTTCTTCACAAAGCCTTAATCAAATCTACAATTTAAAACAGTGCTCACACTGTGCATAGTTATTACCATACTGAGCCTTATCTGGATAAAATGAAATAAAGGCACAGTCTTTGAAGATATAAATGAACAAAAATATGGATGAACCCAAATGTAGGAAGGAGTTATGTACAGCAAATTAATATGTTTAAAAAGGAGTAATGTACAGCAAATTAATATTTAAAAAGGAGCAAATACCCAAGAAAACCAAACAAAAATGCAAGGTACTGGTTGATGGCATAAATCCCACAACAACTACAGGCTCACAATAAACATGTATTTGGTTGCAAAAAGTGGCAACAGTCTATCAAACAAATCAAAAATATCATGTATATAGCACAAGTTCCATTGAATAAATGGTTACAACATTGACAAACAAATAAGGATCTGGCAATAAACTGAAGAAGATAAGAAGTATACTGTATTTATGTACTTGGGAGAGTGGATACTTACTGGAAAGCAGGTGTGTGTTGTAGATGAGCAATTGAATGAATTGAATCAATAACTTACCATGAATTTAAAATAAGTCCAGGGACACACCATTCGCATCCCAATTTTGGGGGGCTTTAAGATAAAATACTTTACAAACTCCCATAGACAATTTATCCTGTCCAAAACTGAAGGCATCAATGAAACAAAGACAGCACAGAGACAAGTAAAACCAAAAACACTGAAAACAAGAAAATAAAGCTACAAATAATGTCAAAACTTCTCACACAGTCATCTTCTAAAGAACAAACGTTGCCTGCTGAAAGATCTGCACATTGTTTCTTCTGTCTAAATTATCCAAACACATACAGAAAATCAAAATAAGCTGCTGTACCCGAATTCAAAGACTTTTCCATTTGCGTTCACTAATTACTAAAGCATATATTTTCACCTACAGTATCCACCTCCCTCTTTTTCTACTAACTAGATTTAGGATTATTTAAAAAAATGGAATCTGAACTTTTGATTCCCACCCATAACCAAAAGACTGAGAGGAAAAGTGGGGGTGATGAATCTTCCTGTGTGATTGTGCTGCTATACATCCTTTACATGTGATGTTCATTAATGAGCAGGAGCCGTAGTCTACTCTTATCATGTTAGTTGTGTCACCCTTGTGGAGCGTGGAGTTTTTTTCTACGTGGATGTTTTAATAGATGGAAAGGACAGGAGATTCAGTTCGATACGCATTAGTGAGATCTGGTGGCCGTCCACACCACCTGGCTGTCACCACCTGGAGGTAATGACTCACACTATTAGAGTGTGTGTCTGTGAAGGGGGTAATGGTGCTGTCTCTGCACTGAATCTACATTTTCACCATTACACTTGACGGATAGAAGGTACTTGCACACATTTCTCCAATCAGTCAATCTCCATTAGGTTATCCTGTTTTCATAAAAGTACATATCCATTACTTGACTTCTTTATGTTGAAGAAATTAAATATATGTACAAATTTATGAGAAAACATTCCCCTGATTTTTGAGAATAATAATAATCTGATACACCAAACGTATTAAATTATAGGCAACAATGGTTAGAACAAGTCTAACTTCATTTTCATGTATTAATTGCAATTCAAATCTGCAGTTAGATCCAATTCACTAAATATTTGAAGCAGTTCCTTTATTTTTATGTCACTGTTCACACATTAGTATGGAGAAAGACATTTCTCTGTTTCCAGGCTCCTCCTGGGAGACCCTGCAGGCTTCCCATACCAGAGAGATCCCTGCAGGAAGTTCTTGGTTTTTCCTGGTATCCCATTCCAGCTGGACTTAAAATTCCCCCACAAGGAGACAAGCTGTTATTCTAATCAGAGGCTTCAATCACTGCAGCCCACTTCTTGTAACAGCTACATTTTTTTAATTATTCATATTTTTCAAATTATCATTGAAATTATTTATAGATTTTTTAATAGAAAAGTCATTTCATTGGATAATGAAATGTTAATGACACTCATTCTGAAGGTTATAACTCTCCATTCCTTGGCATACGAGTTTAGTTTCGAGAGAATTATACTGACCTGAATTGAAAAAAAAAAAAAAAAAAAAAAACATTAAAAAGCTGTTTGTTTTTGAAGCCTCTAAATTCTCCGGTGATGACTTTTATAAGTGCATCACTTTCAAACTGCACCGTTTTGTCACCGCCCGCGCTCATATCTGTGACGTGATAGGTTGGCAGTGCCTGCTAGGTGCTGTCACAACAACCTGATGAGTGACAGTAATGTTGTCAGGTGAGGAACCCAGATAACCCCCATCAACCGTATCTCCTCTTTCCGAAACAGCTAACAGCGCCTCTGGCTGTGTAGACAACACTGGGAGATTGACATTTGCTTAGGTTCTACAAACTCAAACGCTCCGAGCTGCATACTGAGCTGGTCCGGAGTTGCGCTTGATGTGACGTGTCACAGAAGTTCCAGAAGAGCTTAAGCTGTGATTTGATTGACAAGAAGTGGAAGATTACTGTGAAAGTAAAATTGTTTGAACAACATGAAAAACTAATGAGCAGTGCATCCTTCATCACATTGCTTCATAACATGGTAACAGGAGTCAGGGTTCAAAAATAGTTCAGAGTTAAAAGTTTATATAGGAGAACAAGTGATTGTGCTCCGAAAAATTAAAATTTAAGGTGAGAAATGCACTTACACTCACCTTGGAAATGCATTAGAATCGGTAGACCTTATTTATATGACATAGTAGACCTTTTAACTTAAAAGGTAAAGGGTGAGAATTAAGGTTTGGGATAGAATCTATTTAGATGGCAATTTGCTGTATCAAAATACACAGCATAGACTCGTATAACATTGTACCAAATACTGCAAAAGACAAACAGTCTTTTGTGATTGCAATATTGCTACATTGAAATCATGATGTTGACTTTTGTTCAACATATTGTGTGGCTATCGCCCAAATCATGCAACCAGTTTCCACTAAGAGAAGTGGACAGCACCCATCCATAAATGTGCTTTCTTTGCAGATTGTTGAAGGACATTCAAAATGTTTTAAGGCTCTGTGTTTATATCAGAGCGTACATACTTTACACGAAATGTAGACTTGTGCACCCAATTCAGAAATCAGTTAAATTTGCTTGATCAGTCTACCCTGAAAAAACAAAACAAAACAAAAAACAAATTGTCTTTGAAAGCCCTAAAATAATATATCTATGCACAGGCTGAATGTGAGTAAGCTTCCCACTGGCTCTGTATGTCCATTTTAATACACATTCAAACATCACTTTATGTTATCCAGCAATTAGCAAGAAGATTTATTATATAAGCTACTTAAAATGTCTTTTGGTATTTCATCTCACAGAGTGCAGAGGATGATGTTCACTTCCAATCCTTTACAGCTTTTTAAATGTGATGCAAGCTCTTCATTTTATGTGCAGACTTATACAGAATATGTGGGGTTGTTTTTTTTTTCCTTTTCTAGTTATTACTGTTGCTCCTTTCCAGGCAACAGTGAGGGAAGCCTTGTGGAGAATGTCCAGTTATTTCACTGTGGGATCTCCGTATCTATAATTGAATCACTTTAACACTCCTGGCTATTATAGGTGGTGAGGAGCAAAAGGAAAGGATAGTGTTTTTCCAGCTGACATCATAGGAATCCATATTTAGCATGGAGACGAGGTGAACGCTGCACCTGCTCTCAGCACCTGCACTATCTGATTGGATCCACTTTAGTGTGTGTGTTTGTCTCTGTGTGCATACAGTTCCTTGATTGCATTTGAGTACGAGTACCACTCTGAGTGTTAACTTCTTCCCACACAAGATACTTAGAAGATCTTAGAATAAAGCTTTTTTTTTTTTCTTTTTGCCAGCAAGCTGCAATGACTCCTATGTCCTTTTTACTTCTTCCCTAAGGCTTTCAGTCCACCATCTGTTTGTTTGAGTGATGGGAGCCTGCAAGTATACATATCGTTGACTGTGTGTGTGCGCCCGCATTTGTGTCGGAGTGTGACTTATGTCTAATCGGAAAGCCTTTGGGGTTTAAATGCACATCTTTGGAGCTGCGGAAAACCATGATTTCACAGCAGACATCTGATTGGCAGTAATGCCTGAGTGTAACCAAACTGCAACACACTGCCGGTTGCAGCCAAACGTGATTAGAGACAGTAATGATGACAGGGGGTCAGGTTAGTCTGACGCAGAGCAGAAATTATGTTGTGAGTGGCTTGGGAATGGATACATAAGCCTTTTTGAAGGGGATCAAGTAAATATCCAGGATATTCTTACTGGTCTGCAGTAAGACAAGATTAACAGCTAGAGACTCTTGCAGGCAAATAACGGTTGCTTTAAAAGACCACATGTGCACAGCAGTCGATTTCCTTTTGCTAAGCATTTGAATCTCAACTTTTATGTAATATACTTTCTTTGGGAATCTTATCACAGCAACAAGGCAAATTGCACTTGTCAGATGCTCCGAGCTGAACCAGCACAGCTTTCTAGCATCAGCAGTCTGGGGGCAAAAATCATGCAAAAATCACAGTCATTGTCTCTGTAAATGTCAGATTGTCACTTTCTAAAAGTGACAGTCTGACATTTATAACCCTGTTACAATCGGACAGGCATGCACAGGTCAGACAGTAATCAGGTTTCTATCTTCTCCCACACTGTTTCTGTCTGAAACTATAAGTACAGCACTATAAATTCTTTCCAGGAGTTTAAACCCATTTGAACCATTCAGTTCTGTGAACAGTCAGTATTATGATGGCAATGTGAGTGGGTTTAAAGAGATGAGAAGCTCTGACCGGGACTAAAAATTAGGATTATGCATTTGGATTACAACATTTAGGAGGGAAAAATAAATAAATAAAAAATTAGATTGTGACATAAACAGCTTGTTTAAAAGGGACATAGTGCATTTTTGTAACACAGTCAAGTAACTATGTTACCTTAAGTTGTTATAAAAATGTTGTATATTTTAAATGTTACATGGCAATTTGACGCCTTGAAAATGTCCTCTGTCTATTTAAGAAGCTCCTACCTTTCCAACTCTCCACTTTCAGCACATCATCACAACAGTGCTCCTCCATGATGCCATTTGCATCTATTCTTCGGAGCGCTCAACTGAGAAGTATTTTACATGATAAGCTCAGCCAAACATCTAAGAAGTTAAGTAAGAAAACAAAGCAGCGATGTGTAAGACCAACAGTATGCATACTCTTCTTTTGAAAAATAAATAAATGCAAAAACAAACAAAAAAATTAATGTTTCTTGCTTATGCTGAAAATACAACTAAAGGGCCTTTCAAAACACATTAATCCTTCACATTTTGTCACTTTACAATTACAAATTATAATGTATTAAAAATAGGGCTGAAACGATTCCTCGAATGATTCGAGTACCTTGATTATTAAAATTCCTCGAGGAAAATTTACCTGCCTCGAAGCTTCATTAATGTGTGTTTTGTTATTTAACGCACCGTGTTCTGGCTGGGACATTACTTGCGTTGCGCGGAGCTCTGACTTCCGCCTCTGAGTTATTGACGAAAGCTAAGCGTTAGTGGCATAACGTCCAATTTTCAAGTTTGGCCAGTGGGGATCTCTACAGAGTTGTGGTGGGCCATTTGGCTATTTCTCCTATGTATTTTTTTGTACTTTATTTCTGTTATGCTTGATGTGTTTCTTGGTCTTTATAATGCTGCTTGTTGACTATTTTTTTTCTAATAACCCTTTGAAACTAATAAAGTTTCAAAAAACTTTCAAAGTGTTTTTTCCTCCATTTCCTTATTTATATATAAAACAAACCAAAATAATCCTATAAGTTCCATCTTTTTCAGTATGTATCTGAATTTTTTTAAAATAGTGTTTTAAAAAGACACTATTTGTCGTAAGACCTATTTGAGAAGACACCTATTTGAGGTGTCTTTAGACACCTCAAACAGCTGTCTAAAGACAGCTGTTGAACACTGATGTACTCTTTGTAGCAATTAGGGGACTCTCCTGAAGACAACTGCTTGAACTAGATTTTATCCAGGGGCGTTAGGGCAAAGGGGGCTGAAAACAAACTGTGTGACGCTTGACTCCCTGGTGTTGCACTGAGAAAAGCAAGAACTTTTTAAAATCTAGCAATACTGGACAAGCAAAGAAAAGTGAACACAAACTCTTCCCCAATTCACAATTTTTGGGCAGAAAATAAGAGTGATGTGGGGAAAAGGATAGAAATAAAAGCAAAGAAAAAATAACTGAGCTCAGTAATTCTTCAACATTTACATGAAATGCTTACATGTAAGGGAACTGGATGCGGTCAATTCAGAAAAGGTCGATTGTGTGAGAAGTGCGGGAAAGAAATGGCCGACTTGACACAGAAGAACAGTGGGAGAGAGCAGGGGATGACAGAGCCGGATGGAGAAAATGGAAGAAAGAGGATTTATTGAGGCTGCAGGGAAGAGCGTTGGGATCGCTCTCTGATGGATTAGAGAAATGCATGGGAAATGGAGGAAAAAAAGGGAGGCGAGAGTGTGAAGGGAAAAAAGCTTTTTGTCCTCCTCCGGGCAGCTCTAGACTCTAGTATCGTTAATGGAGTTGAGAGAAACGTTTTTGCTGAGAACAAGCTTTTACTTAAAGGACACCTGTGGGCATTGCAGATAAAGAAATCAGGCAAGAGAAAAAAAGGGACGGAGATGGGGACAGGATGACATTCGGGATAAAGAACGGACTTCAAAATTGGACTGTGGACTTTTAAAGCCATCAGTGGGCTGAGAGATTGCAATAGCATAAGAAGATGATAGCAAAGACGGGACGTTTACACTCTTTACTCCACTTCCAGGTTTTTAAGATAAAAGAGATCAGGCCAAGAAATGGGCGTTGTGGGTCAATCATTTTTTGGACAAACGGCCTCGCTTTGCTTCACTGGGTTTTTTTTTCTAGATGTTTGTCAGAGTGTGTATATCGACACACTCTGAGGAAGGTTCCTTCCTTCATTTTTAATACAAAATAAAAATTTAATGCCTTAGCCAAAGCAGACTTCAGGCTGTGATGATATTCTCCGGTATATTGGTCCGGTATATGACCGAACCTTCTTATGTTATCCATCCTATTCAGATTCTTTTGTCCATCTCTATCTATTCAGCACACAGTGAGAGGAGACAGGAAACAAAGACTCTAATTAGTCAAGCAATTAGACTCTTGTTTTGTGTCCTTCCTTCATCCTTTGAGTCACATACTAATAGCTGCCTTCTTCTCTTTCATGGCTCATTTGCCCTTCACTTGCTCTTGCATCTTTTCTGCCTCTTTTCATGAAGGAAAGTCTATAAAAATGGCTTTTTAAGCTTATTTGCTATAATCCCGACTTCATTTTCCTAAGAAAGCAGTACATTTACAATTTACCACTCCGTCTTTCTTTTAACCATTCTTTATCCAACACAAACTCATTTAGTCTCACTGAATTATGAAGGATGAAACACCTATGTCCAATCCCGCAATATAACGTGTGGCAATTTTGCTTTAATCCTTAAGAGTTTTGGTGAGTGTCATTTGTAAAAAAAATAAATAAAATAAAATAAAATAAATCCACCAACCCTGTAATTTCAACTGATACTGACATTTCTCTACATTTCCTCCACGACAAGCTGTGGCAGCTGTAAATTATTTCCTTCACAGCACAAACTAGACACAAGTATTTATGGAGACTAATAACAAACTCCAGTGATTGATTGTCATATTTAAAAGTTTGTTTACTTTTTTTATTTGAGTCTAAGAAATAAAAAGTCACATAGTCTACGCATTTTTTTCTCAGTGTTGAATCAGACTAAACATCTCTCGTTTTCGGTCAGTTAGAATGACCAAAATTATTTCCGTTTGTTAAATGACAGACAAGATTCAGACAAGATTTTTTGTAACTTTTTTTTTTATTGTTAATGAGGCACAGCCAACATGACTATGTCATGGCTTTGGAAACCCACAACCGGTTTATTACATTTAACATTTAAGTTTTATATTATTATATTTTTCACAAAGTATTTGATCTTTTACATAGACGCCAGGTATTCTGCCAATTCTGGGAGTGACTTAAAGGGAATTATTACATGTTTTTAAATTTGAGAATTAATGTTGAGAGTTTTGTTTAGATGAAGCATCAGCTGTTTTATGTCTGTTTTTGGTGTAACTCTGAGACAATGTGGCGGCAGACGGAAGCCTCTCAACTCTACCATTAGATTACCCCCCTGATCAAGTCAAATTATGGTCAGAGATCCAAAGTGTAATGAAGGGTCAGGAAATGTAATGATGTTTCCTAAAAGCATTAACGAGGTCTGGTCGGGGGTGAAAGCTCCACAGAGTCAAACTACAAACATTACTCAGTTTTAGATTATTAAAAAGAAAGATGTAATAAATCGACTTGCTTTAACACAGATTTGTTTGTGCTTTGCCTTTGGTGAATGTATAATGCCTTGTTCATCAGTTTTTGTTATTTTGTTGTTTTTACTCCTTTAGTAGTCATGGTTGTAGGAATTGCTTTGTTTGTACTATTTTTGGGAAGAGCAAGGGGGCAGCTAGGAACTTCAAGTGGCACTTAGGTTTGCTGGGTGCAATTTCAACAGCTACACAAACATCCCCTATTTATGAAAGAGTGACCTTTATAGCATGCTGTCACTGCTCTCCTGCACCTGCAATGATTTATTGGCTATACGGGAAGCTTGTCAGTAGGATGATACAGCGGAGCTTATGTCCCGGTGCAGCACATGACTGCCCCCCCTTAGGCATGTGTCCTTCAGTTTCAACTCAGCCAGCAACATCAAAAAGTAGAAAAGAAAACATACACATCAAAATTTGTTTATTATATTGTGCTTTTTTTTTTATCTTCAGCAAAGCTAGAAGAAGATGGGTGAATGCACTGCATTAAATCTGAACAGAAAGACAGATTTTCATTGCTGAAAATTCTTAAGTTACTAGACTGAAGCAAATCAAATGTTTGTAGGACATATTTTCTTCTTTCTCCAGTTAAAGTGCTGTTTTATTGTTCAGAAGGTAGTCTGTGTATGAAAGCCAAACACAAATGTTGTTTGCTGGAGCATTTGATGTGCTCATAGATCTACGCATAGAAGCCAAGCAGTCGGTTTTGTCTGTGTTTACGTCTGTTTTGGGAATTAATGTTGTGTGAAGAAATGCTCCGTCCTTCATTCCATTTCTGGTCAATTGTATCAAAAATTGTTTTATATGAATAAACCATTGTTTGTTTTATGTGCAAAAATTGATTTGGGAAAATGGCATACGCAGAGAACCTTCAAATTATTTTCACAGAAACAGCTGTGAACTGGATGAGTGGAAAATTATGATTTATTTGGAACATCGATTTTCTTTATCAGGCTGTAAAGGAGTGTTTTTTTAAATTATTATTCAGGATTCAATAAAGCTGAATAAAGCTAAAACAGTCATCTTTTACCCTTTTGCCCCTGGCGTAAAATTATTTTCTAAGCATATCTTCCTCTTTTCCACAGACACATAATTTTTGTTGTGGTTTTACAGTTAAATTATTTGGTTAAAGGATTTTAAAACATGATAAAACTTCATTGGGGAGCTTTCAGAGGCTGAGAGTTACAGGTTGTATAATATCAAAATAAACACTCACTCAGAACTCACTGGTGGGTCAATAAAAATCATAGCTGAAGAAATAAAAAATAAAAAAAGATTATAATTATCCTTAAACAGCAGGTTACATTAAAAAAACAAAATTTAATAAAAGCAGAATGTGATGACCATAATCTTTTAAAATATTTGAATATTCCTTTTGTTTGGAAAAAAAAAACAATCTAATGAGGTAATAGGAACAGGAGTCATTGGAATCCCTTAGGAAGTGTCTATTGGTTATAAGTATAGAAACGTTTATGTGCTACTATTTAAAAAATCATCAAAACCACAAGGAAACAAAGTTTTGTTGTGGAAGATTTTAGTCAATCTAAAGGAAATCTCTGTAATCAAGGAGGAAATTGCAGAGAACCAATCTTCACTAAACTTCTTCTTGTACTCGTCACATTTTCTTGCGTTTAAAATCAGAGTTTACTTTAGAGCGTATTCTAATATAATCTAACTGTAGCTTTTTCTGTTTTCCCTGTAGCCTGATATCATCCAGGCGATACTATTTTGAGATTCTTCACAAGCAAGATGACAAGGGATCAGACCATGTGGAGGTTGGGGTAAGTTATCACAAAATTTCTTCTTTGTTTTTATTAGAAATATTATTCCTCACATGTGTTGTTAATCAGAGTTCATGGCTTTCAGTGTAGATACACACTTATGTTAATCTAGAAGTTCATCTAAAAGTTTCCATTTAATTTCAACTTTGTACTTTATAGTTTAAATCCATGTAACTACTGTATGTATTTTCTTGTGCAAAATGTGTGTGAACTAGATGGAACATATTGATCTGTCTGTGGTGATGAAACTTGCATGAATTCAAAATAAAGCCTGATTAATGTATTTAAGGGAAAATCTATCTGTTGTTATGTTTTTCTATAAAAACAGTGCCACATTTTTTAAAGAATAGTGCTGATTCAAAACACATATTAATTAAAACAAATACAAAATGCTAAAGTTGGTCATTTTGATGCAAAACAAGTAAACTGCTTATTTTGCAGCAAAATAAGCAGTTTACTTTTTTTGCTCCCAAACTGCTGCCTTTTAGCTTTGTAGAAAATCAGACATGTGTGGCACAGATGCATGATTAAACTTTTCATTAATTACAAACATTAAAACTGTGGAATAATCCAACAGATGCTTCAGATGATAGTTTAAAAACAGAAGTCAAATTCAATAGTTTTGTAAATAAAACCTGTGCTGTATCGTTGGAGGAGACCCAACTGCTCCAGCAGGGAGAGGCGAGCAAATAGAAATCAACCAGTTTATGCAAAAGTAAAGACCGAGCTGGTGAGAGCTGGCTCATTTTACTAATTAGATCGTTTGATCACAGCTATTCAAATACTCACCTATTGCTTTGCCTACCAAACAATACAAAGCACAGCATTTTTAACACACTTCTTTCATTTTCCTTTATTTATGTTGTCAGTCTTCCACAAGACCTTAACATTTTGTCCTGTTTTCTGTTTGTGGCAACTCTCCAATGCAACATTGTCTCTGCAGTGTGGTGCCTCCACCCTAGGCAAGGCTCCAACTGGAACTTAACTTCAAGATGAAGTGTCAAACAAAAGTCCACATCCCTTATATAACCTTTTGTTCTGAGTATGTAGGCAGGTGGCAAGAAGAGATCACTTAGGTATAGATGTAGGATATATCTTTTAAATAGCTTGGAGTTATTGTAATCCGTGTCAGCAGTTGGCATAACACCAACGGTGTCAGTGTGATAGATCTTCTCCCACTGTAGTTTTTTCATGTTTTGTCATCCTGAAAATTAATCATATTTTTCCTACTTGGATTTTTATGTATTTTACTGCTTACATTCCTTTTGTGACATTTTTCAGCCGTATAATCGTTTTGTTTGTAAAGGCTATGATTCAGAAAGTTCTTTTTTTCTGTGATGCTCTCTGTATTTCTTTTCTCATATTGATGGGGATGATGCGAAGCTCTGTGATGACAGACGGATCATACAGGAAACTGGTTTGAAATAAGATGATGCAACAGCCAAAGGAGAACACAAAGTTGTTTAGTTGTTTGTAAACTCCTTGGGATTTGTGTGTGTGTGTGTGTGGAGGCGTGTGTGTGTGTGTGTGTTCTGTCAAGTATAGTTTAGATTGGGCTTAAAAATCCAACCTGACCCGGACAGATCCCGTCCACATTGTGTCTAATTAACTCTAGTTAGAGCTCGGAGCCTGAAGTAAACCCAACACAATATTTTAAACTGATAACAATACTTCACCTTCATTGAATGAAATTATTTGCAGCGGAGGGAGTATCCAGAAATTTTGCTCAGGTACAAGTATCAATTCTTCAAAATCATGTTACTTAACTAAAAATAAAAAGTATGTTGTAATAAAACTACTCCCAATTTTTTTCCCCATAAAGTTACTACTCTCCTCTGGTCATTCAAAGTATCATCAAATTGTTAATTAAACTGCACAGCATTTGTCTGCTTCCTGCCTCATGACTTGATCACATGTCAGGTTAGCCAGACAGTTAAACGTTTGGGCAGTAAGAACATTTTTGCAAGTACTTTTTGTTACTCTTTGTCTAAGCCTTCATGATACAAAGAGCACCACATCAAGAAGCTTGTAACAAACTGACGATTTGAGGTCACATTTCAACTCTTAATGTCATCTAAAAAGTATAAGCCTCCATCCACCAGTGGCTAGTACATTTGCTGTCAAGAGGACAGAGAAGTATGTTGTTGTGCATGTCAGTACTGCAAAATAAAAAAAAGTTGCAGCCTTTGTTAAATGGTACATGTCCCTCCATATAGCAGCAAGGTGTTTCAAATAGCCGTCTTTCTGTGGTTTCCCCACAGCGACTAGTCCATTCTTCTTTACAAAGGTGTTTCATCACTGTATCTTGCTCTGCTTCATCTACATTTCACAGCATTGTCACAAGATAAGTTTGACTTCTTTGTGGTGCTGACAGCAAAACAGTCTGACAGACCACATTGAGAGCAGTACTTGTTGTTTAATGTGGTGAACAAGAGAACAGATGAATGGTGTATGTAACAAATCAGTTGCCTTTTGTAGGTACAATTCAGCAGAGTTTAAGAAATGGGTTGGGAATCACTGATCTAGAGTACATGTCTGATCCATTTCGAGGCAGATTTTGGTGGAGAATGCACCAGAATAATAGTAATAAAAAAATATAAAAATATTAAAATAAGACAATTCATCTCAGCTTGGTCAGCTTAACATTAACGGTCCAGATCAACTAATACATGGTAAGCATAATATCTGGACTGCATATTGTATCGTATGAAATAAAATTCACAATTCAGTCCATACCATCATTTCAGGGTCATATTTTTTCAGCAAAAGCTGATCTATCATTTACAGCTTTTTAAAATACCAGTTATTCTTGAGATTATTGTCTGAGCAACAGGCACTTCATTGTAGGAATCTTTAAAAGGTTGTGTAT
This sequence comes from Poeciliopsis retropinna, assembly GCA_010277075.1. NCBI lineage: Eukaryota > Metazoa > Chordata > Actinopteri > Cyprinodontiformes > Poeciliidae > Poeciliopsis > Poeciliopsis retropinna. Next base: position 12,572,074 of record VMRM01000005.1, read on the forward strand.
ATATAGCAACTCCTATTTATTTGGCTAAGAAAAGGTTTAAATCCTTGCTCTAAGCATCAATTTCATTCACTCTGATATCTTAACCAGAATGCTTTATTTGACCTGCTGAATACGTTTTGTCTGAATGGAACGTAGTAACATTTTGAAGCGGCCCATTCAGAGTCCTGACTTCAGTCTCATAAAATACTGATGAGAGGGACACGTTCCAACCTAAAAGACTTGGAGCTCCGTGCCAACAATAAATCTTCAAATTACCAGTGGAAGCATGCGAAAAGCTGATTGGCAATTTTAAGAAAAAATTGATTGCTGGAATGCCAGTAAAGATTTCTCCCAATATTTACTTAGAGGGGCATATATAATTTTTAATGGATTATCAAAATATAAATAAAAATATCGATGGTAAAGGGCTTCTTTTTAAAAAACACATAAAGAATAATTTGGACAAAATATGTGTGCTAGGTTACAGATTTGTAGCACCTATAAACCAGTCCCAAATAATTAGATTTTTTGCTTTAAAAAACTAAAAGATTTGCTCTTTCCTAACATTTTAATGGCGCCATATAAATTAAAGAGCAACTGGAGCCAAGAAAATGGAGCTATCAACAAGTATAAATATTGAGAAGTAATAATTTTCAAGTAGAAATGTACAACATTCAGTTTTTTGCTTTTATTTTCTTAAGCAAAACGCTCATCGTGTTTTCAAAATAGATTGGTCCAAGTAGATAAAGTGTAATAAATATAAAAGTCAGCAAGTTGAAATTAGATGCTTGGTTGTGTGTATGTATGAATGTGCCGTCTGAGTAAGGATTTCGTCTGTGATTTAACAGTGGAATACATTTTATACCTCGACAAAAATAGCAGATTTACTGTGACCAGCCCACAACAGCATAAGCCCCGGGCTCACATAAATCTGCAGATACCCAGGCCTTCATTTGTTAAAGAGCAAATAGTAGGAATTCATTGCTTCTTTTTTTCCCCCTCTACACGACGTGTTCTCCATAAAGCTGTGATTGTACAGTCAAAGGTGGGCTTATAATCAAGGAATGTATTTGTTAAGCAGCTCTTCCTTTGAACACTTGAAACATGCTGTACTAAAAGATATTCTGAGAGTTTTGGCTTGAAAATAAGAAGGAAACATTCACGTTATGATAGGCTTCTTTCCATTTTGTTGCATTTAGTATTTAAGAAGGCTGGCTGCTGAAAGGTGGAACATAAATAATGAATCAAAAAGGGACCATTTTAAAATGCCCAAATTACTTGGACTCAAATGCATATTTTGTAGGAGCAGCGGGGATTCTGCGCTTCAGCTGTATCTATCCAGTGCAGTCACCTGCCTCAACCCTTTCCCCAATTAACTTCAAATAAAGTAGTATTTTTTTGTTAGAGTTATAGGTGGCTGCTTAACATGATAAATCGTTCCATGAGCTGTGGTTTCATTAACTTTCTTAATTACCATCTGGATCTTTGTCAGTGAAACACAGGACCTTTTCCACCAGCCTAATGGAAAACATCTACTGATCTCAGCCTGACGGGACGACGGAAAGTGTTGCCCATTAAACACAATGATTGAGGGGATGACAGAGGAGAAGAAAGCAACACTTTAATTAGCAATGGCAACTTTATGGACGGGCAGTGGTGTGAGGTTTAGATGCAGGATTTTAATGGTCCTGTTTTAGGACTCCTACTGGGCCAAATCCCAGACTGATGACCACATATTACTCTCCTTCCACCGTTGCACTTGCACAGGCTCAGCTGCACAGTCATGGCCACAAAGACCTTTCAGTATCTACTCTGAAATTTCCCTCAGTATAAATCAGCAGTACCAAGTGATCTGCAGCCAGCTGTTTAAATACAATGAGCATCTTGTTCTTTTAACAGAAATTTACTTTACTTTTTTTTTTTTATAATCTCTGTGATTTATCCCAGGCTAATTATGTCATTACAATTTTCCTTCCTTTTAATTTAAGTAATTTTTTCCTTTGGTTGGATCAAGGTTTTCAGATTGGAAATTTGTTCAAATGCAGTTTACATCACCCTTTTATGCAAATGTTTACAGTAATACATAACACATTACAATACTCCACCAAAAGAAAACTTTTGCTTTTTGTTGCTAAAGTACTGATTTTATTTAAGCCACCTCGCGATAATGAGATGACTTTACATTTTTTTACCCTACATATAAATTTCCAGCTTTTATTTGTCTTCAGCACAGTGTACATGAACAACATTGACCCTATGGTGACTAAAGTTGCTGTAGGTTGTATGTGTTCCATTAACAGATTGGATTTTCCAGGCATTTTTCCAGCTCTAGATAAGTGTGGGGGAATATTTTAGATATTATTTACTGCCATAAGATCTAGATGTCCATGAACAAAGTTTTGCTTTGCTTTGATTCATTCCTTTTGTCTGTGTGCTATCCATCCATCCATTCTACTATTCAACCATCCATCTGTGCGTCCATCCACTTCAGTCATGTGTACATTCATCTCTCTTTCAATAATTCCCTACATTCTGGTGTAAGTGCCGATTTGGAAAATTAAAACCTACTATTGACTATTTTTGAGATGTCAACCACATTAGGCTTGCTATAAACTTTTGCATTTGCTAAATGTGCCAAAAAATTAAAAGCAGATGTGGTGTCACAAAAAGCATACACTTCCACACTCCACCAAAAGGAGGCAGGTGGTCTGCCACAACAATAACCATGCACTGCAGGACTCCACTCCTGGCTCATTTATTTCATAGCACCAAGGTGACGTTTCATCAAACAGGTGCAGTGTGCAAGTCCTAACAGTGGAATCCTACATCCCACACATGCTTAAGTGTTCTTAGCCAGGGCACTTAACTCCAGGATTTTTGCCAATTCACAGCATCTATTTACTGATTTTGGTATATTTGTGTGCTGAAAAAGGTAAATATGGTGCTAAAGCATTTTAAAGGGTCATTAAGAGTAGAAATTAATTTGTAAGTGCCGTCCATTTAACACTGAAAGGTGTTTATGAGCCTTGATTCCTTTCAGACACCCATTTAAAAATAAAATTAACTTTTCCTCACACCAATATTGGCTCATTTAAAGAAATCCTCCCTCAAAACATAGCCTTAGCATTACTCAGGTTCCTGTCATGATCAGCTCCTTTTCTAAAATATAAGAGCTTGCTTTTGAAAACCACAATTATTGTTAGGGCTTAGTTTTGTTATTGTTCAGGACAATAAACTTGTTTTGCTTATTTCATTCAGTAACCAATCATTTATTTTTACGTTTTCAGTGTATTTCAACAATCACCTTCACTAGGAGTCATACAGATTTTATCTCCATTTCTATTTCCATTTTACTCTCAACTGCTTTTACAGCGTGCATGTCCTTGTCCTGCATACCAAACAGACCTGTTCACTTCTTGGACAGATTTGGATAGAGTTTCAATCTAGCGGTGTTTATTTGTTTCTCTTGTTGGTGCTAGATGAACAAAAAACTTTTCCAGAGAAAGACATTTTTGCTCCAGAATTAACCAAAAGACTATTTTCCATCTGTTGTTCCTAGACAAAGCTCAATTCGTCCTGCTAGAAACAAAGCTGTGCAAACAAAGTTATAATAATTTAACTACACACATTTTGTCAAGAAACCAAAAAAATTCAATCAATACAAACAATAAATACAAAACAAGGAAACTCTAACAAAATTATCGTAGGAAATATAAAAGGTAATTAAAGCTAAAAAAAAAAAAAGCTACTCTTTTCACACTAGTGAGAAAGAATACACTTTTTTCTCTGTCACCTTTTTTTTACCAAGGTGAGGGAAGTCGGTCAGAGTTCAAATGGTCATGAATATTTTTCTTGTCCTGTTTGTTTATTACATTAGTTTTGTTGTTTAATAAAGAGGCAGTAAAATACAAGTATAAAATAAATCTTCTGACTGGCATAAAAGTTGTTTCACGATGCTATATTCTCCTGATTACTTGACAGTAGTTAAAATGAAGCTTGACTCCAAACTACTGAAGTAAGCAGGGAGTGAGATAAATGCTTTGCTATACTAATTGTTCTTTCATTAGCGTGTTAATTGTCACTTTGCTTTTTTTGCCCCACAGCTGCAAGATGTAATTCTTGGCTTGTTAGCAGCATGTCATTCCTAGCCAAGAACTGTTATCCAGTTCTTTGTCTGAAACATGGTGGACACTCACATGTGACCCTCTTTCTTCTGCCCAACCATCCATAAGTTATATGAAAACAGATTACTTTAAAAAAATATATATATGATTATTGTTTAGCAGTCCTCTATTCTTTTCTTTGCACACACACATTTACATGTTTTTAAGCAAAGCTTATCAGTTAACTGCATCTCTACCTACTTAAAAATGTATCAGATGGATTCCAAATGTACTAAGACTGAGATAGGATATATCTTTTTTTACAACAAAAATGATACAAAAACTTACTATTAAGGACATAAATAAACCTCTAAATACTTTACAGCTTTCAATCTATCAACCATTTTTTTTAGAGATTAGCCTCTAATGATTTTTATTGCAATGGCCAAGTAAGAATAAGACAGTAGTAAACACAGCAATGGAAACGACTGTGCTAGTTAAGTGACTTAAGTGCGTTGCTTTTACTACTTCAAAATAAATCCTTGTCATAACATTTTAATAATAGGTTAACTAGATTTATCACTAGATATAATGTCTTATGTTTATAGTCAAAACTTCTATTATAAATAAAGGTTAAAGAAAATAGATGGATATCTTTCTGGTTCACTTTTATACTTTCTCCTGGGCCAGTGTCATCAGGTTTGTTAAAGTCTTACTCTGCTCACTCCCACAGTTATTTTATTTTATTTCAGTTTTGTGTTTACGCTCTGTTGCTTCGGGCCCAATGCCAGCTGTCTGCTGTCTGGCAGAGTTTCGGCGATAATTGGTGTACCTCGCGGTATACCTCTCTGCCCTTCATGGAGCTCGCAGATATTACCAAGAATTACACAGTTATTATTAAAGCTGTTCTAGACGTCAGATTTTCCTGGCAAACATTTGGTTTTTCAAATCTGTCAGATATCTTTACTTTCTGTTCATTTTGATCTCAAGTGAATCTTAACCAAACATGTAAGATCAAGATTTTCTTAAGCAGTTTTTTTTCCATGTGCTATATTAAGAAACCAACTTCAGCTCCTCGGCTTGTGAGGAGTTTAATTAAAGGAAACATATACTTCAGTGAACTTCATTCAGTTCTGTCAGAGATTAAAAGTTCTGATTATTAAAATGTAAATAACCCACCTGTGTCCATAAAAAAAAGAAGAAAAGTATATATATATATATATATATATATATATATATATATATATATATATATATATATAATAGATAGATACTATATAAATGTACTTATCTTTCTTTTGGATATTTAAACAATTTTTTTAATTTCATTGGATTTAAATAAGGAGGAATACCCTGGTTTATTTCACCATTCTGTGATGAGGATCAGCATAAACTCTTTGGCCGACTTTTCTAGTAATAACCAACCTTCATGTCAGCACAGTGTCTTGGCTAAATGAGACAACCCTGAGGCTAAATTGTGCCATTTCTTTCAACATTTGGTGCTCTTTAATATTTCCCCATTAATAATGGTTCTTTTTTTCTCTCTGTTGAACTTTAAGAAGTACTTAGATTTCTTCCTCTTGCTGCTTCCCCTCAAACACGGTTTTACATAAAAATACATATAGAAACAAGTTAATAAATACATTATATATAAAAAAAAAACATATATTTGTTTCTTGCAGTTTGACATTAAAGCAGATAAGATTTGAATTTGTTTTCTCTAGCAAATTCTGGATTCTATATGTATTGTCTTATCATGAAGTACAAATTCATTTGATACTCTGTAACTTGGGTCAAACATTCTGGGTGTTCTTCCACAAGCATTTCAAATTGTTTTCCATTCCCAGTACTAGTCCAATTCTTACTGACAGAATTGGTTTAAGTGAGTCTGTTTGTAGGTCAGTTTGCTTGTCCACATCTTTTCAGCTCTTTTCACAAATTTTCTATGTGAATAAACCCCAAGCTTTTTGATTCATTCCCAGTTATCACAAACACTTGATGGCAGTTATTTCGGCTTACAGTGTGACAAGATAGTTCTATTGAGGACCAGAAAAATATTTAAAACATGGACATATTGGTTTAGGATAGTTTTGTTTTCCTCTGATGATCTAAATTTTGATTTGAATTTTGTATTTTCTAGGATTATCTTTATCTTATAGTTGTTTGACAATCTGAAAAATGGTAACAAAAAAGCAAAACCAAAAAATCTGTAAGGAGGCAAATACGTATTCACTGCACTGTACACACCTGAGATAACTCTGTAATTGACAAGTTATTTCCATTGCACAGTGCTGGGCCTCCACTTTCCCAGCATTCATTGCTTTGGAGACCATCACTGGCTGATATCACCGCCGCAATAAATCTGTGCGTTGGAAAGATAAGATTTGTCTTTGGAGTGTAACCTCTGACGGAGGCACACATAACTGAACGGTTCTTTATCATTCTCTTGCATGGAAGAAGGACTTTTGAAACCTTCGAAGTGTAACCTGAAGAACTATTAAGAATTGCTGTCCAGCTTTTCTAAAGCTCTGTACGGACAAAGCTGAGAATTGGGAAACCCTGCGGTGTCTAGCACACACCAGGACCAAGTCGATTTGCAGTTTCCTTCTTTGTGCGTCCAAATCAGCAAACAAACCAATGCCTTTCCCCAAAGACTCTTATAGCTGTTCTAGCTATTGAACTGTTCTTTTGGACTGGATTGTCCAAAAGAACTCAGGTAGATTGAAACAATCTACCTGAGGTTGATTACCTCAAAATACTACTACTATTAGTAGTAGTAATATTACTACTACTACTAATAATAATAATAATAACAATAATAATAATGGTTATAAATTCACGTGACAAATTACATGACTTAGCCATCTTTTTATGTTTGCTTAATTCTTATTATTGAGTACTTGAATACTTAAACTGGATGCTTTGTTAAAACTGCCACGTGTTCAAAGTTTTGTACCCAAGATAGAGTTTGAATAACATGCATTGAGAGATTAATGTTTTGTCCAGTTTCTCCTTAATGATTGACAACTGAAGACGCAGTAGCTGTTTCTGCCTGTGTGCTACAACCCTCGAGTTTGTGTTAAAAACAGTACAGCGCTCTGCACTTTTGTTGTGTTGTCTTGTCAATTGGGCAAAAGCAAACCTTTCCAAAAATCATATGTTGCTTTAACTTTTTTGTCCTCTTGACTTTACTGGCTCACTTTTCAAGACAGAAACAACGACAAAATGGTGGAGCCTTTTGTGGCCAGCTGAGTGGTGCCCTGCTGCGACTCAGCATGACGTTGCCACTGTGCCCTTGTTTGATGTTCCTATGTCTGTGTCCTTCTGTGGGCACCATATGGGTGCGTCAGTGTCACCGCATCAACATGGCTATGAACTGCTGATATGAGCTTTAGATTCTGTATGGGAGAACATAACCTGTTGCTTATGAAATGCCCCTTAATCTAAGTGGGAGGGTATTGTGTACAAACACTATTGTGGGAGTATTTGCATAGGGCCTGAGGTGGGTGTTTATATTGATATTCTCGAAGGAAAGTTTAGAAAATGACCTGTCTCCCATGATTACATCCTTGGTAAGTAGAAGTGACGAGGTAATTGTGAAATCTATTTAGGAGAATTGTTGCCTGTCTCTCTTCTTTCCTCTTGATGCATCTCTGGTCCAGGCCATTAGTTGATTCCCGTCTATTTTTTTCCTCTCCTCTCCACTCGTCATCTTTTTTCGTGTTCTTGTTTTGTTCACAGTCTGTTTTCATTTTTCTCTTGTTTACTCCCTTCCCTAGCTCTTTACAGCGCCAGATTTCATACCCTTCCTGGAAAATGTTTAACTCTGTTGTCTCTGCTCTCGCGGAATAAGTGAGTTTGTTGAAAAAAAAACTCATCATCAGCCAAATCCTGTGATTTTTAGATACTCAGTAACGGAGAGAATGTCACTTAGCTGACAATCCGCCATGAGTGATTCCTGTTCAGTTTCATGCTCTACATGTTCGGGTTGTGTTCTGACGCAGTTGCCTTTCTTGTGTGTCTCATTCAGTGGCGGCCGTTCCTCCCAGGTCTGAAGTATGAAGTGATAGACTCAGCTTACATCTCCCTCTACACGGGTAAGGATCTTTTATTTTTACTAATACAAACCCTTTCATTTCAGTTTATTTGTGACCGATTTTTATAAAACAAAATTAAGATTCGGTTCTGTTTTTTTTTTTTTTGACTTTTAAACAATAATGGGCTTGCTTACCATTATTATATTTTGAATGTTCTTTGTTATACTTGGTCTTTGTTTTGCTTGCACTTAATCTTATCACACACAGAGACAGTTTGAAATTACTAAGCATTGAAATATCAACAGAACTAGGTTGGTTTATTATCTGTCTTCCAAAAATTTTTGATTTAATCATATATTTTGGATCATTGTTCTGTTGAATACTTAAAGACTCAATTCCAGTTTTCTGGCAGCGTTCAGCAGATGAAAAAAAATGTCTTAAAAGGTATAAATATAGGATTATACTGTGGCTATAAAAACATCTATAGCAGGGTTTTTTATGCAATACATAATCCAGAGGTGTCATTGGATGTGGCCAACACTGCACATGCTCTATCTGCGTTGTGGTATTTGCAGCAAAGTTAAGAACTCTGCACTCTGATTAGGTGCTTAAACTGCATCAGCAAGAATAGTGATGTGTCACAAGGCATCAGTTACACTGAAAGCGGAAAATGCCTGCTGCTCCAGAAATGATGCGAAGAGTTGTCAACTTGAGCAAAACCGCAGTGTTGCTTGGCTGTGAGCCAAACCCCGCAGTCTTGTTTATGACGAGCTGTGACAGAGAAGAATGAGGCCTCATACATCGTAAGAGGTCACTCGCTGGATTCAGGCATTACCTTCTCATCATCTTCCAGCAGCCATCCATCCTGTCCTCCTGTGTCACACCAACTCTCTCCTCACGAGCTTACGTTATGTACACATACCAGAAAGTGTTTGAGATTCGTTCATGTTTGTGAAGTTATCCCACCGTGTGTGGGTTCATATGTATGCTTGGCACAATTTAAAAACAAGAGCGGGAAGTTATATCAAACTAATTCTATTAGATTTTAATTTTTTAATAAAATTAAACCTGAAGAAATATCTTTTTTAGAAGGACAGCCTATTAAAGATTCACATTTCATCTCATGAATGCAAGTGAAATTGGTTTCCTTTCAATATATAAAATAATTTTCCTCTTTTTTATCTTGAAAATGAAACCTAAAAGTGCAAAAAAGTAGACAGCTTCCCGTGAACTTGAAGAGCACTCTAAATAAGAAACTTTCTTATCATTTCTGTAATTATTATCTTTTCTGATCTTGCCAGAAATAGTAGAGCTGATTTAAACTGGATGCTTTTGCAGCGTGCAGATATTATGCGTATTCTCTAAATTGTCATTTAGATTACCATTTCATAAACTTCGTGTTAGCTAATCCAAACTTTGATCTGTGTTTGGGATTATTATCGTGTTGTAACAGTCACAAATGTCCAAGTTTTAACCATCTTGTTGTCAATGTTTTGTTTTTGTTTTGTTTTTTTTTTGTTTTTTTGTTGCTCCAATAAACAAAAGAAATCCCCAACAAAATCTGAAGTTTCCTACTTCGAGACACAATCAGTGAAGTGATTAAAAAGTCTTATTGTCAAACAAAAAGAAGCTTACAAAGATTTACTTTGTGAACTATATGAATATGTAGACACAGTTGACCCTTTACAAGATGAAAATAGTGCTGATCATCCTGTTAATTACAAATCATGTTTTCCATCAGCCCTTGCTCCCGACTTGCCATTAATCACACATTCTCTCTCCTCCTTCCCCCGCTATCAATTGCTGTTATTATGACTGCTCTGTTTCTGGATTTCTTTTGACCACCAGATTATTTTTTAATGTTTCTCTTTTGTTTTTGCGACTGTTGTTCTTTATTCATCAGATTACTTTTTTTCTTTTCATCTTCCTCCTGCTAGCTTTTTGATCTCATGCACAATAACCCTGACATTGACAGGATTTATTGATTAGAAGGAAACTTTGTAACAGACAAAATCACATTGGTAACAAAACCAACAGAGTAATGGTTTCTTTTTCCCAGATGAGTCCAGTCTGAAGATGAACAGTGTGGATCACATCCCTCAGACTTTGGCCAGTCACGTCCATCTCCCAGCAGAGTTTCGGCCACAGGGTCTGGAAGGAGACATTATCACACCTCATGGAGCTGATATGCTGAGGCCAGACCCCAGGGATACTTTCTACACCAGTATGTCTGCCATTCAGTATTCTGCCCTGTTTGCCTTTTCCATAACGTTTCATCCTAAATTTCTGGCTTTTTGTTTTGGCTTCCTGTCTAATTAACTGCATGGTTCCCAGAGGACTCCTTCTTGCTGTATTCAGCATTGCTGTAATTTAACCAAACTGCTGGGATTCTTTTTATGTTTCCTGCTTTTCATATTTTCTACTCTTGACTGTTAATGTCTTTATGTAAATTTCAAGTCACATAATTGTTTTGCAAACTGTCGAGTCATTTCTGTCTCTCTCTTCAGCCCCAATGGTTGACCCCACTCGGCTGCAAAATGTTCTTCCAGCCTGTCTCTACTCTCCAACCTATGTAGTCAAAGATTTTCCCATCGCCCGATACCAAGGCCTTCAGTTTGTAAGTCAAAAAGAAGTGTTCTGTGTTTTTGTTTTAATATCACTGGTGTTTACAGATGACATTGTGGACTTCATTGCAGATAAATGTGGCTAACATTAAAGTTTGATTTAATTAGATCCCAAAGCATTTTCTCATGGAATCTGAGGAGATTTTGGACAGGTCTGGATGTTTTATTTGGAAGGAAATGCTTATGGTTCCAGGCATATTTGTCACATACAGTAACTAGGCAGGGAGACATTTCTGCAGCTCCTTCAGTTTTACTGTCAGGAATTTTAGCAGCCTTCAGTTTCAGTATTGTTTTTCATCTTGATACAGTTGGCTGGGCTTCATTTGACTGATAAATTTTTACCAACTTCCTTTATGAACTGAATTTGATTGCACATTATATTAAATAAGACCAAATCAAAAATGTAATTCTGTTTTAATTTGTCTTTATGATTGGATTAAATTGATTTAGTTATATATTTTGGTCTATGAATTAAACCTGTTAGTCTTGTAAAGTGGTCTTAGATTAAATTTGATTAAACTTGAATGAATATTATTATTTTTTAAACAATCTTATATAAAAGTCCGACTATGTCTGGGAAGGACCTAGCCACTGTTCCGGCATTCTAAGAACACCTTCATTTAGGAGTTCTGATATTGAATCCAAACCAAGGGCACAAAACAGAAAGAAATAGGAGCACAAAAATGATGTAGGTGTGAACATAAACACAGAATCAACAAACTCTTTGTGTTAATATGAAAAAGTGGCAATTGTTGGGCTCTACTCCCCTCTGTGGGAGTACAGATGTTACTGCAACAGATGCAAACAAGGGAAGTGTTCAACCAAAATACAATTACACCTAAAATTATTAGTCTTGTCACTGTAAATTAAATTTACTGGCGAAATTAATAAATGACTGGGTATTTGCAAGAAGACAAATTGTTTTAATCTCTCTCTTTTTTGACAAAGTCACAACTAATTTGAAGTTTGAAGATTTAAAGTGAAAAGAACAAGGCTTCCCTGCTTGGGCATGTTAGAAAGAGGAAAATATCAACTGCCCCCATCAAATATCTGAGGAGACAAGTGGTTTAAAATCCTTAAAGGATTTCAGACTACTTTAAGTCATAAGTCTTAAAGAAGTACATCACAACTGTGTCCTGGCACAACAAAGTCAGCGCTACTCTGCCCGCTGCTTATTAAGCAAGTCAAGGGGCTTTTGAGATTCTGTTCTGGGTACGCATAAATTAAAACTGGAATGTTTCGATTCAGTGGATCAGTGGTAAGCCTGCTGCAGGAAGAATGAAGCTTCCCCCAGAAAGAACACCATGCCTCCAGATATGCTTTGCAGTGGCTTAGAGAAGCTCTGGGGCTGCTTTGTTTCCTTTAGTGCTGAAAACCTACATGGTGAGGATTCAGTCAAGTATCAGGAAATCCTATGAGAAAATTCCATGCCATCTGTGAGGAAGGTGAAGCTTATACCATCAAGTGGGACAATTAGTTCAGTCATATTTCAAATTCCACCAATGCTTGATTTCAGAAGAAATCCTGAAAGACACAAGGGTATTCATTACAGTTGTCTGACTTGAAATATATTCAAAATCTCTGGCGAGATTTAAAAAAGACAGTTGCAGGATACAAGGTCAATAATATTAGTGGATTTAAGGCCTTTGTCTTAAATTTGCTAAAATTCTTCATGAATGTTCTGTAGCTGTTCTGCAGCTTTGTGATGCCAAAACGGTTAATAATTAATCATTTAGACTTATTTTTGAATTAAATGTGAAACAGCTAAAATGTCAAAATATCTTCTTCCACAAGCATTTATACAATAATAAAGTTGTGTATGACAGTCTGGACTGAGATGCGACTCTTTTTCAGGTCTACCTATCTTTTGTCTACCCTAACGACTTCACACGTCTCACCCATATGGAACGGGAAAACAAATGTTTCTACAGAGAGTCTCCTATCTACTTGGAGAAGTAAGCACATTTAGCTTTATCTGTTTGAGAGACAAACAAACATTTGTCTATGTCTTGTATAAACAAACAACTACGCTGCTCATGCTGAAAAGTGTTCTAGCGACCTTCACGGTACAAGCTTATACAAAATCTCTTACTTAAGGTTTCCACATATGAATCTGAGTAACCTTAAAAATTTGCCCTTTACTTTTTGTATGTGGTCATATGTGGGTGCTTCTTTTTCCTTTGTCTGCCAGATTTGGTTTCTATAAATATATGAAGATGGATGAGGAGGAAGATGACAGACCGTTCTTTTTCCCCAACCCAGATGGTAAGTTATAATGAGCAAACACACATTCCTTACAATAATCCCTGCACAAAAAACCCCACACAAACCTGCAGCTTGTATTTGAACAAATGTTCACACTGTAGCAACTTTGAATCTCCTTCATTTGACAACAGACTTTCTTGAAGAAGAGGAGGTCGTGGATGCAGAGGACGAGGCAGAGATTGTTGGCACGCATTCACCCAGAAAACCCTCTCATCCAAGTCAGTCCAGTCATATGCATAATTCTTCCCATCAGCACTCAAAAACTGTGGCCACACCAGCAGGCAGAGAGGAAGAGGAAGGTAAAGAAGATCGAAAAGAAGAAGAAGAGGAGGAGGTGGGAGAGGTCAACAGTATAATACGTCACAGAAAAAGAAAACAGTCTTTTCACAAGGATAGACAGAATGAGAGGGTTCTGGACAGAGACTGGGGAAGAGATCATCCTCGTGGAAATATGAGACAAGATACAAGGAAAGGACTTGAGGAAGACCAACCCATTGCTCTGTTACCAGATGTGGACAGTGTGGTCAGGGGTCGTACTTTGTCCTGGGTCTATACTGGTCCTTCAGACCAAGACCTAAATAAGAAAGCCAAAGCGCAGGGTGGGAAAGGTGATCTTGAGGTACCTCCTAAAATGAGCAAGTCTTCGCTTCTTTTTCCCCAAAAAGCGTCCCTATCTGCACTCACCAGCAGAGCAAAGCAGATCCTCAGCAACTCTGCCCATAGCAACTACCCCCATACTAACAGTAACAAGCCTGTTGGGAGCAAGAAGGAGAAGAGAGAGGAGAGCAAGATCTACATTACCAGGCCTCGCCCTGCAAAGGAGAGAGAAAAAGAAAGGGAACAGCGACGGGAGAGGAGGGAAGAGAGGGCATCTCGACATCCTAGAGAAGTTTTCCCTGGAGTCTTTTTGTACCAAACTGGGAAGACCACAAGGCTTGTAAACCTAGGTCAAAGAAGACATGGTGGAAGGGGTGGGTCAGTGGTTAGGCATCTCATTGGTGCCCCTCAACTTTGGCACAGCCCTCCTACTAAGGACAGTAAGACATCAGCACATAACAAAAGTGTTAACATTCAGAGTGAAACTGCAGAAAGGTCTTTTAACAAAGCAGTAATGACAAAACAGCTAGAGAAAATCAAGAGGAAAGGGGAATCCCGAGATTTAAGGACTACTGTCACAGCTGACCTGCCCAGTAAAAGAGATATCCAGATCCCTTTGTCCTACCACCAAGAGCCTCCTCCGACCCCAGCCTCTGAAACAAGGTTAAGCTACACAGAAAACACAATCCATAGTCAGTTACGGGTCACTTCTTACCTTAGGACCTCAGAAATTACAGAATCTCAGCATCAGCTAAACCCAGACTCCCACCTCACAGACATTGATCAAGATACAAACCGCTCCAATCCTGATCCCAACCCTGATCCAGAGCAAGAGCTGGAACCAGAGGAGGGAGAAATGTCAGACTACAGCTACGAGGAGGTCGAAGTCCGCCCAGGTTGGGCAGAGGAAAGCATCAATTGGCAGAGGACCTTCTCAGTTAATCCGATGGATTTTGAGCTACTGCGATCAGACTGGAATGACCTGCGCTGCAATGTGTCTGGCAACCTCCAGCTGGCGGAAAGCGAAGTGGTGGATGTGCTGGCACAGTACATGGAAAAACTCAATGAACACAATGGAGGGTAAGAATAAAAGTCCAGATCATGACTTCCCAACTTTTCTCAAATGCTACTACCGCTCATGTCTTAGATGCATCCCTTTTCCAACACACTTAAATGGATGGTTGACCTAGGCGTCTGCAGTGTTGAATGGTATATTAAGGAGATAATTCAACCATAATATCTTAGTGTGTTGGAGCAGGGATGCTTTCAGATGTTACAAGTTAGAAGTCAAGGACTGGAGTTGGGCACTGCTGGCTTAGATAATAAGGCAGCAGTGCCTGAGACTGTGGTGTGATGTATGTATGCTGTAATGAATGACTGCAAAAAATTGTATTATACCTTATACAATAAGGTATACCTTATTTTATACCTTAATACAATAAGGTATTATTAACAAAATAAGGTATTTTGTAAATACCTTACAAAATTTGTAACGTATTTGTATCTTACCTTACAAATAAGATATTAATAATCCTCAATTTTCAGATTACACTGATTATAAGATGCCTTTGCTTTTTGTCTTTATCAGCCATGTTTTAAAACACAACAGATAATTTGGATCCTCCTGGAGTTTTATCTTATTTCAGAAAATTTATCAGTATAATCAAACCACTTTTGTTCCAGAATCTATTTCAGACAGATTGTATTTGCAACAGCCATCCTCAGTTTTTCTTAAGGGTTTCTTTGTGTGTTCTCCAGAATCTACACACTGCTAAGAATCATCAATGTTGAGAAGCGCCGCGATTCGGCAAGAGGGAACCGATACCTGGTAGAGCTGGAGTTAATGGAGAGAGGACGCAGCGTGGTACGACTTTCAGAGTACATTTACCTGCTGCTGCACCGAGGAAGGCAAGGAGAGGAAAGTGTGGAGAACACAGACTCAGCTCCAGCCTCTGCACCGCCCCCGCTTCCCTCTGCGTCTGCAACCAGCTTCACTACCCAGCATCCATCTCCTTCCACCAGGTCCTCGGTGCGGCCTGGCGCGACACCGTGGAGCACTGCTTACGCTAAGCCTCTTCTCTGCCAGCCTGTCATGCTGCAATGGAGGCGAGATGTCATGGTGCACTTTGTGGTGCCAGGTCAGTCAAAAGCTTTTCTTGATCAAAATATGTTAAATGCATCATGAAAGAGACTGCTTAAAATATGCTTTTTATATCTAAAGGACACATTTTTTGTATGCATTATTGTCCTGTAGTGAAAAACCAGGCTCGCTGGGTGCAGCAGTTTATTTCTGACATGGAAAATCTTCACCAGCAAACAAAGGACGACAACTTCAGCATCATTATTGTCGACTTTGAGAGTGAGGACATGGACGTGGAACAGGCTCTCAGAGAGAGCAGTGTGCCAAAGTGAGTGTTGGAAGAAGTTTTGTAGGATGACAAAAAAAGAAAAGGAAACCCTTAGACCAGTTGCTTAAAAGTTTTCAAAGTTCCATAATGGTTACAGAGATTTTGAAATACGTCAGTATTTCTGTGATTTTTCTTTTTACAATTTAACACTACATTAACATGCTTTCTTAAGGTTGTGGTATAGTAATGGGCTGACTGTTGTAGCTTTCATATAGTTTTTTATACAAGGCAGTCATTCTGGTTTTCCGAGTCACAGCTTGTAAAAATCCTCTGAAGAAACCTTCTCTTTCAACTTCTAACTTGGAAATTTCAATTTTTAGTAAATTTGAATTATATCACAACCAGCCCATGTCAATAAAAACTTTTTTCTTCTTTTTTTTTTTTTAGCTTTTTAAGATTAACACAAGAAACAGAAAAACTCCATATATGTTTGTTCTGCTTTTTAAAAATATATCAAGGTGGGGTTGCTTGGCAAGCACAGTATTTACTGAGGTGGTACTTGTTATAAAATGTTTGAGGACCACTGCCTTAAGGCTCCCTTCAGGGGGGTTTATTTGATGTTTTTATATGGATTTGTTTTGGCAGATATGAGTATCTCAGAAGAGAGGGAAACTTTGAGCGCTCAGCAGGGCTGCAGATCGGCGTGGACACCATTAAGGTTAGAGAAACAAACACACCGAGGAAAGACACACTGGCTGGGTGTGTCTTGCCCAAGGTCAGACAGTGACCACTCGACCTTTTATGGCTGATAGGCAGATGTAACGAACACTCATGCATAATGAATCTATCACTGCGGAGCCGGTCTGTCACGCTTTGCAGATCGCCCACGTCTCTGAGCCTCCTCCTGCTTCCTTTGACCATCTCCCACTGAGCCAAGCTTGGGACAGCAGGAAATTGCTTAGACAGGAAGTGTCATCCCCTCTGTTTTGTGTATGTCAAAGCTGTCACATCCATTTATTTTTATGGCTTATTTGTGTGCGGCCCTGCTGCATTCTCTGTTGGTTTCTCGATCACACATCCGTGCACACCGATCCAGACTGAGAGCTGCCCAAAATCTGGATAGACGTTGATCCGCCATTTGGGTGTCAGGTCCATCGGTATGAGATGACAGAGTTGTCACTCATGTCTAAATGACCTCTGGGATATTTACGTTAAGACAAGCTACTGATGCCAAGCTCACAGTGCTTCCCTGTTTCAATCTTAAAATGCCAAATCAGACATAAGTGACCAATCACTCGCATTTATATCCATCCAGCACCTCCTTAGAGCAGCGGTATCCTATGGGGAAAAAATGCAAATAATTAAACCTAATTATGCTTAGATTGAAGGAATATATATATATTTTTTTTTTTTTTTTACTGCAGGACAGTCACAGTATAGTATTTCTCTGTGATCTGCACATTCACTTCCCTCTGAACATATTGGAAAGCATCAGGAAGCACTGCGTGGAAGGACGCCTCGCGTTTGCTCCCATCGTCATGAGGCTGAGCTGTGGTAGTTCACCGCTGGAGCCTGATGGTAAGACACAACTACAAAAAATAAAAATAAAAAATAAAAAAAATCTTTGCACATTTTTTAAAGAATTTTTCATTTGACTAATCTCTTCTTCATATAGCAATCTTGATTCTTTCACCAATTTGGACTGATATTCAGTGGGAGCCTTGCTGCTTTTGTCTCACAGGTTATTGGGAGGTTAATGGCTTTGGGCTGTTTGGAATATACAAGTCAGATTTTGACAAGATTGGAGGAATGAACACTGAGGAGTTCAAAGACCGCTGGGGTGGAGAGGACTGGGAACTTCTCGATAGGTATATTAATTAAATGAAATTATACATAAATAATTTCCTTTGAAAAATGTCCCTTTCTTGTGACCTTTCCATGTGCCCTTACTTTTTTCTTGTTTTTGTCATTCCCTGCTCATATTACTTGTGTCTCACTTGCTTTCTTCCACTTTCTTCCCTCTTTATATTCCTAATGAAAAGACTTCAATCTTTACATATCAATAAAATATTCTGCTTAGTTTCACTGTGTGGGATTCTCACACATATCATAAATGGTAGTTTCGGAGGTATTAAATGTCATGTAGAGAGGAAGCATTGTTATGAAAGATGAGAAAAGGAATAGTGTATTTATTGCAGCCAATGTCATAATAATGTTGCCATTGCATGATTTTTTTTATTGTCCAATCCTGTCTCTAACCTTTTTTTGGAGACCCTAAAAAGCATGCCACAGCATCAAAGCTCCTGTGGATCCTCATAATCCCATGTGCATGAACATAACCATGTATAACTCCAAATGTTTTTAGGTCTCAAAAAATCTACGTGTTTGACATGTCTTTCATTGTGATTCTGAAGTAGCCATCATGGACGTAATATTAAATGAAAGAATAGTTTGAAAATTGATCAGCCTACGCACAATAGCTTGTCCTTTGAACATTTTTTGGCATCATTCCTCCTAAATCAGTTTTTCTCTCTCTGAGTCAGTCTGAACAGGGTCTGCACAAGGTGGCATGTCTTTAGCAGAATTTTACTTCCAGCTAAATGCAAAACACAGCTTTTGATTTGTCTTTAACGGGAGCTCAGATCCAGGATTCTCAGTGGATTCAACTATTTGGTGCGAAGTACCACCAGTGATACAAGCAGATAACAATACATTTCAAGAGGAATATGTTAAAAACATAAGATCCACAGAATTATGTGTGTCACTGGTTTAATGTGTTACAAACAATGAGAAGTGCAGATAAATAGTTGCAGTCTTTGCTACCTTTTAAGCTCAAGGCCACTTGGTAATGTTTGACTTTCCATCATTCTAACTTTATGTTTTTATTGCTTTACAAACTGGCAGCTCAGAAAATCCAACATCTGTGTCCAAAGAAAATCCACCATTATGACAGATTCCAGGGTTGGGAAGTTGATTTAATATTTTGTTCACTTGTAACTGGAAAAAAGGCCAACTTTAAATATAGAAACAGGGAGATTTATCTATTTAAAATTAGTGTGCATGTGACCCCATCATACATTATTGAAACTCTGTTAACATACTTTCAAATTATAATGTTTTCCCTTTATATGTGTGCTACATTAGACTTTGCAAACCTTAAATATGAGTGTTCTTGGACTATTCGGCCAGCAGGAGCCCAAACTGGATGAACTTGTTGGACTCATCACCTTATTTACAGTCATATGGTGATTTTATGTAGAGACCATAAAATATGACTTAGTTTCCCTCAAAAATCACAAAGCAAATCTGTGCATAAAAATACAGAGTCACCAGTCATAGATATTTTTTTATTATTCTTTTTTATCCCGACTTGTTTGCTTCTTGATTTTGCATTTTCCCCTTGTTCTTGTAAAGACTGTACATTGTTACAATATTTTCTAAGTCATTCTAATTCCAAAAAGTACATTCGGAAAAGATAAATAAATGTGCAAATGCAGTTTTTAAAGCAAACTTGTCTTTACCTTTACATCATTATTTAGTTGTTTTTGATATATGCATTTTTATTTTATTTTTTTAGTTCTTCTCTTCAGCCTTAGAATATTATCAGAATGTTTAATCAGTCTAATTAAATGAACCCCAGCAAAGAAACTAAAATCTCAGCATTTTAGCAGAATTTATTTTTTAAAGTGTTTAAGTTTAATAATTAAACACTAAGCCCAAATTGGATTCAATAAAAACTATTTTGCATCTTAGTTTGTCAGATTTTTTTATGTAATTCTGGCCTTAACTATGTAAGACAACTTATTGAATGTAAGTTTGTATGCTGTATCTTAATGTTTCCTCATCTCTTCCTCCAGAGTGCTGCAGAACGGTTTGGAAGTTGAAAGACTTCGTTTAAGGAACTTCTTTCACTACTACCACTCTAAAAGAGGCATGTGGAATTCTCAGAACAAGAAAACTTCAAAAGGATAGCTCTTTATTTTGGCCAGAGCATCCTTAACCCGACCTGCAGACCCACTGTGTGTTACAGAGAGACCAGTAAGAGCTCACTCACTGCCTGAACTCTGCCCGTTTTTTTAGAACTGGCTCCAATGAGAGACTCGTCTGTTTCGCCACCGGGTTCTGTTGCAAATTTGTCTGGGTGAGGAAACTGAGTCCAAATGGGAAATTTGGAGACAGGTCTGTCTCTCTGCGCAGACCCTGAGTCATCACTTCGCCTCACTGACTGAACTACTGTTCAGAGAAAAGTTATTTTTGTCTTCTTTCTCTGTCCTAATTGGTGCAATTTTTTTTCAAACAGAATGGAAAGCAGCTGTTTTGTGTGCACACGTGCGTGCAAGCATGTGTGTGTTTGTGGAGCTTTGTATGCGTGCGTGTGTGTGTGTGAGTGAGTGACTGACTGACTGAGTGCTGGTTATTACAGGAAGCACCTTTTTTTTCTAACAAGATGTAAAAAAAAACCTAAGACCTTTTTCTAACTCGCTCTTGCTTTAGAGCTAAATAGAATGTGCATCAAAATGTTATCTCAGTATGATTCACGTACAGTAGCTCGAGTAGAGCAGCTGTGTTTGGTATTTCTAAATGCATTAACTACTATTTGCTGGGTGACGGAGTTGCTGAAATTCTTCTTACAATGGTAAACATAACAAAAAGTGTTTTTTTTTTTTTTTTTTCAAAAAAATACTGAGATACATGATCTTTACATCTCTTTCTTACCTAGTGAATCTCTTCATTCTTTGTTACTTTTCTTTTGATGTCAAGGTATTTTTAAATGCTCCTAAACATTGCTTTCTAATGTCAGAATAAGATACAAATAGCTATCAGTAAGAACTCCGTTTAAGTTTACTTGCATTTATGCTGCTGTTATTTAAATACAAGGTTAATTTATCCTGATTTAGTGATGATTCAGTAACATGTGTGGGTGCTCCTTTTTGGTTTGTTTGAAAACACTTGGAAGTTATCATCTTTAACCTCTACAAACAGGAAACTTTATGCCCTCCCTAGCCCTAACCTCTTTCTGATCTGGAGAAAGGAGCAGTAAATGCAGCGCAACAAAAATCCTTTGCAGTGTTTGAGCTAATGTACTGACAGCTGAGCATTTCTGGCATTAGAGTGTTTGCTAAATATTTAGCAACCTTGATAAAGATGTGGATAAAGCCTTAAAATAAATTTGTCTTTTCATCTATTTAATCTAATTTATTATTTTTTTCTAGAAAAAAGAAATTTGCCTTAATTTGAGTACATTTACTCTATGACAAAAACAATTACATGTGAAAACCACTGTTTTCTTTAATGTTTGAACAACTTTAAAATGAATTAACCTGAAATAGTCTTTGATTTATTTATTATGTGTTTAAGTTGAACAGAGACCTTAGGATCTTTGACACTACCTGTTGTTTGCCAGGGGTATGCACATATATATTATGCCCTAATTTATGCTCAGTGTTTTAAAGAGGGCCATTGTGTGCTCAAAACTCTCAATTTGAAATTAGCAGTTAAAGGTTTGTTTTTTTTAGTTATATATTTTTCAAAGTGAACTAATGCGACTGAATTATGAGATGAATTTATTTTAAAGATTTTATGCATCTTTACATGGACTACCAAGAATTGTGATTTGAAGAGATTAAAACTACTTTTACGAGAATGTCACAGAAACGGCTATGAAAAACATCAACTGTCTTATAGTTGAAGAGACCAGCGTACGTGTTGATGCTCGGCTGTTTCACAAATGTGTGCCTTTATCAGGGTTTGGCTGCAGGCAGTTTCATTTTTTACTATTATTCTAAACTCCGTAGAAGGCAGGGACAGACTGAAATACAAAGTTATTTATCAACAAACTGTATTGTCACTGTAAGCTCGGTTACACTGTAAAATGAGGATTTTCTGTGTTTTATTTGATGGTTTATTGACATGTCTGTGTATTTTCATGTGTCATGCTAAATGAAAAAGGGTAGAAGTAAACACTGAAAACAACTAAGTAGGAGCAGATGGGGCAATTGAGATTGGGGAGCAGCTGCAGTCTAAAAGGATCCCACCTGCTCCCATTATTTTGTCTGGAGGCTGTTCTTTTAATGGTGTTATATTAAATGGCATCATCAGGGGAGTTTGAGATTGGACATATACAGTATAAGAGCTAACGATCTGATATTGACTTTTTGATTGTCAGAATTTCCTCTAAGAACCTTTTTATCTGCTACAGGAAAAAAAGGCTTATGCTGTACATTATTTAACAGTGACATGTGACTATTTAAAAATAAAAGAAACAAACAAAGTACAAGACAGTATATATAATAAAACTTTAAATAGGAAAATACATTCTGAGGTAATTTCTGTGAAATTGTTTTGTAGAGAAAAGGTTTTAAGAATGTATTGTATCTTTATTTTGATTTGTCATTTTTTGCAAATAAAATTTTATGCCTATGTCTGGAAAATATTTTACACTTGTTTGGTCTATGGGGAGTGGATCGGTTATTTCAGGTTATGTTTGATAATCTGAAACGAAGACAAAGTGACAATCACGTTGTGCCTCATCTCGCCACCAGGTGGTGATCAAACTACATACACTAACATACAATGGAGTTTGGAATGAATAAACATGCAAAACGTCCGTGAAAGTTTTTTTAAAGGGTGGGGCTATTTAGTTGTGAGGGAAAAGATTATCAAATTAATTACAATCCACTAACTATAGATGTACATAGGCTACTCCAGAGACTAGTATGAAAAAAAGTACAAAACCCAACAGTCACCATACAGCAAATAAGTTTTTCACAATATCAGTCAGATGAATATTAAATCAGTGCATTGGAAAATGATAAAACATTTTGTGTGTTTATTCAGAGTTGACATGATTTTGGACTTCATTTAAAGTTCGTGGATTTGCTCACACTCCCCAAGTTTTCAGATTTGTTTTGTGTTGTGTGGAGAGACCATGAGATAAGACTTATTAGTCATTGTGCATGCAGTCTGGATGAGGCAAGAGTTAATCTCTTCTGACCAACTCTCATGTGAGGCTTTAATTAACAGCACACTACAGCCAGGTGTCATTATGACTGAATACCTTACACCTGATTGAATGACTCACAGACCGTAGTACCAAGGTGTGTTCTGTACAGTGTTCATACCACTGGAAATTTTTCACGTTACAACAAGCTTCCTCCTGGCAGCAGGTGTTCCCGTGCCTCAATCTCAAGTCTTTTGCAGCCTCTGATGGGTTTTCTTTCAGGATTTCGTTATATTAAGGTCTAACCAATTTTTCCATCAACTCTTGGCATTTTTTCTATCTTTGCTGAAGTATCCCCACAGCAAGATGCTGCCAGGAACATGTTTCACTGTGGTGGGATGGTGTTTTCTGATTGATGTGGAGTGTTAGTTACTGCTGTTCTGTGAGTTGTTTCAATCGTAAACCAATAAGAAATATTGTTTCATAACTTAGCTTCATTTTAAACCTCAGAGTAACTTGATCCAACGCTTGGTGTGTTCCTTGATCTCCATGACGCAGTTTATTCACTAACGATCGTTAATACATCTCTGAGGTCTTCATAGAAAATCTGTTTAAAATAGGGAGATTTCTGAAAGCAGTTAGTTGCATTTTATTTGAGGGTGTCATAGTAAAGGAAACAAGATATAATGTGAGGTTAAACTTTTCCTTCCACTTCACATTTATGCACTATGTTGTGTTGATGTTTCTAATAAAATTCCCCAACTTACATTAAAGTTTATAGTTTTAACATTACAAGATTTCAGAAGAAGCAAGAGGTATAAATATTTCCCTACGGCACTGTGCAGCAATGCTATTTTCTAGTACATTTAAGCTTGTATAATCATAAGAAATACAACCCCTGATTTAGACATCTCTGACATAAACCCATTATGTAATACAGTTGGACCTTGTCCCGGTTGTGACACACCCTACTTTGCTGTGTGACTGGGTGCACTGTGATGAGAAACAGTTCATCAGCATGTTTTCTTCATTTCACTTTAAGCATTTCAAACTGCTTAACCAATTCTAGATGAATTTACATAAGAGATTTTCACAACTTTTGTTGCTAAAAAAAGGTTTAATGGGTATTACCTCTAACGAGCTGATAAAGAAGAAGTACTATGTCAAGAATTAATGCAGATTTTGTTAGGGGAAAAAGAAAGAAGCATTTACCAATGTATGTTTAAACTATTAAAACCCCTTCCCATTGAGCCTAAGCTTTTAAATGCTTGTTTAGTGAACATCCTAAGCCTCTATAAGTCAGAGTAAACAAATAATCAAATAACCAAAATATCCCCAGGCTTTACATAGACAGTTTCTACCACAGTGTGGACAGATGTTAGATGTATCAGTTTCAAGAGACTAAACAGCAGAATCTCCCCCAGACACACAATAAGGTACAAGTACAAACCACTGATTTATTGATACCAACAGAAATGTTTAGAGCTCAAACAAATGTATTTATTCATAAAACAAATTTATGAGAAAAATAAAGATTTTATTTGTTTTAACAAATGACTCCAAACCTCTCCATCATTCGCCTGGCATGCCTAAGAAAAGTTAAATTTGTAGCAGACATGTTGATACATACGAGTTGTAAAAGTTATGGAAAACCTCAATATGTTTATTAACATATGGAATTTCTATTAATAGAGTCACAATATTAAGCTCACTTAAATAGTTGAGTTGATCTCTGAGGTTGGAAGACATTTTAGACACCATAACTCTTTGTACATAAACCAGTGAGAGACAGCACTTTTTTTCTCCATGGCTTTCAAACTTGGTTCAGATTTCTGGTTAATATCTTGAGCACATGCTTGTCACTTTTGTTATTATTTCTAACAGACTAGAGTGCAATATACAACAGATTGAAATGCAATAGAAAAATAAGTTGTTGTTAATGAGATTCCCAACCAAAAATCAAACTGACATAAGTTATTTTTCCACCTTTGTACACTTTTTTATACTTCTGCTTCACCATAGTTGTATGAACAACTAGTCTCCCCAAATTCTTTGAATTTATGTATTATTTAAATGAGGAAACAGTAGGAAATGTAAATAATATTTGACAGATAATTTCAAATAAAACACGTAATGCAATGCTTTTTTAAAAGAAATTGTCATTGTCTTATTTGGTCTATGTTAGTGACAACATGCAACATTGCAAAAAAAAAAAAAAAGTATGTACACAATAAGAAAGGAACGTGATCCTCAACCTTTGAACCTTTTAAACTTTTACTGTGAATGCACTAATTATGGGAATTAATGCATTTACAGTTCAGGTACGTTCAGTCAGTAGTATGGTCAAATTTGGAGTCGTTTGATTGGCCGATGGAAATCTTAGCCATGTCCTGATTGGTAGATAATCTCATACTGTGTTGTCATTCATCTGCAGCCCCGCCCTCTGACACATCTGTAGTTGTTGAGTCTCCTGCTGATGATTGTACGTGACGCGCGGCTGTGGAAGGACACAGGATCAGTTGCCCGGCTTTTTAAATAGTCTTTTACAATCATTTTCAGACTGCCGAGCAGCTATACCGGACTTTTTTAAATCTATGAAACCGAGTCTGACATTATTAACAGCGGTAGCACGGTCTGTCGAGTTTCAAAAAACTGTTCTACTTTCGGGAAAGTTTAAAGCCCCCCCCAGACAGAGTTCGGCGGAAAGGTAAGACGGGTTCTCTTTAACTTTTCCCAGCTGGTTGTAATTGTGACCGATAGAGTTCGTAGTAACACATTTTCTCTTCTGCTCCTAACAGTCAGCATGTCAGGGATGTGTTGCGTTGTGTAAACCAGTTTAACCAGCTTTGCGGGAAGTTTCGACGGCCGCTGTGATTAACTTCAGAGGTTTCTTCACTCCTGCGAAGTGACATTCGATTCGCAACAATGGCAGGTCTGAGCAAGGTCCACATGAAAACCCTGGAGGACCTGACGCTAGACTCGGGATATGGGGCGGGGGACTCCTGCAAGTCCCTCAGCCTGTCTTCCTCCAAGTCAAATTCCCAAGCCTTCATGACGACCCCTCACCGGGGGAACTGGTGGTATTACTCTGGCTCTATGAACAGCAGGAACAACAGCTGGGACACTGTTAATACTGTCCTCCCCGAAGACCCGGAGGACATCTTCTCCAAGTGTCACCGCTTACCTGAGCTGGAGGAGTTCCCTTGGACCGAGGAGGAGGTGGCCAGGACACTGCGCAAAGTGGCCGAGAGTGGTGGGAGTGCTAAGTCGGGGTCTGCCTCTGTTTTCTCCCAGGAAGCCGTGCGACGTCTGTGCGCTCTCCTCCGTAGGGCTCTCATCCGCATCTCCAGAGAGGCCCAGCGGCTTAGCGTCATGCACTGTCGGTGTACGCGTTTCGAGGTGCAAAGCGCCATGAGGCTGGTGCTCAGCTGGGCCCTGGCGGATCATTGCGTCTCCGCCACCGTCAAGGCCATCTCAATGTACTGCATGAGCGCAGGTGAGCTGCTGAGGAAGGGCAAGTCTGCCCGCTGCGGCCTCTCCTTCTCCGTGGGGCGGTTCTTCCGCTGGATGGTGGACACTCGCATCTCCGTCCGCATCCACGAATACGCGGCAATCAGCCTGACTGCGTGCATGGAGGCTCTGGTGGAGGAGATAGGGCTCCGGGTGCTGATTGCCGAAAGAGGTCATTCGGGCCCGGATTGGGGGTCAGGATGTGCCCCAGTGACTGCAGAGGCCTTGGAGGCGGTTGTGAACAATGACGCGGAGCTGTGGGGAGTCCTGCAACATTATGAGCACCTCATCTGCGGAAAGAACGCCAACGGTAAGCAAATTTTAAACTACATTGTTTGTGTTTTACACCCAGAGCAGGGCATTGGCACTCTCTATGGGAAAGGTAAGGCTAGTAAAGAAATTGACTGGTCAAAGAGGCTGTATGGAAGCTTATGAATGACATGTTAAGTGGAAGGAAAAAGTTTTGTTTAAAATGTACACACTCATCAAGAAGAAGGGTAGACATAACATTGGAAGGAAAAGCACATTCTTGAATTTGGGACAGACTCCTGAGGTCTGTGACTGTGCAGGCAGATGTACCATAGTTTAAGAGTCACCACGCACGTTTTCAGATCACTGACGACAACTGTTGCATTTCTTGTGTTAAGCTAGTATTGAGCTGTAGAAAACTGCAGTTCAATACTGAGGAGAAAATTGTTTGAACTTTAAGACGCATTTGGTACATCAGCTTAATGCACCAGAGAGGCCTTGGATTCATCTAGTGCAGATCTATAAATGCACTTAATTATTTAAAACATATCAATAGGGTTATAAATTTAGGTCATTTTGATTCTGCTTCTGTGTGAAGTGGGGATACATTTTTACAGTTTTTAAGTAAACAAGTGTTAACCTTTCACCATGTAGTTACGAACAATACTATTAAACTTTAACACCAAAAAGTCTGTTTAATTTGTAATGGGCTTGTCTAGAATTGAGCCCAAAATGAACTCTTGGTTACTTGTACAACACTGGGCTCACTATGTTTACATATTCCTCTGACTTGTTTTGCTGTGTGTTCATGCATGAGAAAACTTCATCAGAAGGTTTTTGCTCTGCCATAAAGTCTCCCTCCTGTGTGCTGGTTACAGCTTTCCACTCTGGCACAGATCTTGTATGGAAAAGGTGAAGTGTAACCTTCTGCTGCATACAATAGCTGCTCTTTGTGAATGAAAGCCTGATGGATTTGTTCCTAATTTGACTTGTTAGAATAGGAAAATGATGGTTCAAGCATATATGAAGAACAAAGAAAGTATTTTCCCTCTAAGCAGCTTCCCATAGAGAAAAGACAACTGAATTCTGCAGCCAAATTTGCTCCTAATTAATTTCAGAAATGGAGAAGTCACAAGTCATCTAAAACCCAGGCAAGATACTGGTTCGTTGCCACAGCCTCGTGTTTACTTCTCTATCCTTAACTGACAGTGTTCATATCACTGTTTAAAGTTTCATCCTGCGCACCTTTCCTTCACTTGCTTTAATTGATATCCACCCTCACAGATCTTATATCTTTCTTATACCTCTTTATTCCAGCTCCAGCTGTGCATCCTGCTTTCTGGTCATCAATTTTCTGCACCCTCGAATCGAAATCCTTTTCTTAAAAATCCCAATTTTCCAATCCAAGAATCCCCACAGCACAATTTCAATGACTGTGTTGGTAGTCCAGCGATGAGTTGATTCATGAGCTTGCCCTGGGACAATGTAACAACTCTTTGTTTGTGGCCTACTACCAGCTCCCCGGAGCAGAGCTCTTTATTGTGGTACAATGGGTTTTTTGTTGTGAGATCATGCAGCTTAACCCAATACAGAGGGATTGAAAACAAATGCTGGGGAGGCACATGCCCCAGTGTGCATTATAGACAAATGAGAGGGAGAAACTGAGGGGTACATATAGAAGTCAAAAGTTCTACATTGAGGAAAGTTTTTATTATGAAGTACCATCATTTAATGCAAATATAGTGCACATATGAAGCTTACATTTACTTCCAGCTAAATCCATCCAGCATTTAACTAAATATACATGCTTGCACAGTTCTTCACTGCTTTCTTAAATTTCCGATTCTGTTCAGCTTCCAGTGGCTTTAACTACCTCATTAGGTATTCAGCTGCAATGTACTGGACTTGACGGTTGCCACATGCTCAAGCTGGCGCTACATCATTGAAAAGTAGGTCCATTATTGAAACAGATGTCTTTTGCTTGAGTTTTTTAAGTGAACTATTATGGTGAGTTCAGGTTTTTGAGGGGGAAAAAGAACATCTGTGTGCATGTGTGAGTAATAACAACACACTATTCTTCTGACCACCCTGGCTATTTATAGAATCAATACTGACCGTGAAAGCCACATACCACTCTAATACCTTACCACCTGTAACTCCACACAACTGAAAGTATATACAGTTGGTGACCCTACTCACCTCCCCACAACTACCACCACCGACAAGTAAAGACCCATTCAATGCATATTAGAAGAAATAGAATACAGCTCCATCAATTAAATCTCCTTGATTTCACTTAATTTCTTTTTGTCTGTCTGTCTTTTTTTTATTATTTAATGCTGGTTCTGCATCTGGAACTGTTTAAGTCAGAAATGACTTCAACGGCTCCAAAAACAAAACTTTCTCCCTTTCTCTCTCCCCTCCCCTTGTCTTGCCCTCTCTAAGTCCCACTTATTCCTCTCACCTCTGGCACCATCCCCCCACTCTTTCTTTTTTCCCTTTACCATTGAATTTACATTTGCTTAATCTTTATCTGCTTACTTCTTCTGGTCTACTGAGAGTGCATTAGAAGAACTCTGTTGCGATGTGCCAGGGTCTCATTTATTACTCGTGCACATACTCATCCGCCCATAAGCTTTCACATGCATGTACATGCTTCTGAAACCAATTTAGCCTTATTTTGCATGTGTTCAAATTGCTCCAAAGCACTGGTTGGACCCTCTACACAATACCACTATAAAGAAAATCTGTTCCATCACTCACTTATTCACACAAGAAAGCGAATCATCTCTTCCCTGTACAGTTTGTTCAGCTTGTACTGTGGAATACATTTAAGTGCAGAGTAGAAGCTTTGCTAATGGACAGTGGAAGTAGTTATTCAATCATTCATTCTTTATGAATGGCACGCAGATGTCTTTCAAGCTTTGGTCTGGATCTTACAACAATTTTCCAGTTGTAGTCTTTTTTTGTGTACTCGTCAAGTTTTATTAAAATTCAGTCAGACCATTTTTCATCCTTCTTTTGAGACTAGTAAAGTTATTGGAAAGAATTTTGATATGCAAACTATCAAATATGAACCCATTGGCCACCAACATCTACTTTTTACTTGCATTTATCCAACTTTTTCTCTTTTCTCTCTTTTATTGTCACAGATGACCATGGTGGTATGCTTGAGTTTAGCATTCCGGAAGAGTGCTCTTCTGCTGAATTTAGCTATGTTCTCAGTTTGTTCTTCTTTTTTGCTGTGAAGCCTTTTTATGCACATCTATGCTAGGTTGGAAATTAATACAGCTGTTGTAAGTGACTAGACTTGATACAATTAAAAATAGAATGTTATTAAAATAATTGTGTTCTTTAAATGTAATTATTCAACCTCATAGTTCATTACAGATTCATTTAGATCAAGCTTAAAACATAAGTAAATTTTGTAAGAACTTGAGTTTTTATCCCCAAATGCAATTTTCAGTTGCTTTTTAAAGGTGGCTTAGAGTGCACTGAAAAAAGGGGAAAAAACATATGATTTTCTGCTCAGTATTTCCCTAAATATGTAGTTAGTCCAGAAAGGGGCGTGGGAACCGTGGGCAGAAGGATGCAGTGAAAGCAGCCCAGAACTGTGGTCACACAGATGGGGAAAACAGCACTCTGAAAATACACTCCCTGTTTCACAAACTTGGAGGCTGATCAAATTCAGATTGGGGGTAATGCCTGTGGACATTACTTTTAATGGAGAAATCTTGAGAATATACACTCTGTAAATTTTCATAGATTTTACCAACTCAGCATTTTTCCTGATTATAATGACACAGAGTAAACCCCCTGTACAGGACAGTATTCAAAGCCAAAAACATGTCTGACTTTAGTGAATAATAAAGGATAATCCTTCGCTAGACAGTATAATTTGTTTGTGGTTGAACGTGTGTCAGCTTTACGTTAGGGTGCATGGTTCACCCCGGGCTATTCCCATTCATAGAGATGGTCCATGTCACTGTTTTCACTGGCTTCTTGTCTGGTGCCAGCTGTAAAAACACTGCCCCATTAGGTCAGTGGTGTGCACATGTGTTTGAATGCACTCGTCTTTGTGAGCTTAGGTTTGTTTTTGTGGGCACCAGCCGTTCTTGTAAAACCATGAGTAATGGTTTCACAGATATGACACCACAAAGTATTTGTCTGGTTTTTACCCACTAATACAGGTTGCAAAGTCTGTGACGTTTAAAAATACCAAACCCATGTTCATTTTAACTGATTTCAAACTTTCCCATCTGTAGCTGTTTTAGTATTTGATTCAGTTTTGATATATAAGATATAGTTTAACTTTCAGCAAAGCCGGTTGTATCCTCACACCACCATGAGTCATGCTGCTTAAGAATAATCCACTGATGTGGAGGAACAAAGCTGAGAGTGACAGACGTTCAAGAAAAAAACACGCATTGAACAGAGATCAGGACATGAAGTAAACCATATACATGTACATTTAAAGTCACTGTCCGGTCAATACGAAGTCTGTGCCCACAGAGAACTGAAGAAGCCTGATTGACTTCAAACTTCCCTGCTTTTTTTCCCTAGAAAATGTTTCTTAGGTGTGGCACATTGATTACCACAGAGCCGTGATTGTTGTTTGTTTAAGGAAATCTGATTGACGTGGTGGGTTGCGGCCTAATTAGCTAATGTGAGAAGCAAAAGGCCTGACTGAAGGATGGCTGGAATCTTGCAATGGCTGAGTGCATTGCTTTAATGATTGCAGTAATTTAAAGGGGTC
Source organism: Poeciliopsis retropinna (assembly GCA_010277075.1). NCBI lineage: Eukaryota > Metazoa > Chordata > Actinopteri > Cyprinodontiformes > Poeciliidae > Poeciliopsis > Poeciliopsis retropinna. The sequence goes on from VMRM01000005.1 coordinate 12,603,482, forward strand.
ACAATAAATCCCACCATCCCAGGATGTAATCTGGTTTAGAGACCAAACTACCTATTATCAGATGTCATATGCTATAGATCAATGATTGACACTCTAGCTATGGGACTAACTCTTTATAGAAAGGGTTATATTAATTTGTATTGCATAGTTATAGAATTAGCATTTTGTTGCATATGATAAATATTTACTTGTACACACAACTGAGATGACCATCATACAAGTATTTTTGGATAGTTCCCATTTAAAATGGAAAAGGTGAAATCAGAATAGTTGTTGGAGATGGAAAATGTTGTCTGAAAGAGCTAAGATGGATATATTTTCTTTAAAGCTCTGAATTATAACTTGTAAAAGAAGTTCCATTAGTGGTGGACATTTTAGTACTCATTATACAAAGAAGCAAATTTGAATAAATTAACTGGAGAGCTGGTAAGCACCAACAGGGCAAAAACTGAGTCATCCACATGCATTTTTCTTTTTACTAGTTATCAAAAGATAAAAATAAATATCTGTTTCTCATATGACATTCGTACATAATTTTTCCAACTTGAAACTTGGGCATTTCAACTTAACCACAAAAAATGTATTATTTGCACAAGCAAGTACCGACATGTGCAAATGGATAAGTTAAATGACTCTTGGAAATCAGGTTTTAGCGTTTTTTTCAGAAGTTGCTCTTGTTAAACAAAAATTGAAAACCCCCATTGGATAAATAAAGGCAACCCTGAGTATCTACGAGCCAAAGCATAGTCATTATATTCTGAGAGTCTTAGATGTGTCATTCAGAAAATCTCTGCACCCAAACTAATGAAGTATTGTTAACTTACTTTTAAAGATCTTTTAGATATCCAAACATAACCCTTCAAGTGTGGTAATTCTGACAAGGATGTCTTTTTTTTTTTTTTTTTTTTTTTTTACCAAGTAGGCCTTTATCTCATTAGCAGTATTTTTTTCTGATTAGTTAATTGTTTTAATTTATTTCTACTTCCTGTCAACAGACCCCATGTTCTTAGTTGCAGTTTTAAATCTGCGGTGTAATAGCTGTAACAGACTCCAGCTAACCACTGTCCTATTTCAATGCTTGAAACATCATGAGCTGTAAAACAAATACGTTATCCAGAGGAGTTGTGAAACATCATAAACGTTGTGAAAACGTTTATGATGGCACAATAAACTGAAATAGTGTGATTACTGATCTGCAGAGCCAAAGCTGAGAAAACATTTTTACTTTAGAATGAGCCAAACACACCTTTATTAACATCTTGGTGCTTTCAACTAGGTCTTTGGTTACTACCATTTCCACACCTGAGTTTTTTGTTAATATTTAAAATATAAAGGAAAAATAGGGGAGCATCATGGTTGTGACCTGGGTTTACATTTATTTAGCAAGCAAGACTTTTTCTTTTAGAACCTAGAAATGCTTAACAGGTGTTTATTAGAAGGTGATTGAGCCTCACTTTTCTCTTTCACATAGTTTAACAAAGACCCTGGTTATACATTTGGACTGTGTATTCATCACTTTTAACATATACCCCCTAATTACCATATTGGGGGCAACATGTGCTACAGAAAACAATTAATGTTCTCCACATGCCCTACAATGGCTGCAGTTTTTGTAAGAAAACATCTGGCAACTGCCTCGACCCTCTCAAAGTTTATTTAGAGATGGTTAGATAAAGTTGCGTGATTTGACAAAAAGGAGAAACAAACAATGCTGCATTTAGTCTTTTCTTCTAAAGAGCTCACTGATCTCATGAATGGTAAACTGAGGTCTTTGTAATGTGGTCTTCATAACCCACCAAAATAAATTTGTTTCCTGGTGTGTTTTCCAAGGATAAAATATATCAATCATCACTATTCAGGATACTTAAAGTATTACACATCTACTTACACTGCTTTCACTATGTTTTGTGTTAGCCTAACTTAAGAAACCCGTTTTTGCTAGTTTTGAAGAATTTTCTTGGTGATTTGGAGATAAAATTGAATTACTGACTATTTCAGACAATGCAGTGCTGCTGGATGTCTGTAAGAAGGAAAGAAAGCTCATACGAGTGTCAGGGATTGTGTGGGACCAGATTTGTGTAACTAATGATTGGACATAATAACCTCTTGCTGTGCTCTTTGGAGATATTTGTTTGAGTCTTACTCAGGTCAGTCTGAGCCAAATCTTTGCTGCTGAAGAGGAGCCTCTCAAAGGCAAATTGCTGGAGTAAATGCATATGTAAAGCTTCAATTGCTTTAGTATGCATTAGAGGAAAAATAAATGTACCTTCTGAATGTTTTAGTCAAACTGGAAAAGTACATTTACTCCCTCTTTTTTTTTAAAAGGCAGAAATGATATAAGCTCACACATTTAATGTTCACAACCAACTGAGCTTTGCTAAAGTTGATGTGGAGTATTTGGTCGTGCTAACAAGTCTGGATTTTCTGTGACTTTCTGTTAGTCTCACTCACCGAAAGACAAACTATTTTGACTGTTGTATGTTTTTTTATTTTACTGTGCTGAGGAACTTAAGATTTGCTTGTTTTTAGGTCGTTGAATAACATTACATTGTTAAATGCAAAGCACCAAGTTTATTCAGTTTATTTTTGTTTTGTTTAAACATTCTAAATTACAACTTTAAAATGCCTTTATGTGTCTAAATGCAAATCTGCTGGTGGACACATACACCTTTCTTCAGACTATAATTATCTGAATGAAGGTATTCTAATTGGAGATGGTTTTCACAGACGCTTGATAAGATGCTATAATACTCTGGATTATGTATTATTAGAGGAAATGAATAAATAAATATAAAGAAGATGGTGTTCTTCTTTATATTTATTTATTTATCAGTCAAAAATTGTTTTGTTTGAAAGAAGTATCAGTGCTGTGGAAATCAGCAGATCTCTTTTCACTGCATTTCTTAAAAACAAACTTTTTTGTTCTTCTTCAAAGAGGTCTTTGCTTGTACAAAGACCTCTTTGTTTATCTTTTGTTTTCTATGTCTGTTGTGTGTTTACCAGTGAAAGGGTGGTAGCAATGAATTGCTGAAGGCAAGCACAGTCTGAGTAGTCTCAATTATCTGGGATTTTAATGTGCACACAGAGTCCCAGTGAACTCTAATGTGCAGGTACACTGACTGTGACTTATGAATTAGGACTTAAAGTGATACTGTGACTAACTGCTGTGCATTTAGAGATGTTTAGATAAAGTTGCGTGATTTGACAAAAATCACGCAACTGTGTTTTTTAGGCCATAAGATGGCCATAAGATGGCCTAAAAAACACAGTTCACTTCATGTGTTGAGCAATAATTTATGTCTCACCTTACTTTTCAAAGAGAGTTTTAAAAAAAACTCAGCCATTTTATTCTTCAGATGAAGGGATGGTTGAGAGGTAAATTTGTTACAAAGTAAAATGTGCAAGAAAGCTCATGAAAAACTGTTGCTAGAATTAAACATGCGTGTCATTGGCCACTGTGCCAAGTTCTGTCAGCGGCTAGCCCATAATGAATGGGTTTGGCTAAATTATGCTCCTGTTATAAGTAGGTCATTGCTGTCTTTGATATTTTTCCTCCAAAGTTTTTGCTTTGATTTCCATTCTGTAATCTTATTGTGATGGTGTCTGCACTTCATAAGGGGACTACGTTGTGTTTGCATGTGTTGCTCTCGGGCTTTTGAATGCTGACTAACATAGGCATACAATCTGTGTGACAATTAGCGACTGGTTATGTCTGAACCTGTTTGACTCAAGCCAAGAAAATGCAGATTATTGTGAAAGAAAAAACGAAATTGAAAGAGTTTAGCTGTTCTTTTCTTTGAAAATTCCATTGATAATTACATAAATGTAGTGTTAATTCCTCTCTCTATATAAATTTTTGTTCTTTGCACCACCCACTGCTCTTTCTGTAATCCTGTATGTGTTCACTGTGGAATGTGTTTGTTGGGTCACCAAGCTTTGAGCTTCATCAGCAACAACACACATGTAAACATAACTTGCTTGAACCACTTTCTGTCCACATCACAGTGCATTCCCCTCCCTGCCAAACCTATGCTGATAACTACACCAGTGTGGTTTTGCACTAATTTAAACTGTGACTTCAGAACTGTTGTCTATCTGTGTGCTGTCATACATTGTTTGATCTTCACTAAGACCTCACCCAACATCCAATTTTTGGATTTTTAAAATCACTGTTACACTTAATTCATATTGATTCTAATAATTTTCCCCCCGATCTTTTTATTCTGTCGGTTACCTTTGCATTGTACTTCTCATTTTTTTGTAGTTCCTTCTTCGGAGTACACAATATGCTAAGGTAATTTTACACATGGACCCCTGTTCATAGTGTCATCTAAAATGCATCACCTGCTGGGTCAAGGGCATCTTGGGGAGCATATGGTACGATTAACAGAGCCAGAGTGGTGCACACACACTGCATATTTGGAGCAAACCTCAGAGTAAGGCTTCCTGGAATTCTCTTGTGGTTGGTGAAGGGAAAGAGCACATTTAGCGGGCCATTTGGAGAGCACATGTGGGCACAGGAAAAGCAGACGCCATCAAGTAGGACACACTTTTCTACAGTGTTCCGTTGCCTTTCTTTCGACAGTATATTTGCATCTTGTGTCCACCATGTGTGGACCTCCTTTCAGGAAGTAAAATAAACAGTTCAGTTCCCAGAGGGAACTAAAAGAAAACGTCTGCTTTTCAGTGCAGTCAGTTTCAAAACATGTCACAATTTGCTGAGGAGTGAAATACAAATCTTTTGGTGGAGCCGTTGACTTATTTTTATTGTAGAGCTAAAACAAATTTTTTTATATACATAATCATAATAATCTGATTTGGGTTTTAAGTGAAATCCATGACTGCCTGTTTATTCTTTTTGCAATAACACTCCACTATGTGAAATCCCTGATTGCCTGTTTATTCTTTGCAATAACACTCCAACCAGATACTTTTACTTTTGCATTTTAGGGTAATGGTGGTCCTTATATGATAGGTCTCTTGGGATGTCATCCAACTAATTTAGGAACATCTGTAATGAGTGGCTCTTGTCAGAGTTAGTTTGTGTTTGGATGGGTTGCGTGAATTAGTGGCCTCTGTCTATTCAGTGACATCTGTTCTGTCATTTTCTGTTGGCCAGGCTGTTACTGTGCAGTGTTTGCCATCTGTGTGTCACGGCAGGTCACAGACAGTGCTGGACAAAATACAACCCAGCAGTGGTGACCAAGTTTTCTCCTCAGTATGATCGGCTAATAGAGGATGTAAGTGGTTGGAGGTGGAAGATCGGTCGTGTGATGTGAGCTGGAATTTCTCATCAAAAGGATACCTTCCTATGACCTCTATATGTTCTCTTCTTCCTCAATGTCATACTTTGTGATACATGATTTGGGTTTTGTGATGAAGATTCTTCAAATCTTGAATTTATCCAATTCCATCATTTTTCTTTTGCACCAATTTCTCCAAAGCACATTTCATCCCAGTGACCATTTCCAGAGTAGCATTTCAAATCGTTGCTTTGTCACGATTTGGCACAGACTTTTTTTTTCTCCCCCCATTTTTTTTTCTCATACTCTGTATATGGAGGCTGCAGAGGAAGTCAGTCAGACAGAAACTTAACAGACCACACCTTTGGTCTGAGAGCATTTCTGCTTTTTAGCTGCTTTAGAATTGAGGTGTTGGGTATGACATTGACATGGTCTAACAACCTCTAGTAAAAACTTGCTGATAGTGACTTATTTAAGTAACTTTTGTTTTAAAACTACTCTCAATATGTGATTTTTCTGTTTTGTTTGCAGGCAAACATATTTCTAAGCCAAATTTGTCTGTCTTATAAGCAAGAAATAACCAGCTTTCAGGGGTAAAGCTGCATTGTTCTTTAAGCCTGGAAAAACCACTTTTACTCCAGCTTGTACTCCGACCTCTCATTAAAGGACTTTTAACTGCAGGTTTTAAACAAATGCTTTTCAAATGATTCCACTTCTACCCAAAAGTTCAGAAAAACATTGTGTATTTTATTAATTTTGACTAGAAGATAAAAAATTGCATGCACCAACTCCATCTACCTGATCTGTAGTCACAAGCATACATTTCTGTATTGTTTATTTTTATCTTTTTTTTTTGGTTAAGTTTTAAGTAACAATACATATGCTGTATACGTACATCAACACCCCATGTTTCTTTATACGGCTGTTAAATGGTGTAATAAAAGTAAGGGCACACTGACAGCAATTATAATGTAGAGTGCCATAAATTCACTAACAGGGGTCAAGAGGAAGTTGTTAACGGGGATAAGTGGAGCAGTGTTCTATTAGGCAAGTCCACCAATAATTAGATCCTTTGTTCAATAATTGTCTCCTCCCTTTTGAAACTTTCTGCCCCCTAAATAAGAACCCTTTTGGAAAGTTCAGTCTTGCACGAATAAAGGGATTGTATAGCTTGACAATGGAGGTGTAGGAGGCAAATGTGTTAGTGGTTTAGAGTTTCAATGGGGAAGTATTAAGCCTTAGGAGCAGTGTGTCATAAAACAAGCAACACACACCCCGTTGGTCAGCTGTATTCCAGAGAGGTCCAGTTTGAGCAGCCTGGACTAATCCAAGTTCTGTCATGCTATCATTTAAACAAAGTGGTTTTATTTTCCTATGTTTAAAGGTTTCTGTTTTCACATGAGAAGCACAGAGTAATTTCCAACTACAGGCAATGATCTGACTTTAAGGAAATGATGGATTTAAAACTCATAACATCTGACTGGAAGGCAAACACATATGTGTGTACATAAAGTGGGAGGAGATGTCTTGGGGATTCTTTGTCACTGATAACATTGTGTCTCTGTCCTGCTGCCTGAATAGACATAGATAACAAAATGAATACAACTGTATACTGACTCAGCTAAACTTAAGTAGTTTGGATGGAGACACAAACAGATGGGAAAAGTTCTTTTTTTTTTATATGGAATTTATAGACTTTATTTGATATCTGTGATCATTAGCTTATTTTTTAGGAAAGAAGAGGAGGGGTTATGAGTCTGAAATTTTTGGTGTCATCTTTGCTTTCTAACATTAATCTCAAATGTAAGAACCGCATGGCGCAACATACTCCACTGTTTTTTTTTTTTTTAGAAATAAACCAGTAAAGTACTCCCAAATTTCTTAAACACACTTAGAAAAAAACATTTTAATATACGTGGATTTACTTGTCATTTGTTTTTTTTATTACTATTACTTGCAAGTTTGAATGGATTACTTGTGGCCTTTAGCTCCATGCAGGGAAAGAAAAACCTTGGCTGAGTCCTGCCTTGACCCAGTGGAAGGCTATAAGTTTCCCCAAAGCTCCTCATCTCACAGTTTTTCTACTCCTTTGCCCTTCCTCTGTTGGTTTTTGCTCCACATGCAGCTGCTGATCCCTGTGTTCTGCAGTGGAGTCTTGAAATGCAATTATTCTATTTTGTAAAAGGGAAGTAATAGAAAGCTAGTAGCAGACAATGCATTCAGTGAGGCTTTGGTTTTAATGCACCTTTAAGTGAAAAGCATTATGAACTTTTACAAAGGTGCAGAAGTAGAAAAGTGTCAAATGTGGAATTTTGGGAGTGGTTCACAATGGCAATTAAAGTATAGAAATGCATTAAAGCAGTGATTCTCCATTGTTTTATTATTTTTAAAAGTACTACTATATGGACAGATTTTACAAATAGGACTTTTGCTTTGACAGTTCGTTGTGTAATGTCATAAAACCAGAAAAGAAAAACTACTATATTTATTGGTACCATGTGATTGAAAAATGTCATTTAACAATGGATAACATTTTTATTCAGATGCTGACAATTAGCTGACACATCCCTATGTTGTCAGGACTTCAAGTGGAAAAATTTTGTTTCCCAACAAGCCTGACCTCAAAATCTTGGTTAGCAGCTTATCCCATCCATTATCTTCCGCTTACCTGGGGTCTGGTCGCAGAGGCAGAAGCCTAAGCAGAGAGCCTTAGACTTTTGGGCTACCTCCACCGGGGAAATCGGCTGAGTAACTTTTTGCGTCCAGCTTGTCCAGGATGCAAAAAATTGGTCATTTCTGCAGTCATTAGGTTTTCCATTCTCATCAAATCTCTCAGATAGGTAAAAAAGGTTTATCTATCATTCTGTGGTGAGCATGTTGGAACAATGTTTGAAACACATTAGCTTGTGTTGGTAATACCAGTTGGCGTGGTCACTGAGTATATCTGTTAGATATCCCCACTGGTTTTTGACTTCTTTCTTCCCCATTTCCTCCCCTGAACTTCTTTTTTAGATCTTTAAGGAAGGAAAAATCAGATTTGAACACTCTGATCTTTTTTTTGCCATGAGTACTTTATAGCTGTATATCACAGTTAAAATGTATTTACTTTGCAGTTGCTTGTGCCAAAGGTCACTCTAAGTTTGTAGTTAAACACAGTCAAGCTACAAGGAAGATTTATTTGCTTCTATTCACTTCTATATCAGTCTTTGGACCTGAATTTTCTGTGAAACAAAATGTTTAGGTATTGGTAGTGAAATGAGGTTTACTGCTAACTGAAAAACACAGGATAGTCAAATATGTGTTTTGCATTTTAATTTGATACGCTTGAACATTTTCTCTCTTTTCTTCGTGGCCTTTGCTTACCATTAGCTGCGGTCTGAGAAATGAATCAGATAAATATTCAAGCTTCTTTGGCCACTTATCTTGTATCTATTTTACTCCTTATTGTGGTTCTCCTACTTCTCCTGCTTTTTAACTCTCAGCCACAGTCAGTTTTTGCCAGATCCCTCCTGGCTGAAGGTGAGCCAGTGATTTCCTTCACAGACCTTCTGTTGCCTTTAGACTCCTGGGAGCCTGCTGCTGAGAGAGGACTCTTTTCGAAAGCCATTCTACATTTAGAAGGCCAAGTCTTAAATGTTTTTATTAATTTTATTATAAAGTGTTTATTTATTTTTTTTAATCTGCTAGGCGTGACCTCATTTTAGGCAGAAGATATATATTTTTTCTGTATTCTATTTCAAATAGAAATATCTCATCATATCCCAGCTTGTTCTTATTATCTTGTAGTGTCTCTAGTGGCAAAAGGTAAAATGTAAGTAATTATCACCCTTCTGTTTCTGAAAGCCCATTTGAGACATCAGGGACTGAAACTGGAGAATGGGAGTTGTCAAGTATGGGAAAACCAATGCATGCATTTTTTCTGCTTATTGCTTTGCGCCGTCCAAACCCCAACCCTGAACGGTTGGCGAGCAGCTGGACGAAATGTGCCAACAACCTCCTCCCCTGTCTGTCTGCCTATTTGTGGTTATTGGCTTAAAACAGGGCAGGAAGGTCAAAGATGTAATGGTGGCTTTAAAAAGTGGATAAGATGACACATAATGTGGAAGTTAAAGATGCAGCTTATATAAAATCTGACAGATAACACTCATGTACAAAATTAAGACACAAGGGTCTTGTGGAAATTTTCAGCCGTTATCATTGCCTTCAAAAAGACTGTGGGGGGAAAATGGAAGGAAAACGGGCTTGACGCTGTTTGTTTGTGTAAGAACTTTGTCAGTGTGTGCACAAGAATAGCTCTTATCTCCCAGTAGGTTACACACAAACATTACCCCTAAAATTTTCACACACGCCACCTCCTTTAAAATGTCTTTAACTGCTGGGCAATGTGCTCTGTCTGGGAAGAATAGAGGGGTTTGTGTGTTTTTTGTGTGTGTGGTCAGGATGTGGCTTGCACCTCTCACTCGTCATGATTTACTAACAATACCATGGTGGTTAGACTCAGATACTCAGCACATATCACAACTCTGAGTTGGTTTACTGTGGTTTACTGTGAAAGGTGCTTGGAAACTAGGCATTCTTTTGTTCACATTATAAGCAAGATTTAATTAGTCTGCATGTCATTCATAGTGATTTATCTTTTTGTTTGAAGGATTTACCAAAACAAAACCAAACTTGGTTTTGCCAACATCTAAGTTTCAGTGCTTGGGTTCATTAGACTTCAGTAAAAATCTGTCAGCCATTATTCAGCCTGTATGATTTGCACCATAGAAATGTAAGTTGAATCTTCTTTTTCTACTTGAGAAGAATTGTATTGGCACACATATGCTTATATACACACATACTCTTGTGAGAATTACCCAGCTTCCTAAATTGACAAAAGGCAAATTGACCCTGGCTTTCATATTGTTTGTTCTGTCTTAAAACATTATATGTGCTCTGGTTTTGTGGTATAAATAAATGTGACAAGTTAAGAAATACACAATAATTTGAAAAAGGGTATCTTTCTTTAGCAATATCTGTATTTTCTCTTTTTTCTTTCCTTCTCCTGTTTCCTTTAGTCTGAGCTTTAGTGGGTGGCCCATGGAGAACAATGGAACAGAATCTTCTTACATCTTTAGGACATCTTCATACACACAGCAATACATTTATGAAGACTGTTTTATTAAAACAGTTCACTGGAATTAGGCATTTTAAGTGGTGCTCAGATGTCTGTTTAAAAGATATAATTGGGACAAAGTCAGGCTTGTCTCTGAGACCCGAAATAGTAACAGCTGGGAATGCATCATAATACAACCTCATCTACATATGTGCACACATTCTCACCTCCTGTAGCTTTATTTGAATTGCTGCCTAGCTTGTGGCTAAGAAATATGTGAGCAAATGACCACTGTAGCAACTAAACAGTAAATTCTCCTCAGACTGAGGATCGCACTTGATTGCAGAAAGAGTACTTTGAGCAACTCAGGTTTATTGTGTCTGAGTCTGAAATTGCTTTTGTTTAACATTTTTGGGGTCGGGGACCTGCATACTTTGGACTTAGTGTCATAGATAACTTTTTGAAGTTCTAAAATACTGAGACTTTGATTGTTATCTGAAATATTGGTTAATACATTCTTGGTTTGATATATTAATACGAGGGATAAGAGTTTAATAAGTCTAAATTTAGATTATATATTTTTCATGTTTTTCTCCTTGACTCCAGGAGTTTGAATAATTTAATCAGGCTGGCTGTTCTGGTATCCAGCCTGCAGTCAGCTTTGTAACAGACATGATTACTTGTAGCTACCCAGCTTTAGTTTTAAGTGATTTTAAGAAGAGTAACAGGTTACCTACTGTATTTTACGGCTGAAATTGCAGTATTTTTATTTTGTTCTCTGTCATAAGCGAGGTGAACATGAAGGTTAGCCAACTGAAATTGTCCAGCAACAGGTGGGGGAGGACTATTGTCATTCTTAAACTTCTTCTGACAACCCATAAAGACCTAAAACTATAGGGACTGTGTGATGGGGCTATTGTAGCTAACGTGTTAAATATGTGATACAGACAACAGTATCTTCCTATTATCGAAAATAATAAGTTGCAGCATCTCATTTCCTACAAATAAGCTAAAATAAACGCATAACCTTAGGAGAAAAAGACTAATTAAATTAGTCAATTTACTCATGTTACACTTATTTTATTTGCAACCCAATTTGTCAAACCATACTAAGAAATATTTGAGCCATAAATATAAATAATTTTGTATCGACAAAATGACCTCAATAAACCCTTGTCTAACATTTCAGGGTCTTCTATAGAGCGGATCACCACGTGGACACTTGTAGGCTCATTGACATGCTAAAGAGGATGCCCTGAATGTGTGTCTTTGTGTGTTGAAGTCTGACTTTGGGGTCAAGAGATGCCATAACTGCATAACAGGAAGGTCATTTTTAGCAGGATCTATTGAGGTAAAGGCACACCCTCTGTGTTCAGTGTGAGTGTGGGGGTGGACCACAAGAGTCATAGGTTAGCTGTAAACCTACTTGGGTGTCAGATGTGTCCTAAAGCCTCTTGAATAAGCTGACTGTTGCAGGGGTGGAAATTAAAAATGTTCTCCACCAGCCACAAAATTGATGATAATGACACACCCAGGTCATTATCATCCTGATGTGCTCTCCTGCAGTCATTTGTGAGCCTGACAATGCTCAATGCTTTTTGCTTTGGATGATATCTGAACACTTGACGTGTCACATTATTTAAGGTTGTTCTAGTGTGTGTTTGAACTTAACATGCATAACTTATCCTTTGTTGATCAGAAGTTGGGTGGTCCATTGATTTATTTTTTTATTGTGCTGCTTTAAGACAAGTTCCATCCATGGCATTGATTTCCTGACTAATTACACAAGGTGATCTTCCCACTCCCACCATGTAGCATTATGGCCATAATGCATCTCCTCCCAGTATTGAACTCTTTTAGTCTTCTGCGTAAAGGGTGAGTCTTCTCAACAATGCCTCCCAGCTATAGAGCCGGGCAGATGTGAGTCAAGCAACCCTTCTCATTACTGCTCTTAGAGTGCTGCAGGCCTTCAGAGCCAAGCCCTGCTCACTTCACTTCAGTGGAGCAAAATGATGTTGAGTTGCAATAATGTCCAATGATATTTATCTTACCCCCATCAAGTTTTAATGGGATGAAATGAATGTTCAAGGTATTCTCTCTTAATGCGAGTTTAATTGGAATTTTATAGTAGTAGAAAGGTTAATGCAGCACTGCTGTACACATAGGTTTCTACCTTTAAAAAGACAGAATGGGCTCCAGTGTGTAGGGAGCTGACTGTGCAGATTTGGATGAAAAGTGAATTTATTCATGGTATCTGCTCTACTTGAACAATAATTTGAGTTAATTTTCAGTCCACTATGTCAATTAAGTTTGCATTATTTCACTAAAAACTTTTTGAACAGCTGTTTGTCATTATAGAGCATTGACGTAATAATTTCATGAATTGATCCGTCAGTGTAAAATATGGAGTTCATTATTCATCCTTGCTTTTGGAAGTTTAAATGTTTACTAAAATGTGTGTACTAAATCACATGTTCACCTGTTGGCACTTTTATTTTTTATGTAAAACTGAATTGAAATATTTAGATTGGGTGACTTTAATAAAAGAGGATAGATGCACTTTGGGATAAAAGGAATTAAGTACAAGTGCTTCACTAATCCTGATAATCGTCCCTTTGCCACCACCCTTTTTTTTTTTTCCTTACAGTTTGACTCACTGCGTAAGTTTACTCGTTTCCCAGCCCAACCCAGAATGTTAGTCAGCAGAAAGCAGCTTTAGATTTACAAGAGGGGATTTTGGATCCAATTCTACGTCAGACTTCTAAGTCCCTCTGTCAAACTCGCCCATTGCTCTGTGAGAACCAAGCACCAGTTGAGAGTTTCTTTCTTATATTAAGATGTTAGGATTTTTTTAGTGGGAGACTAATTCTGCATACCTGGCTGTCTCCTTCCTCCATAACAAGCTGTTAAAGAACCACTATTTATCATCAGTAATTCTTATCTCCATTAGGGGGGAAAAAAAACATGAAAATAAGAAGCACATTGACTGAAAAATGCATTGTTTCTTAGGAGTGACTGAGGACATTGCAAACATGCTCACAACTGTTCTTTAACTTAGAGTTTGAAAATTTTGAAAATTCTCCTCATAGAAAACAGTAAGGTTTGTAGTGGTTCTAGTTACTATTTGCTCTGCAATCCAAAATTAATACATTTCTTCCTATTTTATGCATTAACAAAGAAACAAGACATGTGAAGAAAATATACTTTAAGTACTAGTTGTCCTACTACTTTGAAACTCAACCTGAGGGAAGTGTTGATAGTACCTTCATTATGTTTTATATGTAGGGCAGTCATATTTGATAAATTCAGGTTTGCTCAGCAAAGGTGCTCTTGTGTTTTTCTCTTTAGGAACCCATAAAAAAAACTTGACATTATTAAGAAAAGTAGTGTAGTGCCACTGCAAGGTTATTAGACTAACAGAATTGTTCTAAAATCAAACATTTTGGGAAAACTAGTTCATTCAAAGAAAAAAAAAAGGCATCTAGTTGTTATGTTAAGGTATTTTACTTGATTTATATGAACTGACCCTTGAACACTCTGGTGTTACTTGTGTTTGTGTGTTATTACAAAGTGAGTCAGTCTTGGGTTCAGCTTCAGACCTTTTGCTCAATGGGCATGTTGTCTGCCATCTAAACTGACTGGTTCCCTGTTTTCACTCCCAGGATCCTGCTGAGAGCAAACTGGCTGATCACACATGTACAGAAAGAGAGCAATTAATGTGAACACACTCTTATAAATGCACATGCCCACTTTTTTAGCTCTGGTCCAAATGTCGTAGTAGTATTAGCTCAGAGCTAAATAGAGGTTTGCTTGTTCTTTAGGAGTTAACTGTTTCTTTTGGAAATGTGCAAATAAAACATCCAGGCTTGATCCGTTATATTCATTTAAATATAATCATATGTAGCTTATAGATCTGTGACAGAGTTTTTCATTTTGCTTTTGTCAAGCTCTTCTCCTGAGACTGGTGACTTCATCATTGTAAAAGTTGATTGCATTAGGAGTAAGCGGGTTTGAGGTTAGACGTTTATGTGAATCTGTTATTGCTGTGTGTGTGTGTGTCTGTAATAACAGTCATTCCATGTCATTAGAGGGACAGACCCAACCTCCATTTAATGTATAGCATATTTCCAATCCCATACAGTTTGGGGAGCCATGGACCAATAAAAACTAGTCATTCAGTAATATTGTCCCTTTGCTGAACAGTATGTGATGTGGTGGCACATATGGAAATTGAAATTCTTGAATGTGACTGGATTGCCACAGACACCACTTTCACAGCCTGGAATGTAAAATGTAAAACAAGACTGGAAGATGAGGAAGTAAAGGAGGGAGAGGATAAGGAGGATAAAAGCTGAAGTCATGTTGAGGATTAGGGTTAGTTTTGTAGATTTTGTGGGGATATTTTTCTGTGGTCTGTGGGAATCTAAGGCTCATCATTCTGAATCCTACCTCTCCTAATTTGTGTGATTTGTTTGAGGCTGGTTGCTAGGTATGTTGCTGCATACCACATTTACAACCTCAAAATCATGTCTTTGCAAGGTTGATACTTCTTCAGTGGTTTATTTTCACAACATTGAGATTTTTTACTTTACTCAACTTGTACATTTATTCATCTTGATGTTTTTACTGTATAAACATGATCAGAAAATGGCTGTTCACGACATTCACAATAAGGTTTATGATGAGCAGAGTGGGTAATTTTACACTTACACTGTTATTACAGATTTATATCTAGACTTTATCTAGAGTTGTGGAAAAACTACCTCATGCTACTATAGTTGCCTGTTTGTAACTAGTAGTAGTTTACTGTTTTCTGGTTGTAAGTTAATGTGCCAGTGCATCATCATTTATTGCAATACAATGTAATTGATATTGTTGCACACAATAAGGAAGTCTGTAATTACAGAATACTGATGACAACACTGTCTAATTACAACACTTTCATTTAATGGAAACCCAGTACTTTGTTTGTATAGCCATATAGATTTTTACTTTTACTGCAGTGCTTAGGTGCTAGAAATGCTCAACTTAGCTTTACTTACCACAGGTAATCCTCACAAGGCAAATATTAGCAAGGTTCTAAAGAAAAAGGGTTGATGAGGTACCTGAAGTCGGTTTAACTCAATGTGGAGCAGTTTCACTCAACACTTTCAGTAGCTTTCTTTTTTGCATCTGAGCTGTGTTGCTTAAGTTGTATTTTGCTTAATGCTACTTCAATGCTACTTCATGTAGCAGTAAGCTTATTTCATCACAAACTCTTCAACAGATCTAGGGAGAATTTTAAACCACCAAGATGGCACCACTGTTGGAATTACATTAAAAAATGTCCTTTTCAATACACATCAGATTTGTTTTTGATGCCTAGTTCTTCTAGGCAGCTGCTACATGTTTGAACAGATTTGGATTACAAGAACTGTTAAATGCCAGTATTATTTAATTTGGCATCCTGCCAGTTATTCAAATTTATAAATAATTATTTACATTGGGAGCAATGGCAATGTCAAACTGCATATCACTGCAGTCAGTGTCATAAGAAATGACTATAACAACGACTAAAGAACTACAGAGTTGATAATTTAAGCTACAATTCTATATGAATAACTAGTTTACAGTAAGTTGACTTTAATTGCAAACACCAGTATCTTGCTTTCTCTGGAGAATGCAGAACTTTTCTAAAACCGTGCATATGTTTAATAGCTGACATCTCATTTGTTGAAAAAGCTAAAAGCTCATAAAGTAGAAACAGAAACTTTATTGTAAGACATTCAACCTTCCTGGAAATTTACCTGTTTCCAGGTAAGTTTGAAGTTTTAGTTTCTTTAAATATTAGCTTGAATAAACTCCCAAAATTCCTTCATAGGAAACAAGTTTAAGAGTCTGAGGTTTGGAAGGTTTGGAAATTTTTACAGTGTTTTTCAGACTGTAAAAACTTCCAAACCAAAAATGCTGTTTCTACAGCATTAGAAATGGTGTGCTAACTGATGAAGAGGAAAACATTAATCTTGAGTTTTAAAACTTACTATTTCATGGTTAGTCCTAATTAATTTAATCAGAAAGTTTTACTGTTTTTTTTTTTTTTTTTTTTTTTTTTCTTTCTGGTACTTGTCCGTCTAGCAGTAGGTTTTCTCTCAAATGTTTCCATTTGGTTTAGTCAAAATGTTCCATTTCAGTGATTAATGATGTATGTGGGTATTCAGACAACAACTTGAAGTCCTCTTCCATACAGCTGATAAGGTTACTTCCACTCTACGTCCCAGCTGTGCTCCACCTCTGACTCCTTGAAACCAGGGTCGACAGAGGTGTCAGAAGGATGCTGACCAGACCCCATTTTACTCGTCTGTCACTACCTGTGATTTATCAAACTCTGACACAAAAGTGTCACTGTCTATATAGTAGATCACAACTTCTTAAGCGTTTAAATCAGTACCATACCTATTTGACCTCAAGTTTAACTTGAAGTGAATGGGCACTTCAGTCAAATCTGAGACTAAACATGAGCTGTTTTGGGTTATCAATATGTCTGTCACCTATTCATGTTGTTTCTATTTCTAAAGACACACTTGTAGTTCAACATGTCATTTGATGATTTTTTAACCCAAATAGTAATACACCACACTAAGTTTCTAAATGCCCCTCTGTCTTGCTAAGAGTTTGTTTAGATAAGTATCAGAAGGAGGGTTAGCAGAACAAGCAAGCACATTTTTAACCTCACATACTCAAACACTGCAGTTAGTGTAACTGAATAAAGACAGTCCTTCTTTCGGAGACATACATGTGCCTTTATAGTATTAGTCTTCAGTCAGCATTTTTGGCTAGGACCTCATGCTCATTGCTTTTGACAAAAGACCTATGTATTGCACATAATGTAAAAGCAGGGAGGAGGAATGTGGTTATGTGCGAAAAACAGGTGTTTTGGAGCATTTACATGTGCAAAACAAGAGGTTGGTCCTTTGAGTGAGGGATCACATCTGGCGTATGGATTCCACAGAGGAGAAATGAAGCACAACTGTTTCTTTTCTTGTGTGGAAAAAGACACGCTCACTGAAAGACAGGGGATCAGGAGGTGGTGGGAGCGACACACACACACCCCGTTGCACCCCACTGCACACAACAGTACAGTTGTGTGCAGTGGAAGAAGCTTACAACTCCCTGGACCAGAATCAGAACTTCTTTTTTCAGCAGGGGAAGTGACTTTGAAGCCCTCTTTTCCTGAATGCTTTGATCTGTCCACTCTATAATGAATGAGGTGGCTGTTATAGAAGAAATGGCATGTGTTGATGCATTTTTTTTGTTTTTATGTTGTCCTCTGTCTCACTTTGAATTGAGTGACAGTCTTCCTTGAGTTCACTGAGCAAGCTAGCATGACTGTATCATTTTGTCCTAGACACACTCACTCGTTGGTAGACAAAACAAAGTAAGTATGGCTTGTGGGTGGGAAAAGAATTTGGCAACAAAAATGGCAAACATAACATAAAACTTGAGACATGTTGCTGAAAAATAGCAATAGGGAATCTACACAGTCTAGAAAAACATACCATTTGGTCTTTATTTTTTTTCTGTTTCACATTTTTCATCATACGCATTCCCAGCATTCTCAAAGAGCTTTTTAAATCTTAATTACTAGTATATAATTAAGGTGTGTGTAAAGGGTACTTCATTGAAGAGCAGTGTTACTGAATGGCTCCTGGGATTCGATAGCCTACCAAATACTTTATCCAAACAGTATTTTCCACACTGATGTTAAGATGAGGATTATGATTTACTTTGTGCTATTCTAGCAGACATTAAAGAAAACTTTTGTGTCAATTAATGTCCTTTTCAAAATGACACAAGTGTGGTTCTCTGGGGAAAGAAAATGGTGATAACAACCCAAATAACTGATACGAGAAGCATAAACATTCCTGAAAGTCTAGCTATCTAATCTAGCAATACTCCTGCACATGAGTTGAATTAGACAAAAGGTGACTTGAGAGATAACCTAAGATAATTCACTAGCAACAAACTGATACAGCATAGTGATGTGGTGGAAAAGCAATTGAGCATTGCCTCATGATGAATTAAATTTTTTAAAATGTTTTTTTGTTTGTTTTTTTAGAAAAGAGATAAAGAAAGTTGCATTTTTAGGACAAACTTGTAAGCTACAATTTAGTTTTAGTGTGTAAGAAACTTGATATGTTCATGCTCATGACCAGTAACTCGAAGGAAAAGGTAATCATTTCCCACTTGTGTTGTTGCAAGATATATATTATTTGTTGCATGAAAAAATTGCGTGAAAAATACATTGGAAATGTATACTAACTTGGTAATAACCCTGTTGGGCTAAGTTAAGATAAAATGGCTTGAGGGAGAAAAGTTTGGATGGGTGTGTAAAACTGCCACAGGCTTTGTGGTAAGTTTCAGCTGTGATTTGCAGCTGAGATTCCCACATGACATGTGCAGGGTCAACCTCAGAAATGGAATCATAATGGCCTCAGAAGAATAAATCCCTCATGTCACTTGTCTCGAACCTCCGCCTTATACAACCCAGTCCAAAGTTTTTCTCCAAGTTCCCCCTTAGTTGTGTGACTCATTCCATTTCCATAAAAGCTCTATGTGCCCACCACCTCCCAGATCCAATACTCACTCCCTTCTCTTCCTCGTATGCTCAGAAGTGCCAAAAAATGATGTGCAGATTGGAGGAGCTGCTAGTATTAGTGGTGGTGGGGACAGGCTCTGGTTGGCTTGCAGACCAAAATAAAGTCCAAATGACGCAGACTGGGGTTCAGTGGTGAAGCAACTAGAGGGTTGGTACTGTGGGAAAAACTGACATTTACCCGTAGGTTTTAAAAGAATCAATTGGATATGTATTTACATTAGCACAGGTTTTGCTTTGATAAAGCATCAATGATTATTTGTACTAAGTACACTGCTTAAAAAAATAAAGGGAACACTCAAATAACACATCCTAGATGGACAGTTTGATTTCACAGAAGTTTGATTTACTTGGAGTTATATTGTGTTGTTTAAGTGTTCCCTTTATTTTTTTGAGCAGTATATTTTCCTTAGATTTCTTAGTTCTTTTGTTCTGCATGTCAGTAGAGGGTATGTGTGCGTTCACTGCTGACTCCATATTGGCATTCTCAGCTGCTTCACTGGACGTGACCTTAATCATGCAGCCAAAGCAACAATGGAATGGTGTGGAATCAAAACAAATTGAATATGGCCCTGAAGATGGCCCAGTCAAAAGCTAAATGCAATTGAGGATTAGTTGAAAAACGTAAAAACTGCAGTTAAATGCTAAAAATCCAATCTGAATGAGCTTTAGCCAATCGGCGATATCTACTTTATTTAAAAAAAGAACTATGTATGTATTGTGCCATACATGTGTATAATGTATAATGTGCTTGCACATTATATAAATCAGACAGTTGTAATGAAAATACAAGTATGCAAAAATAGATGCAGTGTTACTTTGAATGAGACTGAATAGTCTGACAGCAGACCAATGCTGCAGAGAATATTGTAATTGAGTTACTTTGATTTTCATTTTTGAAGTTTTTCATCTAATCTACTACTGTTATCTTTATAAAAGTATACAGTACATCGTTTTCTTGTTTCCTTTCTCATCAGCGTTTTGAAACAATGTCTCCTTGTAACCTCATACCATTGACCAGAAAAGCATGAGAATATAATTTTGGGACAATATCCAGGGGAGGAAGTTAAAAATGACGCAGCTCTTTTTTCTGCATCATAAATCAGAAACCTTTTTTCTGATGTATTTATGAAGAAAGGTTTCATAAATACAGATTATCCCCAGCTCTACCCCACTCATTTTGTCTTCCATGGCATTAAGTGCATGCCTCTTTCTGGAGCCAAAAAGAAAGCTGTCCTTCAGGCAGCTCACCATGCACACTAAACGGTTTGATCTACATCAGATTACCACACAGCCTGGTTGTTACATGCACTGTGCAGAAAAGCTAACAAAAACGAGGCAGAGGAATACAAAGAGCCAAAAATAAAAAATAAAAAAAATAGAAGTCTGTCTTGTCATTGGTTGCTCCTTTTATCTTGTATCAGGAAGATAATTACAGCAGTGAAAGAACAAGATGCCATCTGCAAGTTATGTAAAGAGGATCTTATCTCTTTGCCTGAGTGTAGATTCACCGTAGGCGGTCACGTAGGGCAAATCTGATCTGACTGACTGCAGCAGATTACTTTTAAGAAAGAGTTCTTTTAAATATAGTTCTAGTGTTTACTGTAGAAATGTTTACTTTAAAAAGTAAGTTGAAAGATGGGTTGGGCTCCTGAGCCTTCAGGGATTCAATTCAAATAGGAAATGCCACAACTGACCAGGATAAAGCTTATTATGTTTTCCCGGTTTATTTAACCTGATGAACATGCTTGTTTGGCAATGCATCCATTTTGTCTTGAAAGCACAAGAGTAGGTTAAAAAAAAACATGCAGTGTAAAGTGTTATCTCTACAATGTGAAATATTGTAGAAATTGTAGCATTGGATTATTTTCTTTTCATAGAACTATTTGTTACATTCTGTGCTCAATGTTACTGTGCATATTTTCTATTTGCCCCATGAACATGAAAGAAAGCACGTCCTTAGTTTCACTGAGGTTTTTTTTATCTTGTCTTTGCAATGTGGATCACATGTTAGCAAGATTCCAAATTCAGCATTTTGTCATGTTACTGACATTAAAGGTGGACACTATTTATCTATATATTTTACTTAGTTATACCAAAGTAAAATTGTTTTAATATATATTTTAGAATTCTGTATAAATTTTGGAAATGTTTTTTCTTCCACTTGGAAATAATCTGCTTCTTTGTGAGGTCTATCACATGAAATTAAATGAAAGTTTTGTCTTTGCATCTGTAGGTGTTTTGTCACTCCCAGCCCATTTCAGTCTGTACACAGAGAACCAGCACGCTGTGGACAGTAGAGAAGATGCTTACGCCCAGCTGGAGCTGAGAACACTGGAACAATCTCTTCTGGCCACTTGTGTGGGCAGTATCTCAGAGCTCAGTGAGTAAAACTAATCACTTTTACACCTGTCAGACTTTCTACATTTTATTTTTGTTTGCAGTTAGCATTTGAGTTAAAAATAAATTCTGGAAGTTGTTTAGGTAATGACACAAAAAAACAACAAATTTTCTTTAATAAAAACATAAAACCCTTTACAAATTCTCAATCTTAAATTATTGTACAACGGTGTTCATAATTGACTTTCAGAATGCACTGATCTAAGCAAATCAAAAGTGAAACGCAGAACATTATAAATACTGTTGCTATGGCATAATGTATTACACGAATATTTTGAATCCAGCTGAGTTTCTCCTCTGATACTAACTTGCCAAATAAACTCTCCCCATATTTGGTCCTTCTTGGGTCATGGTTTATTTTGGACACCTTGATGGAGATTTTATAAACCCTATTTAAGCAATTTTACTCAAAAAGAGCAATACAATGAGATACTTGTGTCGCAGATAAATTTTTATTTATCTGACCTATCTTAAACAAATCTTTGTAGCACAGTTCCATGTGAGTAAGGACTATAAAGGCCTAAGCAAATTAAGCGTTCATAATGATGGTGGAGGGGGGTAAACTGTAGGTTGCAAGGGATTTAGTTGTGATAAAGAGCAGAAATATGATTTATTAATAATTGAGAGGAAATGATGATGCTCGGGGATGTAGCTTGAGGCAGCAAAATAGATTTATGGGAGAGGGTTTAGTTATATGGAGGGTAAAGGTTCTACGGGAAAATGATTGAAAAGTAGAAAGGTGAAAACTGATGTTTTTAGGGGAGGGAGAGAGGAAAAGAGATGGAGGATAGTTTTGGTCAGGGATACGTTTCCTACTCCAAATGAACCAACACTCTGTCATTTGTTCCTGTAGCACAAGGCCACGTTCATACGTTGCCGCGGTTATAGTGAGGCATTAAGAAAGTACAAACACGCTCTTTCTCTCACTTCTGCTCAGTGGCTTCTTTGTGCCACTTCTCTCTGGTGGGGTGAAACGGGGTAAATCTGGATAGGGCTGGCATCTATACACATTCACTAAAAAACATACACACACACACCCCCACACGTGTCCACTGATTCACACACATGCAACAGAAATATGGCAGGTTTGGCACATTGCCTGTCTGATCTCTTTGGCTCCAATCACAAGGAATGTCTGTAGAGATGGATTTCTGCCTCGATATTGTCATAGATACAAACATTCTGCATACCGTACATCAAAAATATTCTAGGCGTATATCGATGTGCATTAAAAAAAAAGACTTTGCGGCTATTGCAAGACTTTGGGTGAAATCTATAATTTAAGAATTGGCATTTCATATCCATCTGGAGCTAGGTTTAGGGGAAAAATGTAGACTGGAAACTAAGAGAGAAGTTCTCCATATAGTGTAGGAATTCAACTGAGCCCTCCTGGAGGGATATTTGGTGCTGGTTAGCACAAAGGAGGCCCTTCAGCTTTACATGAGGTCTGTTTTGGTCAGTCTAACCCCCAGCCTGTATACCGTCTTACCCCCATGGTGGAACCCAAAGACTAACACATAGACTATTCTTTGCATAAACTAACACATTCATACAGCTGAACTCTACATCTTTGGAACAGAGCTTTGTTGTGCCTTCGAAACATTAACCTGAGGATAATTTTAAATGAATGTAACTCTGTCCCAAGTTTAACATGTGTAATGCTGATGTGTGATTACAGAGGCTG
The DNA here is from genome assembly GCA_010277075.1 of Poeciliopsis retropinna. Classification (NCBI taxonomy): domain Eukaryota; kingdom Metazoa; phylum Chordata; class Actinopteri; order Cyprinodontiformes; family Poeciliidae; genus Poeciliopsis; species Poeciliopsis retropinna. The sequence goes on from VMRM01000005.1 coordinate 12,626,536, forward strand.
TGGTCTGCCAACAGTATCTAGAAGGTTTATCACATTTTCCTGTGCTTTTTTTCTGATTGTTTTTCCAACCCCCTACTGTTATCTAAGCAAGCCTTTCCTAAATGCTGACCGTTCCCCACCAAGTTTATATAGTGGAGATTTTTTTTTCTTAAATGTTTTTAGAAAGACTAGTTTAGATAAGATTGTAGATTTTATATAACAAATCTGTTTTTTATGACTGAAACTGAGATCTATATGCTGACTCCAGTGATCAAAGTGTTCTGGCAATAAAAAGTTGAACAGTTCATTAGAGCCAGTGGTCAGCTGTCTGTACTCCCATTAACCCCCTCGGTGATTAAAGATGAATGACTGTTTTAGACTGGCTGTCTGGCTTTGCTTACAGATAATGACGCTACTAATGGCAGAGTTCATTTAAGACATGGAGGAAAGTTGTTGAGGAAAGGAGGAAATCCGGTCTGACTGAAAGACCACAGAGTCTAAAGACATAACTCCAATTATACTTTTTTATCTACTACTCAACATTTTGCACATCTCCCAGGAATTGAGAAATTAGATCAAATGTTTTATCTGATGTTCAGTGTTACATTTGCTCTGTTCCAGGTGACTTGGTATCCCGTGCCATGCACCACATGCAGCGTCTCAGCTCAATGCGTCCAGGGCAGAGCCCTGCCCGTCACGCCCGTGCTCAGCAGCCTGTGTCGTGGTCGCCTGACGCCCTCCACACCCTTTACTACTTCCTGCGCTGCCCGCAAATGGAGTCCATGGAGAATCCCAACCTGGATCCCCCACGCATGGCTCTTAGCAAAGAGAGGTAAGAGTCATGGCTGACAGAAACTCTGCCAGGATGTAACATGCTATTAAATAGCAAAATTAAACTTGGGGTTTGACTGAAATTTAGGTTTTACACACATACATTTCCTCTCAAAAGCACTAAGAACCCTTCAGTATTGTAACATTTTATCATACTATGTATTTTTTATTTTTATTTTATGTGAAAGACTAAGAAATGAACTGACCCATTTCCATTTTCAAAAAAAATATTTTGAGAACTTGGCAAACATGTGAGATGACGTCCTGATCAGATAATTCTGAAGCTAAGGTTTTTGGCCTACATCAAAGCACTGTGTGTAGAGAAAACTGAATGCTGCGTCTGCTATGTGACACATGGTGATGGTAGCGTAATGCTATGGGATGCTTTTATTCAGCAAGAAAAGGAAAGCTGGGAAGAACTAGTGGGTAGATGGATAGAAATACAGCCCAATTATGGAAGACAACCAGCAATCTGCAAAAAACTTGAGATTATTTGACAGAAGTCACAAATAATAGCATCAATGAAAAAAAAAAAAGCTTTATACCGTACCTTGGCTCTTAATTTCCATCTGCAGTCTCTCCATTCAATCTGACTACACGTGGGGTATTTTACAAAGTCTACAAAATACATTGAGGTTTGTATGTGAAGTACCTCAATGTGAAAAAAGGTTTAAGAGGTTTGAATGTTATTTCAAGATTTTTCTTTTCATACATTTACTTAGTAGAATTAGAGATTAGAAGTTTTGTAATGAGTGTAGCAGAGATCTAACTAAAGCTGCAGCTTTATCCACAGCAAATAGAAAAACCCTTAAACCTCTGAAATTACTGCTTTAGTTCTAAAATTAAATCAGTAGCTTTTCCATCGGAAACTCGTATTTTTTTTAATGTTTTTTTTTTTTTTATCTATGTCTAATCATATTGCCCTCTAGTCATTTAAGTGTTATTTTTTGTTAAGTTAATTAGTAGGAGAAAATGCTCCCAGGTGTTAAGTTGGGTTGAAGGATGATTTAAAAGCACCTTGAGGTGTAAATTAGGCTGAACAGTGGTGATTTAATGGATTTAAAGAAGCATGGGTGCTCTGTAATTCTGTCTCCTTAATTCTGCTCTAAGGTTTAGTTTAACAGTTCTAAGTACAGAGTATCTAAAAAGGCATTTGGAAAATATTTGCACTCTGGATATTTGCACATAATTTTTGCAATTGGATTTTAAGCCTCTTCTATTTGCAAGTTACTTTCATATTTAAACTGAGGCTTTAATGTCAGAGAATTATATTTTCTGCTGTTTGATTTCAACAGCAGTGGGAATAAAAACTTGCCAAAAAGTCCTCTGTTTTAAAAAGTGTTAAAATACTGATTGGAATGAACAGATTCATTTTGCCAAAGTCTAAATCTCTTAGAAAGTTAATAAATGTAAACAATAAGGACCTGCACTGTGTCTGCATTTGTCCTCGAGTCTGGGAAAAGACGCACTGTTTGTCTCTCTGTGTAAAGGTTAATTAATTGACTTTAAATCTAAGGCATGGGTACTTTTCCAAAGCACCCAATTATTTAAATAGAATTTAAATTGGTTTAAATTTAGGAAATAGTTTCTATTTGTACGTTTTGTCCACATTATTGAGGTATTTTAGTATTAGAAAGTCATGATGCCTCCTTTTCTCTTATAAGTGTTTAGACTATTTGCATGTGTTTAAGGGGTAAGAGATGAGACCATCTGACTGATACATTTAATAGTGAACATACACAGTATAAGTGTGCTAAGGTGGACTTCTCATTACCATCAAAGAAAACATCAGTAAAACTTCCCCTCTCTTTTCCAATCCTGGCCGTTTCTTCGAAATCCTTAGATGTTTTAATGTTGGATGTATCACACTGGTTTATGTGAGCAGAATAAAACCATAGCCCTCTTTCTAAACATTTGAACATTCTGTTTTTCTTTAAAAGCATCTGCTTGAGGGCAACTTGCCCTTCTTCATCACTGCATACATTCTCCAAATGTTACAGAGCCATCTCAGGTGGTAGGCTGTGGAAGTGCAAACCTGGTAGTGATTACAAAGGTAAAGTCTGTTCATGCTGCAGAGTTCTCTGCTACAGAGGGCTTCTTTATCTCTTTGACCCACCCTCTATTGGAAACTTTATAAAATCTTTGGCAGAAACTCAAAACTGCCAGAATCTGTGTGGGCCACATTATCAAATGTTATAGGGAGCCTGATGAGAGACTAACAGCAGATTCTCTTTTACTACAAGAGTCGACTCGTTCTGGTCCCGAATAAAACTACTGCATGGCTGTATGTGATAATTGTTAAACTCCATGAAATGTAGAAGGGCAAACACTTTGGTCTGAGCATATGCTTGATTTTGCACAATGTTTGAATAGAAATTATTAATCATCCTGTGTTCAAATGACTAAAGACACTCCTTTACTATTAAAGGATAGATTAGAACACTAATAAAATGTAACTGATAAGATATATTTTATGACTTTTGTTTTCAAATATAGATTAAAACAAGACCTTATGTAGCTTATAAGTTTTAGTTCCTACTGGACATATCAACAAATGTTTGAACTCCAATCTGTCCTGAATGAAAAGTAAACACACCTGAGCATTATTTAAGCTAATCATTCTTTTATGGTTGAAGAAGTGCAATAATTCACAGCCAATGTTTATATTTGCAGATGTGGGAAAGTTTGTACATGTTAGTCTGTGTAAATCCATCATCTGCATCTATCAGAGCTTGGCTCTCAGCATGTCGGGTCACAAGGCTAGCTGTGGGTGCTATCTAGTTTCAGTGTTAACTGCCATCAAGGCTTTGATGTTAATCTAATCTCTGACAGAGCTGCGGTTTTTGTTTCAGGTTTAAGGGCACAACCTAGTGCAGCAGTCATGTGAGAAAGAGGAAAGAAAGATGGGGGGGTACCTATGAGAGAAGATGAGCTGCATCTGCATTTCTACATAGATGCATTAAGCTCTTTTACTGGTAAAGGTCTCTCAGACCTCTTAGTAAAGACTTCTTCCAACACATCCCAGTTATGGGTGATGGGGTTTCAGTCAGTTGCAGATTGCTAATCCACATATGAGAGAAAAAGGACATCTATGGAGTTTACCTGAATAACTTGGCCCTCATCAATTCTTGCGCTGGTATTTTGGAATTAACCAATTTTATCAGACAAATGTGACAGTAAAACATGATTGTTATACATTTTATAAACATACGCACCCTTATCCAATTTAAATGTACATACTCTCTCTATCACTGTAGAACAACATAAATTCTGTCTCATCAGGTCTGTCAATCTTTTACCACTGCAACCCTTATGCTATATGAGCTTTAGAAATCCACTCATCACAGAGGCTGTAAAGTTCTCTTTAAGCTGTTCATCTGGAAGTCATGTTACTTTTATTACTTATCACTCACAATATTATCATCATACTACATGCTTTATTGATCTTTTTTTTTATTTTGTCTGTTGCATCAAATCTCACTGCACTAGTTGATCATACCTGAGCACCTAGTGCAACCTCGTGGTGCTCAAGAAACTATGGTGCATGCAGGACTATGGTGCAGTCTCTTAAAACTCCCTTACTGACATAGTAATAAGGTTTTAGATTAATCTTCTAATGGAGTAGTGGGTGTAAAGTGCAAATAGCTAAATGTGTTAAATTGGAGATAGTTAAGTTTTGTTTTAGTTTACTTGCTTAGAATTTGCCTGGAAAGAACCACACAATAAAGAATCTAACTGCAAATACTGTGTTTGTAAAAGAAAAAATAAATAAAAATGTAGAAATGAATGAACACATCCACCTGCAAAATCCAATTTGTGTTAAGTGGAGCACATTAAGAGAGCTATAAACATTGATTCCCAAACCTATAGGGCCTTCTTTCCTCAGAAACATGGCGTTCTTATCACTCTATGCCTGCTGCACTATCCAAAAAGTGGCAGACTGCCTCCCAACCCCCTGCCTCACGCTGACATATCCCACCTGCTTCCTAGCCGTTTCCCAAACACTTAAACCTTAATTATATGCACCCAGCAGCTACACTTAACACCCCCTCCCTCTTTCTTGAGCTCATCAGTTCCCAGTCTGCTTGTTCACAGTCATGCCTGGCTGACGGTGAGACCCCTCCTCACTGATCTGCTACTGACAAAACAGCATTTGACAGAAACTCTAAAAAAAGACTTCAGTGCTCATGTCAGACTAACTGCAGGTATCTAGATGCATTTTGATCTGTTGGATATTTTAGGAAAAAAGCTGCCAAAGGTCAGTTAAAACCAAAATATTACACTTTGCTCAGAGAATTTGATGTCATCTAAGCAGTCATATCAAAATTAATAATACTGCAAGACTTTCAGTCCTTATTAACTACAGCTGCACAGTTCAGGGTTTAATTCAGTTCATGAATACAAATGGAGGCGTATTCATGAATTGCATTGAACCCTGGATCACATCAGAACATATGTAAGCTCACTGAGAATAAACATCACAGCAGGAGTAAGACAGTCGCCAGTAACTGAAGATAGCACAATGGCAGTGTTCATGCAACCATTAACAGAATGTCATTGGGGCTTCAAAGGACCAAAAGCAAACAGTAAAACGCTATTGTTCACAAGCACATTCTATGCACATATGGTCAGAGCAAGGTGGAGACAAAAAGGCTTAACACGAGATAACTGGCTAAGGACCACATCATCTCTTGGTGATTCAGATGGAGGAGGATGATGAAGACAGACAAAGCATAAGGGTGTGTTTAATCCAGATGCATTTGAGAATGTCACAGACATCGCTACAACGATACAATCATCCTTAATTCTGCAAAATCTGTGTAATCTTCTCCAAAATCTTCAAACTCAAAATCTTTTATCTTTTGGTTCAGTGGCCGCTCTTGTTTTTTTATGGTTAATATATTAGGAACGCCTGGTTGGTACACATATAAGCTTTTGACTTTGAAATCAAACACAGCTTTAAAGACTGCCAATCATTATTTCAAGATCAACTAAGGTGAACAATCTTTTCTTTTAGGCCATTTATGCTGTTGCCGCCTTTGATGGAGTGGATGAGAGTGGCCATAGTTCATGCCGAGCATCGCAAGAGTCTGTTGGTGGACAGTGACGATGTCAGACAGACCGCCAGGCTCCTCCTTCCAGGACTTGACTGTGAACCAAGACAACTGAAGTAAATCAAAACATAACTGCTGTCTTTTTATGAATTTAGTTATTGTTGAGTCAATATTTCATGTATACATTTCAATTTGTCTGACCTAAAAAAGAAAAAAAAAAAAAAACAGAAGAAAAAGCCTTGAAGCTATGTCTCCGTTATGCCTTCGGATGTGTTGTCTTTTTACCTTTGCACTTATAAACTGATTCAGCGTTATGTTTAAAAAGCAGAGGCTGTGAGAAGCAGACCAGTAACTACACACTGGCCGCATATTGTAATTGTACAGTTTATTTCTGTAGAAAAACATTCCATGTTAACATATGGTCAGCAGGAGCCTCTTGGTGGTTATAAAATGTTTTTAATAAGGTGTATAAATCTTGATTCCTTTTAAGGCCAGAGTGTTGCTTTAGCTCCTTCAAGCGTCTGGACTCCAAAGCTGCCATAGATAAATTCAACCTGGACTTGGGGTTTCGAATGCTCAATTGTGGACGCACTGATCTCATTGGTCAAGCTATTGACCTGCTCAGGCCAGATGGGGTCAACAGCATGGACGACCAGGTACGGGCACTATTAGAGCAAATGCAGTAATTAGGATATATATACAAGTGCATGTAGATGTGCTGATTTAAATGTTATCTCTTTGTGGATAGGTTTAGAACAAATCAGCTGTGTATCAGGGGTTCTTTATAAAAGTACACCAGTTTTCATCAAATTCAAAGTAATCTCACCTGAAGGCAGGAAAGCTTTTGTCTAATCTTGCACTTTTCCTCTACGTCATTCAGGGTATGACCCCTCTGATGTATGCCTGTGCAGCTGGAGATGAGGCCCTTGTCCAGATGCTGATTGATGCTGGAGCCAACCTTGATGTGGCGGTAAATAAAGAACATATGTCCTCAACTTTTACAATGTATTTGCAATTAGTCAACAAAAGTATTTGCAAAAACAGCATCCAAAGTCCATTCTGATTATATGTGTAAACATTTCCAGTCTTTGCCTTGATTCTTTTCTAATCTGTTCTGTATATGCAGGTTCCATTGTACTCCTCAAAGTTTCCTTCTGTACATCCTGACAGTCGACACTGGACAGCTCTCACCTTTGCAGTGTTGCATGGACATATCCCTGTAGTGCAGGTACAACATATACACATATTGGCATCCTTACTGTTATATTAATATTCCACTGAATGGTGGAATATTAGCCTATTTTATTTTCCACTTTTACCATTTGCTGTAGACCTGTCTATGTAACTATAGACCTGACAAAGCAGTACTAAAATACCTGTTTTACCTCATATAATAAAAGAAAACCTAACCCTCATGAGCTGTAACTTCAACCTCTATTTAAAAAAAAAAAAAACTTTCACAATTTTTTATGCTTTTGGTGAATAAAAACTTCTTCTCACATGTGCTGTTATCTGCACAATTAACCACTTTGCTATACCTCGTTTATAAACTAGTGTCCTTTTAATCTACTTTCAAGACATATTTAATAAATGGATGTGACGTTTGTCTGCAGCTTCTGTTGGATGCGGGAGCCAATGTGGAGGGGGCAGCAGTTCGAAATGGTCAGGAGACCACAGCAGACACTCCGTTGCAGCTGGCGTCTGCAGCAGGTGGGTAAACGCAGACATTTCAGCTCAAAGCATAGCTGATGTTTGAGTGCTGCCTATGTGTAGTGGGTTTGTGTTCTCATTTGATTCATTGCCAGTAAATTTTTGATACACTACATGCAAAACAGCTGTAAGAAGGTAAATTAATGAGATAGGTTGTTGTATTTCTGTGAAACATCTAATAACTCATTGGCATCCAATAACCCACCACAGTACTACTTTTCCCATAGACCACTAAGTTGTGAATGTGCAGGGGGAGGGGTTAGGAAGGATTAGTGGAATTAGAGTGTAAAATGAAAGTGCGGTGAAAAAAGAAATGCTGCCTGCAGTAGTTTAGTCCCTTCTAGCCCACATTCCTCCACAGGATCATCTGAAAGCCATACAGTGTAGTAAAAGACACATGGTCCACACATAGCTGCAATGACAGTGAGCAAACGCCTTAATGCGAATGTGCTGCTGGATTATGAAGCTTATGTAAACTATGGTACACTGATCTCAGGAAAGTAAACATTGGGTAAATAAAAAAAATAACTAAAGAACAAATAAAATTTCAAAACTAAGTTTTTAGTTGATTTTAATGAAATGTGTTTAGAAGTTGATGAGTGCTTATGTGTTTCTTAGGTAATTATGAGATGGTGACTTTGCTCCTCGCAAGAGGCGCTGACCCCTTATCAAGGAGCCATGATGGAAATGCTCTTACTTCATCTCTTTATGAAGACATGAACTGCTTCAGTCATGCTGCTGCACATGGACACAGGTTTGTCACATTTCATTTTGAGATATTACTTTTTTCAGTACTTCAATTCAAAACAGAAACTAAAAATTAATGTATTTTTATATTTTATCCTACCACATTTTTTCGTCCACTCAGTGCTCTCTGATCAGCTAGTCTTTAGTAATAACTTATTCTGACTTACACTCCTTGTGAATGCCATAAGTCATAACATTTCTGTAATAACTGCCTTTCTTAATTTTATGTTTATTGTTTATCTGAAACTTTATTTTTAAGTTCATTTTGAGTGGAGATGTATTGAATATATTGTGCAAAATGAGCAGAGGATTGTGTTGTCAATTTGTTTTTTAAAAACAACTGGTAGAGTGATTCTCTCCACCTGTTTGCTCTGTGTTCATGTGAACTCTGTGTAGACTCAACACTTCACATTCCACACTAAGAGTGATGGATTATCTAATCGCATAGATCACAGGGTCACAGACATTTAAGTATGTTTTACCATTTGAGCACAGTTTAATGCTTGTTGTTTCCTTCCTCCTTCAGAAACGTGCTGAGAAAACTACTGACTCAACCACAGCAGATCAAAGAGGATGTCCTGTCTCTGGAGGAGATCCTAGCAGAAGGAGTGGAGAATGAAATTCCAGGGATGTGTCCTTATCTTCCAACACCTTCCAATGGCACTCCAGCACTGCAGGATGCAGACATACCCAAGCTCTGCAAGGCCAGGATGAAGGCTCTTCAAGAAGCTAGCTACTACAGTGCTGAGCACGGATATCTTGACGTCACCATGGAGCTTCATGCAATGGGTACCTTTCAGATAGCCATAAGACAACAGGACTTTTGTTTATTTATGCTTCTAAAACGAAACTTAACTTTAATTAGGTGTGCCATGGAAACTACATGTGTGGCTGGAATCTCTTCGCTGTGCCCATCAGCAGTCCAAGACGGGGGCCATCCTCTCTCTTCTCAGAGAGTTTACCACAGTCCGAGAAGAGGACTACTGTGATGAACTTGTCACCACAGGCCTGCCCCTTATGTTCACGATCTTGCGAACCACCAAGGTACTGTCAAACATGATTCCTGTCATCGCTTCAGATTCGGTCTTCAGAATAAGAAATAATCCTGACTTTCTGTTCTTTCTTTCAGAACGATGCCATTATACAGCAGCTGGCAGCTATTTTTAGTCACTGTTTTGGCTCAGCACCACTTCCAGCCATCCCTGCGATGAAGGCGTCTCTTTCAGCTCAGTTGGGTGAGAAAGCTTTGATTGAATACTGTATGAATCAATGTAGTTCATTGTCCTAAAATGTGAATTTTAAACAAAACTGTCAAAAATGATAAACTACTACCACATTGAAAGTAGTATATAATGGGCTGAAATCTGAGCCATTTACATATGGTTAACCTGATCTTTACAGATCCACTCTTTCTGAACAACCCAGACATGTCAGATGTGACATTTTTGGTGGAGGGAAAACCATTTTATGGACACAAAGTCCTTCTGATAACTGCTTCTGACAAGTAAGTGCAACCACGCTTCATTTTGCAGATATGTATTAATTTTAGACACACAAATTTTATGTTTGAGTTTTCATCTGCCAAAATGTATTCAAATTTCCTTTTTTGTTGCCTTCTTGACTGACATGCAATACATTTTACCGCATTTGCGAAAGGAGTCACTGTAAAAGTTATTTTTAGGGACAAACAAAATGATTAAGGAGCTCAGTTTGAAATTGCCCTTAGAATAACCTTTTAGTACTTTTCTAGAACTGTAGCCTCTGTACGTTTTCACTAGAGCAGCGATTCCCAACCACGGCCCCTTAGGACCTAATGTCCTGTATATTTTAGATGTGTCCCCGCTCCTGTACAATTGATTAAAATTATCAGAGGGTTAAGGTTAGCAAAGTCTTAAAAATCAACCACTGTCCTCTTCTGTTCTCCAGTGAGAGAGGTTTGACGAACAGACCTGCCCACCAGGTCATGTCTTCACATTTGCAGTTAACTATAGTTACCCCACTGTTGCCATCTCAACAACTTTCTATTTAGCAACATTTCAGACAAGAAAAAAATGGTATCGACCAAAATCGGAATCAGCAGGCCAGGCTTTTTAAAAGATCAGAACCCAGTTTATCACCCTCCAATTTAAGCCATGTGTGTAGCAGCAGGGAAACAAATAAAATACGCATGACAGTTATCACTGAGAACCATGAATGAGAACCTACGCTTTAGTGGTTAAAGACTTCTCCTGAGATTTTCATTCCGTAACAGAGAATTTCTGACTTTTCTCTACACTGTTCAGCTCTATTATACGTTGACAGTCTCTGGCGCAACTTGAAAGAACTGCAGACATATACCAACATGTCAAAAATAATTTTCTTTTGAATCCGTTTTTATAGCTGTGCTCCATTTATTATTGCTTAACTCTGATACGGCATCCACACCAAAGAGTTGTCAACAATATTACCTGGTTGAGCTGATGTTTTTTAGGTTTCTGACCATTTAGTACTTTTGAGGCCAATCAAGCTAAAAGCAATTGATTTCTCAGTGCATTTAATGTGCTTGCAGGTTTTAGAGGAAAACCTAATTGGACATTAATAAAACTATGTTTTTCATTTTAGATTCAAATCTCTGCTGGCATCCTCTGGATCAGATGGAAGCCCCAGCAAAGAAATTGAGATCGGCAATGTCAAGTACCATGTTTTCCAGGTGTGAAAAATAGACCCCATGACTTTTTTTTGTTGTTTGTTTGTTTTCAGCGCTAGAAATTAAATCATAAAAACTGTAAAAATGTACAGTTTTTATGTCCATGAATATGGCATAGCCACCGATGTGATTTTCATCATACTGGAGATTATTCTATTTTTTATGGAAATCACCTCTGAAAATCATGTCACCGATACATAACATTAGCAACATTTACATTTAATTGCCAAAGCAATGGAAGCATGGCAATTTTGGAAAAACCAAAACAACAACAAAAAAAAACTGCAAAGTAAACATTTTATGCTTTACACAAATCACACGATTAACTACTGGATGTTTCCATTGGCGCAAACCGTGAAGAAGACAACAGGAAGTAATTGGAGGATCATTGTTCAGAATGTTTTTGATGACTTATTGGGTGAACAGACATTCACATTTGATTTTCTTGCCGTCATTTTTAATTGAATCAGAAATAGAAAATAATTGCATACCAACTTTTAAGAAGAGCTGGAAGTGACGGAGCTTGGAGATGCATTGCTCTGGCCAACTCATTATCATAGATTCATTAATTCTACCATGAACCAGAGGATGTTGAAGGAAAATAACTCCATTTGTAACCTGGAACACAATAATGACCTTAAGAAAATCCCATGAGAAATAAATTCCTAGATCCAGTTAAAGACCAGACCTGGATGTAATTCAGATGCTTTGATGTGAATCTACAAGGGCTATACATGGAATAAACCCCAGACTAACTGGCTCCAAGAAGTGTATTATTGACATTCATTCAGCCTAGGGGTCACAAGGTTCCTAATGTTTCCTTTAGCCAAAAAGATCATTAATCTTGACAATTTCATTTGAAAGAAATTAATTTCTACTGTGTTGTCTCTTTTTCCCTGCACATGCCAAAACAGTTAGATAAACTGATGCTGAGATGTTGCTAAACTAGACATTTGACCTCTCTACAGATGATGATGTCTTACCTGTACTGTGGAGGAACAGAATCACTGAAAACAAATGTGACGGACTTACTGGAGGTGAGAACAGAGCTGAAGGTTCAGATCATGTTAATTAGATTGACTTGACCTGCACAGAGAGATAAAGATGTTTATGTAAAAGCACATTTTTACTACACAGTCATTGTGAGATCACAGAACAGTATGTTATGGTATATTAGGTGAACAGGCAACTGGTCATTAGCACACATGGATCATATGAATCTATTTTCTAAAGGCACATGATCAAACTTATGTTTTTGCTCCTCCAATTTTTGCCAGTTCACTCCATGAAATGTGAATCCCTAGCCTGTATTTTTTTCACCATTCAAATTAAGCTGGACATTAGTTTTACTTGAAAGTTCATTCATTTGTACAGTCATTGACTAAATGTGTTCATTCAATATTACCTTGCTAAAAAGAGGAGAACGAACAGCAAATCAATCTGTAGGTTAAATTGACTTGTTTATTCTATCAACAACTATCAAAATGCCATGTTGAACCGAACATAGATCCAGAATTGATCTATGTTATACCAAACCTGATCTCGTCGTGGCAGATCATCAAAAAGCATTCAGTTATGCAAGTTATACTCATAGGAACTGAAATTGGTTAGATATGTATTGTGAAGAACAGGAGAACTTAAAAATATTTACAAGTTCTTAATGAGTGTGATTTAATTCTCTGGGTACTGCTGAGACATATTCATCAGCCGGAGGCAGCAACAGCTCTGTGTATTCCTGCTTCTGTGGACATGCAAACACATGCAGTTTTGTGAAACTGATCTAGTTCCTTATAATTTTCTGTTCTACAACTGGATACCACGCCCAAAAATAAATAAATCTAAGCCTAAACTATGACTATAGACACAAGTAGGTAGGTTTATGAACTAAAAGATTATGAAAAGTGTATAAAATTATGTTTTTCTTTTTTTCCTACAGCTTTTGTCGGCTGCTAATCAGTTCCAGCTGGGGGCACTACAAAGACATTGTGAGCTCATCTGCTCCAAGCACATAAACCTTGACAATGCAGTCAGCATCTACAGGACAGCCAAGGTAATGTCTGTTTTGAGAAGGCTATCCTACTCTTTTGTAATCTGGTCTACATTTTGTAAGCAGCTCTAACCTAATTGTTGTTTTGGTTTTTTTTTTTCTTGAACAGGCAAATGGTTCGGTAGACCTGAGTTCATGTTGCGAAAGTTTCTTCCTACAGCAGATGCCGGCACTGCTGGAAAAAGATGGCTTCAGGACCATGTTACTAGGCACCAACTGCACTCGACAGGGGAATAACTGCACTTCTTCTCTGGCTCACAGCCGCAGTGACTCACCTCTGGAAGAGCTGGAGGCCATCCTGGCTCAGCGTCTACGCTCGCTTTACATTTCATCTCAAGTCTAAAGACGTGAGCTGCTGCAATGAGACAAGACGAAAAGTAACAAGTGTGCGAAAGTTGCAGAAGAAGGCTTTGTGTAAATACAGGTGGATTGGTTCTGTATGAAGCACATTTCAGAGAAAATGCTGCAAAACTGTGTATAATGTGGCACAGTGACTGATTTAGCAGTTGTTGACTCTGAACAGTGTTATTTTGTGCCAAAATAACACTGTAACTACCTGATGGCGGTTACTGTGATGAACAGTAAGTTTTTCAAAAGGGTGGTTTGTGTTTTGTTTTTCTCCCAAGGCTCAGGAAGCCTAAATGGAGAGGCAACTTTCAAAAACAAAATACTGCTGCCACCTAGTGGAAATCATGAAAGGACTGGAATTTGCAGAAACGCCTGGGTTTTGACTGAAGCTATGTACAGTAACCATAGACTGAAGATGCAGAGTGGGAGGAAAGCTCAGTCCAGTCTGTAGTGAAGGAAATGTTTATATTAAAAAGCAAGTACTCGTTTAGATTTTTTTTTTTTTTTCGACTAAAGTATGACCAGAATGACATTTACTGCTCAGTGGGATGGATATTTTCTATTTAATGAGAACAAAAGATGTGAAAGTATTTAATGAGGCATGCCCTTTTATTTCATTTTTAATCCAAGCTAATATTTTAAAAATGCTTCAGCTGTTTATGCAGGCATACTAATAGGTAATTACGCTTGTCTTGATGTTTACCATATTTACACAGCCACAACAGAAGGATTTGAAAAATATGTTTTGCCTGAAATAAACCTTGTGACTTTGACTGGAACGTTTTTTGTATGGTGTTATATGGACTCACCTGAAAGCAGCAGCTGCAGCAGCCTGTAAAAGGAATGCAAATGCATATTCAAACAAATACTTTCTCACAAGAAAAGCAGTAAGGAAAAAAAAAAAGTCTTAATTTTGAATCGATGAGCTCTTATTTCTACAATACTCTTATTCTGTTAGGCTAAACCAGCACATCTAAAAGTTAAACTTGATATTCATCCATCAGGGGACAGGTGGTCCCCTCCACCTGTCAGCAAGAAACACACACAGTGGACAAATACTGCACAAAGACATCCATGCCTACATGGCAGTTTACAGACCAATTAACCTAAGTCATGTTTTTGTATTGTGGGAGAAAGCCATAGTAACTGAGAACCCACACATGAAGAAGGAGAACATAAAACTATGTAGAAAGAGCATAATTAAACCAAGCTGAGCAAATGCAACACCTCCTTAGCACCCAAATTTCTGGATTTTCCTTAACTGTAAACTATAAATATCAACATGAATAGAAACAAATGTTTGAAGTCTGTTGATTTACCAGTCTGTTTACATTCAGAATGTCACTTTTTATCAGATATGAATCATAAGTTTTTTTGGGGGGGGGCACACATCAGTCTGGAAACAGAGTGTGAAACTCAATTATCCAAGGGGTGCTTGAAGAAGAATCCACTTTTAAAGGAGTTTGTGGGCTTACCTTAAAACAGTGGTTTCTTAAATGCACCAACCTTTAAGAGTACAAATAAAGTATATCCTATAAAAAAGCTGAAAAGAAAAGATTATGAAAAAAAGATACACAGCAAATAAAATAAAGGGAACAGTAAAATAATATTTCAGTTGAAAGCATTGAGAACAAAATAGCAAAAATTATCAATGTAAATCTAAATTACCCCACAGTATTACGGACTTAAAATTACATTCATAAGAGTGGAAAATCCTATCGCAAGCTTATTCAACTTCCTCACGAAAAGTCCTTCCTCTCCTGAGGGATCTCTTCCCAAATCTGGATTAAACCATAAATAAACTGCTGCACAGTCCGCAGTGCAACATAGCAGTGGTGGTTGGAACAAAACATGTCCCAAATGTGCTTTATTGGATTCAGGTCTGAGGAACACGCCGGAACCCGGATCCCACTGCACCAAGAGGTGGTCTCAGAATGGGTCTGAAGGTCTCAACCTCAGACCCATTGCGTCCTTCCGAAGACATACTGTACGTCTCCACACCATTACTGACCCACCGCCAAACCGGTCATGTTGCGGACAGCACAACATTCTCCACGGTGTCTCCAGACTCCATCACATCTGTACCTACTCTCATCCGTGAAGAGAACACACCGCCAACCTTAGTGTTCTCTGACAAATGCAAACCACTCTGCAGAGAGTTGGGGTGTCAGAACAGGCCCCACTCATGGATGTCGGACCCCCATACCACCTTCATGGAGTACAATCAGACAGTTTGAGCAGAAATGTACACACAATGGCCTACTGGAGGTTATTTTGCAGGGATCAGGCAGTGAGTTGTAGACTCCCGTCTCATGACACTGCTTGGCATGTGGACACTAACAACATACAAAAGTGACCAAGATGTCAGCCAGAAAGGATGGGAACAGACAAGTGGTCTGCAGTCACCATCTGCAGAACTCGTCCTTTATAAGGGTCATCTGGCTAATTGCCTCATGACCACCTGTTGCCTTGTTGTATTTGCAAAACGGCAGGTGAAATCTATATATTTTTTTCTTAACGGAATGCACCTATCTTTACCAATATGAAAAAGGAGAACACACACACACACACCATAACTGAATGAGTTTATTTGTTTCAGCACTGAAAATGCTCACAGTTATTTAGAATGGGGATTACATCAGTAAGTTTTGTTCCTGCTCTGTCCAAAAAAAAAAAAAAAAAGAAAAAAAAGAAAATAAGATAAAAAGAAGAAAAGGCCCATCTGGGCCAAAATTTGTCCTCAGTGCTGTCAGCTTCCCATTGTAGTAAACAAAGAGGAGGGTGAATAAAAGGTATTGCTTTGATTTTGTAGTAGTGATATTCCCTCCCTGTGCCTCTTCATCAGACAGGCACAGAACGCCCAAACCTCTGAGCTTTCTGCAGAGAGGTACATAATAAAGGAAGCATCATTTAAAAACTTTGTGCACAAGCTGGAGGAAGGAAAAGAAAGTCAGCAGGACTGAAAGGAGAGTAAGAAAAATAAAAGGCCAGAATTAAAAGCAAAGGGAATTTCAACTTTAAAACACAGTACTGTTGAGGGAAAAATTAATGAAGGCTGATAGAGGGGCGAGTTTGGCGTGGAACATTAAACACTAAAGCCATGCAAAGAAAAGCTCATGTTTGACATGCACACAGCAATACAAGCTAAAAGCATAGAGCAGGAATCCCCAGCATGGTTGAGAAGACAATCAACCCCCACAGCTTGTCTGTCTATTTACAAAGAGAAGAAGCAGATCACGATCTGACAAATTCTCCTCCTCAGGCCTGGCATACAATGCACAAGATTATGAAACTGACAAATATCAATAGAAGAGCATGTTCCCTCTTCCAAAAGAGGCTAAGTCTACATTCTTAAATTACTGGTAAAACCATTCTTTTTCCAGAGTTCCAACAAGTTCTTGTTTCCTCTTCAATGAGGTCTGGAAATAAAGAAATTTGTCAAAGTTCACATATTTCTGTTTTAAGTCAAACAAAAACAAAACAAAATAAAGTTCAGCTTTTTTTTTTTCTTTAAATGTCCCATTTACCAACACACAAGAGGGTAGTAAATAACATTCAACTGACCTAACAGCTTTGTCCATATAAATAGCCAAGTTATAATAAATTAGGAATTAAACAGTGAGATGAACAAATATGAATAAATAAGGACAACAATACAAAAATATTCACAATTGCATTTATCACATTTTTTTTTTGTTCCTCTACTCCTACTGCTGGTATTTGAGACTAAGAGAGAGGTACAAATGGAAAATCAACGAAAGTGCTGCAGAGAACAGGGAATGTTTGGATAATTTCCAGGTTGATCGAACAAGGACAGCGATAATCATGTAACAAAAATACACAGATTTTAAAATGACAGAATGATGCAGGTGTAGTTTCAACAGCCTGTTTCTATGATATCTAACAGTGTCACAACTAAACATTTCTTTTTTTTTTTTTTACATTAAAAATGCTTTCAGTCTGTACAAGAGAATAGATCATTCATTTTAAATACCCACATAACCCTCCCCACGCCCTCCCTCCAATACTTTCATTTTATCTCCCCCATTTCCCCGTTGCCTGTTTTGCTGACACCCACGTCCTCTGAAATTACAATTTCAGTCCATTTTGCAGCAGTTGTATCAAGTCTCATAAAAATTAAAATTCAAACCAGTTCATCACAAAGAAAGTACGATACAAAGCAAACGGATACAATCCGGCAAGCGCCTGTGTTGGCTGTTTGGACTTCCAGCAACAACGCTCTCTCTTTGCTCCTCCTCACATCGCTGTAAGTCTTTTGTAGATTTATTTTATGTTTTTCATCAACACTGGTACATCCCAGAGTGTTTTGTGCATGTTTTTTTTTTTTTTTTTTTGTATGCTGTACCTTGAGTGTTTTGACCGGTGCTTTATTTCCAATAGAATAAAAATAATCCCTTGAAAAAAAAGAAGATGAGCCATTTGATGTCTGGAGAGTATGACTGTAGGTGTGTGCTTGAAAGATTATGGAAGAAACACTAAAAGGACTTTCATCTACTTTCTACTGATGGATGCCAAAGGTGGAGTTGGGGTGCAGTCGAAGGTGGAAGTCTTTTTTCGACACCTCTCGGAGAGGAGTCCTCCACTCTTGGCACATTTGAAGGGGGTACATTGGGGTAGTTGGAGGGCAAGTGGAGCATGGAGCAGGAGGAGGGACTTTAATAGGTTTTCTGGATAATTCCTGGTGTCAAAAACAAGTCAGGACATTACAGAGGTTAGCAGCAGAAAGGGACACAAATAAAGCATCGGACATGGGGGGTTTTGATGGGTGGGTCAGGGAGAGGGACTGGTAATCATGATGGAAACTGTAGAGAAGTGAAAAATCGGAGAGTCGCAGCATTTTATTTATGTGTTCTGGAGCTGTGGTGTATTATTTTTTACATAAAGAAATTTTACTCTAATAATGTCTAAACTAGATGTTCTCTTTGCACCTGGTTTGGATTTGCATCGGTTCATCTATACAATGTCTCAGGCTAAGTCTCTTCCTGTGTCCCCACAGATGCCATCGACAGCTTGGCTCTGTCTCGGCCTGCACCTGGGAATTTGGTGTCATTGTTTTCTGATTCGTGTCTCCGGACGTGCATGGGAGAGGGGCAGTGCTTGGAGGGCATGCCGAAAGGGTGGGGCACCTGGCCATTCTTCTCATCTGAAAAAATTGGGTTGATTATGTCAAATAAGTTATTCAGTGTCCAATATAGGCACACACATGTGGGAAGATATAGGAAGAACAGGGTTCACTGGAGGACAATGCTATACGGAGAGAGCAAAGGAGCATTCAATGACCAAAGATAATCATTCCACGGAATGACAAATGAGAGTACTCTTCTGACAGGCGCCGTATGTTAAAGTCAACATACATTGCATTTGTTGTATCCAAGATTAATGTTTGTATAGAAGTCTACACGGTTTTTATGAACTCTGTTTGCTGTGTAAAACATAGGCCTAAATCATATCAATAGTCTGATCAGCTGTTTTATTCAAACATAACCATTAGGATAAATCACCAAAAAGGTTCAATAAAAAGTCAACAACAAATGACAGAAAAAGTTCAGTTTCTTCATCCCATTTGCTCAGCCAAACTGTTGAGTTTACTCAGTCAAGAACCAATTTCCAGAGTCAATCTCAATATACTGACAAAGCTGACACATGTTGTCTACAGGGGCTTCCAGGCTAAAGTGAACCACATGTAGTGCAATCATTTTAGCATTTTTTTTTCCCCAAAAAAAGCTTTGATCACTTGATTTCAAAGTTAGACACATATTTGCAGTACTTGACCATCTAAATCAACATCACAACCGACAGCTCTTTGAACGCAACTTATACTTGTCAATATTCAATGATGTATTAAAACTTTGATGTTTGTGCAATTTCTTTTTATATGTAAATGAGTCAACACACATTGGCTATATACTAAGTAAGAAAAAGTGTATGTAGGATTTTTTTTCTATAGAAAGACTATTTCAGCAACTGCAATAGGAACCCCAAACATCAGAACTCAAGGAAGCAGAGTCAAGGTCTTTAGTTTCTGTATCATATCTATGGAAAGTTTCAGTAAAAACACAAATTTTGTGAGCAGCCATTGAGCTGCTATTTGTAAGAAACAAGAGAACATATGCTGGCAACATATGTTTTTGCACATATATTTAACAAACTATTCTGCAAAAGGGGAATCTGTTTGAAAACTGTCTGCAAGTCAAACATAATTAACAAAGATTATCATTTGCTCTGTGTTTTTGCCAGAATGCCTCTGCGTGTAGGCTTGAGATTGTGCTAGATTTAGCTTAAATCTGTCATATTTTGACAGGCCCTGAGTAAAACTTAGTTTGAAAACTGAGTGAACTCCCTGTACCTTCTCACTATCAGGACAGGCTGACCACAACATGCATGATTGTGGATGTTATTACTGTGGAGCAAAAATTTGCTTTCATTTCTTTTCATTGTGTGGCAACCTACAGTCATCATAACCTTGTCCAATGTAATGTAACTTAATGTGGCCCTTCTAACAACTCAGTCTGGTATTGAGCTAAACAATTCTAAAGATCAAAAACTGGTAAGATTAAGTTTTTGGTTTTTTTTAAATATTAGAATACAGCACTGACAGCTAATTGGCAAATTAGCTGTCAGTGCTCCATTACTTAGGAGAACTGGAATCACTAAAAATGAATAAAAGGCTCAATGCAAGCAAAGAGTTCACTTCTGAAAAATGTAGTGGGTTATATAGCAGATATCTACTAAGTATCAAAGTGGAGTAGGATGTATCCAACCGTTTTATATTTTACACATGAGATGAAACTGCTATTTTAGAGAAACAAA
This sequence comes from Poeciliopsis retropinna, assembly GCA_010277075.1. Lineage (NCBI taxonomy): Eukaryota > Metazoa > Chordata > Actinopteri > Cyprinodontiformes > Poeciliidae > Poeciliopsis > Poeciliopsis retropinna. The sequence goes on from VMRM01000005.1 coordinate 12,646,769, forward strand.
AAGGCATTTTCTAGCTGATTAATGGCAATCTATCTGTAGTTTCACTGCTGGCCAGAAGATGGAGGTATTGCAAAATAAATAACACAAACAGAGGTGACTCACAAGACAAAACATACATAGAGTGGAAGAAAAATAAGATTCTTGTGGCTTTTTTTCTATTCTCTTCATCTTCCACTCCATGCATTAGGAGAACTTGATATAGACACTGTTGAGAAACAACAGACAGCCTTGAAACTAATGACACAAAGGAGGCAATAAACAGACTGTCACTAGGTTATTTAAAGCCTTAAGACACCAAAAGAGGCCAATATGAAAGAGACCAGCAGGGATGCACTAAGACATTTGGATGCACTAAAACATCATAAAAGACTGAGGCACTTATCAGGCGTGCTGCTCTGTGAATTCTGGGAGTGTGTTGAGGCACAGCAGTGTTGCCATGGCAGCAGGCATGGATGATCTGTCTATAAAATAGGAATAACCAGAAATAACCCAATGCCAATCAACTTAATCTACCTCTGTTTTAATCTTTAATCTTCCATAGCAACGTAAAAATACTTTGGCCTGCAATCAGCGCTTGAGAGCAGCCCCATCCCCCTTAAAGTCAAGGAAGCTGTTTGAAGAAGCAGAGTACAAGAGCAAAAAGAAGGGCAAGATCTATCTTGACTTCAGATGTGAGTGGTTTGTTCAGGGATGACATAGAAAGATGTGGTAGGGGGGGATTTGGGAAGGAGGCTTGGGGGGAAAAAAGTATTTCTTCATCTGAAATAAACATTTTCACTCACCAGAAAGTTGTTGGACCCCAGGCTGATCATGTGTGCTTAACAACTGGCTCTGAATCGTCTCAACTACTCGCTTAAAACGTCGGCTTGGACCTGCACACAAAAACGGAAAATATTAGCTTAATTAACCTGAAAGCATTTGCAAAGGTGGAACTTGTATGTCATGATGATCTGAAACCTATGATTTTATTATATTTATCAGGACTGATAGTGTCATGAGTACTCCACTAGCTTAACTGGCATGCTAAGGGACAGTTTTAGGCTAGAAGACAATAGATAACTAATAGTGACATTCAGTTGTGCTGGATGGTAATTGGCCCATATAGTTAGTGTACAGGAGGAGTCAGTGATTAGATGCTTTACGGGCATTATTTGGGCTTTTCACTGTTGTTTTGAAAGCTTATTTTATTAGGGTGGAATGATACAATTTCAGTGCATTCTTATTGCAAGAATTGGGTGCATAAGCTATAAATAGGGTTGTGTCACTGTGTCAAACACACATCAAAACTCATATTGATTGGATAGATATAGTAGAAAACTTTTACTTTACTGAAGTCAGGACAAAAACACGTAACTTGTTGAAAAATTAAATCTTAAAAGACAAAACCAAGGAATGAGAGACAGCGGCTGGAACAGGCTATCTGCTCATACTGCGTAGGAAGTTTAAAAGAAAGAAACAGAAGACTAATAGTAAACTACTGCAAGGGTACAGATTTCAAAACTACTGAAAATGTATAAATTGTGTCTAAAAGCAGAGCCTGTAACCAGAAAATTATCCAATTTAAATAAGCTTCATCATGTTTGATACAAAACATGTTTAGACTGATCTGCTAAATGGGCATTTATTAATTTAGAAATTAATTGTAATGCAAAAATATCCATCCAATTCTTCCTTTACAATTCAAATATATTCCCATCATTAAACTATCCAAATATGTCTTTAGTTTTTCTAGTTTCTGTGTTTTTCATAAGATTGCAATCACACATGGCATGGCTGGTAAATGAACCCCTACTCAAAGTGGAAGATTCCATCTCCTTCACTGAGCCACAGCTCTGAGAATCAAACTATTGTCGTTGTACTTGATTGAGTGAAAGTGACTAAAGGGAGTGAAAGAAAGGGTACATCCATTTCTGCACAACTAAGCATTCACACATGGCTGCTCGGTATGTAATCTTGCATTGCCAGACCTCGTTTCATTACGCTTAGGGAGGTAAGAAGAAAATCTTATCGAGCACTCAGGGCGGCAGAAACTCCAAGAAACTCTCAGGCACTTGCTCATTTTGGCAGGAAATTTGAAAACAGCCCCCTCCAAAAAAAAAAAGAATACAATTTAGTTTTATGTGTTTGGTACTTTAAAAAAGTCCGTTTTGATTACATTAGTTTAAAGCATGAAAGGATTCTACTTGAAGTGTAAGTGGCAGTGTTAAAGTTTTCACAAAATTTAATTTAGAAACCTAGATTTTTAGAAGCCTAAATATGTGGGAGAAAATAGGTTATTTAAGAATACCCTACTACCATGTATAACTCCACGGGCTCTAGTTGAGCCTTAATATGAAGTTACGGTACCAGTGATTTTTTTTTCTCATTGCCACGCCCTCATAAAACTTTGCACTGATGACGATCCTGGGGAAAAGTTAAGTAAAGAGACTCTCCCATTTCAGTTGCTGAAGTTTGTAATTCCTTCAGTTCAGTCACAAGTGTGACAACACACAACAAGTAGTTTACACTGAATGACCTGGTAGTCTCTCTCTGTAGTCGCATCTTGGCACATGTATCAAATTCCTTCCAATTTGTTCAGATGGATTTAACTGAAATATAGGGGATGCCTTAAAGATTTTTTTGCATCCATCTCCCGACTTGAACTTTTGAATTACCTCTTCTCTGATTCACTTGGACTGATTTTTGGCCTTCATGATGCAGCAGCAGACAGGAATATCGATTAGCCCGTGAATGGAATTTTCAGAAACTGCAGTCAAATTTTGTTGACCATAATTAACTTGGAAAAACAATATAAGAGTCAAAAGTTTGCATCTGCTAGAATTGTGCAAACTAGTGAAAACGTAGCACTGTGTTTTGATATTATATCAGTTTCTGTTCTTAGGCGATAAATTTTATGGGTGCAGAAAAGTCCTCACCTGAGAGCAGGGTAAAAGTAACTGAATAGATGCCGTTCTCTTTTGTGGCAGCTGTGCTCTCTGTGTAGGTGATGTCCACCTGAAACTTGACCGGCTTCTGGAAGACTGTGGGGCCAGCAGTAGACTTGTACTCTGCCCGGAAACTTGTTTGAGAGATGACGCTGTGGCTCAGGCTGGGAATCTGGGAGAAAAAGACAAAAAAAAAAAAAAAAAAAGAAAAAAGACAAACATGTACAGATGAGATTAAAAATAGGTAGCTAACAATTGCAGGTAATGTGATAATAAATGGTAAAGGAGTGATTTCATCTTCTGCTGCCCAACCGTACAAATGACAGGGTGAATGAGCCCTCATTAAAATACCCTCCACATACCATGAGCCTCAGTTGAAACTCTAAGAAGATTAATGCCTCAGGGAGTAGCCATGTGTGCCAGAGAGACTTAAGCTAATATAATCTGGAGTCATCCAAAACATGGCCCTCTCCTTACCAAAATGAATTTCTATGCCCAACAAACAGGTGAGCTCCGAAATTGTCACGTTTTGCCACAGTGCTGAGGAGGCTTTGACATTCCATTAATGTGAGTGCGCTCTGAGGTATAATTCCACTGATTCAGGTGCCAATCTCCTGTCTGGAATACCAGCTTGCGTAACCCAGAGGAGAAAATAGCTGCCTTCAGGGAAGGGGAAACAGATCTGACATTGACCTGCGGCGGCAGAGCTGCATTTACTTAGACTTTGTTAAATCTAACCGGGGTGAGGATGGGTTCTGTTCAATTATGTTGACTGAATATCAACTACCGCAGCTGCGTGTTTGGTCAAACTGGTTCTGAGCTTATTAATGTTGGCCCCAAAATGTACATCCACAGCATTATAAAGCGAAAACCCAGATGCAATCTGCAACTTAACTTTACAATTTGCTCATAAGCCCATGTTGACGATGTAGAGGCAAATGCATCTATATGCTAATGATCAATGCGTGTTATTTCTATTGACCTCAACAGAGTCCATAGTAAAATACAAACAGTCCACTGAATGACCACTTAAAAAGAAGCCATGTTAGAAAACAAACATCAAGACCTCACCATATGCACACATAGATGAAGGAAGCAGAGTCAAAGATGATCTTACCGAAAGGAAGGCTTGAACAATGTCTGCCTTAATGGAGCTGAGAGGTTTGTCTTTGATGACAATAAAGATCTGCTCTTCTTTTTCCAGGTTGATGAAGTTACCAAACCAGGATTTTTTGGCAAGTCTAAAAGGAAGAAAATTAAGTGATTATAACTCATCATCTGACAAACAGAATTGTACAATTCTCGGATTCAAAATTGGTTAATATTTTTCCCTGTCATATTTTATTTTTCCATTGCTACTTTTACAGTCTAATGTGTTGCAGATAAGCAGAAACTGCACAGTATGCCATTTTCCTCCCTATCAACTCCTTTTAACTGAGGTGCAAAGGAGTTTGGCAGACATAAAAGTTATCTGTGGGTATCTGATGTGCATTGATTTAAGTACAGTACCTACCTGTAGTATTCCTCAGGCCTTCTTTTCCAATGAATAAAAACTGTGAATTCCCAATAGTGAATTCTTTTTTTTTTTTCTTAGACCAATTGCAATTGAAAAATCTCTAGGTTGCCATGTCATGTGATGAGCCATGAAAAAATTAGGAATAAGTCACATAAGTCAATAAGTAACAGAGACAAAAATAAAAATATGCAATTCCTGATTTTTTATTTTATTTATTTTATTTTATTTTAGTTTTTCCTACTATGTGGTAGCAGAAGTCATTAAGGAAACACTTCATTTTTTAATAGCAGTATCAAGTTTTAAAATGGCAAACTTTGTGCTTGAATTCAGCTTGGTTTCAGAGCAAGTCTGCGCTGTTTCATGGTGTGGGGGAAACTCAAAGCTGGAAGACTTGGGCCTTTATTGGCTATTCACACACTTTTGTTACTCGTTTTGCCTATTACAATTAAAGTCTGAAAGGAACACATGGCTATTAAACATCTCCATCACCGTAACCCAAACCTGTAATGAGCTACTAAAAAAAAAAAAAAAAAAAAAGAGACTCCATCCCAGATCTGTTTATTGGTCCAGGCCAAATGCTCACCTAAATCAAGTGCTCTAGGACAAACTTGTAATTTGTAACTGTAAATAACTTGTAAATGCAGTTATGTGCATTTACAAGTTATCTGCAAATGCTAAGAGAGCATTTATCTTCTTTACACATTAATGTTAAGGACTGATCAAATTTTTTGCTTGATCAGCCTGACTGGTATTTGGCCATTTGGAAAATCAAAATGTCCATATCTTAGTGAGTCATAAGGGACACTACATCCAACACATACAGATCTAAAACACATTTTAAAATGGCATAATGACACATGTCTGCAGTTCAATTAAGATGTAAATGATGAGAAAATTTTTTTTAAAAAGAATTCTCCACACTGTGGTGAAATTACAAACTTCCTCCACAGTATGGATTAACATGTACAAATCCATTGTACAGCCTTAAGTTAGCAGCAAGACATAAGAGCTCATCTTCACCCGTCCTTTGGAGATGACAACATCCTCTAGAAAGACACTGGTAAAAAGAAAAGACCTCATGGCTACCTATCTGTGTTGAGGCATTCATGTCTGTAAGAATACTTTTCATTGTCTCATTAGGTGAGTTTCAGAACTTTGATGTTTTCAAACACTTTCATTACAGCGTAGTAATTTTCTTACCCTGTCTGAAAACACTTGGTGAGTGTGTTTAGTCACCTTAGTAACCTCTTGGGTGCCTTAAATGTGTTGTTCATTCAGAAAGCAAAAAGGACAGCTACCTAAGATTATACCAAGATATTTGGCATGAAAGACAGCTGAGTCTTCCCTACAGTTAATATTTTCTTTCTCGGCAGGTGGAGATGAGGAAACTATACAGCAGCCAAGCAGCCATATCTAGGCCAACTTCAGTAATCATGCCCACAGGAGTTTGGAACTTTACATGAGCTGACACCCCAACCATTTCCACCACTCATCCCCATAAACCCACTAACTCCTGCTACTGTGAAACATGTCTAACCTAACAAGGACTTGAGGTCATCACACCGATCTAAGCAAGCATAAAAAATGCAGGGAGACATGAAGTATTTGTAGATGCTACATTTTCAAATAATTATGCTATCAAACCTAAGCCCCAGAATGATTGCAGATCATGTATTATTATATCAGCAAGTTTCCACTTACTCTGGGGAAGACTCCGGTGTGAGGCTGGACATCTCCTCTTGGGTAGGAACTGCGGAAGCAACGGAGACAAAGTGATCAGAGTTAATTAGATTAATGTGAGGCTTTGAGACATTGAACTTTGACATTAGTTGGCAGTACAATTTTCAGCCGAATCAGCCTCGACTGGTGATTGGCCACTTGGAAAAGTCCAAAATTTCATATTTTCATAAGCAACACTATATTCAATACACACAGATCTAAGACACATTTTAAATTGACACAACAAAGGTCTGCAGTTTAATCAAAATGCAAGAGAGTGGAAAAAAGATAGAAAGACTTTTATGAGATAATGGGAAGATTAAGCATATCAAGAAAGTTTCCCTGGTTTGTACTTTTAAATTTTCAGTTTGTGTTATGCAATGCTTTTCATTAGGAAATGTTGACAGCCTTTTCAAATCCAAGTTAGGTAAGAATCTATCTTCTCAAAAGAATCCACGCTGCTCTGTAGCAATCACTATTTCAGCTAGCCACAATTATAGCCAATGAAAGATACTGAAATGTCAGCTCCACGCTATTTTGTCTTCATTCTAAAATAATAAAACATTGCTTCACGGTGATCCTTTTATCTTCTTAAAATGTAAACCTTACACAGAAGCCACAATCAGTTGTAATGGGCAGGTCAAAGTTTACACAATCCAAAGATCAGAAATCAGAAGCAAAATGCTGACTGATGCAGTTCAGTGTTTGCAGGAAATATGAATTAAACTGGAATGCAAGTACCTTGGAGTTTCCTGCGGTGGAAGCGTGGTGAGCCGAGGAAGCTGTTTTTGATGGAGTTAAGGCGCGTCCTCCAAGGCATGCCTCCAATGGATGGGCTTGGGGGAGGTGTGGGAGTTGGAGTTCCTGCAGGACTGTCCTTGGGAGTGTGCACTGGAGTGCCTTTTGGGGTTGGGAGGGGGCTGCCTCGAGGGGAAGGGTGAGGGGTGACCTGTATGAGGGGGATAGATTTGGGTGGGTGGTCAGTAAATGGAGAAGGAACAGGCACCACAGGGTGAAAGTGGTGTAGCCGGATGGGTGACATGGGCGTGACCGGACTGAAGGGCACAGAGAGTTGGGGGTTGGCAGCATAATGGGAGCGGCGTACCTGGGGGCTGCTTGGGATGGGAGTACTGGAGATGGAGGAGGCAAAAGGAGTAGGTGAGGATGGAGAAGTAGGAGTGGGAGGCACGGAGGCAGATGGGGGCTGTGATGGCAGCTGGCAGGGAGTGGAGGGTTCTGATTTGGCAGCAGGTGCTGGATCAGGGGCGGTTTCAGGAAGGGGATTTGATCGAGTGGCTTGCAGAGGCTTTGGGGCAACTTTGGGCTTAGCTGGGAGTGTCTGTGTCTTGTTGAGGGCTCCAGGCAGGGGTTCACTGTTTGGAGCCAGGGAGTTAGGTGTGGAGATGCGTGGGCCTGTGCGATTTGGACAGGGTTCAGGGGAAGGACACGGGCTGGTGTTAGGGGACTCGGACAAGTCAGGGGACTGAGGTGGTACGCAGAACTTTCTGATTGGCTGGATTCAGAACAAGCAATGTGAGGACACAAAGCACAACACAGCCAAGAGGAGGAACAGGTGGATGAAAATATTAAAATAAAAACTCACAGGGAGGCATGGAAACACACATAACCACCAACCACACAAAGGTGAGGAGAGAATAGTAGGAGGAAAAATAGAGAATTTACAGGACAAAACAAAAAATAATCATGACATGAAACAGTGACATTAAACAAAGACAGAATTAAACTGACATGGGAAAAAAAATACAATCAATGTGAAGTACGGTCCAAACAAGACATACAACTGGCTTCTGTTGTGGAAAACAAACAAGGATCTGACAGCAGAGAAAAGCAAGCATACACAGATAGATGCAAAAGACATAAGCCTAGCTGTGAACACAGTCTGGACTGACTCAACAATAAACGGAAGGTAGTGTCTCTACTGCAGTATCTCTAGGTTCCTAATAGCTTTATTGATCCATTTGACTTTTAATGCAGCGACCAAAGAGACAAAACTCCAGTATTTGCCTTGGACACCAACCCCTTTTTCCAGAAATAACTCCAAACAGAGTCTCCTGTGGCGAGCACAATCCTGGTGTTCGGTACATCTGAGAAATCAATTTCCCTTTCAGATCAGCCTCAAAGAACCTGTGTGGTGTGTGTGTCTGTGTAAAGTGGGTTGTTTTTGGATCCTGGATAATCTCAAGTCTTCTAAGGTTAGCCAACTGAAAAAGTTTACCACATGCTTCCCAGCTCTGAGCAAGGACAGTTGGATTTTCTAAAGCATTCTTATATGTGGATTTCTGAAGAGAATGGAACAGATAAAACAGAAGCTGGGATAATGTAAGTATATAGGATTGAGAGGATGGATAAGAGGCTTCAGTGTGGGTGAAAGTTTGTTGTGCTACCCACTCTGGGAGTTATACTTTGACTTATGTTGGGAATCCTTACTTTGGTGGACATCTAACAATTTAATACAAAGCCTACGGTAAATTAATTAAAATGCAATATTGGGTAAATAAGGATTTTGTTAAACAATGTATCTTTAGAATATTTAACACTAAAGTGTCAAGGTGGGTGAATTTTAGCAATAATGCAGTGAACAGATGTCCCCAAAAAATACACAAATACATTGCAAACAGTACTTGTACACCACCTATTAAAAATAATCTTTGTTGTTGTAATGTAATAAAATATTAAAAAGTTTGAAGAGTATGAATACTTAGGTATACAGTGCATACAATGGAAAAGGCAACTTTACTTTATTTGCAGACACATTGAATAATAACGCAACACCAATAAGGCGGTTTCAGCAATAGCTGGATGGTCGTTTACCAGTATGAGTGTGTTACAGAGTGTGTGAGTGATTGTGTCTGAGCTTTATGACTTACCCGTGGGCTGCTGAGGGGGCTGGTGGAGAGGCCAGAAGAGGCTCCACTAATAGACCGCGACCTGTGGCAAAAACAAGCGACAACACACAAAGGAGCAAAGGTAATTTAAAGGATCATTCTGTGGCCTGTAACGTGTTTCAGTAAACATATAGGAAGGTGTGAGGCTGGTTTACATCCTACGTATTGTTTAGAAGGCACAACGGCACATTGTAGTTCACAGATACAGTTGAAACCAGATGTCTGCACATGCCGTGCATGCTGTCTTTGAGATAGCAAGGACTATCTCAAAGACACTCTTTCTTCCATACTGTTGGATATAAAATTCAGTCCCAACAGAAATAACAAGAAACTTTTTTTTTTTTTCTAATTTATTATCCGACAGTAAAAATTAAAGTAAAGTAAAAGAAAAACAAAATATTTTGTGCCTTTGTATACAGTGTATATAAATATCTGGATACAACCATATTTTGCTTTTAAGTACTTCAAACAACAGCTGATCTCACTAGGAGGGTAACTGCACTACAACAACAAAAAAAAACACCAGCACCAACTTGACAATCTGCATTACTAACATCAACTCCAATCAATTAGTTGCACACCACTTATCCTTTGGATTCAACTATATTGATGTGATAAATCCATGGCCAATTTTCTACAGACTACCATTCAAACCAGTTTTCCTCCTTTCGGCACATTAATAATAAAACAAACAAATCGGGGGAGTTTTTATGCCTTTGGGCATGCTAAGTATCTTGAGAAGCAGAATAAAGAGGAACATTTGGTTCAGTGCCATTTGTCATGTTTGTCATTTTCCTCACAGATGCCGTCAATAACCCCCAATGAGAAGAGTCTTGCTCAGAAATGAACAATCACAGCCCAATCTGTCTCCATCAAGCGCACACATGTATGCACACAAACACACAAAAACAGGCGCCTGTCAACACTTGGAAACACCAGCTGCTCACTGTCACAACACTGTCCCTTTTTGTCATTCGGTCTATTAATACCCCCCTCCTCCTCTTTCGCTCGGTCGCTTTCTTTCTCTCTGCATCTCGGTGCTGATGCAGTTGTGAACATGTGGATGTACATGAATTGTTTTCTTTTGGTAAAAATAAATTTTAACAGCAGTTTTACTCTTCAGCAAGACAGACAAACATAACAAAAGGTCCCTTAAAAGCTACCATGTGAGAAAGCAAAATTCAGAAACGCCCACTGCCGAGTTATATTTGTCAATCTTCCACTGTCCATTTTCAGAGAGAATATTTTGCATGCATTCAGTCACACGAGTAGGCGACGATGACATCATATTGGCATGGATTTCTTGTTTCACTGTGTGGAGCAGACCAGACAGTTGCTATCATTTACATTGAGGTCCAACAGTCCACTGAGATATAGCCACGGTTGCTTACCCCTACAATGCTTGTAAACGTAATCTGAACATGGCCAGAACTTCCGGCCATTTTGAGCATATTGTTCCGAGGCGCTCTGCATCTGTTAGTGTTGGACCAGCAGGTCTATAAAGCTTATGTTACAGATGGTTATGTTGTACAGTAATGGGCTGTCAGAGACTCACCACTGCTTCACAGTAAAGATGAATTATTGTTGTTGAGGGATTAATTTACAATGAACAGCACACACAATTTGCGAACCATTCATCATATATTAGAAAACCCAGACGCTACATCATTAAGTCATACATGACACGCTGTGTGATCAACAGTTGCATGTTGCATGTCTTTGTATATGGCGTCTTGCTTGCTTTAAAGCTGCATCCATGCAGATTGGTATATGCAGTATATACAAATACTGGTCCGGACAAGAAAAAGGAGTTTCAAAGTATGTTATGTGGTGCATTTAAATCTAAATAATATATCCTACTTTTTGAAAATGTGCATCAACAGATTCAGGTGAGTGACATTCAGAGCTTCAAACTTGTTTTATTTTACAGGTTATGGAAACATGCAAATCTGACACTTAATGTTCCAATACTGTGAACACAATTAAGAAATTGTTGCCAAGGATGTATTCCCCCTTAAACTGTTGTACACCTGACTTGCCTTTCTATGGCATATATAGATATCAAGATGCACCCAAATAACATTTTATACAATTTTTTCTGTACATCTCTTAGTGTGGCATTTTATATGCTGATGTGAATCGGTGCAAAGCAAAAGCAGCTAAAATAACAATGTTAGTTTTTCTTAAGTTTTAAAGGTATTTAGTTCGTCAATGGTGAGTTTGTCCAATTTTCAGGTTAATTCAGCTAACAATTTGGAGGCATCCACATCTCTTTAAATGAATTTTTAAGGTAAGCCAGTCAGCTCATCACTAAAAAAGGAAAATGAAAAAAAATCACCTGTGACGCTGTGAGAAAAAGAAACATGCGCTGCCATTTTGCAGATAGCAGCACACTGAATTTTACATGTATTAGAAATTTATTTCTAATAGATATTCAACATAAGTAACAGACATAAGATGTCATCAAACTGAAATTACTGGTAAAGATGGGAAAATGGTTAATTTGACCCTAAATGCCAAGTTTACACTTAAAACTTTTCATTTATGAGAATAAGCAAAGAGAACAAATCTTAAACTGAATTGTAAATCTGTGGCACATCCACTTACTAAATTATAAAAGGCACATGCTAATATATTAATTTACTTTGGACTGTTGGACCCCTTTCAGGTTTATTTTTTGACCTAATTTTGCACATGGGGAATTCACTTAAAGTACCAAAGTTAAATGTGGTATGTTTCAACCAAAGGTAAAGAATGTGTCTGAGTATGGCAATACCACAAATTAAAACACAAAACATTCAATGAAGATAAAAAAAAAAGTACAACGGTTTAAAAATGGGGAATAAGGTCATAATAAAGGTAGAAGCATATCGATACCTTACAATGTTCTGTTTTCTAGATTGACACCTAAAATAATAATAAAAAAAAGACTTTCAAAGTTTTCATGGCTAAAAGTAAGTGGGAAAAGTTCAGTCTTTACTTTCTCTCTTCCTTTGTCACAGACTGTCCCACCAATGGAGATTCTCAACATGAGTAAATATTCATGTAAATCAACATATGGTTTAAATTCATTTCCTCCTCTGAGCCCTGAAAACCCCCTGAGGACTTGTGCATTAATATTCACAGCTTTGCAACGCAGAACAGCCCCTGCAGTTTCTGCAGCAGATATCAGAGTAAAAGGTGTTTTATTTTTACTCATTTTAGCCTCTTAAGTAAATCGGAGTCTGTAACGACCAGGGGAGTCTAACTTATTGCCACCGTTTAAACTACTACGTCCGGACTGTACGAAACAACTAGAGCACATCTGTAGGAGAAAAAAAAAAATCATTGATATTCTCTTCTTTGCAGCACAGCACTTTTTCATTTTCATTTCCATCTCATTAACCTTCCTTCATTTCTTCTTGCATGTTATTAGGATTCAAAGTTAAATCAATCGGATTTATCATGCTTTATATAAATTTTAATCCCAGCTTCAGCATAAAATGAATAAAGTAGACATTCAGATGAGGATGCTGTCATTTCTATTAATATGCAACACGGCCACAACTACATTTATCACAAATCTATTCAATTACTCTTCACAGAAAATATCAGATTTTAAGTGTTGAGCAAAATACAAGATATATCTCAGTATGAGCATCCAACATTTAGGTTGTGTAATTTAAAATAAAGCAGTTTCCTCTCTCTTTCACTCATTTTTGCTGGAGGAAATGTATCATGTCAAAACACATGTTTCAAAGTCAGCACTCTCTCTGACAGCCTCTGATCTCGAGTTCTACTAATCGTCTGAGCTGTCGACAAAAGTTTGCTGTTGGGGCAAGATAAGGTTAGGTTCAGAGAAAGTCGGTTAAATCTTTGGACATTTCGCTGCTCTGTATGTTCTTCCCAGCACCAGGACCTTGTACACACACACACACCACACAAACATCAGCATGATCAAACAAAGCAAAGACGAGCACAAGATAAAAGATGGAAAAGTTTGTTTTTAAGGAAGAAAAAAAGGAGATATTTGATTTGATTTGGAGGCAGAGGGGCTGCGATATCGCAACCTCCCTCCTCCTCCAATTTATATCAACTGATAGGAGGCCAGGCAGAGCAAAACTAGCAGCATTTCCACATTAGCATAGCAATTCTGCACTAACAGCAGGAGCTTTTGGGAATGAAGGTCAGCAGTACACGAGGGACAACTGAAAAGAGAGAAAAAGGTGTTTTAAAAGAGGGGAGAGGAGGAGCTCCTGGAGACAAACTAGATGGAAGAGTACAACTTGCACCCAACTAAAGTAGCATAGAAGAAAGATGCAGACAAGCTGTTTTTGTAAAATATGGGATTCTGATTCAGATCTATTTCATACGCTGCCCTGTGGGGTGAAGGCAGGATTTTTCCTCAAGATTTACATAAATATAGAGCACAACATTTCTCACGTTTCAGTTGATTTTGCTTTAATATATTCTTTCAAACTTTACCAACAAGTTTCTTCTCACTAGAATTAATATTAGCGTGTGCTTTCTCCACCTGAGTGACAATTAGACTGTGTTAGAGACATATGAAGAAGTTAATATGTTGGCAAGAAGGCCTTCTAACCTTAAAGACTTGGATCTCATGATTAAATAAAAATGTTCACAAAACCAGTGGAAATATGCAAAAAGTTGTTCAGGAGTTAGAAGGATTTGTTTGCTGTAATGCTAGTAGTCTTTTTTTCTTGATTTTTGAGAATGTGCCATTCTCAATGTGCCACTGTTGTATATAAAACTGTGCAGAAACAAAACAAAAGAAAACCAGAAATACTTTATTTCTGTTGTGTTTTGTCTTTTGTGAGAAAATGTGTTCTTCCCTGACAGAAAAATTTTTTGGTTGAAAGAACATGCCTAAATCTAAATCTGCAAAGTTTAAAAGCTTAGGACTGCACTGTAAATCTGTTAAATTTAGATGTAATCTAAATTTAAATTGTATCCAAAAATAGATGTGAACTGAACTTATTCTGCTTTAGACTTCTCTATAACTTTTAACCTGACCTGTCAGCTGTGTTCCATTGTTTTCATTATATTATTTGTTCACTACATTTTGCTTATGTCAAAATCTAAGACATTAAATCAAAGATTTTGTTAAAAATGTTCTTCCACTTCAAAGTTATGCACTGGATTGTGTTTTTCTACCCCACATAATCGAAATAAAATATAATTGTCACTGTGTTGCGACTCAATGTGAACAATTTTAAGGAAAAGGAATGCTTTTGCAAGGTTGTGGTACAGGAGTCATAAAAGCTTAAATAAATCAGGGCAAAATTCCAGCAATCTAGGTGCGCACTGAAATAGTTGAGTCAGGACTAAAAGCTGAATATAGCAGTTCCTTAACTAATTCAAATGAAAACCAGATAATTCTGGAAATGCCTGAAGGAAAGGAATGGGAAGGAGGAGTTGATATAACAGAAGAAAAAGAATCTTGCACTTAAATTCAAAGCCACTTTTTTTCCATAAAAAAAATGTAAGTTATTAAATGGATTTAAAACCTCCAAAGTGAATCCAACACATCTCACATTTGGTGAATGAACAACAGACTTATGAATTAAATGCGCTTGTTTTGCAGTGATGTCACTACATCAGCCTTTCCCAGGTCTCTACTGGTCCAACTAACATTCACCAGTTTTATGTTATCACTCACTCTGATGCAATCTTCCCTGCTGTTACAAATGTCACTGCCCCTGAGCACAAATGTGTGGCATGATGATACATTTGCTGTTGAAATAAGACGTGGAAACAGATTTTTAAATCAGAGCGCTCAGCCTCGTGGGAGTGCGCTCCTGGCATGACTTCAGCATTTCCAAAATAGCAAAATGGAGAAATGTTCTGCATCGAGAGAAAGTAGGACACATTATGGTAGAACTGATTATGAGGAGAGGAGATAATTGAGTTAATGCCTGAACAAGTGGAGCTGTTGATACTGAGCCTCTGAATTCTAAATGTGAACCAATCTTAAGTTTTTAAAACTTAATTATTTAGGTGCTGAACTTTTAAAGAAATTACGTCCTCATTGTTTTCAGTAAGAAGCCACAAATTAAAACAGAACTTTAAAGCCTGTCCCTTCAACACACAGGATCTCTGCATCTTTTTTCCGGTCCTTGCGTGGTGGGGGCATTGAACGTGGGGATGGGGGAGCATGTGGAAGTGAAGGCAAGTGAGTACCTTTCTTCTTTGCTGCATTTTGTTCTGGCGTCAGGAATATCCAAGCTTTTACTGTACACTGAGTTACTACGATGAGACAGAAGAAAAAGTGAGCAGAGTCAGTCTCTGTTTATGTTTAGGTCTGCAGTGCAGTTTGTTGACACGGCTGCAAACTCACTGTCAGAGCAGCTTAAACATAAACCGGGCAGCGGGAATTCCCAGACAAACAAAACACTCAGAAAGTGAGGAGTTTGTATTTGATGTAACTCACCAAATAAATCAAAAAGGTAATTTATTTCAATAACGCCATTCAAAAATGGCATTATTGAACCTACATATGATATGTAGGTTCATTACAAATTACATTTTCAAACTTTTATTTTTATGAATGTTAATTAGGACTTACAGCTGAATGAAAACCCACAATTCACCTAGAATGTTAAATAAAACCAACATAAAGTTTTTTTTTTTTTTTAAAAGAGACAGAAAAGAAGCTAACATTCTAAAACGATATCAACTTAATATTTTGCCAGTGCTTCTTTGGCATAACTTGCTGCATAAAAGCAGTGCAGCATGATGGCCTTGACTTCCAAATAAAAAGCAAAATTTACTTTCCTCTGGAAGAGTGGACTACCACTGAGAAGTAGTCCGGTCCACTTTCTTCTTAGTTCTGAGCCAAAGACAATATTTCTGATGTTGTCTTTGGCTCAGGAGTGGTCTGAAACAGAATGTGTTAGTTGTAACACATCCTGAATACAAGCTCAAACTCCATATTTTCCAAATATTTCTAATGGGGATCGTTTAGTTTTTTGTTTTTTTTCTGTTGCTTGTGCAGCTTTCTCTATCACACTGTTTCCTTTCACTTAACTTTCCATTAATATAAATGGGTACGGCACTTTGAACAGTAACCATTTGTGGTTTGTCCTTTTTGTGACTGTGGTAGTTTCATTAACAGCTCTCCTTTAGAGACCTTGTTTCTCTGTGTTGAAAGTGTTGTTGGACTCCTCATCTAATTAGATTTCTGTGTGTCTTCATGCACCTTATAAGTAGTTGGGGTTTTGCCATAACCTTTTGAATGTCAAATAAACAGTCCCTGCCATGATGTTGTTCATAACATATGACAATACTTTATAAAATAAAAATATGTAATATTTTAATTTTCTGAGAAACAAAAGATGGGATTTTCATTATCTGTAAGCCATAATCATCAAAAAGATCAGAAATTATTTCTGATGAATGAGTTTCACTTTTTGAATTACTGAAATATATTGACTTTATTGAGAGGCACCTTCATTTCAAAACATACTGATTACTGCATGCATACCTTTGTCCATGTTGTGTCATGTCGATGGCTCTTCTGGCTGGTACTGGTGAACCGCCGTCAGTGACACTGAGAACCTCCATGGACTTCCTCTCTGGCCTCCTCTTGCCATGACGGTTCAACATTGGAGAGTCAACCCGCTTCTTTGGAGGATCTGTGTCAAGCAGAATAAAAAAATGCTAAGGAAGCACCTGTCATGATCAGTGCAGGTAATGAGCAGTTTTGCATATGGTTTGTGTAAATGGAAGCGTTTGACTGATGTTTGGCGCTGTTCACACATTGACATTCTAACTAATAGAGAATAAGTAATGGTTTCCTTGCAGCCCTTGAACTAATGGCCACTGTATCGACTGTATCATATTCACTGAAGGAGGAGTCCATTTATCAAAATGTCAGCGTATCGCGCAGATACAAACACATTGTTGTCAGAAACTAACCTAAGAAGGAATTTAAGGAGAGCATCACCATCTCTGCTCAGACTTTTATGGCTAAAAATCAACCCCTTGATGTGATGCACCAAATTTATTTAATCAGATAATGTTTGACCTAAATCAGACGACAGCTTTTTGAAAACCCCGTTGATCCATTCTATTTAAAGCTAGTGTTTTTCATTGAGAGAGTTATTCATTTTCAATAAACAAAAAGCTCTTTTCATCCGTTTATCGAAGAGCCAATCTAACGCTGCGTGAGCCGGAGTTGAACCAATTTCCTCTGATGGAGGAAAACACGGCAGGTTGGTTGAGCCATAAAAAGCATTCATGAGTTAGATTTTTCAAAACGTTATGTAAATTAGTTTACATAACGTTGTTCTGTTTGAAAATAAAACCCACTGTTTCAAAATTGGTATTACCTAAACACATAAAAATAACATGGACTTATTTATAGGTTCCAAATTCTGACAGTTGTCATAAGCCAAAAAAAAAAAAAAAGTGCTTTCAAAGAAACCTGCATGTAAAACAGTTTTTTCCTGATGGGCACAGCATTGACTGAACATTTTCTCTGTAATTTAACTGGGCAGACTTTGGTCAGTTTTTCTAGAGCAGACAGGCCTACCTTAAGTCATTCACAGCACTTGAAAGTAGTTGAGGTTTTGCCTCTTTGCCATGGGTTAGAGTTCATCTACTGTGAAATGTTGTATGGCAGCTCATTTGCCATACAACACTTCCTTAGAAAAATGAATCCAAAACTTTACTGTTTTGTTTAAAGTTTAACTAATCCCCAAATTACCTTTCTTTTGCAGAAAGCTTTTTAAATAGGTTTTTGCTAACGGTTTTTCTATCTTTATGTTTCAGAGTAAATTTCAACATTTTTGTTGACATTAATTTATGCATTAGTTGGCATAAAAACTGTGTCAATGCTGGCACCTTTAGATCAAAGCAGTTTAATTCTCCTATTTTTTAAAACTTTACATCACATGGTGCAGTTTTGTGTCATGCATCACTTTTTTTGGGTAGAAAACCATCTCATTTTGACGCCTGGTGTCTGATGGTGAGCCGAGAGTTTAAGAAGCTAGTGGAATGGGTCTCCTTAACAACTCGTTTTTATTTTTTTATTTTTTTTTCAGAATTTGTCACAAGATATGTCTGGAAAGATGATACATATAATGACAAAGTTAGCAACTTTGTCATTAGCAACTTGTAGTTGCTACAACCAGTAGTCAGTTGTAGTCACACATATGGCTGTGTGGTGTCTCTCTGTCTCTTTGCTACGACCATTTTTTTTTTTTTTTTTTTTTCAAATGTCTGGAGCAGAGTTATGCTTTCACAGGTCGGGTTAGTTACACTTTAAGGCTTTGACAAAACAAATCTTGGACTCACCAATCTCGTTGCGAGGAGGAAGGTTCTGATCCTCTTGACTGGGGTACCTCTCCTTACGATCAAGTAACAAGAAGTAAATCATCTTCTCTTGGTTTTCACTGCAAAGGGGTAACAACTCAAGTAAAAAGAAAGCCAACTACTAAACTTTTTTTTAAACAGATGTAAAACAAAATTGCCTTGAAAGTGAATCGTTTACTGAAATGTTAGCAATTTAAATAAACAAATATGAGATTAAAGTACAAATCCCCTCACTATGATTAAAGTCATTTAATCTTTTTTGTGAGCACAGTAAAATAGCTGATAAATTGTTTTCATCTTTAAAATAAAAGTTTAGTTTTACAGATCATTAAGCATTCATATCACAGTATACATATATATTTTTTAGCATGCTTAGCCATATTTCAGCATACAGTGTGTGCTGGTAGCCATCGAGTCCAATGAAAGTATGAAAAGATCACAAGTTCGACCTTTACTTTTCTTGCAAATCAGGAAACCTAATGTCTTTAGCCTCTGTGCTGCACTCTCTATGCAAAATACCCAGGGAATAGGCCTCTATAATAAAGACAGATTGGAAAGCGGTGGGAGGCAAAGAGACAAGGACCTGCAACTTCAGCTAAAATGAAGCAGGGAAAGGGAAATGGAGACCACAGATTTTCCTCCCATGCAGCACAATTACAAAATTTTCCCAGGAGAAAGGAAGCAAATGGAGGAGTTGGAGCAAAAGCATAGTGAGAGAGCAGTTCCAGTTTAGCATTAAAAAGAGGAGGTATGGGCCAAATAAAGAACTGAAAGAGTAGTGGGCTCATATTTACAGCAGACATGAATGTAAATGCATTTTCACAGAAGGAAAAAAAAAAGGCTGGCAGTAGCAGGACATCTCAAAAATGAGTCTGTAGCGCAAACCATGACAAGTTTGGAAAAGAAGTATCCAGCAGCAAGTAATGTAAGCACCGTGTGAGAACAGTTAAGTGATCCATGGTCTCTGACATATAAAGCAACAGATTCACAAGATTTTGTAAGAGCCAGGGAAAAACCAAAGCTGAGCGTGCAAGCAGGATCCAAGACCACACTCATCAACTATAGATCCCTCTTTTTTGAACCTCCATCCACTCACTCATCTGAGAGCAGGTCTTTCAGGAGCTTGTTTTTGTCTCTGAAGCAGCCCAGGGAGTGCATGCTGTCCAGTACGTCTGGGTCGATGTCATCTGCAGAAGGCAGGCTGCGGATTGTTACCTTTCTGGGGACAGGCTGCTCTGGCTCTGGTTCATTTTTGCCACCACTAAATAATGCACAAAACAAACAAACAAAAAAAAACAACAACAAATAAGCTTATGGTCAGTTTCTTGTGTGTGTGTGTGTGTCATTTTTCACTTACAGAAGCATTTATGATATTCCTTTACAATTGTATAAATAGAAATGCAATATGTCAAGATTTTAATATCTGTTTCTTGCATAGCCCTTCATTTTGCTAACTAAGATATTTCTCCAAAATTAGCAGTTTTTCCACATAAGTACATGGGTAATCCTGCTCATTAGACAAGTATGTGTCTCAGTCATTCTGTAGAGATATGCAGGCTGCCTTTCTCAGGGATGCTCACTTTATAAACTTAACTTCCACATTATTATGCAATTCCCCTAAAAAACCCAGATATGTCACTTTTCCCCATCTTTTGTCTGCCTGTCTCGAGGGAGAACGCAGGCAGGCCTTAACAAGAAAGGCGAAATTATGCCGACACCATTTTCCAGAAGATTTCCGTTTTAGTTCTCAATTCCAACAAAATGAGAAATGCTGTGTTCTTTTCTACAAACATGCCAATACACAGAAATTTAGACAGATTTGACTCAATATGCTCCTCATTACTTCTTTCCTGAATCTATTATTTTTCATCTGGTGAGCTCACTGAAGCAGAAACCCCATCGGCAGCTATTAAAATAACACGTCCTCTGTTATGTCTATGCAGTGAACTTGTGCAGTAGATCTAAATTAATGCCTTAACTAACTTTCCTTTCTACCATTTCACCGTGTTTATATAAAATGCACTTGCATAATAAGGCAGTCACTCTTTTTTCACCAAACCATGTTTACAAGTAATATTTCTCGAGTCAAAGCCAAATCACAAGTCTCAGTGGCTGAAATAAATATTCTCATTAGTTTACCCTGTTGCTGTAGGTAAGAAAACACTATTTTACACTATTAATTAAGGCTAATTAACAAATATACATTCTGAATCTTAGTAACGTTTAATTTAAGATTAAGAAGCAAAAACTGTTACAACTTGCATAGTAGACGTAAATATTTTAATAAAAGTTACACAGTAGCTTCATAAAGTAATGAATCTTTGTTTTCTAGTCATTTTCACCACGATCAAACATTATTACCATAAAAAAAAGCTGCAGCTTCCTGTAAGTCATTTGACTTTCACTGCAGACTGGGAGAAGAATACTACTCTTAAATGTTTTATGATGTCCATTACAATGAGCAAAGTTTATGATGCTTCACTGATCTGTCTGTAATTTTTTGTCCTAGCTTTAGAAACATTATAAGCAGATAAAAAAAACAGGGTTCTGTTGAAGACTGTGGCTGCCTGTGTTGAGTCTGAATTTTTTAAAAGCAGATGCAAGTTTCAGGTGATCCGTTTTTTGGAATATTACATGACTTTCTTAAATGAGCTAACCCTGTGTTTGAGCAAGGGCTGTCCACAGACACTCTAGACACTGATAATTGCTAACATAATTATAGTACTAATGTAATGCATTTAAATAATTGCCTTGATTCATTTTATTGTAGAATGGCACTAGGAGCTAGCATCAACAAGTGCTTAATCTTAAATTACGTGTGTCATTACAGGGATCAAAAATCTTGAGTGGAACTTCAATTATTTCAGTCCAAATAAACTAAGACAAATTAATTAATCATTTTTCAAATGGAAAACCTGCATAAAAAGCAACAGTCTTTACTCAAAGAGACAACATATGGATTGTTCACAGCAATTTAGTCATATATTTATCCAGAGTCACTGAGACTGTTGTGATGTTGTGAATGATAATAAGTGACTCATGTGCGTATTCCAGTACAGATGTTAGGCTGTACTGGAATCCTGTAATTGTATAATTTATTTTATTCAGACTAGATACCTGAAATGTACAACAAAGAAAGAGAGTGAACTTCTACACTGACAAAACTCTTATTAGGGCAATTTCCTGTCACAACTCTTGGCTCTTCTTGCTTCTTTTTTTTTAAACATTCTATTTGTTTGCATAATCCAGCAATCAAAGATAAGGAGCTCAGAAGACTTTTACTTTTTTTCAGTGAGTCTTCATTTCAACTAACAAAAGTTTACCAAATCATTCAGTTCAATTACGTAGCTGCAGAGATTCTCATTATGTAAGTTTCTTTTTTTATTAGTGTAAATCATATTTTCAGAAATGAAATATGCTTCCACTTGTGAACAAGAGTCCTCTAAATGTTATTTTATGATTTATATTAATACACTGCATATATTGCACTTTTAATATCAAACAATAGAGCGAACTTAGGTTAGACTGGTTTAGTTTCCACATCCCAGCATGTTCCCTCAGGCTTTCTCCTTGTTCACTTGACCATATGCTTCAAATTTCCTTTCATGCGCTACCAATTTACCCCCATGTCCCCGAGAGTGAAGTCATGCCCTGCATAAATGTACTCTTGTGTACATAGCTGAAGCTCGGTCATTTTTCATGCGGAAGCTCCCTTCAGGTGCAGAATAGTCTAACGAAGGATGAAATTGGGGGCGTAAAAACCTGGTTAAAGGATGAGAACTTACATGTACCATGAGTGCTTCTGGATTTTTTCTAACTGTAAAAAGAAAGAAAAAAAAAAGACATTAGTGTACAATTAAATTCTTGGGACATTGTCTCGTGATAAAAATAATCAGATGTGGGGTCAGAATTGAGAAAAAGGAAATGTTGGACAGTGTTAGTCATGTCCCCCTTAACCCAAATATCGCAGGAAAACAAAATGTCACAGTTAATGTACTTTTAAAAAGTAGGTAAAAGGAAAAAAAGCATACTGACATAAAGAGAGATGAAAAGAGGTTGAGCCATGAATGAGGAAGAGAGGACACAACTGAGCTCAAAACACACACACTGTTATCCTGCCAATGTTCTGGTCTGGAGAAGAATCTTCCATCGTCATTCTTTTTCCATTTCTCTTAAATTTTACAAGATTTGCTTCCCCTCTTATAAACGCACTGCTGATGTAGATTGCCAGAGAGCCAAAAGCAAAGAGAGGCAAAAACAGCGAGCCAAAGGGCAACAAAGGAAGATGTCTGCCTCAATGACTCCCCCTTTCTTCAACTAGCCACAGACAGAAACAAGATCAATGTCACTGCTGGGACTTTTTAATTTGCTCATGCCGCTGTTGTAGAACCACAGGAGATGCACAGAGCAAGTCTAATTATTGTCACTCATTCAGAGTTCATGTGTATATGTCTCCATCAATGTCTTGATTGTCCCCACATCCCACATCTCCGTGTGGCAGAACTGATAAATGACTGTGTGAGATATTAGAGCAATCAGAGAGGCTTTGAGGCTGGTTAGCGAGTTTCAGTGACTGGTGTATGCCTCCGCAGAGGTCATGGTATCGACAGAGATATCCTGGCTATCAGATACAGGCCAGTGGGTGACCTACTCTCGCTGCATTTTATTGGGGGCCTGGAGGCAGGACGGAAATATCATGCACAGTAATGTGGTTTGAAGTAAAAAGTACCTTTAACTGCACGACCATTACATATTGAGGGAAAGCCTATCTGGTTGTGTACAGTGCTGTGAAAAAGTATAAAAATTCTTCAGGTTTTGCCTTTTTAGAAATTTGAAACTTTTCTTTTGCTTGATTGGCTTGGATAGAAAATTAGGCATGAGATTCTAAAAGAAAACTGGAGTAAAAGTGGTTACTCCATCATTTTCAGAGCAGTTGTTCAGTGTTTCAATGCTTTCAATCTTTTGGGATGATATTCATCTCAAAAGGGTTTACAGTATTTTTATTTGACTGAAAACATAAAACTATTCAAAACTGACAAATATATCTTTAGAACAAAATGATAAAGCTATGTTTTAGGTGAGGCGTCGTCAAACCTTAGCAGTTTTCTCTCTGTGAAGAAATACTTGTATGCCTTCAGGAAAAATAGAGACTAAAGTGGTCTAAACATCAGTGTTCAATGAGTTCAGCTGAAGGCTCAGGTTTCTGTCAAATTTCTATTGTGTCTTTCTCTTGCTTTAAGAAGAACCTATCTATTGAACAAGAAAGTAGGATAATAAATATTCATACTGATATTTTAATGGCTACAGAAAGCAATATGGACATATTACTCACTGACACAGGCACCACTGTGACAAAAGTTCTCTACTCATTGCCCAAACAGAGAAAAGTCAATGCCAATTCGGTGGGTGTGTGATAAATTTGGCTTTTTCTTAAAACTGAAGTGTGCACAAGCTACATTTCAGCCCCCACTAAAAGGCTTCAAATCTGTATTAATTTTGCCCTCTCATGTTGCAAAGATCAATATTAGATCATTATTCAAACTTCTTTTTTTTTTCTGTCAGATTGCTTTAATGACAGAACTGGAAGAGCAGTGTTACTCTATTTCAGAGATTTTGTAACAATGTGGCTATTAGAAATTTAAATTAATGTCTGAACACCAAATCATGTGATTTAAGTTATCTGACCTGACACACAAAACTATGACTTCATTTTCTCTAGTTCTTGCAACCTTTAAAGTGTACCTTCCACACCGGGCCATTTTCTGTCTGGGATGATTAGCTGTTTTAATGAGATATTGTGTACTTTGTCTAGAGAGCACAAGACAATTATAGTACCCACTGGTCTCTGGGCTAACCACAGAGAGAAAGTTGAGAAAGTTTTTATTGTTGTGGAGCCTTTGCTTTGCAAGATGTGATCTTTCATACATCAGCAAGCAAAATCTAATTAACAAAAAGCAAACAGACAGTTGTATAATTATCCTGTAAATGGATCCATCAAACTGTCATTAAGAAAATCAAGAATAAACAAGCCCTCGCCAAATAACCTCAGACCCCCTCTTGTTTTGCTGTCTGCCCTTGGGTGTTCTTGCCTCTTGTGTGACTTGGTGCTCACCACTTATCTTTAAGGATTCTCACTCTGAAAAGCTATTTGACATTCTGTGAGGTTACAACACATCCTCTGAGCTCCGTTTGGAGTTAGGAGCAGGAAGCAGACAGATACCATATTCTCTCCCAGCAGTTTGGTCTTAGTGTAACCCTTTATCGAGGACACTGCTGTTTTCTAGTGGGCATGTCCAGGGATCTCAGGGTGACCTGCCCTCATCTGAGAGAGCGGAGACGAGAATAAGCAAAACAGTGTGCATACAGCATAATAAAGAGGTGTGTTTTCTTTTTTTTAAATTTTTTTAGCACATGTAGCTACAATACTTGCAAATAGAATATATCTTTTTTTTTAATACAGAATTTCATGTTTTATTTGCTGTAAAATGCTGTCATCGTGCTTGAAGTTATTCTGATAATGTGAAACATAAGCTATGGCAAAAGGAAATGGAGCAGCAACGTTTACCAACTGCGGTGTCACCACATTTCCTCACAGGCATGAGGATGAAAACTGTTGCACTGATTCATACCAGAGTGCCTTGAAAGGGTGTGTGCATGCAGAATGTGTATCAAAAGCCGCTGCTTAATTTTACGGTGTGCAGCCATAGTGGCAATGTGCAAAAAGACGTTCTGGTCAGATGAAACATATACTTTACTTTTTGGAATATAAAATACTAGAAATGGCAAAAAAAATACCAAATACACACTTGTCACTTTCAAACACTGTCATCTTTAGATATGCTTTACTCAAATGTGGGCAGGAAAAGTGGAAGGAATTGTTAATCACCAAAAAAACTAGGGAAACTGTTCACCTACCAGGAAGACCACAGCCACCGCTGTGTTTTTAGATCAGTATATGTTCACACATTTAGACCTAAATCCAAACAATGTCACAGGTCGCTTCCACAAACTGGTAACTTCCATGGACTAACACAAATATTCCAAACTGGATAATAAAAAAAATACAAAAACACAAAAATAATCATTGCTCTGCCTTTCAGTCTCTGAAACGAACTGACCGTTAGTCTTTTGGATGCGTCTACTTCAATCATGCCACGCAGAAGGTTCTGACAGTCTGGAGGAATAAAATGTGGCATATGAAACACTCCCAACTTCACTTTCTCCAGAAGATTCCTTAGGTTGTCATCATCGAACGGCAGGGCGCCCTGAGGAAGCAAGCAAGCAGAAAATCAGTTGAGGCAGTCAGCAAAAAAAAAAAAAAAGGGGGGGAGGGATCAGTTTGTAGCATGCAATAATGCATTTTATTTATAAATCGCTTCTCAAGAAACTCATAGATGCTGAAATAGATAAATAAGAACCTTCAACAAAGTGTAATTTGAAAGAGGAAAAGGACAACTGATCTGCAATGCTACCCAGCAAGCAAACAAAAACAAAAATCCTATAAGTCTCAAAAATAGTTTCCCCAACCCTAATTATTCAATTTTCACAGTAGAGCGTTCTGTTAAGTGCAAAACAAAACAAACAAAAAAAAACAGCAGGGAGCTGAAAATGGGTATTTTCTAATAATTACCCTGATTTCTCATTTACCTCATTCATTTGGCATTCTTTGCTAAGAGTCATTTATCAAAAGAGTACTGACACCTCACAGATGTGGCTGTGTGATGAATGGCAGCCTCCATCAGAGGACAAGATGGAGGAGAGGAAACCGGCAGGAAAGACAGACAGATTGGCTGAGAAATGAAGAGTAAGTTGGGGAGGGAGAAAAGGAAAGGGTAGACTTGTGTAACAGATGATCTGAGTGCAGTGTAACTGCTGGGGACTATCCCTGTCTCCTACAATCAGACAAATGGTTATCTCCCAGCAGGAGGAACAGAAGAACAATTCTAGTGTTTTTACAGGCAAACAGTGACCACACAAAAAAATAAAGGTAAAAAAAGCAACTTTTTTTGGTGTGAAAGATAGGTCAAGATCAGAAAACAGTAAACATTCCCAGGTTTACATACGAAAAGTTTGTCTGAGACAGTAATATGGAATGGAAGAAGCAAAAGAAGAGAGAAATACACAAAGCCTGTAGCAAAAAGTTGCCATGTCAGTGTTGATATTTATTTTGGGCTCCCTACTTTCAGCTTGGCTACATGAATTATTTATTAGGCAGAAGTGTGCAGGAACTCCAGTACAACAGTTAATGCAACAAAGCTTAAAGGGGTGTATGGCTGGGGAACCCACAGACATAATGTGGCTGGAGAATAGATCTTATTTTAGATACTGCAATGTGTTTGGATGCAAGATAAGCACTGAAAAGACGCTTTGGATTGCAATTGAGTAAAAATAATGTGTTAGACATTTTGGGAGAAGAGCTTGGAAGAAGTTGTAACCATAAACTTCAATGTATTTTATCTGGATTGTATGTGATTGACCAGCACAACATCCTGCACAATTGAGGCGCACAAGGAAAGAAAACATATTTTCTATTTATGTTTTTACAAAGAAAAAAAAAAAAAGGAAACCACATTTTTATTACCAAATTTTACTCCTTTAGGAGTAAAAAAATATATATAATTGCTTTCAAAAGTCACCAAATCAATAAGAGAAAGGTTGGGTGTCAATAATTTAATCTTCGTAGGGCTGTGAAGGCAGGAGAGATTTGTTAGAGGCCGTTGCATCATGAAGACCAAGGAAGACGCCAGACAGATTGGGAAGAAAGTGACATTGAACGGTGTACATCATAAAACAATAGGCCATTGCCAACATTATGCCAAAAATATAAAATATTCCACAACTTCAGAAAGGCTGAGACATGTAATTTCAGGCAAGTAGAGCAATAATCAGACTCAAAGCCAGAAGTCTCTTGGCTTTGAGTCAAGATACTTTGGCTAATGGCTCAGTGCCATTAGTTGTGCACTGAGCAAAGATATTCAAAGAAATCTATAAAAAGTCCCAGAAGGTGCCCTGGTCCTCAGAGACCAGAATTTAACTTTAACTTGTTAGACCACATGCAAAACACTGTGTGGTGGGAAACCAACACCATAAATCATTCTGAACACACCAAACTCGCAGAGAAACTAGTGGGGATGATAAAGTTATACAAATGACACTTCTGGAAGAAAACCTGTTAGAGGCTCTAAACAATGTGAGACAGGGAAGAAATTTAAATTTCTAGCAGGGTAACATCTAAAAGTCTATTCATTCAAGTTGTATTCCTTGACTATTTTACAGAAAAATAGTCTGCCATCAGAGACCCAAAGGAAATTATGCTGGCCAGTAGCCCTACAGACTTTAACTTGCACTTCAGTCCGGTTTCCACCTCTCAGTAAAGAAAGAGTTGGGACTCACCACTAAAAGAGCAAAAAGAATGACCCCACAGCTCCAGACATCTGCTTTCCTCCCATCGTACTTCTCTCCCTGAAGGAAGGAGGATTTGTTTATCAAGTTCAGACAAGGTTGTTGACATTACAAACATTTTTAATAAAAGTTGAATACATTAATGCTGAAAAAATATTGTGAGGAGTGAAACAAAAATCTCTTACCCTTATGACTTCTGGGCATGCATAGTGTGGCGATCTGGGAAACAGAAAAACAGCTTAAAAAAAACAAACTAAGCAAGCAAGAGGAGAAAAGTCAGCAGACTCCAAAGTAAGTCAGTAATGCAGTCACTATAGTCTGATAAACAGCTCTCTAAAACATATTAGATAGTAAACATATCCACTGTACAAAGATCAAGGTGCTTCCACGGTTTAGACATCCTGAGGGTGTTCGGATGTCGTCCTCTTGCTTTTTCAGTCAAGGGCATCTTCCGACAGCAGACGGTAACCAGACCCACTAATCTTTACAGCCTCTGGATGGCCTGACAGTAAAGCCAATGACTAGATTGACACATCAATATCATATGAAGATTTATGGAGTGAGCCCACTAAAACTCCTCTGTAATCCTCCAGCTGCAGCTAAGGAGTAAACTTGTTATTCCGTCTATAAAATTCTGCAGAACTATGACATTCTCGTGTTTCAAAATTAATTAACTTGGAGTAAAAATTAGATCTCTGCATCACCCTGTAATTAGCTTCATTAAACAGCCTGTTACAAACTATTCACTTGTCTACTTAAACCTCTGAACCCTTTGAGATGTGTCCTCCACAGCTCCGTCTCCTTCTGTCTAGTGCCAGGGTATCTGACGTTAATGAAGGCCCATCCAGGGCAGTTTTCTTGTAAACTCATAAATACTAGCCTTGATGACCGGACTCCTTGAGCTGTCACAATACTGGCCAATCACACCACCAGCATTTCAATGTGGTAAGTTCAAATATGAGCCAATGCAAATATGTCCTCCTGATTTGAAGTGCCACAGTGCACAATGCATTTAAGTAAGAAGGGGAAAAAAAAAAGACATTTGTAGTATCAATGTGTCATGAGCATCACAGCATGCAAACCACAACTGGAATCTGCATAATCATATACTTGTTATTTAAAGGTCTTAAAGGTTGGTCACAGTGCAGAGGAGAAAACAAAAAAAAAACAATGTCTTAGATTAATCCTCTTCTATTAGTTTTAGAAGAAAGAAAACTGCCACAAAGATTTATCCACAGCACATGTGCAGATTGTCTTCTCCCTGATCCGTTCTGGCAAACACCTTGTTTGCTTATATGATCTATTAAGGCAGAATCTGTGTATGGGAAAACACTGATACAATGTGTGAAATTTAATCTCAACAAGAGGCTTAGAGATGCAACAGCAACAAAAGCATGCTGACAATTTTACAGTTCCTGATTCAAAAAGCAACCTAGGAAGAAAAGGGACTAAGGTTTTACAATAGTCTTAAGATTTAACAAAAAAAAAAAAAAAATAGACCAATAAATTTACATATCAAATAAATAACTACTAAAAACGAGGTTCAGAAATTTCAAGGTGATACATGGCTTGCACAATACAAATATGTTGGTCAAGATTAAAATCCACTGTGTTTAGTTCGTCGCAACAAGAGCTGCAGGATTTTCCACTTGTCTTCCAAATTGGGGATGTATTTGTGGCTCAATATCTCATCATCTGGCAATTCCACTAGACAACAATGTAAAGTGGACGCCGGTGAATGTGATTGGAGTAAAAAGATACTTTTCATTCACTTTTTGGTAGGAAAGGTTCTTTTATCATTGATAACTTCAATAGAAGTACCGGTACATGTATCTGAGACTTGAAAAGGTAAAAAATCTGAAACTACAACATGCCAGTCCTAAAATGTGTTCCTCTCCCTTCCACTGAAATCTTGTATTCATTTAAAAATGTCTGGAATTTCTTTCCTTCCATTTAAGTGGTCAGAAATATCAATGAGGTGGTTCTTTCCCAGTATCTACTGACTGAGTCCTGCAACTTTTTTAAGCAGCAAACTAAAATGGAACTTTTTTTTTTTTTTTTTAATTTGAGAGTAACAGTGAGGTAGTTGATCAATTTATTTCACTCTCTATGTATGCTTTGGATAAAACAAAAAAAAACAAAAAAAAAAGAGAAATATTCAGCAAATATTCAGTTGAAAACAACTGATGTATAAGGCTAATATTTCTCACTATCACAATTGTCCTCAATAAACACCGACCAGCTGATAACAGTTATGTGTCTATATGTAATATAACTTAACGCCAACTGATTCACTTGATTATATCTAAAGTAAAAAGACTGAATTCACCTTAGTAACAGTTCCACATGTTTTTTATAGGAGGAAAACAGGATAAATACAACTGATTTATTTAGTTGTATTTATTCTCAATTGGAGTTTGGAAGTCAAAAATGTGGTCAGAGCCATTTGATTCTTTATTATATCAAATGCTTTGCATTCCACTTAGAAACACAAGGCTTGCATGTAGCTTAGTAATGAAAATCCCTTCCATGAAGGTGGAACACCTGATTTCAACTATTTTGGGTGAATACTTTTAGAAATAGTGATACTGTGTCAAAAAAATTTACACTTCCGTGATCACCATGTTCAGCAAAATAAGGGAAGATTATAAAAACTTATAAATATTGTTCTTAAATCCTTTCACTCAGATAATTCAAATACCTTTAACATAGGTAAATGGAGAGAAGGATTATTAATGGGGATCTGATCAGACTGGTACTGGAAAAATGTCATTGTTTTACATTTTCAGTTCTAGTCTGCACTCTTGTGACCAAAATGAGCCCACTGCTACTGGATGCTTTGTGATTTTGGACACACTGAAAAATACTATACTGGTCCCAGGTTAGCATGCATTCAAGAGGCACAAGACAAAACAAAGCTTTTGAGACGGAAGATAAAGTATTTTGATTTAACTTATTTTCTTTTCTGAAATTCAGATTAAACCTCTAAACATCTACAAAGTGCTGTAATGTTGCTTTCCCTCTTGATAGTGAGGGAGCTTCTCCAGGCCAGTCCAACAACTAACACTTATACATTTGCAGCTGAATTAGTTTTAACTATAATGCATAAAATATACTCTGCCATATCAAACATGGGTGTGTTGGTATAATTCACAATGTAAATCTTTGGAGCCATATTTATAACTCCATCACTTTAAACATGTTACAGAAATAATTATGAAACATGGATAAACCCACAGCTGAGTTTGTTTAGACATGTGATTCCCTTGCTACATGTTTGTAAGCACTTGCTAGTTCCTCTGCTCCTTTAACGCATTTGCGGGTCTCCGCGTATTTATATGTCAGATGTTCTCTGAGGTCCCCTCACCCTTCCATCCCCCCCACCCCCACAACCTGAGGCAAGTCTCATCTCCACTCGGCTCCATTACCCAAAGCAAATGGAATACATTTGTGTCAGACTGCCGCTTGGTGAGAGGGGACCCAGATAAATCTGTTTAATTAAAAAGTGTCATATCTGCACTTAGGGATGGGGCAACCAGAAGAGCATGAATAATCAATAACCACAATTACAGTTTATGGCACATGTACTGGACTCCAGCAGATAAACACGTAGACACACTGCCCACACATTTCTGAGACATGCTCACAGAGTGACGATGGATCTGAAGGCAAAAAGAAGAAGAAAAAAAACTTCTAGACCTACTTTGGAAAATGCATACCTCAAACATTAAACTCAGCAAATGCAATGCACCTGGTTGACATTAGAAATTCAACCAAAAAATGCAAGGTAAAGTACATTAAAGACCAGATGGACTTAGTTAATAGACGCTGCTGAGTAAGGAGTGCTAAAAATTTCACAGTAATCACTGTTAAAAGGTGACTTTTTTTCACATATTCTATAGCACATGTGTCAAACTCAAGGCCCGCGGGCCAAATGTGGCCCGCCACGTCATTTTATGTGGCCCTCCCCCCACCACCACCACCGTTTTATAGGCCCATGATTGAATTAAAATAGGTTTTGAGCACGAATTGACTACAAACTACATCTCCCATAATGCAATCCGATTGTTACCAGCCAATATTACGGCTTCTCTCCACTAGAGTGCAGCAGAGTCACCTCAAGCTCATTATTAATTTTCCCAGCGAATAAAACTGAGACATCAACAAGCTAACGTCAAAAATGTCTAAGAAAAGAAAAATCGATTTACAAGAAAGACTGTTTCATGAACGATGGGAAAACGAATACCTGTTTGTACTTCAAAGTTGAAAACCAGTATGTCTTTTGCGTTCTAGGACCGTGTCCGTCGTGAAAGAATACAATATACGTCGGCATTTTGAAACCAAACACGGAGCTAAGTAAGCTAAATTTAGCCTTCAAGAAGAACAAAGGAAACCCTTGTCTGAACTGTCCGATCCGAAATGGCTGTGTGACTTTGCAACGTTATGTGACGTCACCGAGCATCTTGCTCAGCTAAATCAGAAACTACAAGGACGTAAACAAATCATCACACAGATGTCCGACATGATCACAGCTTTCCAGCGCAAACTCGACCTATGGAAGCGCCAGGTGATACAAAACAATCTCGTTCATTTCCTGCATGTCAGATCATCTCGGCCTCCCGGTGCTTTTTCATGTGCTCGGTTAACTACCAAACTAACTCTGTTAATAAACGAGTTTGATCGGCGCTTTTCTGACTTTAAATCGCAGCACTCTGATTTTGACACCTTTACCAATTCTTTCACCGCCGATGTCTGCAGTGCGCCCCACCGCCTTCAGATGGAGCTATTGAGCTTCAAAGCGACAGTGGCCTGAGAGCGAAGTTCCGTGATGTTTCAATCGAGGACTTTTACCGTCTACTGCCCCCTGATTTGATGCCACAGCTCCGACTCCATGCAGCTCGTGTTTTGTCCATGTTTGGAAGCACCTATCTGTGCGAACAGATGTTTTCAATAATGAATTTAAACAAGACCAAATACAGATCGCGCATTGCTGACGAAAACCTACACGCCGTTTTGCGGATTGCCACAGCACAAGAACTAAAACCAGACATGGACGAACTGACCAAGGGAAAACGGTGCCAGACATTCGGCCATAAAACATCGGTAAGCACGAACTGAATTAAAATAGAATGAATGTAAAACCAATACTAAGTATACTAGAATATGCATATAGTTTATTGATTTTGCTTGTGTTTTGTTTTGTGTTTATTTACAGAACACGACAGATGAATGAAGATATGTGTGAGTTGGTGTCAGGGTGAAGAGGACAGGCAACATCACCTAATTGTTTTGTTCTTATGTGAAAATACATGTTGGTTGTGTAATAACAAAAGTTTTGTGAATGAAGTTGAGAGTTAATATCAAAACTTGTTTTTATTATTTGCTTGCTTACCTTTAAACACTGATTTAAGTATTGTAATTTTTAAACTGAGCAGTAACTTTACATTCATGTAAACTCAAATGTAATATTTAAAATTTGAAGACATAAAATTAGTTATTTGACAATATGAGGTGTTGTTTAATTTATTTTTAACATTGTATTTTCATACATTTATGCTCGGGGTGCCCAAGTCTTGTTTTCCAGACCTACCACTCTGCAACTTTAGATGCGTTCCTGGATCATTGACTCATCACTAGGCCTCTTCAGAACTGAGTTGCTGTTAATGAGGGAAATCAGTCAGCCTGTAGTCTGGGATGTGTTTTAGCAGGGATGAATCTAAAAGTTGCAGTCTGGAGGACTGCACTTGGGGACTCCTGATTTATACCATCAATGTGGCCTGTTGAGGGTGGCCAATATGCTGAAGTGGCCCTTGGTGAAATTGAGTTTGACACCCCTGTTCTATAGCCATGAAAATATGTACACATACAGTTGGGCTGTTCTCTACCGATGAGTCACAAGAGTTTAGGCATTAGTGTTACTGATGGAAAAACATTATGCAACAGTTTCAGCTGGATGAATGCATCTGCATAATCATGCTGAAGTGGCCATGCATATGATGGGAGGATGAGAAGACAGAGAAAGAGGGAGGGATAAACTGAGATCCTCATCTCTTCCCCATGAACATATGTACTTTCTAAATTGCACGGATGTGAAATTTCAGTTTAATCTGGACAGAGACAATCTGGGCAGGGCGCAGATGTCACAGGGCCTTCAAATCACCCAAATCTGAAAGCAGTTTTATGACAAAGCAAAAATACTCCTGACAACATTCATATTAAAACAGACAGGATTATTTTAATTCTGATCTGACTTGTTTCATTTATTTTATTTATGGTCAAGGCAGCAAGAGTGTGAGAAATCTTAACGTTAGTAACAAGAAGTCTGAATGGCTACAGCAACACTTTTATCTTTTTGAAACTTTCAAAAAAAACAAGGAGCACTCATAACACAGAGACTTCAGGCTTCTACTTGATAACAGCCATCCAACTCTTCTCCTACAGGCAAATTTATTGTAGTTGTAGGATTGATGAGGCTAGTGAAATGGTAAATGTTAGATCATAAACTCCTCTGTGAGAGGGAAGGAGATGGAGAGCAGTAATGTTTGGCCAAGGCCCTGGCTGTGCTCCGAGACAGTAGATGGCAAAAGTCTCTTCTCCGGAGATTTACACTGTAGGCTGTGGAGGTTTAGGAAAGCAGATGACCTGTTCACTCCACTAATCATTCCCTGCTTCTTTTCACTCCTCTACTAAAACTGTAAGGAATATTTACATTTATAGCAGTTTCTAGCTAGCTAGATTTCGACACTGTAGGATATGACTTAATGCGTTATAGTGGTAAATGCTTTTGATTGCACTTACCCGCAGCTGGTTTCCAATAGGCTGTCTCCAACCTGAAGAGAGGCCATACCAAAGTCTGCTATCCTGATGTTGTTCTTTTCATCTAGCAAAAGGTTCTCAGGCTTTAGATCCCTGTGGCTGTAAAACAGGAACAAAAACCAGTTAATGAAACATGAAAAAGACAAGATTATGTGATCTAATAAAGGAAACTGAGGAGAAACAAAAGGTCTTATTGAAAGGT
Source organism: Poeciliopsis retropinna (assembly GCA_010277075.1). Classification (NCBI taxonomy): domain Eukaryota; kingdom Metazoa; phylum Chordata; class Actinopteri; order Cyprinodontiformes; family Poeciliidae; genus Poeciliopsis; species Poeciliopsis retropinna. Next base: position 12,681,569 of record VMRM01000005.1, read on the forward strand.
CTATCAAAGACCATAAACATTTTTGTGCCTGGAAAGAACAAAGCATCTTAACCTGCCCCTTTCCTCTGTGCAACATCTCTCTTTGATCTGTCATGTTGAAGCCACACAGCTCCCGCCTCAGTGTTGGGGTAGTACAAGGTGTGACAGACCTCCTGCTGTGTCCTTTCCCCCGTCTTCTTCCCTCTTATCTCCCAGACAGCCACCAGCAAATGGGTGGTGAAAATGGGGATTCAGGGGAAGGCTGCCTCAGCGGTGGTGTTCATTAACTGCCATTCATTACCACTAAACACAGCAGGGGGGATAATATCCAGTGGACATCAACTTCCGACTTAAAATGGACCACTGAGAGGAATAACCTTCTCATGTCGTGGATGCTGAGGCTGTTGTCTGAGGTTAAAGTCTCAATTTCGAGGACTAACAGCCGTAAGAGGAGCTGGGATACCATTTTATTGTGCATTTAGCATCTCTTTCAGGGATTGGGGTTATGTTACATCAGACTCTTCCACTCTGGAGATGTTTGCCAAGACTGAGAACTACTTTAGAAGTGTGTGCAAAACACTGTGTGCAAACACTGATATTAATCCATCCGTTTTGTCAGCACTATCCAAAAAGCTGTACATAAATGTTTAAACACTGTTTCAGTGAAGTGTTTCATTTCTGTGGACAAGCAAATCATTTCCAAAAGGTCTTAAAATGAAGATAAAATATTTGCATAGCACTTCAAGCATGATGACAAAGTTATTTTCCAGTTGTGCAAAATTACCACAATAAGGCACTAGGGTCTGAAGCAAATCATCCGGAATCTTGTGTGCCTATTTATTTAGAGCAGTTCAATCCCTGAATATAGAGTTTAGCACAACTGCAATCTCCTAAAACATGGCTGTCCATCTATAGTAAAAAAAAAGCCAAGGAATACTATCATAAATCAGAGAAGCAACAAAGTAGCTAAAGATAACTCTGGAGGAGTCATAGAAGCCAAAATATTCAAAGCACTGTAATGTGCAAGAACAGTTCAGTCAAAGTCCAAGATCTGAATGAAGAGAGGGGCTGCAGCTAAACTTAAAATGAGATTTTAACAAATCCTCTCCTACCAACATAAGTGGATTTCAGGTATTTTGCAAAGAACTTTAACAACAAAGTTGCTAGAAACTTTATAAGACTTGCAGCCATATTAAAACAAAAGTATCAACTTTATATTTTCTTGAGTAAATACTTTGAATTGACTCAAGGTAACCAAATACATATATGCTTATTGTATATCCAAAACACAGTACAGCATTATTTTGAGTTGCTCCATCATATAAAATCCTAGTTATAATGTGAAGGGATACTTTTGCAAAGCACAGTACAATATGCAACACAACTCTGAAAATGCTTTTTGTCATTGTATAGAATTTAGATAAACCCATGTTATTTACTAAAACAATTTATAAATCGGAGTGCTAACATTAAGATATGATTGATAAAGAGACAAATACTGTGATTTGGTTTGCAAACTGTGTTCCTTCTATGTGAATCTAAAGAAATTCAGATTGCAAAAGAACAATGCAATGGAAGACATATTTTACATGTTATTGTCACATGGCTGTGTGTTGATGTGAAAAACCAAGCAAGCTTCTAAAAAAACAGTTAAGAATATATACCATACCTATACCACTATACCACCTATGGTACAGTCATGGAAGCACTCAGTTTGTGAAAAAAAAACCCAACACTTTTTACCCTCCAAAATGACTTCCCTTGCTCTCTTATTAGTCTGCCAAATTTTATGAATATCTAATCACTATTTTTGATATTTGTTGGCAAACCTTTGAAGTTTGTAAAGCATTGTAAAGCACTGACAAAACTCTGCTTTTGACAAAGGCAGAGGAAAAGATTTCTTCAGAAGTTTCATCAATGAATTTTACATTAGGACATGAGCTGGACAGCGGAGCTGTGCAGAACTTCTCTAGAGTCTGCCCTACCCTCAAAAATCTTCTACAGTCAAGCTGAATCTTTGATATTCCTTTTTATTAATTCTGCAGTGTCTTCTCTTTCTTTAATTCTCCATTCCCTGTTATTTAAAACTCTCAAATTATACTAAGCAGCTATACTAAGTAAGCTCAATGTTGTGTCATATTTTCCTGCATGCTTTCAAACTTAATCAATGTTAGACTCGCTTAACTTCTCACAATACATTCCCAAATGGGGTTAAAAAGCCACAGAGCTGTCTAAACGTCATAAGCTTTACTTTCATCTTCTCTTAAAGCCAATGTTGGGAAAGGGGAGATGGCGCCACAGTTGAATACGTCAGCCTTTGAACAACACTTCATCAGAATGGACATTTAACCTCAGACGACATCAATTGTTGTACAACTCATTTCCTGCCCTCGGGGAGAAGCTGCCAGCAGGTTCGTTATCATGCTGGCAGTTTCTGTGATCCATGCTATAATTGAAATAAGATACAGATAGCATCTAAAACAGTTGTCCCTAGGCTATAACCTCTTTTAGTTCGTACTGGAATCAGTTGAAAGTGGTGTCAGTCAGAGTTTAGGTTAATAATGTCAAAGCAAATGAGGGAGAAGTAAACATTTACTGTTACAGCTATTGGCATGTTTAGTAGTAACATTGATTGTCTTCAAGGTAAATAGGTCTACAAGAATCCTATTTTCAAAACACCTGGAAATAAGGCATGAGACACAAGAGGCAAAATAAACAAAACAAAAACATAGAAAAACCACCAAGGATACTATTAAGGCAAAAATATTTTTCACTAGTGATAGTGTTAACATAAAAGTTCTAGATACAATTTAAATTCAACATAAAGATCTAATGAATATATTTATCTTGTCACTGGGTATTTATCTCCTACTGGACAGCAATTGAAGGAAAGGAGCTGAACTGGATTGCATTCAACTTTTTTTAGAACACTAAAATAACATCAAAAAAACATGAAATTGAATAGATGAATGTTTCACAATTCCTCAAATTGAATTTAGCAATTCTTACTGCATGTAATTGTCAGACATGATAATTTGTTTGCATTCAATGACTGCAAATAAGAGTAGTATGATGAACTCTTTAAGTTTACATCCTTCATTATACAATCAACGTGGTCATGAAATTGCTTAGAGAAAATACAGCATTCCTATGTTGACACATTTAACACAAACCATTTTTAACACTGATTCTCACACTGCCTGGAACAGCATATGTGTGGTGCAAATCGGCTCCCCAAGAACATATAAAATGTGCACCAATTATTTCTTTATTTTCATAATGTAGCAACACTTAATTTAATGTACGTACGAATATGTACGTTTTATTTTTGGTTGGCTAGCAATTACACGCCACAGTATAACATACATCATGAAACTTGTGTTAGATATGCTATAATGTAATATTATTGAACATGTTTTTCTTATTTTTAGATATTTAACAATTCAGTTAATAAAAATGTTGAAATATTTTGAAAAACGTCAAATGTAATAAGCTGTTTGGCTTAAAATTATGTTACCCTGGTTGCCTGTTAAGTTTATTAATTCATTAGGAGCTCTTCCCAAAGAAATGTCAAATGTTTTGTTGTATATTAACATTTGACTTAATCATAAAACAACATCCTTTAAATATGTACAGCTTAGTTAATAGCAGGACTGACTTCAGAAATTCATAGCTATAATAAAACTTTTCCTGAAGCAAACAGATGTATTCAAAGATGCATCACAATTGCCAACAGTATTGTTGTGTAGTTTTGTTAAACCAAAGATGCAAATATATTTATATTTTTTGAGGGTGTCTGTTCGGTCTAGAATTAACTGAAATAAATCTTTCAAACATTTTGGTTAAACTCATCAGAGGAAGTCTAAAGTAGATGCAAACTTAGTACATTTAATTCAGTCCCATTTTTATTTCCTCCAATAAGACTACTCCAATTTTACTAGCTACCTCATAAAGAGACAGCAAATACACTGTATTTCTAACCAGAAAAAGGGAAACTTCTATTTCCTTAACTACCTTCAGAAGCTTTTGATGTTTGTTTTGTTGGATTTCACTTTATTCTTTTAAAATTCTCAGTAACACTAGACCAGTCCTGTATTGTGGCATGTAATGCAGTGACCAAGAAGTCGGATTATAATAACAGCCAGATCTGTAAAACACATACATTAAAAAAAAAAAAAAAAACAACATGTCCTATTTGTGCCAAATCTTTGTGTGCAACATTGCGTTTTCTCTTAATCCGGAGGAGTTTGACAGGAGATGATGGGATGAGCAGCAGACCTTCAAGGCAGAACAAACAAACAAGCTGCCAGAAGAGCACAGAAGAATTGCAACAGATAATAAAAATCTGAAGCAACTTAAGATCTTTAATAAGAGTAACCATTGGAGCAAGTTGCTCCTTAAAGTAGTTATCCATTTTTTGTTTTAAATAAGTGTGATGAGAAAAATTGACAATCATAATACATTTTGAAATGTAAACTGTTATTTTCACACACACTTGGTAATATTTCCAACTTCTCATTTTACATTTTTTAAATTTTCCGTTACCTTTTTCCTTCTCAGTCTTTTACTATTATATATATTCCATGCGATAACCATTTTTTTCCCTTATTCAGAAACTATGAACCACGCTACGACCCCAATTTGTATTGTTCATTTTATTTGTCTAACACAACCTTCTCTAATTTAAAGTTACACCCAAACGGTTTAACTGGCACCGTTAAAGAAATTATCATCAGTGGACTGAAATCTTACCAAACTTGATGTTTTCACATGAAAGAACACTTTTGTCAAACGAACTAAGTCAGCTCTGTTACATGTGGCATAATGCAGGCTGGCTAAAGCTGTAAACTTTAGCTGACTATAGCTTTACTAATATGTTTTGCTCACAGGAAATGTAAAAAATATAAATGAATGCCTGATCTTAAATGACTTTTCTTCATCAGTTAAAATTGTCATTGTTTGGACATTGTTTGAATGACAAGTCAGTCAATATTAATTTGCAGAACTATTAATTTTCATTTTAAAAAATGACAGATGTTGGTAAGTTTAATCACAGTTTCTTTTAAATTTGTCAGATATATTGTTCAGATTCCAAAATGTCTGCTATTATCAAAAAATAAATAAAAAATACAGAGAGGAAGATGTTATCAAAGTATTTTATCGTGAGTGACCTCTCCAACAGCTCCAAGAATGTGAGAATAAATATCTAATATCTGCATTGAATAATTCCAGCATTTCGTTTCTCTGGTGGAACGGCTGGAAAGTGACAACTACACTAGAAATAAAGATGTGATTTTAAATCCAAGAAATGTTTCACTTTTCTAAGGTGACATTGAATGTTCTGACAGGTCTTTCAAGAAAATGTATTATTAAATATTGAAGAGATGAATCTGTCAAGAGTGACCGTGTATGTATCAAAGTCACTACGACAACATGCCACAAACTGAATATTTTCCATCCATAATAATGAAGGTGTTTAGGTTTTAATTCACATTTAAACTGATGAGCCACTTTATTATTAGGAAAAGTTGAACAGCTTCCCAACAGCAATAGCAAATCAGCTAATGACAGGGACTCAACACATTTAAGTACCTAGATTTCGTAAATAGGACCTCCTCAAGTTCCAATATCAAAAGTACAAAATAGATTTAAGAGTCTTGGATCAAGGCATGAAAGTTGCCACATAGAGAATGAAATGTAGAACTAAATGGGAAAAGAGAACAAGGCTAACATATCTTTTGCGAGCTGTGAAATTCATGTTTTGGTGGTGCTTTGGGTTCAAATGAAAAAAGTTATCCTGTAGCAAATCCTCGAAGGAATACAAATAGTTATAATAATTATTATTTAAGGTGGAGAACTGCCACTGGCAGTGATGCAATGGCATAGGAGTATTTTTGGGCATACTTCATTTAACACCAGTTGAACATTTGAATGTCACAGACTAATTTACTGTACTCCATGATCACTAGATTTAAAGCCAGCAGAGATCATTGAATGTGCAGCCAGCAAATTTGCAGTAACTGCATCATGCAACCAAGGACATAAAAGATATTTTGGCTGATGCAACTCAGGAAAATGTCTCTCAACAGCACTGCAAATAACTGTGTTTTCTGTGACAACTAAAGAAATTATGGAAACTAATTTGCTTGTGCAACCACCCTCAAAGTTGACCTTTGGCAGTTTCCTTTTTGACTTTTTTTCCCCCCTCCAGTCCTGGAGTTACACAGTTATATTAGCGCTCATTTTAATCTTTTCAGTAGCTCCTCTGTGACCCCTCATTATGCCACTGTGTGGGTTCAATGGGATTGTTGGATGAGGTCCTTCTCAGCATGCTCATATAGAGGCAGCAGCGTGTACAAGTATGCATGACAGTGCATATTTTAGAAGCTGGGTCATTGCATGCAATTTGAATGTGTGACCTAGTTCGTGGAATAGAAGTTTAATCAGTTTCTTTTAAATTGGTCAGATATTATTATTATTATTATATATTATTATTAAATTATCATTACATGTTATGATTTTACAAACTTTTAAGATGCATAGACATAGATGCATATAATGACTGGGTATCTGAACAATGTATATTTTGATTTCACTTTCCCTTTAGGTTTTGCTCAGTATTTTTTTAAATTATTGGCACCATTTTGTCTTAAAGCTATATTAATCTTTAATATTTAAATATTACTCTGCACCATTTAAATTTTTTTATTTTTTATTTTCTTAAACTGCTATGAGGCACGGTGACGAAACCTGAAAGTTCTACAACACAAGAGGTTGTTGCTAGGTAACCAAAGAGTGTGTAAGTTAGTTGACCCCACCCATGTTGCTAAGCTGGCAGTGAGAGGTCAAGAGACTAAGACCTACATGCCCCAGAATGCTGTGTGGTTCTGGACTGGAAGATTCTATTGGATGTATATTCTATAAAATACTGACTACGGGTCTATTGCAATATGTTTTGTTATTGATGTATTCCCCAGACTTTGTTTAAAGACTTCACTGGTGTGACTTCATTTAAATAAGTTTTGAGTATTAACCCATCAGAAGCTAATGAGCCTAGAATATTACTGGGGTTTCACCAAACTGTTGAAAGTTACAGTAATCTTAAATGTTTACATAAATTAACTTTGTAAAAAGTCATTTAAAAAAAAACAAACACTAATTTAAGCAAACATAAATATGTTCTGTGATCCTAACAGACCTAAAAAAAATAAACATTTATTCTTATTTAATTTCAGTCACAAAGGGGAAAAAATGCATAAAACAATTTATGTAAGATATCTAGTTTTAGTATGGTCTTATACATTAGTTCTTTAAGATAATAATACAATGGAAATCCAAATAAGTGCAAATGCATTTTAAACTCAGCAATAAGATTACAAATAACAGATATTACAAATTACTCAAAATTCTGATCTATGTAGCTCTATAACAAACTTTTTATCAGTTGAGAAAAAGAGGAACAGAGAACACAGTGATCATTTCCACAACCCCAGGATTTATTATGCATTTGTTCTAGCTATAGATTCTTTACATGCTTTCCCTTTCTCTCCCTCCTTATGAAAAATATAATCTTTCTGAACAAAAGTGTAGTCTGAGTCAGGAAAGCAAAACTCTGAGTCATAACAGGGGTTTCTTTCTGTATTCTTTTTCAGTTATATACAGATCTGAAACAATCTGGCCCAAGAGAGATATTTGGGGATCAAACGGGGGTGGAGAACAGCAGGATGAAGTTAAAAAAAATAAAAAAAAGTGGGATGTGTGCACAAAAGGATTGCTGAGAAGCATGTGTGACAACCCTCTCCTCCAAATCCCCACCCACCCACTTTCCCCTCACATGCCCTTACCCTGATACTGAGTCACAGAGAAAGCAGAGCAGTTCTAATGGCCTACGTAGGTCCCCTGCGCAAACGCTCAGAAACGGAAGAAATGATTGCTGGAAGTCTTTTTATAAGTTGTTGAGAGGGGTGCTGGGATCTCATTAGGAAGGGATGGAAGGAAGGAGAGGAAGGCTGATTCTGTCTGTCTGCTCTTAATTGAGGAAGGTAGAAGGTTGAGCGGGTGACCCAACTCCCCTAAATAATCCTTCTCATGATAAATTCACAAGGCATCATTTTCTTAGAGTGTTAGTGAAGGGATTTGAAGAGCGAAGGCACCAAGGTAAAAGAAGAAAGATAAATATGCTGGTGAGTCTGGCTATAAAAGGGCTGTGATCATTTATGTGCGTGCATGTACTCACTGTCAGTCCCAGATGCTTTCCTCTAATTGGCCTAATCTGTTCTTCTCAGTTATTATCAGGCATTATTTACACAGGCTGATAAAAGACCTAATTCCTTTACGTAGGACAATTCTCCTCTATTCCCAGTTGTGAAAAAAATTCATCCTATTTTTGGTCTCACAGAGTTCAGTACAGAATCCATCAGTTATGCATTTTAAATTTTAAACAAAGTCAAATGCATCTCTAGAATTAAAAATTATGTCATGTTCTCAAAGAGCAATAGTTTGACTGCTAAAACTGTGTCAATGTTATTTAAGCAATATGCAAACATTTATGAAACGTGAATGAAATTATTTCTGAGGATGTTGACAAATATATAATGTTAAGACCGAGCATGAAGATGACGAAATACCCGATTCTCTCTGACAAAAATTCAGGTAACAAAATAGGAAAGAAGAGCTGATTACAAGACAAAGGTCAGTTGCCATATTTGGCCGAATGTGTGCTGGCAGTTCTGAAATATTTGATCTGAGATCACATTTAGTGTATGTTTCATGTTTTGTAAACATTCTCAAATTTTAAATATGTTATTGTCAAATTATCCTCCTTTACTTTCTGGATATTTTTGCTACTTTGGGCTGTTCTGGTCAGGTCTGTCGGAAGATAGTTTTAAAAACAGAACTTCATAATCAGAACCTGCATGCGTAGATCCATCATTGACTCCATAACGTACATTCAGACTTCAAGCCAAACTTTTATTCTCAATTTAGAAAAAATAAAAAATAAAAAGAGGCTCATCCCTGCAGCAGAGGTTCAACTTTAATGTGGAAAAACACTGACACTCTCAGTTGAACCAAAACAAGTTAGAAGTTTGAGAAACTTGTTTGAGTTTGAGAAAGGGAAGATGCATCCCCTTTCCCAGTCTTAACTCTCAATCTGTCGCTGCTTGCATTATTAAATATTTCATCCTTGAGTTTGCAGTTTTTTATCCGCAGTGTGACATTTTTTACATAACAGATATTGCACCAGGCTTTACTTTACTTAATGAAAAAATAAATAGTTTTACCTTAATTCATTTGAAGAATTGATATACGTTCTTTGTCATTCCTCAGTTTTTTGTTTTTTTTCCCTCACATGTTCTTTACAAAGTTATAACAGTCAAATGTTATAAAAAGTTATAAACGAAATCTCCAGAGAAGCACAGAGTCTTTGCAAGCTTTGGGATCACAAAAGCTTCTGTGAATTAGACACACATTCAAACAGAAAATAAACACAAAACACAACCCTCTAATTTAGTCCCTGCTGACTTGTTTGACTTTTGAAGTATATGATTGCCTCTAGTCTATGAGTTGGTAAACATTTAAATTACCCCCTGAGGCTCCACACAGGGTGTCAGATCAGAACGACAACAAAATGTATCAGATAATTTGTGTCAGCTGCATTGGATCAACGGAAAACAAATATCTAAAGAGATTTAACAATTGTGGCGCTTTAATTAAGAGTTCATTTTTAGCCAATCCTGTTTACTTAAACTGCTTTATAATAAGCAATACGTTTGTATTTACATTATATTGCATTTGTAGTTTAGCACTCAAGACATTCATGAGTTTAATGTATAAATCTTTTAAAGAGATGTTTATAAATACTAAACACATAAACATGTGGCATCCAGCTTTCTCTATGCTTAATTTCTATATAAAATCATGTGATTTATGGCTGAACAGTATTCCCAAAGATCCTGAAGACTGGATCACAGACTCGCTTCAGGAGGAAATGGTTTCATTGCAGGATTCATCACTGTAGAGCTCATTATTTGTTCAATGGTGTATGATAACTAAATTGACTGTGCTATCCCCCTGAGTAAGATTGTAAGTGATATTTTTATGGATTAGAGGTGAGAAATGTGACTTTTAAAGCCACAAATATCTCATCACTAGTGGAGCCTAAACACATTAAGTACTTTTGGACATTTTTTAAAGGAGAAATCAATTAAAAGTTCTTATCTCTTTAAAGAAACAAAGATTTCTTTGTTGGTTGCAAAGATGCAACCACCTTCTGCTTGTTTGCAGTGTCTTGCAAATACATCCACACAGTCCTATTTTTTTCACATCACAGCAATAAATCTCAATTATCATTAGGATTTCATGTCATAGAACACAAAGCAGGGTAGAACTGAGGAAGGAAAAGGAAACATTAGTTTCAAAATCTATAGCCAATCAGAATCTGTAAACATGCATTTTCTAACCTCCCCACATACTCTCACTTAGTCTCGTCTTTGATAATGCCATTCTAATACATTGCTGTTTCTATTCTGACACACTGTTCATGTAGGCCATAAAATATTGGTCTCACGCAAACAGACCACCTTCCCAAACATGGAAGAATTTTTTTCACAGTTTGTTTTCAACATTCACTTTTTTCTTGCCAATTTTCCATTAATATTTGTGGAGAGCACAATTTCTAGTTGTCTGATTGGGAGATTCTGCCAATGTGGTAGATCTCTACAGCTCCTCCAAAGTAGCACTTCACAATTGTGGATAGAAGTGCGCTGGAATGTCTCATAACATTCAAATGAAATTCATTGAGGTTTGTCGTTATAGCATTAGTAAAGTTCAAATTCATTGACGTCAAAATTCCTCTTCTATATTACACAACCAACAGCATTTAGCGACCATAAACAGATGTAGTATGCCGTTTCAGACAGATTGAAAAACTTACCATATTGAATGACTGTGGCAGAAATCCAGGGCAGACATAATTTGTCTGAAGAATTTTCTGGCCTCTTTTGGTGTTAACCGGCCTTTCTTCACCAAGTAGTCAAACAGTTCACCACCAGACACATGTTCTAACACAAGGTACCTGAGAAAAACAGAAGGGCACAGAGAATTGAGGGAGACATTAACAATTAAAAAGGTACAGAAGAGCTGAAAGAGAAACTCCATTACAAGTATCTTATCTCATAATAAAGTCCCCTGATAGAGCCATGAAGAAAATAAACCCAAAGATCTTGCGTTACTCTCAGAAATGAGGCAACATGAGTTATTTGCAGCCTAATGTTCTAAATATGTGAGGAATTCTGATTCTTTGACATTCTGTGTTTCACAAACACTGGTGCAATCATATGAATTTAGAAAAGAAAGCCAACATATCCCTGTCATATTTTTTCAAAGAGTTGTTGCTGAGGTAGCCTTCGAGTCTGTGTGGTCAGACTTTTACAGAGGCAGTCTGTCATCCTGAATATATAGCTCGGCCATGGTCTGCAGCTCTGAGGGGACAGGATGAAGATAAATCTCCACTGACCCAAGAACAAAGGTTCATCTCCGGGTTGAAATCCAGCTGGCCCCAAGTTCCACTCTCCTCATATGTCTCGCACAAAAAGTACTTTATTCATAACAAGCCCAAGTTGAAATACGAAAAGGCTTTTTTTTTTTTAACTATCTACTTGGAAAAAAATATGAGGTGCACATCCATCATTTCAGTTTCACTGATTACCATATGGTGCTGCAAACTGTACTGGCCACCAAGCATGGTCTCCCTTTAGCCAAAAGTCTGGCTGCAGTAAATCCTCAGGAACTACAGCACATGTGCCAGTTACTTCTTACTAAGTGAAACGGGATACATGTAAACATGAAATATAGACTAACCTAGGAAGCGGGGAGAACTGACTTGGATGTGTATCTATATGGGGTTTAAAATTCAATAAAGCACTATAGTTTATTTTTCCGATCAAACAAATGTTTTAGAACCTTGTGGTCAAGGCACGTTAATTAATTTTTACAACAGTGAGATTGATTTAGGTTTAAATGTTAAGTTTATTGGTTAGTAAAAAGAAACTCAACTCATGCCATTGAATGTGCATCACATGCACATTCAAGATTACAGCTAAAAAAAAGACAGGTTTTCTGAAAAATAAAGAAAAAAGATCAAAACGTTTCTCCACGTGGTGTGGATTATGGGATCCACACTACAACAACAGCAATTGTTTTGTTTGTACAGAAAACCAGTTGAACAAAGGTTTAAAAGATGTCCGCATTTAACAGGGGTTCTGTAGGCCTAAGTTACTTCATATGATTGCAGTTGTTGGATTCTATATGTGGGGCATCTGCACAGGTTTTTATTTTATTTTTTAGATGAAGTGCTTTTTAAATCAGTATTAAGAAAAGAAAACTAACATAGAAAATGTTTCTATTTCATCAGAACTCAAAGACTGTTAGCACTCTGTGATTTAGATAAATACATACTTGCATTATACATTGCATTACACAGCTATGAATTTAACATCAAAGGGTATTTCATGTTTTATGGAAAAATAGATAGAACAAAGAAAGACTAAATAAAGAAAAAAAATTCCTCTACTGCTTTCTCTGGCTTCTGGTGCAAAGTAGATCTCTAGAGGTTTTTTGTTAATTTCTATAGCCAGTATAGATAGACAACATGTTTTAAAAATCTCTTTGAAATGTTCTTAAACAAAGCCAAATATACATTTTCAAGGCACCACTTTCTCTGAGACACATTTTGTTTGAAGAAAGCTTTCTGAAACACTGGCCAAAAAATGGCTACTCAAGTTGTGTAAGCTAGATAAGACACAGGAAACAATATGAGGAAAAGACAACATTAATTTGGAACTTTGTTCAAACAACTTCTGCAAAGGCCTTTTAACGAGCCAAAGATGTAGAACAGGTGTTTTTGGAACAGTGACATCTAAATAATGCAGAACACACAGCCTTTGTGGTCCATAATTTGCCACAACTTCTTTAAGCTAAGTTTAATGAGTTGGTATTTAAATTGTTTCAGTTATGCAATACATTCAAAATATTTTCTATTATAAATATCTTGGGTCAATAAACATAAAAACTAATCAAAGACAAACTAAATATCATTTTTTGAAGAGATATCTGTCCCAGTAGGAGATACCCTACTCACACTTACCAGTTATAACTAGTTGTTTCTTTAAGGGTTTGATCTTATTTGTTTTTCAATTGTACAAAGAAAGAAAAACTACCGGATTTGCAAAAATATATATATATAAATACATAAAATGTTTTTAATTCGTAATGTAAAAGGAATTTGAAGCTACCATTTTGTTGCCTGAGCTCTACAGCATCAAAACACAAAGAAATAAACTGAAAACAACGCACGCACAAATCAAGGTCCTAACTTGCACTGCAGTCTCAGACGTGAACATTTGTCATTCTTAAAGGCATAATTTATCTCAGTATCATAATATGTTTATGCATTCAACCTATAAATAAATTATTGTTGGGTTAGGTATCAAATTCTCGCCACCTCCCATATATATATAAACACCACATTAGTTTTAACAGCTTGTTGTAGGATTTGTGCCAGCAAAAATAATAAATCTTTAAAGCCCTGGGAGGGCTCAAACCAAGCACGCTGCATGCGTATCAATTAATGGCTTTCAAGAGGTGATATCCAAGCAGGAATCTGAACCGTGTGAAGAGGAGAAATCACATTAGTGATACCAGTTTATGTGTTGGAGTTTGACGCTTTACGCAAATGTAAAGTAATTTGTCTTCTGTGATGCTACTGGTGACCGACTGTCAAAAGTGATGAAGCAATGAGCAAAAAATGAGATTTTCAAAATCCAATTACTGTCTTGAATTCAAATTTTCTGCATGCCATAGCCTCTAAAAAGGATGGCATGCACTGTTCAGCATGCTCAATACTGTACATGACCCATAAGCTGAAGATAAGAGGTAACTGAATTTAGTTGACAAGCAATCCTCTGTAGATCAGGGGGTCTACTAACTGATGGGGTTGTCACTCAGTCCAGTTAAACTTAGTTAATAGATTTAGCATCTGTGTGTAAACACAGCTGCTGCAGCGGCCTCTCCATGGCAAATGTTTCTTAATGTGGTGGTGTTGACACTGATAAGCGCATCATCACGTTTTTATTACAGAGACTTCCCCCTTGCTATTAGCAGTCCCCTGGTGTGCGTGACCAAATAAATGCTCAATGCCAGTACTAATGGAGCATCCAAACCCTTGAAGGCAGTCACAGTTGCCCTGCAATCATAAGATGATTAGATGCATTAAAATCGCTACTCCCAAGAGACCACCTGAGAGAAATGATATCATTAAGTGAATATAATGTATAAAGTTCTTTTGAATTTTTTTAAATGTAAAAGTTCCATACTTTCCCAGATTAAACTTCAAGAGCAGTCAGGCCTTTTTAGCCAATGTTCAAAGGACTCGTACTTAACTTAAATACTGCAAACATTTCTGCATTTAGATATGCAACCCGCAACAGTCAGCAAGACCGTTGAAAAAAGGTACCGACAGATGAACAGATGAATTTTTTTTCTATGTATCCAGATCTAAGAGACACTTTGAAATGTCATATTTTTCCTAGATTTCTCCAGACTATATAGGAACCAACTGAACAAAACTTTGACAACATCATTTTTGCAATTTATGAAAATAATACTACATTTATTGAAAGTTTTGACTGGTGAAATAAATTGCTCATACTTACAAGTATTTTTTATTTTCATAGACATCATGAAGCTTTAAAACATGTGGGTGTTCTATGAGCTTCAAAATAGCTATTTCTCGCTCCACCTGTAAGAGAGGAAGAGAAAAATTCAGAGGGAAAAGAGCAAAAGAGGATTTGATTATTGAAAAATTCACACAGTTAAATTCCAATAAAAACATTAATAAACCCTCAATCCTTCTTCTTTATTTTTGTAAGATGAGGTCTAGCCAGTGGGTTTATCTTGAGGTTAGCTGGGAGTCATTTGTGAGGTAGATTATGAATATCAGGAGATAGAACATATAAGTCAAAAACTTATTTCTACCATTTATCTTCCAAGCACAAGTAGAAATGTGGACTGCTTAAAAAAGGGTTGAAACTACAATGGCTTGCAAAAGTATTTATACCTCCTTTTCGAATTACACCACAAGATCAACATTTTATGTGTTTTATGCTAGGGAGCTGGTATCGACACAAAGTAGTGAATAATTGTGATGCAGAAAGGTACAATTATACATATTGCATGTTTTACAATCATTGTTTGATGCAATTACAGATGTAACTCTTTTAGGAGGATGTATCCATCTGGTTCCTACATATAATATTTTGCCCAGTTTTTGGTACAAAAACACATAAAACAGTATTTTTGTACAGTTTGTATCTGCTAAAAACTGTACTGGTTATCTTCTCAACCTGAGCTTCGGCTAGCTTTGTTAAAACAGTATCACGACAAGACTAGGCCTGTCGCGATAAACAATAAATCAATTAATCGAACGATAAATTAAAACTATCGACTTCATTTCAATTATCGGCTTTATCGTTTCTTCCGGCCATTTTCTCTTTCTGTTGATGACACTGAATGAAAAAAGGCTCAACTCCGGTGCTTCCACTGACCCTCCCTTCCTCAATTCTTTAGTGTAAGTCCCAGCGCACACTACACGATCTTAAAGCTGTCGGCCATTTTAAAAACTTGAGAAAACCACACATTAGCCGACAGAAATCCTAGGTATAACGGATCAATCGGGTTCTATTGTGCCGTGTGGTTGTGACGGTGCGGTGAGAGGTTGGAGAAGGAGTTAGCAATGGCGGTTAGCCACTCTAACCCAAAACAGCAGGACGCGCTGCTGAGGTATTCCACACTTTCACTTTATTTTGCTTCGTCCATTTAAAGCCAGATCTCCACGGTACTAAGATTATAGTCTCATACATGAGAAAAGTAATGATAGTTTACCGCTCCGCACCTCATCATCACCGATAATCTCCTCTACAAGAGTTCTCACTCCGCACAATAATACAACTAACGAAAAAGGGAAAAGGCGCCCCCTTGTGGTGATACCTACTCATCTCTAAGAACCAAGCAGTATTATGACTGTTACATGGTGTCCAATAATGGGTGCAAAATAATGGCTACAAGTCCAGTTAACTAATTTTAAAAACAGGCATTAATCAATGCTTTACTACAATCTACCTGCAATGCATGTGGCTAGTGTCAGTCCTGACTGAATGAAAATCATTATGACCTGTTTATGTCACGTTAACGAAGAATAGCTGAAAAGTTACCAGGTTTACGGGGCGATATAGTATACAGACTTCATAATCTGCACTCTTTTGGTTGACTGCAGTATTTATTTCCACTTTGGCTTTATGTTGTTTAGTTTTTATCCAAGTACATTTTTTGTTGATAGAGACTGAGAATCCATTTTATTTTTGTTTTTGGTTGTTTTATTTATCAGTTCCAGTGTTAAGTGTTCTTTTGGAAATAAAGTGTATCTATCTTTGGCATGCATTATTACATAATTTCCATTAAATCAGTGTAAAAAGGTCTTCAAACAATATTATCGTTTATCGCAATAATTTTTGAGACAATTAATCGTTCAGCAAAATTTGGTATCGTGACAGGCCTAGACAGGACTCTACATACATTCACATTTTATTTTCATGAGAAAACCCCCAGTGAAACTATAGTTGTAATATTAAAAAATAAAAGACAGGTTTAGTACGTTTTCAATACACTGTACATACTGAATTTTATTTTATATTCCAGTGGTGTTCTTTTGCTGTATAAGGGCCAGCTTGTTTAGACAGCAGCACAGAGAGCAACCTGTCATAATCGGGTATTTCTGTCCACCAAGCCTGCAGCCTCTGGGTACAAAGGAGTGTAAAATGTCCAGACGGCTGCTTCAGTAGCTCCTTTATTCCACAAGTGTCTGACATATTGATTGTTCATATAAAGACAGAACAAGTCAGAACAAGCGAGGAGTCGACTCTAGACTTTATAACTTCTGAGAGATATTTTCAGTTCACTACTGAAAGCAGTGAGAGTCGAAATTCACCATAATAGAGCTGATCAGTTTGGACTTGTGTCAGCATCTCTAGAGATAGTTGTCAGCATGTTCAGCTGACACTGAAAATCAGCATGGGAAACCTCTCTGACAGAAGCCACAGCTAATCCTCAGCAACCCTGCTCTCCTCCATGTTATCTGCTCACCCTACTCTTTCACATTTCAAATGGATTCTAACTTTTCCTGACAAAGATGGAGATCAAAGAACCGTGTGAATTAAAGGCTCCTCTGTCTTAACTTGATTTCATCAAAGTCAGTTTTACCATGGCTGTGACAGCCTTCACATTGCTTTTATGTCTTCCTCACAGTGTTTGAGTTTTGTGAGCATTTCTGTGGAACGAAGGCAAACTTTGATCTGTCGGCTCACCATGTTTCTGTTAAATTCCTATCAAGTTGTTTGCTCAGCTGGGTGTGAAATAAAGTCCCTCAAAAATAATTTTTTTTTAACAATGTCATTTACCAATAATTGCTCCTGTCAGCTCTACCTGTAATCCATCGAGATACATAATTCATAATTATCGTCTCAAAGATAACAACGCTCATCATCACACTTGAAAAGATAACAAGTCACAAAACATAAGAAGAAAATGCAGCCTAATTAAACTTACTCGTTTTCCAATAAAGCTTTTAAAGTAGCCTGCAGTAAAAAGGCTACTTTAAAAGCCTTTTAGAGTAGCCTTTTTAGTAGTATTAATACAACGAAGATTAACCATTTACTTTAAATCGACATGGTGTAATGAGGTCTTCAGCATGTATAAAAGTATACAATACTGTGACTTGTTAAATGCTAGATGCAAACACTAAAAAATACTAAAATTATGTCAACTCAAGGGAGAAAGAGAGCAGAGTATATTGTAGAAACTATGCAGGAGTTGCAGAGATTCACATCTCAGGTGGGAGACAGCTACTACTTATAAGCTCCACAAGTATGTCTTTTGTAGAAGAGTGGTAGCAAGACAACCCATGTTGTTCTCTGACCTCCAAATGAAAGGGCGAAACATGAATAGAAAATGACAGCACATCAACCCAACAACGTTTTCATCATAAAATATGTGGGTTTTCTTAGCATGAACAGGGAAGCTGTTTAAAGTTATAGAGAATACTAATGGAGCTAAATGAAGTGCAGTCCTAGAAACAAACAAAAAAAAGCCTGAAAGAAATAGAGGTTAACATTATAATTTTAATTGGTCAAAACAACCCAAAACAGTATATTGAAGGCATTGTTGTAATATGACAAACTAAAACAGTTAAGAGTTATGGATACTTTTCCAATGCTCTTCTTTTCCTCTGTTATCTTGTTTCCAACACTTTTTTTTTTTTTACCTCCTATGTAGTTCTGTGTGATTTCACATCACAAGATACAACCTTTTAAGGTACTCTTCCTTTAAGTTAAGCTCCTATCTCACAGCTCGCTGACAGACAGCTCTCCCCTGCTGAGCGATCATATTTAATCTCTCTTGAGGAAAAGCCTTGCACAGGGCAAGTGAAGTAAAGCCTAAAAAGTCACAGGTGGGAATGGTGTTAAATCTAAGAACAAAGCACACGTAAATGGGGTAAAGTGGTAAATGCATAATTAACACTACCATGAAGTACCATGTAATGAAAGCACTTGGACTAATCCAGAAACTAATGAGTTCTATCAGCAGTCCTAAACTATGCCACTTTCTCACCTTAGGCTGAGGTGTGTTATTAAGAACAAGCCCTGTGCCTGGCTAGCAGTGGGGTTCCCTGCAAAGAGACTAATGCTAAGCAGGTCTCAGGCAGGGATGAGCTGCCGAAATTCCTCAAGTCAGGCAGCTGGCTTCCTAAGATTCCCCTCTCCAGTCTTTTGTTAATTAAAATAAGAGAAACGAGGCTCAGTGTAAAGGCTTAGGACTAAAACCGCCTTCTTATTAGATTAGCTGCTGATTAATGCACTAATGTAAATCTGTGAACCAGGTTTTGCTCTTTCATGTTATAAACAAAACTGTTGAATTAAACAACAGTGATTATCCCACAACAATTTGAAAATACAGTGACAACTCGATTTCTATTAATTGCAAAAGGAGAGAAAAAAATGTGTTGTGCTGCTGAATAAATTATTGCTCATCTCCTCCATGCATAAGACAGTGAGTAATTGCTTTCTCACTTTTTATCAGACCGTCAAATGCACACAACCACCCCCTCCAAAAGTTTTAAATTCCAGGTGGCCATATTCTGTCTTGGCCTGTATCCTGAATATAGCACACTCTTTCTCATTAAGTTTCACATCTGTGAGTGTAGGCACTTCTATTCAGCTGCCATTTTTCTAAAGCACTTCATTAGCAGACTCTTGAGCACCGATCACTCACACACACATGCAGGTGGACAGGTGGTCGGCTGAACACACCTTAGCTTTTTATCATTCTTGCCTTCTGTCTTCCTCTTATGATTTGCCACAATTTTAAATACCAATTTGATCAACCCTCCAAGACAAAACTGAGGGGGGAAAACATCATCCAAATCCAGTGGATTTGGATGGTTATTATTTTAGTGATTATGAGTAGAAGAGGAGCTTGTTAGAGAATGTGTGGATTGGGACTGACAACTCTAACTTGCACAGGGTTTCAAATTTGAGTCACATCCCTCCAGACAAAAATAGATCAGTTGGGGAGTCTTGTTGTAGAGTAAACCAAAGTTTTAGTATCATGGTTGGGCGTAGATTTTATATGCTGAACATGTCTCAAAATTAAACTTTATATCTATGTTATAACTGCTCAGTTGTGGGATCAGAGGTCTTTTTTGTAGCCAGTGGACATAATAACCCCAGAGAGACATTTACAATGACACTGCTTCATCAAATTATTTAGAAAAATTACTATTTTCTTCATCTTGACCTTTAGTTTTTGCTATGACAAAAGCCTACCTAAAACTGAATTTTAGGTATGGATAATGTATTATTTTCATAAAGTTGTGTATGAAAGGCATAGGAGAGAAAAACAGGAATGTGTGGAGATGTGTGCAGGAGAAATGAAGCAATAAAAAAATGACGCTCCACATTCAGAGTACGAGAACAACTTTAGCAAAGCTCCATCAGATGGCAATTGATTCTCTAAATTACAGCCCTGCACCTGAATGACTGAATGGATGCACAAACAAATTACTGGTTAGATCATAGTGGTTAGCAAGAGACGGCAGGAGATTAAAGAAAGACAGGGACAGGCAAAAAGATGCAAGGTGATTAAATTGATGCTGCATATGTCAAAGAGCGACCACACAGAGGGACCGGCCCAAAATCTCAGAGGAAAATATTGGATCACAGGCTCTGTCATCTCTCACTCAGCCATTATTGCACCTCACACTGTCTCAGTACTTTACCTCATTCACTCTCTTGCACGCAGAAGGAAAACACAGATATTTCTGTCACCTCCCCCAGGCATGCCAGTGAAAGGTCCCTTGATACTGAGATCTGAGGATCAAAGTCAACAGGGCAGCCATGTGTGTCAGAAAAAAAAAAAAAGAAAACATGCGGGTGGCTGCCAACATGGAGACCAAAGTAAATGCGAATAACTGGGTAGATAGAAAAAACAAAAACAATAGGATAAACTAAAGGAGAAGGAATGAATCTGGAAGGCTTCTAAAGAGAAAAAATATGTAATTCTCTGCATTGATTAGGAATAAATGTTCAGGATTGGGGGTAAAGAGAGGCAGTGCCATCTCTATCAACCCGCCTCAAAAACCCCTCGGGTCCTGACGGCTCTTATGTAGTTAATTAATACAACATGGTGAACGGACGCCTTTTCAGCAGCATCATAATGCAAAACAAACTTGTGATGATAAGGTGATGAGCAAACAATCAAAAGTGCTAAGCTTGTGAACATAAAGGAAACAAGGGATCAATTAAACAAGAAAATCTGAAAAGTGCGGTGCATTTTAATTCAGCTCCTGAATACAAACGCTGAATACATACAGTATATATAGAGATCAGGGCAACACATACATGTAGGTGTAACTAAAATTTTAAAATGTAAAAATATCCTACAGAATGATTATTGCTACATTCATAAATCTACCTTTTTAAAAAAAACAATTTAACTAGTAATTTTCTTAATTTTAATCTTGCAGTGAATATGTCTCAGAACTTTGTTGTAGCAAACCTAACCACTTAAGATAAAAATGCACATGAACTTTTTTTTTTTTAATCAAACACAAAGGAATATATTTACAAATTTATGTTTCACCCTTACAGTACTGTGTGTGACTGGTTTCATGAGACGCGAAGTCTCAGAAGAAAAGAAATTATGTATTTCTGAAAGTTTCTCTAGTTTTACATCCAGCAGCCATGCTGAATTTGAACTTCAACATCGCTGATGATTAATGGACTCTGCCACGAATTTGGACGTCAGTAGGCAATCTATTTGTTGTCTCACTTGAATTTCACCAGACAAGTCATCTACAGTCAAGCCCAAAATGAGTTTTTCTCCTGGCAGATTTAGAGGCAAATTAATCATTTCATTTTACCAATATGTTGGTGAGTGGCTGTAATATAAATGGTCTGAAGTGATGCAGCCACAGTCCCAAGTTGAATCTGAGAGAGCCAGGAGACATTTCAACCTCAACGACAGATAAATGGTCAAAATTACCAGTTGAGATTCCCAAAAAGCTTACCTTCTGTCTCCAAATACCAGAAGCATTTAATTGCTAGAATTCCAATAAATGATTTCTTATTGACTATTATGAAAGGGTATAATTACTTTTCAGCATGCTGCAATTTTATTTCTCCAAAATAATTGTACACTAAAGAGAATCTATGAATCTGTGCTTAAGATTAGGTTAACGGCAAAGAAGCATTTCAGTGTCAAAGTCTTTGAGCTTGTCCCAAAAAAGAAACAATCAAATTACCAGTGGAAACATGCAAAAGGTTGGTCAGCAATTAGAAAGATGTTCCCATAGATCAGGAAAATGTAAGCAAAGAAAAAAAAAAAAGGTATTTAAAACTCACTCTTTTTAATTAGTTTTATTATTTCTTAGACTAGATTTAAAGTAACAAGAATATTTTAAGTGTAGGAATAAAGTTGGACTCAACTTTACCTTCTCCCAAAAGAATAAGATGACCATACGGTCTTTAAACAGATCAATTTTGTGTGCATATATCAAAGAAATGTAAACTTGACAGGTGTAGGAAGGAGCGTTAATGAGGTAGCGACCGGATGGAAGAAGAAAATTAGCCAACTGTAAATGAGCAGATGGGGAGACCACGGCACAGCTTGGCTACTGGCTCACAAACACCAGTCAGTAAGTCATTCATTCATACTTGTGACGTGTGGACACATGACTATGAAACAGACAGTGTACTCACACACCATTGATCACTGCAAGCCATGAGCGACTTCCATCCATATGTTGGTCAGGGAGCCATTGGGACACAAATTGTGTTTCCTCCCAGTTGCAGAGGGTGGCCAAACTGGTGTGTACATGGATTTGTGTCTGTGAGCTTTTTCTTTATTGCCAATAGAGAAGAATTTGACACTCTGTGTCCATAATTCAAATATATACTTCACAGCTGTGTTTAAAGACCTTTGTAACAGGGAGTCAAAGCGTAACTCGTATTGTTCATTACAACATTACAACTTTATGCTGACAAAATCTGGTTTTGGAAAAACAGTTTCTTCCAAATTGGATAAGGAATCTACAAAGACAAGTTCAGGGTCGCAGATTTAACCGCATTTGTTGAGGTAACAAGTCCATACAGGTAACTTTGTTATCTTCCACAACTGAGTTGGGTCCACACAGAGCAGGACAAATATGAAATAAAACCATATCTGTACAGTTCTATTCCTGTCAAAGCTGCTAAACTGAAGGGGAAAAAAACAGATTCTTGCTTTCATCTCTCTTTGCTTATTGGTTTTTTTCTCCACCTTGGAAACCTCTTGAAATACAACTGCACATCTTCACACATATAAACACAGATACACAGTCAGAAAACACAGCAGGGTTTTTTGATAATCACTTTATCAGTCATCCTTTGAACATAGCAGGTAAAGTTCCTACACTGGGGAGTCTGATCAATGTCAGAGACATGTAAATCAATCAGGACACAGTCTTTGCTGGCTTGCTAATCCGTATCCTTTATCCATCTACCATCCTTTGAAATGGCTCTCATTACTGCTTCCCATCCAAACCCAATTTTAGTATTCCTCCCCCTCTTTCATCATTCTCTCCTGCCCCTCATTTACTCTTGGTTTCGCTCATTCAGTCTCTGTAATCATGTTTCTGTTCTGTTGACAGATCCATCAGGAAGGCATTTAAACTCATGGCAAGCCAAATCATTTCATAGTAACAGACATGTCCGTGGATAACCTTGGTCCTAATTGGCTTTGATGGCAGAGGTCTTCCACAAATGGGTGTAATAATCAACTTCTATGTAGGTGTAAAAGTGAAGACGGCCATGTTGTAAAGACCGTGCTGGTGTTTGAGTACTTCGTGGCACTACATGATGATGCAAAGGCAATTTACAAGAAAACTGTTTTTTTAGGTAGTCAGTGGTAATGATTTTTCTATCCCTAGTCTGTGAACTCATTATTTACATTAATTACATATAGGACATAATAATATATTAAAAATATTTAATATTTCAAGCCTTTGTTTTATATAACTTTGTGGCATTGTATTCAAACTTATTTACAGTCAGTTGAGTGGAAAGAAAAAGGTGGGGAAAAATTGCACCAGTATCACAGACCACATCTTTAAAAAGATTGTCATGCAAAATCATTGATAATTTATGGGATCTTCAGGAGTGAAGGGCTGCGTTGGAGCCCCAACCAAGTACATAGAAAAACACTTTGATTTTTCTTTTTAAAATATTTTTATTGATCTTATGGAATCTTCTAATTCTCTGTAATACTACCTTTCAAGTTTCAAGATAAAATATTTTGCTATGTGTAACATTTCCACTTTCTGAAATGGGAAACAAAAATATGAAACTTTTTCACAACATTTTCATTTATTGCTTCAGCTTTCTGGTATGAATGTCTTTTGTGCCAAATTTGTTGGAAACAAACAGAAGAGGAGATCCGAATTGAGAATATTTCTCTGATCATAATTTTGGTTCATAAACCACTTAACATTTAACACGTTATTGAGGATAATCTTCTGTACTCTTCTTATGTTTATTAACCCAAAGTAGACCTCTTTTCATATTCAATAATGCATATTTCACTGAAGCAACTCAATGGCCATTTCTATTAGCAAATCTTAAAACTGTGAAAGAGAATATAATCATTCAAGTAAGATGTAGATGTATTGAGCTACTTGGGTCAGAAAATTGCAAAACTTTAAAACAAGTTTATTGTGCAACTATGCACAATGAAGAGTAAATGATGGGAATTAAATGGAAAATCTCCATACCATACTATGGAAAAGTTGCAGCAATGAGTTCACCAAATTATGAGGAAAAAAAGTTAATTTAAAGTGTACAATTGTTTTGAGAAATGTGACAGCATATCTGCCAAGTTTATAAGTATGAGAGAGATAGTAGAATAAATGAGCAATTACCAAAAAGTTGAAAAAAAGACTTTTTTTTTTTTTACATGCTTTACTTTTCGCCATATAAGCTACAAACAGTTCAGTTTATATCGGATGGACAAGTTAACTAAAAACTTTAAAAATTGACATCCCCTTCAGCTTCCACATTTGTTAATTAGGATTTACAGAGTTCATGTCAAATGAACTCAGTGCTCATTTGTTAGTGAGTGGAGAGATGTCAGCACACGGAGGTCATTAAGAATCAATGCTCAGAGGTGTAAAGAAAAAGCAGCAGGTAATGCTAAAAGTGCTGGGTGCCTTCATTTACTTGAGATGCCTACGACAAAAAAAAATACTAAGCACTGCAAGACAATGAAAAAATTGCAATATGAAGACCAAATGTATGAGTCCAAATTGTGATAGATAAGAGATTATGGCATATTCACACAGAAACACAAATGAGAACACACTAGATCAAATGTATTAAAAGATTAACAAATCTCAAGATAAAACCAAGAAATAAACACGCTCTTGAAAACTGAGCAAGAGGTTATCATCCCACATTATTCTTAATGAAAGAATTAGATATGATAAGCACGACATAAATAAGCATAGCAAAAAAGGGAGCAAATAAATATCTCTTCTATGTGACAACATAGCGGCTGACGC
Source organism: Poeciliopsis retropinna (assembly GCA_010277075.1). NCBI lineage: Eukaryota > Metazoa > Chordata > Actinopteri > Cyprinodontiformes > Poeciliidae > Poeciliopsis > Poeciliopsis retropinna. Next base: position 12,706,749 of record VMRM01000005.1, read on the forward strand.
CTTTGAAAGGAGAAACAAACCATCGATTTGGACGTCCGTCTGTCTCCTGTCGCGCTCTATGGGGGATCCTGCTACATCTTCTGTTCTGCTCACCTCCATTTCATTATGCTGTCTACACTCATCTCTGTTTTATCTTGATAAGATATATGAAAGGTAAAAATCAAACACTGTGTGTTTGATAAGCTTTGCCATCGCATGAAGCAACAGCAAAAAGAGCTGTTTAAAGCGGCACAAAATAAGACTCCCTCAAGAGATCAGTTTATAGTGTTTTAATGTTTTGAATTTTCAATTAATGACAACCAAAATAAAAAGGGAACATTGGTGAACATTAATATTATAGCCTACAAACTACAAATATCTGACATGCTGTGGATTAAACTGATTGCACATTTCCAATTTTTTTTTTTTTTTTCTCATGTGGGGCGTGCTAACCCCCTGCGCCACCACAGCACGCCCACACATTTCCAATTTCAACAGAGCTTCATCAACAAAGTTTTTGAAAAACATAAACATTAATAATAAATAAACATAATAAACATTGCTTTATGAACAGTGACTTGAGATCAGATTAGAATGCTGAGTGGCCTTCATATTGGCTCATATGTAGAAAAGAGCTTGTTTATAGGCTTTACCTGTTAGGAAGTTTCAATGACATCAGATTCATTCCTACAAATTGTTGCGAGGGAAGAATAAGCTCACAAAAAGATGTAAAATGGACTTTCCAAAAAAAGCAAGAAGAAGCTGATTTTGGATTACTATTGCATGTTTTATCTCTATAAATTGTAGGGTGAAAAATAGTCCTTGAATGCACTAAACAAACAAAGAGTGAAGGGAGCAGCTAAACCACCTCAGTAGGCTTGGTGTGCAGTCAAGCTATCAAGATCTAACTGTGAGTTAAGCCCCAACTTCTGCTTGAGAACCATACAAAGCTGATAGATCAGCTCGCAGGGGCAGAACATATGAAAGCCATTTATTTCAAGCAGTGTCTGTGCATGCTCCAAGGCATGGATGTGCACAATCCACACACAGGCATCTCTTTACCCAACTCACTGGCGGCAATACAAAATGGCCAATCTAATCATTAGGAGGGAAAGAGAAAAGATGGCAGAGAGAAAGCTGTGTTGCAGTCACTGAGGTGTCAGAATAACATGATTAAAACTGATTCATGTGGTCAAAGCATTACGCTCCTCACTCACTCAACAGTTTATGTTGGCTGGTATACAAAGCCTTGTAAAAAGTATCCATACCCCTTCCTGTCTACAGTGTTTCACACCTCAATTTTGTTTTATTTTATTGGGATTTTTATGTGAATCAACACAAATTAGCCCATAGTTGGACTTTTTTTAAACAAATAAAAGGTTGCATATGTGTTTTAGCTCGTTTTACTTCGATAGGCCTAAAAAACTCATTGCAACCTTTTGCTATCAGATGTTACCTAATTATTAAATGGAGTCCACTTGTTTACAATGTAATCTCAGTATAAATACAAATGGTCTATGAAAGTCTTCAATTTTTATAATATAACATTAGTGACCAAACAACATCATGAACATGCTTTCAAATGAAGTGAATAGAGTAAGTCAGAAATGCACAAGAGACTTGTGGCAAGATCAGAGAAGCAGTAGAGCCACAGAAATGGTGGAAATATTTGTTATCAGAAAAAAACGTTATTTGTACACTCCATCAACTTGGTCACTATGGAAAAATGGCAATAAATGGTAATTGTTGAAAGAAAGACACAAAAAGAACCTGTTTGCAGTTTACCATAAGTTATGTAGAGCACGGCAAATATATGTGAACGAATGCGATCTGGTTGGATGAGGACAAAAGGATTTTTTTTTTCTTACATGAAAACAGATTTGTGCAGATAGAAATTTATCTTCCATTCAGCCTGATTGTTGTAGCATTCAACAAACTTTTGAGTTAGAGATTACTTTTATATTGTTGCCTTATAGTTCATTATATTTATTAACTATAATCTGGTAGTGTAAAATCTAAATGATGACATTCAAACTTTGACTAATATGAAGTAAGGAAGCGTGGTTAAAGAATTTTGTAAATCACAGGCAAGACAGATACAAAAAAAACTTTATTTAATTAAAGAAAAAAACATAATTAAAAAATAAGTAAAGCATTGATTTTCCAAATCATCTTCAGAAAATATTGCAACTTTAAGTTCATCCACTATCCCAACCCTCCCCCACATGCACCTTTGCCTTTCTTCATCCCTCCTCTCCCTCTCTTCCGTTCTCTCTCTCTAGGCTTGGGGACAGCAGAGTGACTTTGATGTCATGCAGCTTTAGGAGGAGAGAAAGTCACTCCGGCTAATTAGTTGTCCTTATCCCGACAGCAGCAGCCGCCACCAGCTCGCTGGCTCTGAGGGAGAAACAGAGCAGGCAACAACAGCAGCTACCAACTGCTGCATGCTAAAGATACCCCCACTCCCTATGCCAGTTGTTAGTGCTGCAAGCTTGTATTGATTTAACTTAGCCCTAGACTACGCTGAGCCTTAATAAAGTTTTCCCTTTCTCTAGAAAGATAGGTTGTGTTGTATAAGACATGGTAAAGGTAATATTATGCTGCAGTAAATGTTTCGTTTTCATCCATCTTCTCCCCTATATCAGTGTCTTCAGCAGGTATGTCTAACACCCATAATCAACAGAATTAGGCTTTCTCAAAGTTAAACAAAAATGCACAATATTCTCTTGTGGTAGAATACTTCCGTCTTACAGTTTTAACTGAATCTCCTGAAGCACAACTTAATCTAGAGAGCCCTCAAATATTTTCTAAGAAGGTACCATTGCATTTTGTGAGCTGAAATGATGGCTATTATTTTCCAAATGTCATGACTTCACATTAATTAATTTACACTGGTGCAGATTTTCAGTCATTTGGAACATAATCCTAAGTACCTAACTCGAAGGTCACTGGATTTGTTTCTTAAATTAATTAATTAGTAGGTTGGACTACCTTTTACTAGATTAAAAGGCCAACACCTTATACAGATAATAGTGGCCAAAATGCTAAAGGTTCTAGGAATTGCAATGATACATGAGGAAGAGATGAGAAAGTACAATGTGGATTTATTAGGACTAACATAAAATAAAAAGTTGCATTTTTTTTTTTGTATTATAAGTATATTTATAAGTTTATCAGAGGGAAGCATACTTTCAAATAGTAGTTCATGTCTTCCAGTTTAAAGGCCCAATTCTTTCAGCCACTTTTCAAAATAAGAAATAAAATATTGCTAACTAGAACATAGTAACTAATTTAGACAGAAATTGATCTAAATGCTGCGACAGTCTGCATGCTCTTTAATAATTTTGATACCGTAATTTATTTTCTGGGGTTTTCTGTCATTTTCACTTCCTGCTGCTATCCATCTCTATGCACTGAGTTTTAAAAGAGAAGAAGGTGACCCATGTACTTGCATTCCATTATCTTGAGTTGTTAAGGTTCTGTTCAACTTGAGAAAAATTCAAATATTGCTTCCTTTTCTGTCTGACCAAAAGGTCTCTTTGAAGTCAATTTTATCATTTCTACCAGCCTGTGAGGGTCCTTGGACCCCTTTATAGTTTTTTTATATGCAGCCCATGTCAGACAGAAATACCATTGTGTCAAGACAAACATTCAATTGAAAAAACAGCATTTCAAAATTGCCAACATAGTTCAACATAATTTTTTACTGTATGTTATTTGTGCAAACCCCTGTTGCAATTGGAAAAATAAACGTATTTATAGTTCTAATTATACAGAAACCTTGGACACTTAAAGAGTTAAGGACGTTTCGAGATATAAAGATGTTAAATGTATACAATTTAAAAATCTTCTACAGGTTGGAGTCCTTTTCTTGGATTGCTAGAGTAAACAAAGTTTTCTCTTGCTGTTTGAAGCATATAAGCCCTTTTCAGATCATTCGTTTGTTTAGTGATCTATGTGTTCTTTATGCCTGGTGACACCTCAATGGTGTAGACACGCAATGACGGTTAAAGTGACCACTGAAAGTATTTATTCTATAATCACAATAATTGTGAAAGAGGGGGACAAACTCATAAAATACAAAGTAAATGGGAAATAGCTTGTACTTGTATAGCACTTTATCAAGTTCAGAGGACCCCAAAGCGCTTCATACTACATTGACATACTGAGTACTGGATAAAAGCCATGCCTGCCCTGGGGTACACCAACAGAGGCAGGCAAAAATTGCCATTAGGCCTTCTGACTACACCCAGCAGGCAAGTTGGGTGAACTGTCATGTCCAAGGATACAATGACAGAGGTGGACAAACTGGGAATCGAACCGGAAACCCTCAATTGCTTTCGCCACCATGCAGAAAAGACAGCTGCAGAAGCAGTAGGTCAGTGGGGTGCAAAAATAAGAGGCTCATCTTCCTGTGTCTGAAATTGTTTGCGCAGAGATAGACATTTTCCTGAAGTTGTAAACTTCCCTTTATTTCAAGACTCTAAACTGCAATCTCTGAAAGACCTTTGATTTCAGCAGATTGGCTTATATCTTATTTGAGAACAAAATGATCTGAAATACAGTGTTTTTTTGTGTCACTATGATCTGAAATGGGCTATAGAATAACACAACCTCTGAATGTCATCTGGCTGAAAAAAACCTTGTACACTCCTAGTACACTCCTTAACGCATCCCAAGCTTAAATTCAAAACACATTTGAGTTTTTAGAAATATATATAGCTGCCAAAAAACATGGATAGTGATGGTGCTGAAACTAAAGATACTGTATCCGTCACTCTCAATAAAGTAATACAGCTTTACAGCTATCGCTGGCAAGCTATGAATGGCATGTCTATTCGGCAGCTGACTGTAGGCTTGCTACCCCAACTGATAGCTTGACAGATGAACCGGCTAATACTGGCTTGTTAGGTTTATCAATATAATGTCAAAGAATTTTAAAAAATGGAACATTTTGTACAATAAGCAGTTGAAAACAAGTACATTTAGACCACATTTTTGGTGACCAGGTTTTAAAAGTTTGAGATTTTTTTTTTTCCCCCATCAATACCAATAAATGCTACTTTATTATAGCTCCGACAATCAATGTTATATATTTTACAAGCAGTGACAACAGTTCTTACATTTTATTTTAAATAAATAAAATTTTGGTGGTAATATTGTACTGCACAAATTTTTGCACAATATAGTCAAACCATGACATTTTTAATGCAAGGTTATGCTGTGATAATCTCAAACTGGTCAATACCTACACAGTTAAAGCTGTAAAGCTGAATCTCTGTTGGCTTATCAAAACTTTTATGCTTTACTTGGTCTTAAAATCGCACATCTCTTCTATGTGTTCACTACCTTTGTCTGACATGCATGCTCAGCTTAGCAAAATGTCAGACTTTATTGTCATATTAGTGATATTATTTTATTTGCATGCAACCCCAGTAATAACCATGACAACTTGCCTGCTCTGTTTGTGTGGATGTCATGTTAACAGATGAATAGAAAACACTCCCACTTTAGGGAGGAAATGTAAGTAGAGATGTGATGTCCCTACACAGGCATCTGTGTTATCTTGTCTCAGTGGGGGTCCACACAACATGTCCATCTCTCTCTATTTTGCCTTGTTCTCTTTCACCCCGCCTCCTGTTCCCACTGAGCCTCATCCTCCAAGGCCCACGACACAGTTGTGGCAGATATAGACAGAGAAGCTGGCTGACTTTCAGAATCATGGACCAGGTCTTGAGATATGGACTCAAAACACACACACGCACACAGAATAATGGTTGATTTTCAACAGTACTTAGATCAGGCTGCCGTTCCCTGTTCTGTTTACCCTCAGTGCCGAATACCGCTGACATACTGTCATATGTGCATAAAATTTATTCTCTATGTGTCTGTTTCTATCTCATCCTTCAAAATATGACAGGCGGCTTATCCCACAGACAGAGACACTTATTATTCAAGTAGCTACATTGCTCCATTTTATATTTAAAATAAAAACACTGGCTTCTGCTTGTTCTTTAAAACAGTCAAGGCTTATTCGCTTGTTAGAGAACTGACAGGAAGTTCACCGATGAATATGTTATCCAAGAAAGTTCAGTGCTCTCTCTGCTCTATTAGGTCACAGCTTGTAGGGCCATGGATTAAAATGTTCAAGATTAGTTATATAAAGTTCAACACAGTGAATCGAGCTGAGAGGTCTCTGCCAAAAATCTCTAAGACAATTAATTCAACCTGTCTACTCATCTCCGTAGACCCTTGACTCTTGAGGCCAGTCAGCAGAAGGACAGACGGAGAGGGATGACACAGGTCATAAAGGACACATACATGCACAGACATAGTAATGTGTCTCTCCCTGTGTGGTATATGTACTGGAGAAATTTTCTTATTGAGCAGTTCTGTCTATTATCTGTAGCTGTTTGCGAGTGTGTCTTCAGCAGAGCTGCACACACAGACCTGTCCAGGGGAGTCAGATTTTCTCCCTAATGGCACCACGGGGACCAAAGACATTATCATATTAAAAGGTGACATTTCACAGCCGGAGCCTAGCAGGAGAGTGCTGCCCGGTGACTTTGACAGTTTGACAGGCAAACAGGCAGCCAGGACAAAAAGAAGCACCAGAGACTGCAGTGCAAAACAATAGGAATATTGGGAAAAAGAGGCTGGAGGATGCAGTCAACATCTGTCCAGGAGCATCAGGTTCCTCAGAACTGGAGATTTAATTGGGGAACTTATTTGCAAAAATCAGTGTTGCTGTGACCATGCAGAAATTTGAACTTTGTGGTTCCTCTTGGATTAGCTGTTTGCTTCAGCCTCTGTATATAATGAACCTGGATTTATACTAAATGAAAATGCCATGTTAAGATATTAAGAGCTTAAAGTATTTTACCAAAACATGACCAATAGAATTAAGTTGCAAACAAAACTAATCCTAAATGTCTGAACACTATAAAATTATTCATATTGTATCTTAAGTGCTTTGAAACATTCATATTTTGTCACAGTACAACTACAAACTTCCGTATGTTTTATTGAAATTTTATGTAATCTATTTGTAAAACCTTCATTTTAGCCTTGCAAAGACTGTGTCTGTAGCAAGTGTTTTTAGTGTATTTAATAGTTGGGTGTTAAGCTTTCAATTTCCAATGACTGGTTTACATGGAGGGGTCTAATATTCTCAAAGATTGAAAAACTTCTTCATAACCAAATATGAAGAAGTTGGTTATGATTTCTTCATATTTGGAAGAAGTCCAAATATGTTTTAAAAATCTGTTTTAAAACAGATTTTAAACTGTTTTAAAACCGTTTAAAATCCTGTTTTAAACTTTTCCAAAACTCTACTGAGCTTCTGTCTTTATGATACCGTTTGTCCCCTAAGGTTCTCTAACAATTCTCTGACGCAGTTTGATGAAAAATTACATTAATATCTTTAAAATAATCTCTCTAATAGTTCTGTCTTTCAATGCAGATACTTCACATGAGTACACATCTGCTTGCTACACACGCACCAATAGAGGACCAGCAGTTAGGCGAAGAATGACAATGTCAGAGCTCGGTAATTGGCTCTGAACTGCAGCTTCAGCAAGTGTGTGCCCTGTCGAAGACCTGTCAGTTTTTGCTGCACCTTACTGCTGTCACATATTGCAGCTGTTCCACCAACCACTTCTGCTACACCTAATAATACTTCTGTCAGAGCAAAGGCGACAGAAATGGCCAGTCTTTTCCTTCATGGAAATACTTGACTGCATGTTGAGTGGGGTAAGAGACAGAAAAAGAGTTATTTCTAGAGTAAAGCAGTGGAGTGAGAGCAAAGAAAAGCAAGACTGTGGGAGATTTCCACACAGCAAGGAGTTGATTTATACAGAATGTTTATCAAACAGCAATATCCAAGCACAAAGAGCATTTCATCTGAAGTCTAATGGTGTTACTGCATTAAATGATGAAAACTGAGGGAATTTCAAATTTCAGATGACCTGTGCTGTGAGCAAAACCATTCACTTCCTGCTTTCCAGCTCATAAGCCAACAATTACAGTAAGTACTTCTCTCTGCTTGGATCCAGTGAAGGAAAATTTCCAATTTGGAACATCTTGTGAAATAGTCTCCTGGTTACCTCCAGTTTGTTTTTGTTTTTTTTCTATAATCATCCCATCAACTCAAGAGACAATTTCATATGATGACTATTTTGAGCTGAGATAGAATGAAGCTGCCCAGCAGAAGTCCTGGAATGTTGTGAGAAAGAGCAAATAACTATTTAAAAAAAAAAAAAAAAAAAGAGAAAAACTGCAGTAAGTGGGCAATCAAAGTTTCTGACACTTACTAAATTATCATGACACCTAATGAGAAACATACATATCATAATATTAAGCAAAAATATATTTAAAGTTGCAGCTTCAAAGCTTTCAATAGTCATTTTTCAGTTAAGCCTCGTAGTTCTTTTCCTTACATGCTTTATTTTTCAAGAATATTTTTCAAGGGTTTATGTTTACCCGAGCTTTAAAAAGTTAGCAGTGATCAAGGTTAAGTCTTTTTGGGAAACTCAAGAAATATTTGCAAGTAATAGCCTGATGGAGTGAGTGAGAATTTTAGGGTGGCACACATTGATGCAAAGCCAGAACAGAGGTCGGAGTGTTTCATAATGCCGTATCATTTATAAAGGATGGAGTGGCATCCTGTACCAGACTCAAAAGACTGCATAAATACATGGAGCAAAAAACTGAAATATGTACACCATCTTAAAATCCTATCATTTAGATTTGACTGTCTAAAATAGTTAATTTATTTAAATAAAACCAAAAAAATACTAATTGCATTTTAGCACCAATATTTACATGTATTTCACTAAATGTGAGCTAAAATGATCAAAATTACAAGAAATGAAAGACTTGCAATATTTGATTTAATGTGTAAGAAATCAAATATTTGTCTATAGAGAGGCATTGCAAAGAGCCCAACTCTACTTTGTTTTTAAGTATTGTGAAGCAGTGAATCTCTCTCACAGTGAACAAGATAGAAACTGCCTAATATGCTATTCAGGTGAAGGCTGGAGATGCCCAAGACTTTTTTTTCAGACCCTGTGTGTGCACAACACACACAGGTGTTATGCAGAGTAACTTGCAAGAAGTGCCACAGTCATTTTTTAGAAACAGCAATTCAGTGACCAACTTGCAACTAAATCCAGCTTTTCACTCATAAAATAAGGTTGAGTATCTAGCAAAGATTGGCAAGAAAAAAAGAAGCATTTTACAGTGAAATGAAATCTGAGCTACCAAGGCACTGCACTGGTGATGTGCACTGAGACTTTAATAGCAGTTACATTTCAAGCAGCTCACTATAAATCCTTTAATAAAATGGGATTTTTATGAGTGGGAGTGGAGGTATGGTTTGCTTGACCCCTTTCTAACAAAATCAAACACACGAGTGCCTGTAGAATTTGCTACAACTTTACCAAGACTGCTTGGCATATGACAAATTGCTGAGGATGAATCAATCTTAAACTCTTGTTTTTTCGTGAACAGAAGTAAACTGAACTTGTAAAGCAGTGAGTAAATCTAAAAGTGACAGAAAGCACAGTTCAGAAAACTACATATTCACTCAGGAATCGATACAAGATCTCATTTAAAATACTTTTGTTCAGTGCTGCATGTCATTTCAACACATCCCACGATGTTATAACATTTTCTTATACAAAGCAAAGTGTGCATCAGCTTGACTTTCCTGTGCACTAGACTTAGAACATATGCCATCATTATTATGTAGCAGTTTAAGATTTGAGACAACAGAAGAAAAAAAAAAAAAAGTATTTATGAAAAGAACAAGACATACCATGGGGGAAAGCATTAAACGTTGATCTGTTATACAAAATAATTTGTTTAAAAACAACAAAAAACAATGAGGCCTTTTGAAAACGGTTTCTTCAATGTAGCAAAAAACTTAAAGCAGGAAAAAAATGCAAAATATTCGACTGGGTTAAGATTTTAAAACCATAAATCTTAAGTCTGGAACTTTACCTTCATTAGTACGGACTCGCTGAGCTTCTCGCGGTTGACGATCTTAATGGCAACCTTCTGGCATGTCACACAGTGAATTCCAAGCTTTACCAACCCTGTGAAAAGAGTAATGGCAATCAGGTCATTATGTGAAATTCCAAATAATACAATGTCTATTCTTTGATTTGAGGCAAGACCATGCAACAATGAACAAGCTGGTTGTATAAAACGCGTGTAGAATGTTACTCAGTAAACAAAAACGTGATTGGATCTACAAACATGCAGATTAAATAGCATTGTGATGAAAATTATTGTTCTATTTTTGCTAAGATCAATAATGTGCATTGATCAGAAACATGTAAAATGGCTTGTAAACTCATGTTCAAAATGACCATAATGACTTCTGGAGTGAACACAGTTACTTGAACTGCCCTTCGAGGGTTTATTTGACTCATAAAAGCAGAGTGAGAGTGTTTATTGTCTGCTATTGATTTCTGTAATGTACCAAACCAATGGAAAACAATTGTAATTTAAATTGAGTACAAACAGCTTTAAAAAGCAATGGCTATGTACTCATTATTAACTATCACAGTAAAACAAAATTGCATAAAGTCCAGGGAAGTGGATTACAATGGCATATTTCTACAATGTAGCTGAAATAACACTTTACTTAAAAAAACAACAACACAAGAAAATACATTTGCTTGTTTGGTGTTCTACTAGTAATACATTTACAAATATTCCCCATATCTCAAACAAAGCACTTTTGCTACTCTATTTTACTTAATGTCCCTAGATACTGTTGCTTCAGGTAAATGATCAGTCACAAACAGTGAAGACAACAGACAGGGAGACTGCAAAGAGCACGTTTTCACTGGAATAAAGCAGCGTGTACATTTGATATGGGAGGAACCCTGAGAATAGCTCCAATTGATTTTCTGCAGGGACCATGCAGAGACATACACATTTCAAAAGATTCAATCAGATAACTTTTAACAAACTGAAACAAATGTACCCATATAAACACATGTCAGTTCATGCTTTTAATAGATTATCCTATGGTGCCACAGTGCTTCAGAGAACAGAAGGCTATAAAGGTAATAATTTGATTTATCTCACAAAGCATTTAAAGAAAAAAAAACAGAACTGAATTAATTCTGAAAAACATTTATTTATAAAGGCCTTAATATTTTTAAACTGCTATTATATTTATTTCATTTTATGTCTAGCTCTGTTAATTTGAGATTATTTTCTTTCATAGATTTATCTATTCATTTTTAATTTGAAATGTAAGTGATAGACAGACAGACAGACATGTGGATATAGGGAGAGATAGAGATAGAGAGAGAAAAATGACTGCAATGAGTTGGTGCAGTGGTTAATGTTTATTTTATGTCTTTGGCTTTAGTCAAAAACGGCACTTTGCTATATCTTACCAAACAAAGCTGCAACTACCAAAATCTCAAAATGAAACTCGCCCCCAAATCAACTTTTTTACAGATAAACTATCTAAATAGATTATTATATTTATGTTTTGTGTGGATTGTGGCATTTTTGTGCAATTCTTTTGAATCGCCATTATTTGTTCTAAAGACTGTGTCCTGGCCTTTCCTGTCAAACGGTTCTTACACAGTTCAATTTTCCTAAGGTTGCAGTGTTACGGCTTGGTATAACATCATCACTTTGGGTATGAAAGCACAGACCTCCCTCCCCACTTTTTTGTCCCCGCCAGGTGGCAAGTCAGGGTGACTGGCGAGCATTCAGTAGTGTTACAAATGTGTGATTTATTTGCTACATAGATATGTAGTAGAATAGGTCTCCTCTGCTCTGACTATTAGCGAAGGTATAGTGTTGAACAGATCTACAATGTAGCTGAAATAATAACACTTTACTTAAAAGAAAAACAACACAAGTCTCCAACACAGAAAAAGAGATGCTAGATTTATCACCAGTTGTTTTGAAAAAAGTCACTAGAAGAGTCTTAAAATTTTTAAATATAGTGACAAAGTGGATTAGTTCATGTTTCTTTCGCCCTGATCACACCCCCACTCACCCCTTCGCTTATTCCCACACTCAGCTGGGTCTCTTGACTCCGCTGACTTTGCTGGAATTTCTCAAAATTTGCCAGGGGTAGGGTTATGCTTTCAGAGGGAAGTTATTTACACTTCAGGTTGTGTCTTTTTTACAGTCTTATGAACAAATTAGTGAGTGAATTGGATCTAAGGAGGAAGTGAAACATGGAGTGGTGTAAAGAAGTTTTCTGATGAGTCTTAAACATCACAAGACAAGAGAAAGTCTGAAGGAAATAAAAACAGCAAGCAAAATCAAATGTTAAAGAGATTAAGAGATTGCACATTATTCAAATGGCAGGCCACAGATAATTAAGCAATAATGGAGAGCATTGTGTGGGAGTAAGGCTTCAATCTGGGATGTTGAAGAGCTGCGGGGCAGAATGTGAAGTCACACAGAAGAGTAAAAGCACGAGAAAGAAAATGACAGAAAAAGGAAGGAAACAGTAAAAAAAAAGGAACATTAAAGATGGAAAAACGACAAGATTTAGGAAGAACAGAACAGACAAAGCTATTAGCTTCGAGAAGATAATCATATGTTAATGGCCGCTATAGAGAAGCTCATGAGTCATGATAAACACATTAAAAGAGAAAATACATCTGCAAATGCCTGAAAAGTTAACAGAAATATTTGCCTTGCTATCCATCTTTTGACAGAGCCAGGCTTTTCTTGAGCTGAGGGCACATTATGAAGACAAAAACGTGCACAGGGAGCACAGCACATTATGATTTTACAATCACTTTGTGAGCTACAAGGAAGTTTGGAGCACAATAACAGAAGATCTAAGGTTGGTTTGAGACAGAAAATACATAAGCAGTATGCCTTAAAAATTAAATGGATACAATAAAATAGCTTAAGAACGTTCAAAATAGGAGTGTGCATGACAAATCTGGCACTTTATAAAAATAATAATTGATGGAATAGTTTTCGCATGAGATGGGGAGCTAATCTCACTGGAATACTGTAGCTCTGGATGACAAAATGGTAAGCAGAAATGGGAGTGGTTGCTACAAAGAGTATATATATGGAAAACTCTCAGTAACATCTTTTGGAGTCAACAGGTAAAATGTCTGAACTTGTGAATTTAAATGCAAAACTTTGACTGATGCATAAGGGAACAGAATCTTATCAAAGGATTCTAGTTGTCTGTAATCTTAATATTCATATGCGAGCGAGTAGTATGTTTTAAAGCTTAAAGATTTTTTTTCAGCCTCCATTTTAGAAATTATTAGGTGAGCTAAAATGGTAATTGCCATTTTACCTCACTATCAAATCAAAATAGCAACTACAGAATATTTTATTCCTAAATTACTTCACAGTATTTTTTTAGGGCCATTGTACTTCTATGAAACATTATAAAATCAATCTCTTATTACTGTTTAAAATTATTTTGAGAAATATCCCATTTCTACTGTATGGTTTGGAGCTCTACTCCTTGTCCATCAAACTACTTGTTTGATTAAAACAAGTCCTGGACTTGTTTTCATGTCCAAATGAAAACAAGTCCAGGACTAATGATAGGTAAATTGTGAACTAGTATGGTTAAATATTGTAGGAGGAGCAAGTGTTTGGAAAACAGCAGGCTGCACTATGATGTTTATGGCGTGTGCCAGTGTATATTGATGTATTTCACTGTTTGGCCCTCTTCAAAATCTATAACACCAAAAGGTTACCACTGACTTACCACCAGCTGTTGTCCCAGCTCTGCAATGTTTTATCTCCCTGTGATTAATGATCTGATGTGAAGGAATGCTGGTGAAAGAGCCAGAGAGAACATTGCTCTATGGCTCATTGCATCAAAGTTGTAAAAGTGGTGCTTCATTGCTGCAAAGTCCTGGTTTCAATCACCCCTCTAATATGTTTGGGACAACTAAAAAAGGCTTTATCAAACGCTGAGCTCAGCACGTTCAAAGACTAAAGAACTTACAAGTTTAAAATTTATTATAATAATGAAGTTTTTTTATTTTTATTTACTTTTCTCGTAAGTTGCAGAGCGAAATTGGTACTAAAACATGCATAAAGTTCAAACATTGTACTGAAGAAGTCATAAAGTAAGACACATTATTCCAGTGGATCTCTTCCTCTACACCACAGTGCCATGTGCCAAAACAAATTTGTTTAATGGGCTTCTCGGCCCACTTTGCTGTGTCTTCATAAGTTATTTTGATTCATGGAAGAGCATCACTGCTGAACATGCTGTCCTGAAAAATATACCAACAGGGTCCTACAGTTTATTCGTGGCAACAGCATCTACTCGTAAGTTCTTGAACAATGAAACTATCTAATTGACTTAACTGAGCATAACTTCCCTGTTTTGTGTATGGATGTTTTGTAAGAAGGGTTAGGGTGCAATAGGTCAACAGTATAAATAATCTCCATAAAACAACCCAATCCTATTATTTTACATAATAGTATTTTTGAGAAATACTTAACATGTGGTCATGCTAAGATGACCACATCTTAGCATAATGCTAAGATTTCTTTTTCCTAACTGATTGCCTACTTATATGCACTACTAATATGCCTTCATTGTCGTGTTTTCATTTGCCTACTTCTTAAAGCTGTAGTAGCTGAGTTCTGAGAAAACCATGGACTGACTGAAAAGTTTAACAAGCACAGCTTATAGATCCTCCCTCCATAACTCCTCCACCACAGCAGAGTTTGTACTGAGCTCAAATTGTTAGTTTTCCTGTAACATTAGGTTATCCCTCCACCATTAACACAGCTGCAGCACAATGGCAACCTTGTGCCTGAACGACGGTGTGTTCTGTGCAGAAGCAGGATATGAGCAGCATGATTGACAGTGCTAAGACATTCCTTCTAACTGATTAGTTATTTCTAACTTGTGGCCATATTGCATAAGGCAATAGGACCACTGAGAGGATCCAACAGTGCTTGATTTTTTATTACTTGTTTTATATTCTTTTGTTATGTGACGAACACAGTTTTAATAAATGTAAAAAAATATATTTGTGCTAAAAAAAAAAAAAAAAGTTACCTACTGTGGCTGTAATTTGTCAGACCACAAAAAGGAAGAAAGAAGATCACCTCAGAAGATAGATTAAGCCATCTCATGATTTTCATTTTCCTAGCAGGAGCAGGTTGCAAAATATCTGTAGTCTCCAACTGCTGACCACATAAAAACACATGGTCCAGCATCATTGCGTTTTAAAGGATCCTTACTAGATTAATTTCTATATGGAAACCAAACCAACATCAGGAGAGCAAAGGATCAGAAAGAAATGCTCTCACTTCCACACCTTTCCAACTTTCAAAGTACTAAACCACTGCTGGCAGATGGTAATAGCTTATGCTGGCTTAGCTTTCTCTCCCTGAGGCGGTGGCTCTGAGAAGCTCATTGCCCTTAGGCGCAGATCTGTGATCTGCTTTCCATTTCTGCTCGCTAACCCTGAATGCTCTATGTCAGGACTATTGCTATGTACTGGAATCAGCATTCGACAGGAAATCCAGCATGGTGCTAGGGCTTATTCCTGCAGCTCTCTCCAACCATATGAAAAACCCATGGAGCAGGATGTGGGAATCCCCTGCAGCACGGCAAGAGGAGGGATTCTATGCCATCAGGAATCCCAACTGGGTAACACGTCTCGTTTATTTACAGATGTGACCAATAAATAAAAATATAGCTGAAGACATTTTCTTTTAATAGTATAACCAAAAACATTTAAACTTTTTATTTAACTATTTATTTTGTTAAATTTTGTTTCGCTAATTATAAAAACCCAAAATTCAGTTTCCCCAAAAATTGTGTCCTATAACATTTTGCTATGAAAGGTTCTTTTTCATGGCACATTCAAAGATAAGACAAAGTATAAAAATTTAAATATGATTAACGATACTAAGTGCAAAAACTAAACGAGGCAGATAATTAAAGACAACATACTTAACAAGGCTTGAGCAAAAGTACATGTGAAAATGAGCTACTTTATAAATGAGTCAAGACTCTCAAGACTTCATGAAAACAAAACAACCGATTTCACCATAGAGCTGCAAGAAAGAAAAGGGTGATCCCTTCTTATACAATGACAGGTAAGACTGCTGACTTCACAGTTGTCCAGCAAACATCCATTGATGCTAGCTGTTCACAGGGTTGTATTTAACCATACACAGTAGAGTTGAATAAAAGAAAGGATACACACAGCCTGGAGAGGATTGTAAAGCAAAGTCCATTCAAGAGTCTGGGTTAAATTTACACAGTGTTGACTACAGCTTGACTCTGTGCTTCAAGGGTCTCCACATACACACCCACCTACACACACATATCCAGAATATGGGCTCCAACTGATACATTAAACTACTCTTGAAGGGAAGTTTAATGTATCAGTCATTGATAGTTTGGGAAGTTATGCGATTGTTACAGGTCCCGAGCGTCAGGACTGCTATAATAGTAATGAGCACAATCTGAAGGATAATAAAATAAAAGTCAGCAATGACGGCCGAAGAGCTGTCTTTAGCATCCGGATTGTGTTTTTTTATTTGTTAAACATTTTACAGTGCACAGTATTAATGTTTTACATTCCCATTATCTTGTTTACTTTTCCCACAAGTAATAATTAACTTCACAAGTTGCCTTTTTCACTTTTCCATCCTTCACTTAGATGAAGACAACAAAGGCAGTGTGTCAAAGGATAAATCAACTGTTTTAGAGCTCTGCTGCTTTTAGCTGTATATTAACTGGCATAAGCATCAAAATGTTTGATTGGTATTCAGCTAACATACTGAATACCAGACATGAATCCGTGACATAACATTAATGCAGTTTGGACAAAAGCAATCCAAGGGCACATGTGTGTAAAAGTACATGGATATACTTTTTGGTAGCCTAGCATCTCAGTATTTTTATTCCTTATTGTTTGTTTGTTTGTTTTCCCTTTGACTGACTGAAAGCCACAATCACCTAAAAGTATGCTTGAATTATATCACTGTTTGTGAAATATAACATGAGCTTCTTTTTTTTTTTTTTAATGAAATTACCAAAAATAATGTTTTTGTGGTGAAATTCTAACCTACCGATACTGGATTTATTGTACAGATTTAATAAAATTGTTCTCCAGGTATGTTTAAAAACACAAAATGGTTTTCTTTAATGTAAAATGTATTTTGGGGACTTTCATTGTTTTTTGCATCATTTTCATAAGTACAAGAATTAGTGCAGAGTCATGTAGGATAGAACAATGTGAACTCAGTACTCAGCAGATTCAACCCCTCAAACTGTTTTTTTTCATCTCATTTCCCAGAATACAGTTTCCTCCGCTCCTCCACACTTAACATTTTCAGTCAGTCATGACGTTAGTCTTCCCAGATTGAATTCCCCAGTAACTGCTGTGAGCAACAGCAACACCGTCAGTAAAGCAAGCATCTTCAAAAGCAGGAAGAACAGCTTAGCCCTGGAGTGCTGAAGCAAGAAGGGATGCACACTGACGCATGCATAAAGAAACAGTTTATTTAGCTTGAGTAAAATAATATATTTCCCCCTCAGCTCCTTCACAAGTCATTTTCCTGATCAAAATGCAGGAACGTAAACCTTCAGCAGTTTAGATATTTCAAATATATATAAGTTGGGTAGTGTCATTAAAATTGTTGTTGGCGCCAGCTGACAAATTGGCGCCAGCGAATCTCACCATGTGAATCTCACCTAAACTCTTGTTAAATAGGAAAATAACTTACAGATTTCTTCTGATTTTGCATTTTTGTCACACTTCAAATCAACAAATTTTGATATCATTGAAAGATAGCTAAAGTTTATAGAAAAAGCCATTTTCAGAAATGACTTCATTGTGGTTAAAAATAAAAAAAAATGAAGAAGAAAGACAGAAAAAAATCAACTTGCTCCAATGGAACAATGTAACTTTTCTCCCTGCTATGAATACTGAATCAAACATTAACTGAGCCAAAGGACTAAAGCAGTGCTAATTGCAGTCAGAAACAAGAGGCTACTCTTATAAAACACGCCTGCAGCACAATAAAAGAGAGGAAAAGACAAAACACACAAAATACAGGGCAAAAACTGAGTGGAGCTAAATACAGCCAGGTTCGAATTAGTCACCTTTGAAACCTAATTGGGCACCCAAGGAGATTAAAAGGTCAAGCCACCTAGCGTTTAAAAATGTGAGATTAAACCAAAAGACAAAGGCAGACAAGATTTATGGTTGCCCTTTCTCTCCGTGCACATAACGACCTGTACACTCATGCAGACTGTATTGGGAAACATGACTTGGGATAGGTTTTTAGCCCAGTCACATGCATATCCATTCCTTTAACAGTCCCAGAGTAGCGATCACCAAACAGAAAGAGCAGTGACATAGAGTCCGGAAGCACAGCAGCATATGCACGTATAAATAAAAACACAATTATCATTAAATATTTGATAGACTTGTAAAAATGACTAAAAAGTTACCTTTTCGAGGCAGATCTTTGTGTTTAGAGATTTATAAGGAATGCACTTCTTCTATAGACTCTTCTTCTACCAGCAGTTGAATGTAGGTACATTGTACCTGCAGCATCGTCCGCTGTTTAACATAACTGCAGGGATCTAGCTGAGCACAGGTAAAGCCAAACCATGGAGAATTTAAATGAGAAGACATGAATGCTATATTAGTCGTGAATTGAAATAGTACTCAAGAGTGGCACTATTTCAATACATTTTTAATAAGTAGACAAAAATGTATCCAAAAATTTATTCAAGAGTAAAAAGGGCTTCTGGAAAAAAGGCTACTCAAGTACTGAGTACTTTGTTAGTGCAGTTTGATCTGATTCAATTTGGGGAAATTACGCAATCATACATGTCCATGTTCTAGTGCTCTGAGTAGAACTGAATCATATCATTTAACCAGGTTTGGTGAAAAGCTGGTTAAATGCTTTTTAACCAAGTTGTCACATGGATGATGAACAGCTTACTTCACTATTTGTCATCCAGTAAAATGAGCTGAGGTGGGTAGAGTAGCCAGAAATTGCATTTAAATATGAAATCTATTAATTCAAAACAATCTTACTAAAATAGAAGTAAAAAGCCTGATGCGGTAAAATCCCTCATATTACCCAACTCAGTCCTCCATTACACCTTCGTGTAGTAGGTGAGGGTAGTTACTACCCAGCCCTGTCCTTAAGTAAACAAATACATTGAAGTCTTAGTTATTGTCTCTTGAAATAATTAAATGAAACTGCAACTAAATCACACACTATATCAAAAGAGATAAAACAAGATTTCTGCATCTAAGCATATTTATGATTCTGCCTCCACATTGACACCAATTCTCATCCACCTGATACTTCTTTGTATAAGGAAACATAAGGAATGAGAGATGTTTGAGTCTGCAAGCATCTCACCTTTCATATACCTCATCTATGTCATGGGTTAATGTACATACAAGGATGCGGAATTTATTCATAGTGTACATGACAGTGATGCACAGATTGTGGCATTAACTAACAAAAGTGAAAAGTGATTTGAAGTAATGAAGTTCTGGTTTCAAGGCAGTTATTCATTTGTCATACTCTGGAATGCATATTGAAGCAATTGTGAGCATCACCCTTAGGTGACAAGTTCTAAATAATGCACTTAGTTGTAAAAAAAAAAAAAAAAATCCTACTTTCCTTCATGGTCCTCATCAAAATGTAAATATGTGCAAGGATATATTCTCAAAATCTCTGCATGCTGGAAGTCAGAAGCTTCAAAGATTCACTTCCATTAACAAGGCATACAAGTCTCATTGCCACAGGTAACTAAGCACCGAAAATGGCGCTGATTGTTTTGAATGATTTACTTTTCTCTGACAGAAAGTTATTGAGGTGCAACATGCCTTCATCCCTCCTTTCAATTTGGACTTGAGGTTTTTTATGTAGAGATTTTATTGTTCAGGAGAAATTGTTGACGCTACATCGATCAGAGATGCCAAAAGGTCTTCTCAGCTAACTCTCTCCATGGACATGTCATCGCCAATTCTTAATACTCATGTTTGCAATCTGGCCTGATGTGACTTGAGGTCAGCCCACAGATCCGAGAGGGACAGACGCTGTCAGGCGAATGTTCTGCCTGAATCCCAAACAGGAACATCAGAACGAGGACTCTGCGGAGGAGATGAGAGGAGCGAAGGAAAGAACAAAAAGAGGGCTTCAACAGTGAGGCTGGTGATAGAGAGATGGAGACACACTCATAAGGACAGAGACACAGAGAGATGCTGAGAGAGCCTAGTCAAAACACACAGAGAGAAAATGGGGCCTAGAAGGGTGGGGCACAGAGACTCAGATCTATTTTTAATGTCTCTGGCTGTGGATCAGCAAAAGGAATGTGTAATTACAGACTTATGAATAATGCAAGTAGGATTCTTTTAATTAGCCACACCGAGCCCCAACGCAGCAGCTGAAGATGGGACAAACATGTTCGCAAACACATGAACTGAATGTAGAGCACAAAACTGTAAACACATACTCGAACTTGCCAGAATGTGATGAGTTAACCAAAACTATTATTATTATTATTACTATTATTATTATAAAGCAATGCACTACACATTTGTATGGCAATGGCACTTTCTGATGGTATGTGTTTGCTAAACATGAAGCGACACATTCCTCCTGGGAGAAAAAAGTCAAATGAAATGCCTTGGCGAGAACTTTGACAGGCTTTGCTTTAAAAGGAGCCCCAGACTCTCCTCACAGAGCTGCACGCTGCCTGCCTATCATGTGTTAGGCAACCCACAGCATCAGCATATAAATTATTAAACACCTGACTGGGTAATATTGTAAACCCACACTCTAACCACAGAAAGCAATGCATAAATAGCACATAATGTGCAGATAAATGTGCACTTCCGGGTCTTTTTATTTTACACACTGACACAAGCGAACACAGGAATGCTGTGCAAGCGGACCGACTCTGTGGGCCAGAAAAAAAAAAAAAGAAGCAATTAATCAAGCCTTCCCCCTCTATGATTTGACTAGAGTTATTTCATTAATTAACAGCTTTTGGTTGTCTGTGCAACATCTTCATTATAAGTCCCAGATCAAGCCGGAAAAGACTTCAGTGAGATGAGTTTTAATCAGTCTGCCTTGATAACTCATCAGAAAGCAGATTGAAATGGACGGTCAAAGTCCAACCAGGAAATACACAAGTAAATTTATTTGCCCACTTCAAGAGAAATCAGGAAGCTGGATCCAAGTTGGAACAGCAGATCAAGACAATAGCAGGATGTTATTTGGCTCTTATCAAGCAACTCAAATTTTCTCTTCTTCAGCGCCTTAATTTGCAAGCTAATCCATGGCTGGCAGAGATAGGCTTGCATATGGAAGAGGATGTTGGCTGTAATTCAACGTGTCACTGCATCTTCATTTGTTGATTGAAGTTTAATTGCCAGAGAGGGAGCAGTCTACCCGCTTTGGGGGAAGAGGAGGTGGTTTGGGCACACACGGAAATTTTCCACAGTGGAAAGTGACCAGATCAAACAAAAACTCAATTTCTTCCGGTATAAAATGACATTTGTTCGACGTGTAGGGAAGGCATAGGGTACAACAGTAGGAAAAAAAAGGAGGAACATAAACCACACCAACCAGTTAGCAAATGATTTTTTGTAACAATGTAGACAAAGCAATATTACTGTAGAGGGTTTGTTGGGGCAGCGTCCTGCCGTGCAGCAATTTACATATATGTTAGCCGTCCAAAAGTCAACAAATTAAGGAAAACTTGCAAGCAAGGACCTATCTGTGATCTTCATTCTCTTTTGAAAGGTTTTTGTTGTGTAGGTGAAGTCCTCCACAAGCATAGAACAAAAACCATTCAGTATAAAAGTTCAAGCTACTAATATTGTGTAGTTTACCTGAAAGCTGCTTACTCAAATTGCATAGAGTGGGTTAAAGAGTCGCTGCTGCAAATGCTAAGTTAGTAGATCGTATTCTCTCTCTTGAGATCTGATAATAATCTTTGATAAAGGATTGGCAAAGACATTTCTCTAATTCCTTCAACATATAAAAAGCAGCTAATGATCCTGAATCACTTAGTATTCATATCTACTGACCACTTTAATATGTACAATTGCTTATTAATGTTAGTAGCAAATCAGGCAGTTACATAATAACAGCACAATACCTTTGGGTATCTACATGTGGTAAAGACAAGTAAGGAGTCAGAATCCTGCCAAAAACCAGAGGAGCTTATTAAGCATTCACAGAAGTGCATATATGAATCAAAAAAGCACCTGGCTGTGATCGCAGCCGCATTCACATTTTTTTGTAGGCACACAAAAAAATGTGCCCTGCTCACAGCATTTAAATTACACCCACCCTGTTTAGTTTTGTCAGCGAAGGTTTGTATCTCTTCCGATTGGCTGGATTTTCAGCTAAAAACAAGTGACAACCAGCAAGGCGGAATAGGGGAAGAATATAATGGGAATTCAAAGCATAAAAGAGGAATAAGGCGAAGAAAAGGAGTTTTTTTTATCGTTTCTCCCATGTTTCCATACATTCTCGTTTGTATTTATTCTTTTCCACCTTCTCCTCCTCTTCTACTATTAAACCAAATTCCATTATGGCTATCATTGGTTTTGAGCTGAAAATCCAGCCAATTAGATCAATCACAAGAGTTACCACCCTTAACAGAAAAATACACCCAGCGCACACAGAGAGGAGGGCATTTTTCTGGTGAGAGCGTAAAAACTGCTGCTACTACTGCAGTGGGCAATAGGCATTAGGTTGCTTTTATGGGTCCACGAAAAAACAGAAATGCGATCAGAGCCATGCTCTCTCAGTTAATATATGCTCTGTTCTGATTACTTAATAAGCTTCTTGAGTTTTTGGCAGAAATGTGACGCCATAGGCTACTTGCTGAAGTTCAAATAGAGCATCAAAGTGGGAAGAAGGGATTTCAGTGATTTTGAATCTAGTATTGTTGTTGATGCCAGAGGGGTCGGTCCAAATATTTCAGAAAGCGCAGATCTACAGAGATTATCATGTACAACTAGCCCTTGGGTTTACAAAAAAATGTCTGAAGGGTAAGGGAAAAAATCTAGTTAGCAGCAGTTGTGTGGATGAAAATGCCTCGATGTCAGAGGCCAGAAGACAATATGCAAATCAGTTTCAAATAAAATCAATATATTCAGAATACTATATCTAACCAGATGAGCTACAGACATAGAGGTTGCAGCTTGCATGCGCTCACCAGATTCTGATAAAAGATCAGGAAAGTGTGGCTTAGTTTGACGTAAAATCAGCATACTTAGATGCTATTTATACTGCTTTTTGATAATTAGCACCATTGTTTTGTTTTTTTAATTCTAGCAAGAATAGACAAAAAAAAAAAAAAAAAAAAAAACTAACTACAACCACCATAGAGGATTTCCAGCAGCAGTCCTTGTTGGCAATAAGAGTCTGGTATATTAGACCAATGCAGGTCCCAGGAGGAGGGATATATGACAACAAAAGGGGTGGAGAGAGTGCACTGTGTAGAAGAGCTGAATACACAACGAAGTGTGGATGGTGGGAGTAAAGCGCTGGTAATCACCCCGGTGATGTTGACACCACTGTCAGGGTGGAGGATAAATTGAGCCACTCTTCTGGCCAAATCAATGCCTCAGCAGGAACTAGCTCATTGTTCAGAGCCACGTCTGCATCTTAGCTGTATGTCAAGGGAATATATATTCTCTTCCAAAGGCAGAATCCCTCTGTCCATGTTAACCTCTCCAACTTTAAGGTGATGTTTAACTTGGCCCACTTAGCACTTACTGCAGGACAAGTCAATTGGTTACTTTCCTCTTGTTGAGATTGGAAAAATGTACCTGTTGCTCGTTGTCACTTCTTGTCTCCCCAGGACCGTTGATGCCGTAAAAGTGAAACCAAGACAACAATCACTGTTGAACTTTACAAATCGACCAGAATTTATTTCAAACACAAAACAAGTGCATAACTCACACCAATAGCTCAACCTGATCATAAGATGGTAAACCCAACAAGAAAACATTAACTTAGAAAAAATGCAAAATATGAAGACGCAGCTCTGGAGAGCATTGTGCAGTCACACCCCAGCGTTCTGAGTGGCTGTTTTAGCTCAATTACTTTTATATTAAGGCATGTTTTTACTGTCTGATGCATTCTAGCAAATTATTTAGAGGTGGTCTCTGCCTGCCTACAAACAGTATCACGTCATTACGTGCTGCCTGTATGCCAGCAACCATGCAGGTGTTTTACCAAGGCCAAGGAATGAATTTACCTCTGTCTAAGCTATCCTCCCTGTGCGTTTTCCCAGGGTAGGAACAACAGATGTGTTCATTTCATACAGAAACATTTTACTCAAGAAAGTGGGACCATAGTTGATCAGCTATCCGTGTTTTTCATTCTTCCAAAATGCCTCAAACTGGTTCCTGAACCGCACAGAGCTCTCCTGACCTCTCCTGACTCAGTGCATCAAACAGCAGATTTTGATTCTAAAAATGTAACCTAAATTGAGGCCTACTCAAAACAATCATGATCATTCTAATATTTCCACATCTGCTAAGATTAAACATCACTAAAACTAGGATAATCAAACTAATATCTCCAACATTCTCCTTTCTATATTTTATTTTTATTCTTCCAATTTGATACTTTTTTTTTTTACCCCACCAAGACCTCTTAATACATAACGAACCATAATAAAGAATGACTCCTTAATTGCATCATGCATTTCTAACAAGTTTGTGTTAGAAAAATAACAGGCATGATGCAAGAAATATCAACCACTAAAATAATTCTTGGTACGGCAGCCAAAGTAGAAAATTGACCTGTTTTGAAAAAAATAAAATAAAATAAAACACAGCATATGTAATTAGCCATGATTCTGCATAATTTGATGCATACATGAGCGCGCATGGACAATGTGCACACATGTCTAGTGGACTGTAACATCTCACTGCTGACTAAAAATGAAAGCAATTCTGGCCACAATCCAGTGCCAAGATTGCCTACTTTCTCAGAGACTGGGTTTACGTCACAGGAGCTTGGAACATTGCCTTGTACAAAAAGTGTAGCTGCATAGAGAAAGGACACACACACATGCTGAGAATGGCCAAATGAAAGCAAACGCAGCAGAATATCAGAGCCATTCAGTGAGGGTCCATTTCACCTGGCCTTTCACTGAACAAAAAAAAGAGATCTGAGTGAGATGTCTTCACAAAGCCGAGGGAAAACTCTGCCAAGATGGCAAGTGAAACAAGATAAAACTGGAAGAGGAAAAAAGGGGGAAGCTGGACAAGTATGTTGGCGGAGCAGAAAAGTAAACTGAAAACACAGAATTGCAGATAGAAAATGGAAGAAAGACTTTACTTACTTTACCAGAAAGGTCCAGTATTCTGAGATAAATTCTGCATAAAATATACACACAACATTTTAATAATATTTTCTGGAAATTTGATTCTAAAAAATTATGATTTGGATATTAATAGGTGAAATATTTGGAATAAACCTAGATTAATTTTCCAAGAAAATAAAGCCATACCAATGTTTCTGAACAAAAATTGGTATTTAATGGTTTGAGAAAGTTTTGCCTCTGCAGGGACTGGGCAGTTTATCATAAGAGAACACTCCATAAATTCTGCAGTCTATTTGAGGCTGAGTTGAGGGAAATGTGAAAACCTCTGCAAAAAATATTAAAGCTGAACGTGACCCTGAAAGATGACAACAACAGAACACAAGTAAACCTTCAAGAACCTGTAGAGCGTTGCATAGAAGATGCAGAGATCTTGACCTCTTTGGGATGGTGTGAGGGGAATGGAAATGGGATGGACATACAAGTAACCCATCAGACACCCCACAGATGAAAGTGAGAAGTGTGCAAAACTTTCCTCATACAAGTTGCAGAGACCAGTCAATGGTCACAAGACAGCATTTCAGCAAAAGAGGGTCATATTAGAGTGTAGAATATACTAACGTATCAGCCAGAAAAATAATTTCTTTTATTTAATGTGTAAAACAAAAATTTGTTTTGAACAAATTCATTTCAGAACAAATGTTTAATGACAGAATACACAAAATAAAACTGGCAATTTTGAAGTAACTACAACATTAAACATTGAAGTCGACATTGTTTTCATCATTAGCTGCTTGTTGCTTTCAAAATGTCAGCAGCCATCACTTAACACCTGAATGCGGCCCCTGTTAGACAATGGCAGCTGTGAACTTTTGGAGACCTCTGGTGCTGCTCATCTCAAAGACTATCAGTGGGTAAAATACTGCAGTCATTAAAATGATAATGATACAGTCAGTGAGACTGAATACATATTGATCAGGCCCAACACCTCTCACATCCCTGCTGCCTCACCGATCCACGGCCATTTAATGAGGAGGACTCTATAGCTGTATTTGCCTGCCTCTGCTTTATACATACAGCATGATCTGTGTCTGAAGTCGATACAAGAGTTCTTTACTGCTGCACAAAGGGATGCAATTATCACTCGCTTCAAGCACAGGCAATTTGTGATCAAATTTCAGACAAAGCCAACATTGTACTTTCAGTTGAGAGGAGCAGAAAATAACACATTTGTACTGAAGATGTTGATGCTTATATAGAACACGAACGCTCATGAAGTTGTCACAGTAGCACTGAACACATGGAATGCATTTATGAGATACATAAGCACATGTGTCTGACAATCCTCCCTTAGCTTCAATGACATATTGTTGTGACACATTAAACTTCAACATAGACATCTATGAGAGACCATCGACATCAACTACTCAACACCAGTCACACAGAGAGAAATGGATATGACTCAATACACTTAATATATTCATCCATCAAGGGCAAAATGTTTTCTGTTTGAAGTTTCCTCCTTGGTGGATAAATTAAGGTACCACTAAACCAACGAAAAATATTCACACCCCTTGAAATGTCTGGCTTTAAAATGTTTTTATTTTTTTTGTTTGTTTGTTTTTTTCCAGATTTTTATGTGACAACCATTACAAACTAGCAAATCCTTAAGGGCCTGTCCCTACCACGTTGACTCATCAAAAGCCAAACAAATTTCAGTTATAATCACATTTAATCAAATTTCTTCTCGATTTTTACTGTGTTCCCCTGCATTACTTGCGGCAAATTCTAAACTGGACTTTTGTCTGCTATGATTTGCCATTTTCACAGAAAGATTAGATACAAAATAAGACTAACAGCTGTCTTGTAAACAGACCTGAGCTTTTCTCGTGAGCTTTCCTTCCACCTGAGATTTGAATCCTTACAGCTCCTCCAGAGTTAGCACAGTCCTCTTGGATATTTTTCTAATTAATTCTATACTTTCTCAGCTCACTGTGGGCAGCAGCCTGTGAATAATAAAAAAACAGTAATGATAGACATCTGAGGTCTCCCCAGCTGTATGCATACAGAGATTGGATCACCAACAAAGAGTTGTCTGGGATGTTTGAGTTCAAGTGAAGGGTTGATACGTCTTGATGGATCAGAGAGATGGTTGCTATGGCAAAGAGGAGTAATAGAGACATTGAAGTGCAGTGCACCTCTGAGAAGAAGTATTTGGGGAGAAAGCATTTATGTGTAAGAAGGTCACCAGTGTTTACTTGAGAGCGTGCCCTGAAGTTTACATAAATGCTAAGATGACATCAGTTCTGCTGCTTCCTATTCTGTGTAAATCCCTGGCCTTTGCAGGGATAGAGTAAGGGATACAGATGCTGGAGCCTAAAATTTTACCCTCATTTGTGAAGCTTAGGTCAAACCCACACATGCAGACACACAAAAAAAAACCTCTTCCCAGAGCTGATGACGCAAATAGACCAATAACAATGAGTCGGTGCGGTATTCCAGTGCAGACAGGGACAATAAGAGATTGAGAAAAAAAGATGGAACACAAACAGATTAAAAAGAAAAGGGTGTAAATTATCATAAAAACATCAGCATCTACAGGTGCAACAATTGTCATTCAAATGTCTACAAACCAGCATGGGCCGTATGGAAATGTGAGATTAGAGCTGACCTACAGAGCATACCATCTACGTGTTTAGTCTTAATCAACCAGACAAAGACCAGACAGGAAAAAGCAGTAGATGGGGTGAGATAGGGTGATGGTATTAATACCTACTCCAGCCAGATGGGGGCTCCTTATTACATGCATAGTGCCTCTTGAGAGTCTTCACAATTTTTCCTGTCTTATTTTATTCTGATTCTTTTCAAATCTGCAAGGAGCATTCTATATTTAAGTCTTGTACATTTTCTATTTGTTGCTTCTCAATTTTACTTTATCTTTTCTCTTATTTGGATCCCTCTCTGTCAAGTTCACAACCAGTCTGTCTTCCTTCCTCTGAGATTCTCTCTTTTTGCAGACACTGCAATCTTGTCCAGACACAATTTTACTGCAGATGTGCACAGAAATATCACCAATAAAAACAGTCAGAAAGAGCAGAAATCTCACTCTAGTGGCATAGATGAAGAAAGAACTAAAGCAGGACTTAGAAAACAGGTTTTTTATATATATATATGATAGGAAGTAGGCAATATTTAGATAACAGATTGTTCAGAAAATATCCAATTCTAAGAGTCAGGAATCTTCAAGAGAAGATGGCATCCTTGCTGCTGGATGATGCAGAAGGCTGCAGCAGGAAAAGTAGACAAGGAAAAAGGACACAGACGAAAGAAGTCAAATGAAGCTTGGATGAAGAAAATTGTTGAACAGGGAGGACACATCAGACAGAGGAGATAGTTACATGCGATGGTGCTCCTGTTGCTTAAAGGACAACACTGTTGCGGGAAAGTCAACACCTCTCTGCTCCTGTAATGTCAGGGATTTCACATAACATCACCTCAGTGCAGAACTGTGCTCCACTTTAGAGCACAAACACCTGTACACACATTGAGACATACAAACCGCTGCTACCGCCCTCAATAACACGGAGGGAGGAACAAGAAAGAAAAAAAAAAACAAAAAAAAAAACACTAATGGAGATGCAAATATTCTTAGAACAAATGACACAACAGATTTTACAGTTTAACTGTGTTTTTCCCTTCTGACTATAAAAAAATCCAAATATAGCAGGCTCATTGGAAGCCTTGTTGGAAGCTGATGGCAGTTTGCTGAACAGCACCTTGTCATTACAGAAACTTGTTAAATCGTCAAGCACATGTTTAACACACTTAGAAAAGTAATTATTTAAAAACATACTGAACGTTCTCCTTTTTATTACTAACACAGCATGTTACTGTTCCAATTATACCATGCTATTTCAGGCCTGTGAGATAGAAGACGGAAGCCTTTTGCTCTACTTTGCTTAAATCAGTCTTTTTTGTGCCTGCTACTTGCTGTGCTGTGAGTAATGGCTGAATAAATAACAGTGGGGCATTGCTGTTGAATCTCTGAGCTTGCAGTGGATGCAGACAAAGAGCAACCAGCTTGCCATCTGAAAGCACTGTTTGATGTTGCTAGGGGACTTTGTTGGGTCAGTAAATAAGCAAATGTTTTCAGTCCACGAATACCAATCAATGGTAAGAAACAATTGATTGGAGGTTTATTGTTCTGAAATTTATGTGTGCATATGTTTATGTAATGTAAAGATTTAACCACAAAGAAAAACAATAATTTCTTAAATTGGTCTGAAAACAATAATCTCCATCAATTCTATTAATTTTTTTTCTATCAGAATAGGGGTTTTCTGTCTGGTGGGAAGTGGGAATCTAAACAACAACTTTCAGATTACAAGATGACTCATCTCCCCATCAAGCTCAAACTGCCTGTAAGGCATGCATATTAAAATAATAGTAATAAAAAAAACATAACATTTATGGTATTTTTTTTAAGCAAGCTGTTCAAAGGATGCAAGAGGTGCAATTTATTATATTTATTTATGATATTGAAACTGAATGTAATCTGAGTAGTTACTTTAGTTAATTAATCATTTTACTATCTGACTTTGGATCACCTGGTTGGTGAATAAAAGCAGTAAACAAATTATATGAAGTGCTGTGGCTTTATTCTTAAAATGCAAGCAGGACAGTGTCAGAGAAAAGAAAACCAGCATGTGGAAATACTGAGGAATATACAGAATAAACTATGTTCAAGTGACATTTCTTTCCTGTAATGTATGACCAAGCAAATTCCACTGAATCACTGCAGACAACACCATGATTAGGAAAGTATATGGGCTATGGCTAGAGTGGATGTACTCTTTATTACATCCATGCCAATCATTAGACGGTGCTGTAAGCAGCTGGAGCCCTCATCTCCTCTCAATATGTTCTTGTCACCCAGCTGGATCTTAGCTCTGACAGTCCTTCATTCTCTACAAAGCATCCGCCTTCCCAACAAACAAACATGCACTCACACACACTAACTGAGAGGGGAAAAAAATTGTTTACCAACCTAGAGAATCCCGAACGGAATCACATTTTCCCTTTCAAAGGTTGTTTGAAGTTCCCACACAGATGTTGATGCTGTCCTCTTATTTTTTTTATTTATTTATTTTTAACGTAAGCGTTTCCTTTCGCGTTTTTTGCCACCTTGCCTAGGCACAGTGTGACACACTTTACCTCATCCTTCTGCCAGACCCCCATCTCTATCCTGGTGATCATAGGGATAAAGTTTTATCTGGATGAACAGAAAACTTTTTAAAAGTTTTGTTGTGGCAGTCTAAGACTCATGGAACAGAGGGAATCAGCTGTTGAACTTGAGAGACAGATGTTTCATTAGCAGCCACATGTCTGACTATGTGTGTACATACACACAGAGACTATGTTTTACAGTTAAACTTTTTAACATGCTATGACAGGTGACAAAGAAATGCACACTGATCCAAAGAAGTATAGTTTCAAACATTTTTTTTTGTAAAAAGTGAAGTAGAGGTCTCAATCCAAGGGGAAGAGCAACTTTGTGTTAAATTTTCAATGAAGTAATTATCTTCTTCCTGAATGTACTTTTGCAGATCATGAATCCTTTTTCACATAGTGAAACATCAAAACTACAGGTGCTTGACTATTTCAGCAAAGTAAGGCTTCCGAGTAATTCACAGCTTCTGAGTAAATAGTACAGCCTTACTGACTTCACAGTTGTCTAGTAGATGGCTATTGCCATTCTCTACAAAAAGGGTAAGACAGAAAAGAGCACTGAATGCAGGAATATTACTGGAAAGTAAAGTGAAAAACAAAGGTGCATAAGAAACAGATAAAAACAGTTTTCAGAGAATTAGTCTTATATCAGTGTTACATTGGTTTAATATTATGTATAGTATAAAACCTAAATCACCTAATCAAAATCAACAGAAATTATGTCACTATGTGTAAGGGCCATTCTTCAAGCAAAATTTTCCACATGGTCATGTTAAGCACCGTTTTAATTAAAAACATTCACCAATCCCATTAAACATTTTTTCACACAAGCAACATTGGTTTTACAAGTCAGACTTAAATGTAGTGACAGCAATGGTGTCAGAAGGTTTACAACCAGCACAACCATCAGCCTCTCGAGCTGTCATGCTTTGGAACGTGCTGCAGCGTCGGGGCACTCTGAGGTTAACGGTGTGGTGTCACACCGTTAAATTCAATCGGCCTTTTATTGCCTTTTTTCTTATCTGTCCCCCAAGGGCAGTCCAGACCAAGGCTATGAGAGATCTCTGAAGAAGAGGGACTGCATCATGTCCCGGCCTGCACTTGTACGTAAAATGTGACTGGCAGATTAGTGTTAACATTTATTTCTATTGATAAACATAAGCCTTGCATACCAACACTTTTCTTTTTTTACTGTACAACCTGAATAAGAATATGATTTTTGTTTGTTTTGTTTTTGTTTGTTTTAAATAGCACATGTTTAAGTAGTGGGGAAGAACATCTCTTTCCCCAAACAGAGAATTAGTTTGGGTGTAGACAACTTCTGACTGAGTTTATTAGGCTACTGTACAAAATGCTCTATGCAGTACAGGCAGAGATAAGAAAATAGAGTGCCCCCCTCAAGATATGAAGAAACTGTACTCTGACTATCACCTGAGGGATACACCTCAAAGCACAGGTATAGCCTGCTTTCTGTTCATTCTCCAGTCCACTTTCTACCAGATGCCTTCTCACAGTTGCAGACATAATCTGAGCTGGAGGTATGTGGCTGTGAATGCAATGAAACTATTGCTGTAGAACATCAACAGCTAAAGAAAGGTTCAGCTCAGAGCACTTAAAAATCAAATCTAAAAATGTCACTTAAACAGTAAACTAAAACACTATGCCAGCCATTTGGACTGCAGCAGGTTTAAAAAGCCAAATGTGCCACATTTCAACAAATCAACATGTCCCAAAAATGATGTATAAACTGATGTTTTGGGAATTAATGGGATTATTTTTTTATAAATAAATTAATCTAGTTATCTTGTTAAGAAGAAAGTGGCTTTGAAAGAACAACTTATAGACGTCAACTGCAATGCTACAGGCAACAAGAAGAGGGCAGGAATATAAAAAAGCCATTTAAAGTGAAAGAAAATAAAAAAAGAAATGTGAAGACAAGGAATGAAGGTGTGGAATTAAAATGACATGCACACTTGGTGCAGAAGTGGGTTAACTGTGTCCATGTTTAAAAGGTATATTTCTCTGTGCGTGTAATCAGAAACAGGTCTGGTATCTTTAGAGATTAATCCAGCTCCAGCTTTAGACGTCACTCTCTAATCCATCAGAGTTAAAACAAGCTGCTCTCTGTAACCGGCTCTTGACCACAGCCAACTGCAAACTCCATTTGTAAAAACACCATATGAACAGCGAGAAATAGACTTGGTAATACTACAAATCGTGGACAAACCAGTCATTATTCACAGTTCGGTCTGTTAAAAACTCTGACTTGTTAATATAAAATAATCGCACAGATTTTAATCTTATGCTTAGATTTATACTCAAAAAGACTGCTGCATGATGAAGTGGACAGCACAAGCTCAAGAGTGAGGTGAAAAAGACATGGAGAGTAACATCGAAGAGGGGATGAAGAAGTGTGTGTGAAGCCAGGGATGCCCTGCAGCATATTATCAGAGGTCACACACAAAAAACATCATCGCACCTGACCCACATGAGCACAACCATATCCCCAATGTGCACAGTGCGCGTGGAACACAAAACCAGTCCAATGCACCTGAGCCACACAAATACAAGCTGCATGTGCACACTGTACACACCACACAGGAACATAAATGTTGCATCGCACACCTGACGTTAAGTTCCTGACCCACACAAATATGGTATGTATGGCGTACCAAAACACTACGTCTGACCTACACAAGGCCCAATACATACACACTTTCACCCCTATATAAGCTATTTATTACAAATTCCCCTGAATAATAATAGAGGAAAACAAAGCCTACCTATCTGATGTAAACTCTTCTGCCGGTTCAAGTCCTATGTCTATGACATCCAGAGAAGCAGGTGAAGTTAAGATATTTTCTCAATTTCTACTTTTTTGGACAAATATTTAAATAAGCCTCAACTGCTTTAAAAAGTCAGTTTACTCATTTTTAATTGGCTTCACTACACAATCACATTTAGCTTGTAGAAAAAGCACCAGGTGCCAAATGAACAAAAGTAAACAAACCATTTTTGTCTGATTGCCCCCAATCCACAGATGCAGATGTTTTGACTCAAAAGCAAATATTTTAACAGGAAAAAAAAAAAAAATGTCAAATATTTTATTAATTAATTTAAAAAACAAAGGAAAATCTCAAAGTACATACAACATGGACATCTGCGGCTTATAGACAAGAGCAACCTGTATGAGTAATTTTCTGGGGGCCAAAGTTGGCTTATATTCAGGTGTGTTCAACAGTCTGGAAAAAAGATCCCAAATAAGATCAAAATATTTAAAATCATAAATCTGGTTATAAATCAATTATCTATATATATTTCTGATAATCATCCTACAGTTGTTTTCTGAACAATCTTTTTCAACCACAGTTAAATATCCCTTCTTAAGTCTTTTATTTATATATATATATATATATATATATATATATGCATAAAATTTGACCCTTTTTCTGCCCTTCCTTTTTTTTCCCGTAGCCATCTCCCCCTGACCAGCGTCTTCTGTTTTTCTTTGTCCTCTCTCCTCCAATTACCTTCAACCACCTCACCGCGCTCCGACCATCCCATCGCCCTGCTGCCCCCGAGCTGTGTTGCGTGCTGCGCCGTGTTGTCATGAGGTGAGGTCAGCGGCTGGCATTTGTCGAGCCCATACAATCAGACATACTGTTTTCTCTGACCTGACCAGACCTTCTCACATGTATATAACTCCTCTTAGAAGAACTGGCAAAGTATCCTTGCAAAAAGAAAAACAAAATAAAAAATCAGGACCTATAAAAGAAAAAACACCCCCATTTTTTTTTTTTTTTTTATTTTGTCCCCAATAAAGCTTATGGACATTTAAGCAGATTAATGAAACTTCTCAACCTAACTTGTGGGATTTCTCTCTCCTGGGGATGGGCAACTTAGAATTATCACAGTAGCTTGTATTATTAATTTCAAAAACAACAATGAATAAAGAATTAATTATTTTCTCATTAAGTAAAGTAATTGTACTGCTACATAGCATCCAATTTGAAATGATTTGATATTGATGGGATGCTTTTATGAAACCAACAGAATAAAATAGTTTGAATAGCAAAAGTAACTATCCCAGCAATACAGTCAGTTTTTGAGGTTGAAAACATCGTCAACATCACTATCAAGACAAATGACATTATCAACGATATAATTGCCCATCCCCGATCCTGCAACAGTAACACGCTGAACAAAGAAGACGGCAGCAAAAGATCAATAAACACAATTTTCAAATTTGCTTTTACTCCCAGCAAACAGTAGAATAAAGTAACTGCAAAGAATGGCCTCAACAGATGTGTACTGATAGTCAAGTACCAAGAGGAGTTGTGCGTTTGGGTATGTGCAAGCATGTGTGTGTGTGTCCAGCACTGCTGCCGGGACACCTGAGGTGAAGCACCTGATCTGAATCATGAGTGTCTGATTGGCTTGAGAGCGGGACTCAGGTGCATCTCACTGAACTGAGAAGAATACCACTGGGATCTGGGATTCCCTGCTCAGCTAAACACACACACGCACACACGCACTCAGACTAGAGACTTAAAGGGAAAAGCAGGAGCAGACGATGGCTATGTATAAATCAATTCCAGACAGTATATACACACTAGAACACAAAGCTACACACTGCAACCTTTCTTTAGCTGTATCACCAGGTAGCACAGACAAACACACACATATACAACATAAAGTAGATGTATTGCAATACTATTCTACATTAGTTCAGTTAACAGATTTATTCCAAAAAGCCAAATATTGTATTTGTCAATACAGTATTTTGTTAAACAATGATGTATTGACAGATTTTATTACGTACATAAACATTTCTTAGCTTCTGCCTTAAGACTCAGAAAATTAAGAAGGTTTACCAAGCTAATGTATGAACTACACAATCTTGTCATAGCAACAACTAGAACAAAGTAATAAGCTTCAAGCAGAAAATATAAATGAATTACTAAATGTCTCCATGTAAGGCCTAAGAAGGAAATTACTGCGGAAAAGCAAAAAAATAAAAAAATAAATAACAGTGATGTAACAAGTCTCAGTCATGCCTTAACTCCCAAAGAAGAAAGTGAAACGTATTTCCCAGAAGAGATATAGCCCACTGCTGGCAATTCCCTTATTTATTCTTTTTTTTCTTTATTCTTACATCAGTTCCCACATCTCACCTCTAAGGCACATCAAAACAGCTCAAATAACCTAGAGGAAAAAGTAGGAAAGGTGAAGACTGAAACATTCATTTCCAAACAGCATACAGAAAAGCAGAGTCAACAGCTTTGTACCTGTAAACTTTTAAAAATGTTAGAATATTCAGCAGGGTAATTATTTTTCTAAAAGAGTAAAATTGTTGACTGCTATTGATATATATGTACTTTTTGGATGGGGAGTTGAGGGTGTTTTCTAACATTTATTTTCTCAATATTACTTTCAGACTGTCCATCTTCAGACCAATGTGTGTTTTACACAACATGGTCAATGGCCTGTATTTCCAAAGCGCTTTATCAAGTCCAGAGGACCCCAAAGCACGTCACACTGCATGCAGTCATTCACCCATTCACACCCTGACTAAAATAAAAGCAATATGGCATTGCTGTACATCTTATATTTAGTTTTCTTTCTTAAAATATTGTGATGAAGCTATACTTCTGAGTTTTTCCCCTTGTATAACTACTGAAGTGGCTGCATGCCCAATTTCATATGAACCAAGAGCTCATGCAGAAAAAACATTTATGATGACTATTGGTACGTATGAGTGACTGATGCTAGAGTCAGTCATTAAGTCAGTCATTAAGTCAGTCAGTGAACTTTTCATTGAAGTTTTCATTGAATTTTTCATTGGCTTTGAGTTTTTAAGATTACTGACACAAAGTCAAACATTTTTGACTAAAGTAAAAAAACAACAAAGCTTAATGTACTTCCATTTGATCTTCATTTATTTTATGAACAAATTCTTGCATAGGAAAGAATCAACAGCATAGGAAGACAAAATGCAGATTTGTGTCTAAACTACAAATACAATGTACAACTTTCTTTTACCCAAGACTTTTTCCTTTTACCATGGGAACTACTTCTGAAAACAGACTCTGTGCTTTGAGACCACAGAATCTTGGTGCCTCTGGTGCCTAGTTTTTTGTTTTGTTTTCTTTTATTTTTTTTAATCCTATTTTTATATGGATTAAACTCTTTATTTTAACTTTATCTTTTATTCCCATTTCCTGCCTCCCTTTATTCTAAATCACATTCAAACCAACCACCTCCCATCCTGCCTGCTTATGCCTGCCTCTCATTTATGTTTTATTTCATGCCTTGCCAAATTTAAAAAAAAAAAACTGTGCAAGATTGTATTTCATGGATAACTTGGAAACCAAATTTGTAAACCCACTAGATTCGTCAAATTCAGGCACCGTGTAATGCTCCCCCTACTAAGAATCAGGGTTAATGCTTGATGGCCTGAACGCTGAACTGATTGGTACAGGCAGCATTATCTTCACTGTTTTCACTGTGACTTCATGCTCTGCGCTTTTCTTCTCATAGATGGATTTTGCTTGTTTTTTTGTTTGTTTTCTTTTAGAGTAGAGTTAAGTTTTTCCTCAAACATGATTATGGGACATGACATTCAGATACCCACCCAGAAACAAGTCTTTTGTAAATGGATTGTGCTTTTGACAAGATCAGAGAATATTAACTGATGCCGCAACAGTTCAGTCACTCAGAAGAGAGTTTATCAGATTCACTCAGGAATAGAAAAAATATGTTTAAAATAATCAGAATGCTTAAGCAGAAGTTTGCCTTAAAAAGGAACAAAAAGATTTCCAACAGTTATTCTGCTATGAGCTTCTGCAAGTCTGCTTTGTTTGCATTTCAATAGAGAGAATGGTACTGCATTGAAGCCAGAACATAAAGAAATACATAGATTATTTACATTAAAGACTAAAACACAAAAAGCAAATGAAGAAAATATGAACGATTGTGACCAGATTTTAATTATGCTATTGCACCTTTTTCTGTTACACTTTTTAAAAAGAAACTGACAGAGGAATCTGCTTGGAATCAGTCATGAAATTCAAATCAGTATTTCTAGCCAGAACTAAAAATACTACTAATAATAATAATGTTTGATATATTTGATTTTTCCAGAACAGCATAATACTTGTGCTTGAGTCTCACCTTCACAGCTGCTCAGCTATTTTTAGACCCTTACATTTCTGGCTGTAAAACAGATGTGTGAAACCGAGTGTGCACAAGTGTAACAGGGATCATTACATGTCTGAGAGCTGGGCTAATTGACAGTAATGGGTTGTTGCAGTGGGAGAGGTGACAACTGAAGGGGGCAGCAGGACCCATTTTGTTTGGCAGCTTTTGCAAAGACCACTCTGCTAAAAGGCTTCATTAACACCAGTTTTCAGTGCCCCATAAAAAAGATTTATGTATTTTTGTGTGTATGAAGAAACAATATTGAACAGTTTTACAGTTACCATCATTAGCTAAAAAATCTTTCCCTGCCTTATATTTTTAGGTACAATGCTCTGATCTTGAACAAAATGGTCAGATAATAACTTGACATAATAGAAAGAAGAACTGCAGAAAAAGTCATGGATGAACCTTCTCCATCCATAAGTTTGATGGATATGAATAAGAACTTTACATATTTAGTTTGCAGATGTACTTTATTCATTTATCTTCAACTTTAGCTTTCCATGTCTGAGAACTTTTATTTTGAAACTCATGATTAGTGTTTCTGTGGGGCGATAATATTAGAAAAAAAAAAAGAAGCAACCATGCTAATGAAGGGAATTGTAAGACTGGGTTAACTAATAAAGAACTTTAGCATCTTTGGCAAACCAATTATTCCTGAAACTCTAAAACTGTTGTACACATCTAAAATTATGCCAATAATGCTTTATATGTAAACATTTATAGTTTCTAATCAAGTACTACAATCAATTTTTAGTAACATTTAACCAGGTTTTAGCAAAATGAGAAACAAAGTCCAAAAGCATTTTATATTTATTTGTCAATAAATATTGGAAAACTATCAAATCTTTTCAGTTCTGACCCAAAAAGCCAATTTTCATTAAGCATTAGCTGGGAGGAAAAAAGTACTTCACCTATACATATAGCACACAAATTAATTAGATTTGTGTTGAATACAGTTCATCTCCAGGAGGCTCTCTGGGCACGTCATTGGCTCATGTGCAGCATAGGGCCACAGCGGCAGTGACTCGTGCTAATATAAATTACACCTACCAGCCCCGCACCACAGCTCCATTCCATTTACACGCATACCGAATAACTCATGCTTTGTCAAGCTGGAAATTTACGATTAATTCCACACAAACGCACAATCCTTGAAGGCTCCTCCCATTTCCCCCCAGAAAGCATTATATTCATTACATTTAGTTTGGGAATGGTTGCCCAGGTAATCGATTGAACTGTGAATTCAATGAACATTGCTTTCTAATTTGACTTGAGTAAGTGGGTGACAAATAGTCCGTCCAGAAATCAATGAGGAAAATTATGCAAACAAAAAGGAAGGAAGAGGGGCAGAAAAGCAGTGAAATGCAAATATAATGGAATTGTTTACATACTGCAAACTAAATACATAAAAGTGTATGTAGTTTAACACAATCCAAACTAAATGACGCATCCTAGAAAAACTATGTTTGTACAACAAGTAATATAAACATCGAGATGGGAATTA
Source organism: Poeciliopsis retropinna (assembly GCA_010277075.1). Classification (NCBI taxonomy): domain Eukaryota; kingdom Metazoa; phylum Chordata; class Actinopteri; order Cyprinodontiformes; family Poeciliidae; genus Poeciliopsis; species Poeciliopsis retropinna. The sequence goes on from VMRM01000005.1 coordinate 12,746,003, forward strand.
TAGATTAATTGTATAACCTTGCAATCTGTCATTTGCTTCACAATCTGAGGTACAACTAGATCAAACTGAAACAAAAACCAAATTAAAGCTGCATAGATAGCAATATCAAGCATTCAATAACTGCAGGAGACCAAATATTCAATTACTTCTCACTGAGGAGGCTTTTGTATAAAGAAAGAGAGTGTGAGTGTGTGCTAGTGGCCAGCTATGATCTCACCCTGTAAAATCAAAGTCATTCTGTCAAAGTGTTATATTTCCACACGTTTTTAGTCTATTATGCCAATCATACATAAGGTACTATAACACAATTAGCACATTAGTGTGAAGTCAATCAATTACAGGTGAAAGTAATCTGGTTTCCAGATTTTATTGTCCTGCTAATATGCAGAAAATATGGTACATAAAAAAACAAAAAAACAACAAAAACACTGGAAAAATTATGACTTTGTTAAGTTGGTTGAAAATACACATGTATTAAAAGCCATAACTTTTTGCTGTCAGAGGCTTGAGAAAGATTACCAAAATAACATAAATAAATAAAACTCATGATAATTAATATACTGTAACACATTGCTGTGCATAAAGGTAATTGTAATTCTTCTTTATTTTCCTAACATTGGCGGCTGGTCAATATATTGTCTATTTTGGAGTAATAGCCTTTCACTGAAATCCTGAGGGCAAAAACCTCAGTTGTCAGATTAAGAGATTTAGTAATAATATTTCTATACCAAGTTACACAGTATTTATACAAGAGTTACATTTCTATGAGCACCATTAATTATTTTAACATATTAATACTAGTTACTTTTTGGTGGTTTTTCATTGACAAAGAAAATCATTTGATTGAGAGTAACTTTAAAATATGTAGAATATGTGATATATAAAAAAATATATATATTTTTATATATAAATCATCTACATTTTTAACAGAGTAAAAATATTTTGCTGAAATAGAAAAGTCTTGATAATACCCTCCATATCTGTAAACATCTAATGTATTAGTTTGGCATTGGGCAGCTTCCAGTCTGATGGGCTTCTGGTGATGCTGTGGCTGCTTTCCACAGAAGAAAGTTAAGCAGGAATCAGTGGGATACAGTCCAACACTGCTTTGGCCAGAAAGAAAAAGTAATGAACTTGAAAGAATCCATCAGAGTGGGATACATCTGGGTCTGTTACACATACATATTTACATACATGAAAAATTTTCTCCTCTTTGGATAGAAATAACTGACAGACGCTCAGGCAGAAAATGAAATGATTGCCAGTGAAAAATACACCTGAGCTAAGAAAGATAACATTTTCTCTTGGTGGATGAAGAAAGCATGTGGCTGTGTGTGGGTCGATCCCACTGCTTATTAAGCAGCATGAGCCCTACTACACCTCTATAGGGGGGACTAATCAGCTAATCAGTCTTAGATTACAACCTAAAACTGCTACACATACCAGTGTCAAACATCTTTGTAAGTACACGGGCTCACATAGAGAGCCGTATTGTCTCCGGATGGAGTTCCTCCCTCCTCTTTCAGGGATTTACACTTTTCTCTGCTTGTACTGATACACACCTTGGCGTATGGTTTTAAGAAAAATCCTTAAAAAATAAACCTTACAAGGACATGAAAAGGGAACGCTAAGGATTTGATTTAATATTTACACCATCAGGGCTCTGTTGCCAAGCACCTCTCTTAGGGCTTGAGAACTCCTACTTGTAATTGGATATTGGACTACTTCCTCCCAAACAGACCATAGATAGTTCAGATTATTCTCAGTATCAGAGTCCCTCAGGGTTGTTGGGTGATTAGCCATCCCTGTTGACTCTCTGCACACATGATCGCCCACGGAGATAAAGGGAGACATTTTGTAAGCTTTTTCAATGACGCCACCATCGTTACTCAAACTGAAAACGATGGTCGGAGTTCATTTCAGGAGGAAATTAATAATCTCAGAAGTGACAAGTTCCAGGTTTCCGTGAATAAATATCAGTTCACCTACTATGAAGAAAGAAATTGCAACACTGGAGGATAGCTAATAAAGCTAAATTATGGAAATAAGCTCATAACTGTGATTTGTAAGCATGTGCCAAACATTATAGCATCAAAAAGATGAATCAAGAGAATACTAAAAACAAATCCCAGGCCCAGTATCGCCTGACACTTTGCTGGAATCTCACTGTGACAGCGCTGTATCAGTTTCTGTCCTCAGGCTCTGATATTCGCTCTTGAAACTGCATTGTTTAAACAACCAAGTTTATATTTTTTTTGACTGGATGATTTGCTTTTACCTTTCACTGTGAAGTATCACAAACCCTGCATGATCGAAAGTTATATAAATCTTTCATGTTTAAGAAAATACTCTCTGTAGAGAAGACAATAGTGCCTTGCAAATACATTTGCACTCTTAATGTTTTTACATCTTGTGCCATCAAAATCCCCAAATTCTACATATTTTCTTGCAGTTTCACATGAAGGCTTAATTTATAGTGGTACTTGGATAAAAATCTGAAAACTATTGTAAGCATTTATTTGAAAAAGTTTAGTTAAAATCAACCCATAACATTACCTTAAGAATTCACCTAATTAGTAACCATAGACCATCTGTATATAATTCAATATGAGCATTTTATGAAGACCTAAGGGGTTCTAAAATACTAATCAACAGTATCATGTAGACCAACAAACAAATCAGAAAGATCTAAAGTTGTACAGAATCAGGGTTAGTTTATGGAATATATTAAAGCTTTCATCTTCTCATGAAGCACTGTGAATCTATCATCCAAAAATGGAAAGAACATGTCACAACGCCAAGCCTACAGAGATATGACCTTTGACTTATACTGAGAGACCAAGCAAGGAGGTTATTAATCAGAGAAGCAGCAAAGAGGGTTATGGTGATTCTGGAAGAGCTGTAAAGACTCACAGCTCATGTGAGAAGGAAAAAAAATTTTGTTTGCTTTCTTCCTCAAGTAATATAGAAGGAAGAGGAAATACAAGCAAGAATGCACAAGTCAGACAAGGACAAGTTTTTGGCTGACATGTGAAATGCTGTGTGGGGAAAACTAACAATATATAACCTCTGACATAACATCTAAACTTTGAAACATGGTGGTGGTGCCAGTATGCTTTGGGGTAAGGGAAGTCTATAAGAGTTGGTGGGAGGACAGATAGAGCTCAACAACTGGATCCTTTCAGAAGCTGCATTAGATTTGAATGAGGCAGAGGTTCAACCTGTGGGAGAAAAATATTTCTAAACCTACAGTCAGAGTTACAAGGTAATAATTTACATCAAGAATTGAATTATAATGAGCACAAGTGAAAAACAGAGATTCCACTCAATCTGACTGAATCTGAACCATTTCGCAAAAGAGAATGGACAAAGCTCAGTCACTATATGTTCAAATCAAACATTAAAAACATGCAACTCAGATTGAAGTGAAAAGTGCTTCCATAAAGTGGTGACTCAGCGAGATTGAATGCATAAAAAATTTTTTGGATTAAAATTTCTAAAACCATGAATTTACAATAAAATGTGCTGTTATGACTGTCACAAAGTCCCAATAAAATGAGGTGTTGTGCTGGACAAGTTGAATGGGAATGAATATTTTCACAAGGCAATATCCCTCAGTAGTAAATTTAATCTATTTTTACTACTGTTGCAATGCCACTTACATTTTTAACATAAACATTCTGTTGTGTGTACACTAGAGCCTGCGTGGGTGTATCCTTGAGGCAAAGGACTGCAGAATCTCACTCAAGAACATACATTTCCAGTCATTTTGTCTGTCATTTCAATCTTTCATATAGTACAGCTGTACCATTCATACACTCTAAAGCAACTGCCTGGGAGCTTTAGCCTCCAAGGATGGGAAGAGTGTCCACTGCTTCCAAGGAAGAAACACAAAGACATAGAGCAAGACAGCTATCTGCTTCACAGCTTGCAGAGCCACATTGCCACCAACACTGGTATAAAGGCTTCAGTAATGAGCATCATTCAGCCCCCAAAGTCAAGAGAAGTGAGCAGAGAGACTGGAAGCGTTAGGATGTTATAGAAATAAAATTTTTAAAAAAGCACCAAGTGGAAAGAGTGGACATAATGAGAATAAGAGGGTATGAAATAAGCTCTGTTGGGTGCACAGTCCATTTCACTTTGGAAACTTGTGGTTTATTTCCCTGTTCAGCTGTTGCACACATGTGAAAGAAGCCTTTTGGGAGCACTGTTCAAAGAGTCCAGACCTCTGCTAAGTCCTGCTGTCCTGGCTGGAAACACTCTGGCCAGCTGTGACCGTTATCCCATGGTGGAAAAAGCTTCACTAGTTTAAGTCAAATGGAAAGGCATCAGGGCAGAGAAACGCCCTCTCTCTCCTACACACAAATACACGAAGAAGAATACATGCATGGCTACATATACACACAAAAATCTAAGGAAGCAATAACCTAAAGCTAGGTCAAGCAACGGATGAGAGCTCTGCAGTAAACTTTCAGGTCTGTAAATGCATCAGCGATCTAAGAGCTGAAGCCAGGTCATCCAGTAAGAGGACTGGCTGTCAAAAAAGATGTCAACAGTAGAAGCTTTTGACTTGAAGGGTTTAGGTGGAAGGAGGTTACAGAGTCAAAGTGAGGATCTAAAGAGAGCTGAAAATGATGAGAGATGAGGAATCATTCAGTAGGAAAAAAAAGAAGAAAAGAGCAGAAAGACATTGCACATCAACTATTTAATTAGAAAAAAAGTAGAAATTTAAAGATTATAATATTTGTTTCATTTTGGAGGGAATATGTCCCTACAGGATGAAGATAATATTTACATATACTGCATAAAAATACACCTAATACTGACATTACATCAGACTAAGCATGTCTTGTTTAGCACACTGAATTCCTCTTTATTACAACAGACGTGAAAAGGTAAAGGACCAGTCGCACACAGCCAGAACCTTGATGGACCTTCACAATGTGCATGGACCAGAAATCACTGTGTTATACCTAACCCTTTCTTTCTGATTGAAACTGAATTACACAGAGGCAAACTTTTTACAACCAAGCTAACTTTTGAAAGAATCATAAATCTAGACTCCATGCGTTTCTGCTGTGAACCCCAGAAGGGCTTCTAAAAGTTTGTCTGGGAAATTTGAACATGCATGATAAGGCCAGTGATTAAAAGAATGAGTGGTGTCATATAAAATAATGTAGCATTAGATAAACCCTCCTACTGTAACTTCAGTGAGAGAACTTTACTTAATTGGATTCACAATTAAATCCACATTTTTTGTGCATGCATTGCCATAAATAATACATTTTGACTGCGTATATATATATATATATATATATATATATATACATACACACACACATTGATTAACATAACTAGTATTTTGAACAAATGTCATCTATGTTGGTGAAATATTTTGAAAATTTGGATGTGCTTGTGCATTTTCCTGCTATAGGTAAAAGATCTTGCTTTGCCTTACCTGGAGTTGAGCAGAGTACATAGAGAACAGGAATTGTTCACGTTCAGGCAGTTTTAGTCCACCAAGGGAATGTTGGAAAAAGAGAAAGAATGGAGAAAATAATCTTAGCAATTGTATTCTGAAACATTTATAGAATAAACTAATTTCAAGTGTTTCATTTCTCATCAAATTTATGATCAAGTAAACTCCACAAAATCACAATTTCCAAGTGCTAACAGCATGCTTAGGCATGATTTGGTAAGTCATCAGGTTTACAATATGGAAATAGGTGTGAATACATTTACAAGGCAATACGATTCATTATGAACACACCTAAAGACAATTAGCCACCATTAAACTGCGCTAAATCCCAGATCCAAATTCCAATAAGTGTGGGAGAAGGCACAAAGCAGCACATTACATATTACAGATGACAATATCACTCGTCAGAGCTTCAATTATATACAAGGGCTGCCTAATGCAGTCATTGGCACCCGCTGTGGAACTCTACTCCATCCTGCCTCTTTCCTCTTCCTACCTATTCTATCCCTCCTCCTTGGCATCATTGTTACTGCCACCAGATACCAATGATGCAAGAAAAAATGTGATGTGGTCTCAACATCCCACATCAGCTACCAGAGAGAAAGAGCAAGAGGGACAGACTGGGAGGGAGCTGTAAAGAAGAGGTAAAAAAAAACAAAAAAAAACAATAGGCAAGAGACCGACTGTTAACGCTGAGCACTGAGAGAGTGGGAGCAGAACAGACCAGCGGGTGGAGGGATGGGGCACAAATGGAAAGAAAAAGAGATGGAAAGATCCAAGTCGTTATGAGACTGATGTATAATAAACTGCATGAAGATGCCTTTGGGGGGGACGTTATTTTCTGGCTCAACACATAGTATCTAAATGAAGACCAGGCAGACAAGTTAGACAGATACCAGTCTGATCTGACTCATAGTCCTATTCATATTTATGAGGATCCATACAGCAGCAGTGTGCACTAAAAAATTAAATCTGTCTGCCGTCTACCTTTGCGTCAGTCTGATCGATTATTACTTGCTTAAATTGCACAACAGGGCAAAATAACAGGTGACATACAGCAGATATTTCTGGGCCTTTGATGGCAAAATCAAAGCAAGTCATCAAGATTGTGTAATGCATTTAAATTATATATCATATATATTTAAATTATATATGAGATCATGGGGAGTATTAGAAGTTGGGATTTTGTGATGTGAAATACTGTGCCACTAAAATATGTTATGTTATTCTGACTTAGCAGCTTTCCCACTTCAAACAGACAAAATGGAGGATAGTCTGATAATTTAGGTGATGTTTAAAGTTAATCTGAGACCATAATAGATTGTCATTGCAAGGTGATGGAAAACAATACAAGTTTTGTGGCATTTTCAGAAACGTTTTCTCTTTTATTTTAAATCCAAGCCTTACTCCGAAACTTTATCTAACCATAAAGTAATACCTTCATTACAAACTCAAGTTTTGTACATGTAGATAATTTATAAAACTAAAACCACAATGGAGTTACAGAAGACTAAATCTCTAAAGTGTTACATCTAGTATCAACAATTCTGTGAAATAGTTTTCAATTAAAGTGCGGGTATACTCCTTTTTTTTTTTTTTTTTTTTTATAAAAGAGTTTATAAAATGTCTGTGCTCACTTCTGTGTTAAAGTCAACTTACGCAACAGTTGTTTGCATGCAGTCCTTGAGTTTGTAGAAATGTATCTCCTAAGAACCAAAGAATCAACAGTGGGAAGTGACAACTTCCTTTACTATAGGTAAACTGCCTTGTTATTTTGGTTTTTAAATGACTGTACAACATATTTAAAATAACTAAAATATAAAATTGGTTAATTATTGCACTTCTGGACTGCTGAAACAAACAAAAGTTGAATCACACTGAAAATTTGTAAATTGTTCAGGCCCCGTGTATTATTGCATCTTATCCCTAAATGGTGCAGGTTTTTATAAGTTTACATTAAACATAGGCATATATTGTAAAAAATATATATAAAATAAAAAATATATAATTTATGGTTTTATCACACCTGCTTGCATTTCCATCCACTTTATTTGGCTTAAGTAGTTCAACACATTTGAAGGTTAAGCTAGATGTCTTTTTCTGTCTCAATAATTTATTTCCGTCTCCAAATCCCCCCCAAAATTGTTTCATCTCTGCTGCCATGCATCTGACTCTTTCTCCTCTCCTTGATCTTTATCTCACCATGTCTCCCTCCATCATTCCCTCTCCCCACGGATCATCCATTAACTATCAGCAGGGTTGCCGAACAGTAAGAAAAATCAATGGCTCAGACGTTCCCCCTTAAACACCAGTGATTTTCAGATCCAATTTAGGCGTTCGAGTTTTGAGAGGATTTTATTGATGACATGGGCACAGTGTGAATTAATTCATGAATACGAGTGGGGAAGGGACAGAGGTTGGTGGGTAAGTGGGAGTCCCACGACTCTACGTGCAAGCTAACAGTTCATGGAGGAAAAAGGGTGGATTGATAGATAAATAGAAACAAAACTCCTTTAAAGCCACTGCTTTTTAAAAATAAACACACACGCACACACAAAAAATACAGGTTTAAATGCATGCGAGTCTCTCTCTTCCACATTCGTTTCCTCCCAGCCTATTTTTTTGGGAGATTACAGCACAATGTATCTGCCAGTGGAGACAGCAGCAACACGTTGCCATGACCCAAATACAGCAGAGTGCTATGATGATTGGCTAAGAGAAGGAGCTGGGAGGGGGTGTAGTGTGCAGCGCATCAGCAGCAGCACCTTTGAAATTCAAACATTTACATAAGCATTTTTTTAATGGACTAGCTCAGTTTTATAATTTCCTATCCCCTCCCTAGCTCCTCTCTCACCTGTTACTCCATCAACCCCACTTTATCATTTCACATTTCGTCTATTTTACACTTATGGGCTGAGAGAACAGGATGGGTAAGTCTGAAAACGGTGAAAACAAAGAAATACAAAAGACATTAATCGGCATCAATTAAAGCAGTGACATTAAATTGTTTGGCATTGCATAAAGAGTCAGTAACACACTTTAAACATCTACATTTCACCTCAGCTACAATTTCTTGATCACTGCAGACATTCACTATCCCTGCTTCCATTATCAGCTCGTTAGAAACTGAGTAAACTATCGAATTCCATTTTGTCCTAATGGTGTTTAATCTGTATATGCGAGTCCTCAGAGGACTGATGTCCACAAATATTAGGAATTTCAAGAAAGGAAAGGTATTGTTATCCTTTATGTTGGCTTTTGTGTTTCTTTTTTTTTTTCTTCTTTTTTTTTTTTAAAGGGTGTTTACCATTCATGGCACGCGTTAACATACCACATTATTTTCCTCTATTATTTACCTCTCTCACATGTTTTGCCCTTCCTTTCGTTGAAGGTGAATTTCAAGCAGTTTGCATCCACTTCATCAAAATCACACGTGTAAGAAATCAAAGTCAATCTGTACTCTAAGACCAATGCCACTGACTATATGTACAACAAAAGCAGGTTTAAAGATGAGGTCTCAAAATTCAAGCTGAAATATCCTCAATGAGTTATGTTTCTTTTGATCCAAGGTATCAGTTGAATTTCTAAATCAAACTTTTGATATTTTTTTTTTTTTCCACTCCAGAAAGGAAACTCAATTTCTACCCATCTATTGTTTGTGTCAGCCAAACCCTCGGGTAGACGTGTGATTATTTTCTTCATCAAATCAAAAGGAACGGCTACTGAGGCTTCCCATCTGTCTGTATTACGTGACCTGCTCTTCCAGCAGCGCTCAGATGGCCACATACATCCACTTGCTAAAAAAACCAAAAACAAATGTACTAAAGTGGACACACCTTGTATTTTTCAGGACCATAGTTCCATATTATAGAACAACTGAGTAATTATCTTAACTTCAGTTATAAAAATGCTAGATATATCAAACATGACTTAAAAAAATTTGACTGCAAATTAACACCTTAAAATTGGGCCTCTGGCTTTTTAAGGAGCTCCCGCTCTAACACTCTGCATTCAGCATGCCATCACAACAACATTTCACCTTTAAGTCTTTAACCAGTGCTTCAAGCTTATTTTAAGCTCAGCAGATGCATAGTTCCACCAGGTGTCTGTTAGTTGCTGCTGCTGCTAGTTTGAGGAACTGAGTAGGACAGTGTAAGGCTCTGCTACACAGAAGCTCGATTTGGAGTCCGCAGCTTCAAGGAGAAGTTGTGTGGAAAAAGCAAAGCTTGAGGAAAGCAAATGTTTAGACACCCCCAAATGGCTACAACAGGAGACTGCATGAACCATTTTGTGCTAATTCCCCATGCTGCAATAACTTTCAAGTTTCATCTGGGGCCGTTCAGTGGAGTTTGGGAGTTTTCCCATTGCATTTATGGGTTGATAAGAAACAGAAGAATGAGCATGTTAACCACCTATTACAAATGTGTTCAAAGTGAACAGATTAAATCTCAAAAACCTCAGTTTCTTGGTACTTTTTCAAGCCTCAGTATAAACGACTGAGTCATCTTGAATGAAAGCAGCCCCAGAGATGACAAACATGTGGGTTCCTTCAAGAACACAAAACAAGCCCCACAAATCTCCATGTGAAGCCGCATAGCGGGATGTAAAAAGCATCACGAGGAGGCATGCAGGTGCCACTATATGCACTTCATGAAAGTTAAACTTGTACATAGTTTTATACTTTAGATAGTGTAAAAACTAAATAGATGCAAAGATGAGCTGATGACTTTCTACAGTAGCTGTCCATGAATGCAGATGTATTTCAATTATCACCATGTTTATCGTGCAAAAACAGACCAAACTCAGCTTACAGCTCGGGAAAACCTTGCAGGTTAACTGTGCACAAACGTAAGTCTGCAGTCAACCCTGCCACAATGAGGCTGCAGGGAACAGTGTATTTATAGAGCACTGTTTCTCTAGCACCCTCTATTCCTCTGCCCTTCATTTTCTTTTACACAGACTAAGCTTTTTTATGTCTTGAAGAAAAGTAAAAGCAAAAGAAAAACACCTTCAAAGTACTGCAATGTGATCACAAGGACACCTTGTTGTGTGTTCTCCCCCTGTTCTCTCCCACCAGCCTGCTCAGTGTTTTTTTTTTTCCCAGGGGATGCAAATGAGGCCAAATTTTTCCTCTTATGCAATTTAATCAGAGTGATGACGCAGGCAGCCGCTTACAGAAGAAGGGGGCTACCTCTCTCAGACAGTAAGAGGTTTTCCTTATTCCTAGTGGATTTTGCAAAACCGCCCAAGCAAACATTAATTCAAAATCATGATGTATGGTAAAAATACATGATGCCCATGTTTTTTCCCCCCCATTGGAAGAAAAGTTAAGTAGGAGAAATATATGGCCACATATTCGTGACAACACCAAAACCTACATGTGAAAATCTGTGTTTTCACATTGTGGAAAATTTCTGCATGAGGAAAAAAAAAAATCATCAGGGAAGACTTTAATATGGTTTCCCCACGTTTTACAGACCACAATAAAATGTTTATGTAAAAACAAAGTTTGCTCACTTTTTACAAAACAATGTCATTTCATCAATAGAGAAAACAATTTATACATTAAAGGTTTCTTATCCATTTCAAATGTTACCATTTAATATAATTTCCATGTTTAAAAACATTTATTCAAGCGACTGAATGTACAATTTTTTGCAAGTATGTTGTTTCACATTACTGCACAATATAATTTCAATTATTGAAGCAAATTTGGGAAACATTCCAAATGTGGAAGATTTAAAAAAAAAAAAAAAAAAGTTACTGTAAAATACATTTTTCATATGCTAGAATATATTCATATGCTAGAATATATTTCAATGAGGTTTATTGTTTTTATAATAAACCCCATTGCAGTGTGATATTATCTGTTAATGGTTCTATTGAAATTAAATTTACTTTCCGATCCAGAGATCAATGTTTTGCATGTTGATATACAATATTGAAATTCGTCCAAAACCAAATTTCCCGTGTGCAAATCTTGAGTTCCAGACAGCTTCAATATATCCCAGTTGTAATGATGTGAAGTGTTATTTTATTTTACACATGCATGTGTTTGTTTTTTTTTTCCATTTGGACATTTTTAAACAAACTATCAGCAATACAATAACATCTCTAATAACCAAACATGAGAGAAGTTGTCTACACTGAAGTTTAAGTAAAGCACAGTCTTGACTAATTACTGACATCATTTACTTTTAAACCATAAAATAGGGGAAGCAAAAATATGGTTCCTTTAAGGATTACTCATTTAATCCTTAAAGGGTAAAAGGCATTTACTCATTTGTTCACGCAGTGTTCATCAATGAACACTGCCAGTGTGGTTAGTTTCACTCTTGAACTCAAAAATAAACTCATTTTTTGCAACTGTTTTTTTTTTTTTTCTGTACATGCCTGAAGGTGAGTTAATAAGTTTATCATTTCACTTTCCACCTGCATGCCTGCAAACATTTGACATGGATGGTCACACTCTGAGCAACATAAAAGGCCAACCACATGGCTCAAACTTACATCAGTAGCCAGTAGGAGTGCCCAAGGCTAACCGCTGCTTCAGAGTCACAAGCACCACCCTGAAGGTGTGTGAACACCCCTCACCCCAACATTTCTGTCTGCGCCTATCTTTTTTTTTCACATCAACACCCAGACTCTCTGAAACTTGGGTCATAAGGGCAGCCAGATCAGCATGCAAGTGTGTGGGTGAAAGCTGGGAAGTAGTCGGTGTCTGACTTTACAATCCAGACTCATCGCAACCAGCTGCAGAACTGAGTGAGCGATATGATAAGACAGAGCAGAGAGAAATTGTTTGGTGTGAAAACAAGGACCTTGTACTGAAATAGAATCAGCATTAATAAGAAAAGCCCAGAACCAAGTGAACAACTACAAGGAGCACAAAGGGGCAGAAAAGTAAAGCATCCATAAACTGCTTGTGAAAGGACCTTTAAAACATGGCCAATCTTTTTCTCTTTGGTCTGTATTTTGGAGAAGATGAAGCTCACTTTTTTTCCTGAGCCTGGTACAACCAGATCAATAGCACTCCCAGAGCAAACCTATTATTTTTCAAAAGGCTTGAACAAGGAGGGGGAAAAAAAAGGAGAGAATAAGAAAACCAGTGGATTGAACAATGATGTCTTTATATTCCACAGTTCTGACCAAAACACCAAAAAAAAAAAAAAAAAAAAAACCTGTAAAATTATTTTTGCATGTATGAATATTTGAAGCACTCACACTTAAAACCAACGCTAAATGGCAGATACTATTCACCATTTTCTTTTTAACTCAAACTTTGATAATAAAACAAAGTTTGGTAATTAATTTATACAATAGGGATTCGCAAAACATATTTTTAAAACCACAGCAAAGTAACAAAATTCACATTGTGCATTGTGATTATTGAGGTTAAAGATTTCACAGGACATTTGAGTGTAACAATTCAATCTTAATTGGTCAAGTCAGAGTGACCGTGGCTGCCTCTAAGCCATGCTGTACCAAGCCACAAAAGGAGAACCTGGAACAAATTGTTACAATCACGGCATCCCATCCCTGCCAAACACCACAGGAGCATAAGAAATCACAAAAGTGCATATATCAATTGAGAACACGTAGATATCTGATCCTGGCCACATTTCCTTTTATTTGTAGGCCCATGAATGCAGCATGGCAAGGAGGGAGTAAAACATGCTCTCTGCACCGATCGGTACGGCAGAAAATTGTACCAAATCTCCTTTAGTGTTTGGCCGGATTTTCAGCTGAAATCCGGTGACAGCCAGCACGGGAATTTACCTAATAGGAGTGGAACATGATGTGGACTCAAAGAGTGGAAAATGATGAAAAGGTGGGGAGGACAAATAAGAGGGCAGGGAAAAAGTAAGTTTGTTGATTTTTTCTTTACTTTCCCTTACCTTCTTTTTTTTTTTTTGTCTTTCCTTGCCACCTTTTCTATGATTAGGCCAAGTCCCATGCTGCCTGTCGCCAAATTTCATTTGAAAATCTAGCCAGTCACTTCAGTCAGAAGCATTCCCACTAAACTCAGAGAGGGAGTGTGATGTTTTGTTATGCAAAAACTATGTTAAGCGAGTTTGATTGGTTTAGCCAGTAGCCTTTAGGGTAAAGGAAGTCATTCCAACTTGACATGTGCATGTCAAGGTAACAAATGACATAATACTCAATAGCATTCCCATTGTCTGTGTGCACTTTTTTTTCTGTAGTAGAAATGATGCAAGCAAAAAAAGTAAAAATCGGGCATCACATCTGGTACAGAGAAAAATACACCAAACTTACAGCTAGATTGTAAAAAGGGATAACATGAAAACATGAAGGAATTTATTTGTGGGGCATTGTTCTGAAAACAAGTATGCTTTTCAACCAATTTCCTGGAAAATGTTTATAAAACGTACATTCAAGCCCAACACACAAAACACATATTTAACGACAAATATTTCTTTACAGATGAAACTGCTTTGGTTTCTTGGTTGGTGTATGTTTGAAGTCGCTCGCCCCCGAGTTATACCAGGCATAACCTACTATATGGGGTTGCTTTGATGCAGCAGTCTATTTGATGAGGCTTACACCTCTAGCTTTTTATGTTCAGTGCTGGCGGCTTCAAACATTATTACCTTCTTCCTTTTATATCTCACACCTGATGCACATATTCACAATGGCAAAACATTTACTGTGATGCTGAGAAAACTTCAGTAAGACTAATAAAAAAATATCTTTTTATGACTGAAAAATCATGACCAATTGTTCCAAGATTAAATGTGCAACCACATTTAATGCCATCAATCAAAAGAGGTTTAAACATACTAAAATATTGTAGCATTATTTAATCTTCAAAAGTTCACAAAAATAAACTTAGTTACAGTACATTAAAGGGAAAAATTCCCAATGTTAAAAAATACCACTTGCTATAATAATTTGGTAACCCTGCTCTCAGTGATCTAGATCGAGTCCTATAACTGAATGCTCTCTACCATCTCAATCCACACTATCCTAAAATCTACAAAACACCGATTTATATTTTGAAAACTGCACTTACCCATTTAGAAATCTCAATAGGAATATATGCTCTCCAATCATTAGAGATTAAAGTTATTAAAGATTGATGTAGAAGTAAAATATTGATTTCTTTGATTTTTTTTTTTTTTTACCTCACTGTATGTGGTGTCAAAGAAAATGTGCCCAGCAAGTGCATCAGTGATTTTGTTAAAACCATCCCCTGACATGGAGTTTTCTACCTCACAAAGGATAAACACGCAAAACTAAAACCGTTTTCTAGACTGTGGGAATAAAACACAATTTTATTTTACGCACATTTGTGCATCTTTATCAGTGGTCTCAACAAATTAACACATCCTAGAGTCTTACTGCTTCCACCTTGCGAGGCTCCAGAAGTCGCAAAATGAAAAAAAGGAGACATTTTTTCTTTACATTTTTGGAACCTTTGAGTGAAATTTCACTCAATATGCACAAGTTTATTGAACATTAAAAAAAAAAAAAGACGATTAAAGCGAAGATGATGCTCAAGCGTTCATTCGTCACTCTGAATTATTTTCCCTCCACACTCAATGTTTTGAAGCTTGTAAGCATATCTGCATATCTTATTTTCTTCTTCTATCTGCTCCCCATTTCAAGCAACATGCCGACATTCTAGCAGAAGACGCCAGGAAAATAAGTGTGAGTGGTGAACTCTGGGAAAAGTTTTCTGCTTTAACTTAACTTGTGTTTATCGTGTGATCCAACCAAGTCAGTGCGGAGATTAGAGGGGGAAGTGGTTATGCAATACCCTCTCGAAGATGAGCTCGACCAATGAACATTCTGATAGGAGACTTCTGCTTAGTAACATAATCATGCTCAACACACAAGGGAGAGACGGAGAGGAAGGCACCAAGAGAAAAGGGGTGACTGACTAACAGGAACCGAGAGAGAGACACAATGCTACAGTCATATTCTGTATGACAAATCTGTGTGACAAAATTGTGGATGAAGCTTTTGTTTGGAGTCAGCATGTGATTTTGAGTCTTTGGGCTTTGATGGGAAGCAGGAAGGCATCAACACCTACCTCCACACCCACCTGTAGCTACATGCCACCGGTCTCCTGGGCAACAGGATGGGAATAACAGCAACGAGATGTGAAGGGTGATACCCAACAGAGCTGATTCTTTGTGAGAGCGTCTGTGCAAATAAAAGCAATATTTACATAGTTCCTGTGTTGAAATGTTGGATCAAAATGAAATCCATTATTAAACGCATTCTACAGTAAATATTTGACAAAACCTATAAAGAGAATGCAATCGCTATCCACATAATGCACCTGTGGTAATTCATCACTATTAGACCAAGTACAAATACACACAAGATTTTTTAGTAATTTTTTTTTTTCAATTACATAAAGTACACAGAAGAGTCATTGTATAATCATTTGCAAAGCACTGCATAAAAAATAAACTACACATTATGAGTAAATGATGATCAACATCTTCATAGAGAACCAAATGCTAAAATACCAAACAAGAACCTATGATGATGTCTACTTAATCATCAAAAAAAATGCAAAGATTGTGGGCTGAGCAAATGTATATGTGGTTTTTAAAGGCAAGAACAATGCAAGGCAAAGGGGTATGCATTAAATAAGTACTGAAACGTAAAGGATAATTCCACAGCTTCTTACATTTGGTGTATCATTTCCGGTAATTTGGAATGTTTCCATAAGAACCTTATAACGAGGGTTGAATGATTTTACATTAATCACATTTAAACAAATTTTTAAAGACAAATGCTTTTAACTCATACAAGATGCAGACCAGCTTTCTTAACTGTAAAGAAAATGTACAATCATAGAAGGCTGATAACTACAGCATCATTGGTTTTCATGATGCAAAGGAAGATTGGGAAAACTAAATGTGTTTTTGCTAATCTGGCGTTGCCTCCATAATAAAGTAACTGTGGTGACTATGACATTTCTCTCAGACTGATACTTTCACCCAGTGCTCCATTTGTACAAGTAGTAAAATGCCTCATGTTGCCCTTTCTTCACCTCTCCATTTCCATGGCCTCCTCTGTCTGTCCTTTGCTCGTTCTCCTTATCACCTCGCCTCTCATCTATGACAGGACTCAGGAGTGCTGCTTCCAGGTCCTGATTTGTATCTCTCCAACACTCTCTCTTGGCTTATTCCATCCCCTCTTCTGTCCCTACGCAGGTCCCCTCCCTATCTGTGCTCTGCGGCTTTTCGTCCATGTCAGAACAGAAGCACACCCTGATTTGTATCTGCCCACTCTCAGAAGAATACACAATGTGAGATGCCCAACAAATGATATTCACCCTCTCTTCTCCGGTCTCCTTTCTATCTCTCCATGTTTCTGTGATGCAAGTTAAAGTATGTATGAATTCATATGATTTAAGTTTCCGGTCCAAATACAAGAAAAGCAATGCATAAACCTCTCTTTATCAGTGCAAAACACACGTTTATGGGCATTTGTGTAGCACATGTGTGCTCTGCATAAATGACACAGCTCCAGCCTTGTTTTTCAAAACATTACAGCAAATAAGATATGGCCTGCTATTTGCAAGAAAGAGTTCATGCACAAACCCAGGTTTCTTTAAATGTGTCACATAAAAGTCTGTACTTTTTTGCCCCTTGCTGCTATTTCAGAGTGTGTAAGAATTTTTAATGAATGTGCTTCAGGCTGTGTTCATGGGTTGGTTTGTTTGTTTGTTTCCCCTTTCTAACTGTACCATTTTTGTCTTTGTGCTTATGTTTCATGTAACCACAAATATCAACACACTTAAAAACTGGAGTTCCACACATTAATTATTACCACAAAAGCCAAAATTTTTTTGGCCCAATTGTCTCCATATTTGAACCATTCGGTAGTTGATTTCAGGTGACTTATGAATTGATTGACTTTGTCCTTCAACATTAGAGTATCCATCATTTACAGATTTATGCTACCACTACCATACTCAGAGGTTTGTATAGTTAATTGCTTTTGAAAGCTACCATAGTTTTGCAAACTGGATTCCTGTCATTGCAGTAAAATATCTAAATCTTTTTCTCATCTGGCCATAAAACCTTTCTCCAGAAAATATTTGCCTTGTTCTTGAGACCAGCTTAATTTCAGTTGAGCTTGAAGTTTTGAGGAAGGGGTTAGTTTCTTGGTCAGCACCTTTTCAGTTTATGCAACACTCACTTCAGTAACAATGGGCCGTGCGGTTTATGATAGACTTGTGGCCTGGTAGGTTCCAGGGTTTTCTGGAAGTGATGCTAACATGGTGAGTATGTTTAGAAAAGGAAAAAAAAAAAATGACCCTCTTTAATTGATAAGGATAACACAAATCGTGGTTTGGAAGTGCTCCCCCAAAAAGCCAGAAAGGAAAAAAATTTAATGCCGAATGATACTAAGTACGAAGTGCAGTAATGTTAATACACTTGATGTTTGAGTGCAACTTAAAAAAGTCAGTCAAGCTCCTGCATGTGCATCAGATAATTAGCAAGCTTCCTGGATGATGTACATTAATGCGATCTGTTTCAATATTAGCCGCATGGAAAAGAACAGCCCAATGATTGTGTGCTGTTGATCTGAGCTTCCCAGCCCAGAAACACTTCCCAGGTACGCAGTTTTGCACCATGCCACACGATATGAATGAATGCAGGAAAATGTTAATAATCCAGCAACTCACTAAATAGTGAAGCAATGAAGCAACCTGGTGAACCCCCTCTCCATTAATCTGTTTAGTTGTACAGGCATTGGAGGCTAATGTGGCTAATAATAACAGGTAACTGATGGAGCCAGTCTGAAGCTTAATTAGAGCAGAAAATTGTAGGAACCTGTAGCAGACTACTCTGCTGCTGTAGTTCATCACTCAAAACAGCAAATGCCGCAGTTACAGTGAATGTAATCACAATGCGAATTGACTTAGAGCTGAAACATAAATTTGGGGAAAAAAATATGTAGGCCACACACATATATATATATATATATATATAAAACACTCTGAGGAACAATTTGTGTGTGTGTGTTTATGCACATGTCATGTTTTATGTGAAACTTCTAGGCGCTCCAGCTACAGCTAAATCACACTCAGCAAGGACTTAATCCCCAACTCTAATAAGGATCAATGTAAATGCAGAGTGATACTGTTCTTTCCAATGACAGGACCTGCCACAGAGCTGAGGGGATCACTCCACACTCCTCCCACTCAAAGCAACATGCAATCTTCGCCAAGTC
The DNA here is from genome assembly GCA_010277075.1 of Poeciliopsis retropinna. Classification (NCBI taxonomy): domain Eukaryota; kingdom Metazoa; phylum Chordata; class Actinopteri; order Cyprinodontiformes; family Poeciliidae; genus Poeciliopsis; species Poeciliopsis retropinna. The sequence goes on from VMRM01000005.1 coordinate 12,764,706, forward strand.
TCACAATCTAGCCACTACACTCCTTTGCGTGTGTGTTTGTGTACTAGTGCGTGTCTGAAATCATTCAATAGAGATGAAGTGTGAGATTACTTAGGCATATCAACATCTCTCATTTCGGATTCCCTTTATCAGTGTCATGTTTTTATATACACCTACACAATACGAGGGAGGAAAGCCAACACTGCATGCTAATGCAGAGCACAAAACAAAGCTAATAATATCAGATTAGATCTCTGCGTTGAGAAGAAGGCAGATAGCTGTTGCAATATTAGGAACAACTTACAATAAACAAAAGATAAACTGTGTGAGACTCTGAATTTGACACACTTATTACAGATTCATGGGAAGGTTAAGAGTTTCTCACAGTCCACAATGAATACTGGCGTTTTCAAGCTGAAATGTTTATGTGTGCTGAAAAAGCAAAAATCTGATTTATACAGAACTGCCAATAGTCTATCAGAGCTTCATCAGGGGTTGTAAACAGGAAAAAAAAAAAAAAAAAAAAAAACAATTTTAAACTTAAAGCTAACATTTCAATCAAATACTTAAAATTTGGATTCTGTTTATTTGGGTAAAATTCAAGTTGTGACAAATCTGGCATTTTTGAAATGTTACTTGTATATTTAATTTTGTTGTAATGGACTTTTCAAAAATCTGCACATTAACTATGTGTCACACACAAAAAAAGAACAGAACTTTTTGTTTAGATTCTCTACCATGTTTTATTTTAAACATTTAACTTTAAAAACCCTGTTCAGGTTTTTTAAAATTAACATTTTTCTCCCATAACACATCTTTAAATGCAATATAGAGGAATTATTTCGGTCATTGTCACCTTTTATCGTTTTCTATGTGTTGATTGTGACGTTTACATGCATAAATTAGTTTATAAGATAAGAAAATACAGTCAAGAGTAGTTTGCCTTTTTTTTTTTAAAAAGGGAAAGCTGCCAATTCAAAATTTGTCAAACATTTTCAAATGTGTCAGATGTGGTCCTGCACAACAATAGTGAATGAGACACAGACTTGTATTCACAGAGGCATGATAATTATGCTGAGCGGCATAGTAAAACATAATGTCCGTTTGGGGAAAAAAAAAAAAGAAATTTATTGCCACATCTGAATGTTTTACATTAAGCAAAGTCTGTGACACAAAATGCAGTTTTAAATTTATTTAGGGTACCCAAACCAACCTGGGCATATATTACAACAAATCCAGATCCATTCAATAAAAGATTAGTGCTTTAATTTCTTTAACTCAGTTCTCAAAGTGAAATATATAGAACTTTTACTTCTATTAATTACACAGAGTATTTAAGATTATAATATTACTTCCGATCAATAAAAAAACCCTTACTTTAGAAAGCTTTAATTTTAGCACACATTCGCTGTGGCGTTGTATGAAGCTTCTGCAATGTCAAAAGATTTATTTCCATCCATATGATAATGGCAGAGTCCAACCACTGAACACAGCCTTCTCTAGCACAGTCCACTGATTCTCAGTAGGGTTAAGGTCTGGACTCTGTAGTAATCAATCCATGTATGAAAATGATGTCTCATGCGCCCTTAACCATTTTCACAATTTGAACCCAAGGAATTCTGTCACAGTCATCTTGGAATATGCCAATGCCATCAGGGAAGAAAAAAAAAATCCATTCATGAAGAATGCTTTGGTCATCTAATGAAGCTGAACCTAGACCTGACCAACTGTATCAATCCCAGATCATAGCACTGCCCCCACCGTCTCACACAGCAGACTCTAGACATAATGGGTGCGTCACTTCATCTGCTTCTCTTCTTATCCTGATGGGCCCATCGCTCTGGAACAGGGTAAATCTGGACTCAGACCACACGACTTTCCACTTCTCCAGTTTATGCTCCTTTACCACATAAAGCCTTTTTTCTTGATTAGTGGTTTTCTTACGATTACACACCTGTTCCGTCCCTATATTTGTGCTCCCTTGTATATGTGTAAGTGCTTTTATTTTTACTATTAAACTTGTGAGTTCCTCTGTTATTCCTCCATCTAATTTCTAACATAAGTTATGGCAGCTCACAATCATGAAGGGTCTTTCTTCCCTGACCACATTTCATCATCAAACAGGGTAAAACATTAATGATAATTCATCACTTTTTTTCCAGTTTTTAATGCAGCATTGGACATTTCTTAATCCAATTTTAGTATTTCTGCCATAGTCTGATATTTTCTACTTGATGAATGCCAATGATTGTACTCTTCTTTAACAGACTAACATCTTTTCCATGATCAAATGGTGTGTTTTTCAACATGGTAATTTAAGAAATGAGAAGCTATTCATTGCATCTTTTGGGATTAATAGTGTGTTGCAGTTGAAAGATAATCCAGTAAACTAGTACCTATCTGCTTTCTGAAATCCAAATCTATGACTTTTTTTTTAGTGTGTTTGATCCAAGTAAATTTCACCTCTTAAATAATTTCCTTTCTATTTCAAAAATGTTCTACTTGCAGGTCCAATATTTTGGCTGTTACTGTGAGAACGGGCAGGGACAAAAAACTGTACAAAGTTCAAAGGTTGGTATTTTATAACAGACTGCTGATTTGTCCAATTGTGACACAGCTCAATCCTGGAAGAATGTGTCAGATGTGGTCCTGCATTTCCCATTCTCACAGAGGCATGTAGAGAACATTTTTTCATTTGTCATTATTTTCTGCATCTATGGTGCACAGATGAAATCAAAGTAACATATGGTGGGGCCTATACCCACTCCCTTACAACACTAAACTGTTCTAGCTTCTTTCAACACATATTTGTGAAGGTTGAATGATTTTAAAAGTGCCAGTTACTTTCATCACCTCAAGCCATAAACAGGTGAAAACTTTGCTCTCACTTTAACTATGTCCCAATCAATTAAGCCAACTGCCACTTTAGCTCAAACACCCCTTAGAGATATCTTAATCAATAATATATGCAGCTATACAGGCCTCTATTTCTGTAAATTAATAATGCAAGAACTACCTTCTCGACAGTCCCCTTCACTATCCTTTCATTCTTTAAATCCCGACTCTGCCAGTTAACAGTGAGTCTGTGCCTCCTGAGCTAAGGAGAAGTGGCGTTTCTTCTGGAAGAATGTTTTCTTCTCAGACATCAGGGTCGATCAAGCTGAAAATAACGAACAACTGAATGTACATTTGTTATTCTTGCTGACAAAATGTTCAGTCGGCAAGTTAGTATCAATGGATAAACACTAAAGTGAACACAAATACTTTAAAGCCACCATTTTACTCATCCTAAAATTCTAGAAGTTGGTTAAAAATTTGAGAGCAGCCATTCATCTATAGTTTAACAATGTGACAAAAAGCTGTATAGTGAACAATATTCACAGAATGTGGATGCTTTTTTGGCATTTGGCAAAAGAGGAAATATGGCACGATGTCTTAAAATCACTGTAGGTCTCATTCCAGTGGGCAGCGGCACAAGAATAGCTGATAAAATGTGATGTCTGACCTTCTCAATGCAGCTCAGATATACATTTATCTAATATGCTATTAATACACCCACATAAGCTCCAAATAGCTACATGCCATGCCCAAATGGATTTTTTTTTTTCCCCCCATCAGACGCTCATTTGTTATGAGAAAGTGAACATTTGTTTCCACTGACATTTTGGAAAGGTCATAGCAGCATTTTGTCTTAAAATAGTTTTCAGATGTTTGCACCTCATGGGAAAAAAAAGGTTTTGCATCTTAGTTTAATGTCTAACAAGGAGCTCCACAAACTCTGTTGCAAACCCAACATTACAGCACCCAGTTTCAGGTGGGTCATAGTAACCATAAAACTCTTTGTTGTGGAAGTTGCTATTGTGTAAATTAAACATAAAGTTGGCTATTTTTAGTATCAGACAAGTATTTAAAAGATGCTTAAAGAGGTACCAAAATCTAAAAAAAAAAAACTAAAAGTTTATGTTATAGAAACTAATATAAACTAATAGAAATATAACAGAAACCCTTAACATATTAAAACAAAGATGCTTAGCTTTATTTGTTCAATTACAATCTTTTATGTATTGCAAAATATTCATTTTTTGCAAATCTTACATTTTTGGAGAAAAAACTATTTTAAAAATGCTAGTAATATTAACATATAACAATTGTCAATATAATATGCTAAAGATAGTTTGTAATATCAGCTCTAATCACTTTGTCCAATGTATGAACTCTCTTTTACAGAGGCTCCAGCTAACGACATGGTGAGGCTGCAAAAATACTTTGGAAGTTGTTCCTGTATTAAAGAGTTAAAGAGAAATAATTGTCTAAAACCATATAAGCAAGTCGAAGCTGTACAAATAAAAACACAGATCAGATGATGGCCACACAATTCTGATGTGTTTCCATAAAAATAAATATAACTCTCACTTTCATTTTTTTGGTCCATCTACATTCCAACCCTCGCCTTTGGTTATGGGACATAGACTTTTTCATAATGGAAAAAAAAAAACAATATTCCAGATACAAGTGGACAAAATGAACGTCCTTTAGAGGTCAGCTGGACTCTGCCTCAGAAATAAGGTGAAAAGCTCCATCTTATGAAGAAACCTCAAAGTGGGAATCAGGTGGAGTCGGCTGAGGTGGCCCGGGCTTCTGATCAGGATGCCTCTTGTGAGTCTCCCTTTGGAGGTTATCTGGGCATGTCCCACTGAACCGGGTACGACCCAGAACCTTCCATCTGTCCACTCTGAGCATCAATAAATTTCAATGAGTTTCAAAATATTTAAGGCAATTATTGTCTTCTATTTATCAGTTCATTTAAATTCTCAACAAAATGGTTGAGAAGTAACACTTTTGATTATTGGTCAATTTTATACAGCAATATTTCAGTTTATTGCACTGCAGAGATACATTCATAGCTTAAATGGCTTTTTTTTTTTTTTTTTTTAATCAAATCATCATGGTGATGATTATACTATATTCCAGTATCCTGTATATTATTCTATGTGAGGGAGATGAGCAGTAAGACTCAGACAGCAATTTTGGTTCAACAGCTAATCTAAGTTTATGTTGAAACATTTTGGGTTTTGGAAATCATGATTACAAAATTAAGCAGTTAAAGAAAAAAACTTACCAACTCTTGAAGAAAATAAAGTCACTGTAGAAGCTAAAAGTGCAGCAAAGGGCCTGACGTTCAGTTGCTGAGACTGAGTGTGATTAACAGCAGCAGAAAAGAGGCTGTCCTCTTAGGGCACTGACATCCGTTACTCTACTTCTAACATAAACACACTGATATACACAGCCACTGAAGCAGTCACTCAAGCAGCACTCTAGGAAATGAAGCAGCCAACTCTCGGAGCAGGATGACCTTATCCCACCATGCACTGCTCTCTGGAGTGAGAATCCATTTGGGTGGCTGCTTTAAAGACAACTATGTCACTGCTTTTACTGGTTTTATTTTTGCTCTGGAAAAGGAAAATGGAAACAATTTTAATTCAATGATCTATTCGATGTTTGCAAATGTCACTCAGGTTCAGATTCAAACCCAAATGAAGTATTATCTGGTTCTAGAAATGAGAAAAAAAAGAAGAAAAAAACAGAATCCTGGATTTTGTTCCATGGATCCTGACACTTCAGAGTTTTAAGCTTAATGTAAACAGCTAATGCCCAAACAAACTCATTATTTAAGCATTCGTATACTTTTAAATCTAAACTTAGTCCACGTAAAAACTAAAGGTCAAAAAGCCCAATTTGATAGACCGGTATACGGAACTACTTTTGCTAGATTTTCATTTCAGTCATTCTTGCTAAAATGACTGAAATGTAGAGATTCTTGGTTTCTTCATGCCATACAGATCACTCTGTTTGCACACATGCAGATATAAGGCTGCAGTACCATAAGACAAGAAAAGAAAGAATGCAGTAAGACTGAGGTTAACAGGACATTCAGAAATGCCACAACATAACCTTCACAACCATAAAGAAGATAAAATGGGACTTCTAATAATGCTAATATCAAGGGTTCATTGACCTCTGCAGCACAGAGGCAGGATGTCTGTTACTAGCTGTGTCTTACGCAGAAGTTGGACAAAGAAAAAAAAAAGATTTTTTAGATCCTCGCAAATTTCTTGCCCTTGTTTGCCATTTACTTTTTCTCCCATTCGCCACATTCAGCTATAATGGATAGAAGGAATCCCTATGGCCAGTATGTGTGCATATGGATTTGTGTGTGATTTTTTTATGGTGTTGTACACTAGTTCATGTTTATGGCAGCATTAAGAGGATGTTTGACCTGCAAAAAATTGTGAGCATTCTAGTGGCTTTACCAGCTGGAATGTGAATTGTTAAGTCGAGGTGACAATTTGAAAAAGTTTCTTCTGGGTTTCATGTGTGTGTATAGCGGGGAGAGGGAGGTGGCTGAAGAGGAGATTGTGTTTGTGCAGATGTGCACAGCATGAAATTCCACTCAGCTGAGGAACACCTGAGACAAGGTGGGGAAGGAAGGCTGTTACTCCTTTCTTTCCCACTTTATTTTCCCATTTATTTCTGTGATAATTTTAGGCTAACATGCAATTAAATATCTTAATTTTGATTTTGGCTCCAAAGACTCACAAAAACAACATCATAAGAAAAACCATTACAATTCAACAAAATGAATAGAGTAACACTGAATAATATCCATGTATGTCAAGACTCTGAGTGTTTGGGTTTGGTTGTGTGCACTTTTGTGGTTCATCTTTTTAATTTATGAGTTTTAGTTCACTTTTTATTTTACTCTTCTTGATTATTTGTTGTCACTGGTTTTTTGTTTGATCTTGTTCTTGCGTTTCTTTGTTTTAGCCCCCCTCATAGTGTTTTGAGGCATCTTATTTTGCTACATCTGAGTCTATGTCTCGCCTTCGTTTGTGATTCTAGTTAGGTTATTTTTTTTGTTTAGTCCATCTGGTTATTCAAGTTTCCTCAGTTGTTCTTATTTTTTAGATCAGCCTCGTTTCCATTTAGTTCTGTTTAATTCTCCCTCTTGCCTTTGTCCCTTTCAAGTTTATCATGTTTTCTTTGGTCTCTGTGTTTCTTCAGTGTTAGAATTATTTAAGCTCCCTTGTGCTCTCCCTCCCTTATTCCTCTGTGTATCTTACCCGCTTCCCTGTGCCACCTTCTCCTCCACCCTCAGCTGACTCCTGCTCAACTACTCACACCTGCTATCAATTAGCCCATCAGCCCTGCCCCATTGTTCTCACCACCACCTTCTAGTATTTAAGCTCCTCATTCTCAGTCACTAATTGCTTGTCCGTCTCATTATTTTCCTCATTTCTCCCCGGTCTCATTGTCATCTCACTGTGTCTCTGGTTTGGTTTCGTTTTTGGATTTTGTTTCCCTGGACTCTCATATTTTTATAAGTTTGATTCTTTGTTCTTTTCAGAACATTTTCTACCATGACTCTCGCTTGCTGCATTTGGGTCAATTATTCAACACATCATGACAATGTAGCTGTGATCAATATGAAGTCATTTTCCGATGTCATTGCAACAGTGAAAACATATCGTTTTCCTTAAGCTGATTTTCTAAAACCTTTTAAAAGATTAGTAGTTACTGGTAAATCTCTCATTTGTGTTTTCTTTTGTTACAAACGTGAATGAAGAAACATACAAATGGATAACAATTTTGGTAATAAACATTGTTCCTTGAATTGTACAATTATATGTCTCAAATTGTAAGAAGAAAAGGGGAAAAAAATCCAACTAAAATATAGAAGGGATTACTCTTACACAATCAAGCAGCCCTGGTGAGACTTGCAGAAGTCTTTTTATATAAAAAGCTTGGTTATATTTATGATTAAGATACTAAAGACTATTTTAATCTGATAATTTCCACAATGTAACAACAATAGGGCGGGGGGAAAGTTAGTCTAAATAAAGCAAAGATAGTCAACGCAAGTAAATGATGAATTTGTCTGAAAAGGCACCTTTACTAAATTGGGTGAGAACCCACTAATACATTTAAGGACCGGTGTGTAATTTATTAAAATTTCTTGTACTACAATCATCAGCTCACTATAGTCTACAGCAGAAAACGGGGAGACAAGATGCTTTTGTGTATTTTCTGTGCGAGGAGGGTGGTAATGGTGGTTGGGCTGTCCTGTGGAGAACTCCAGACAACAGGCTTTTTCCCTGCAGGTCCTCTGTCTTCGCATGACAGGCTGATTAACATCACACTCACACCACTTCACACAAACACGTGCACCGATCCACAAGTCGTCATACATCAGAAGTCACATCTCAGGGGAACATCATCACAGGTGTTAACACATTTATGCACACACGAAATCATTCAAGCTTGACGCACACCTGTTAGGATGCCTCAGGTTTGTGCCTATGTGCATGAGAAATCGGATCAGCGTGAGGCAAAACAAAGGAACATTATTTTGCTTTGAAGAGAGACAAAGAACAGCCAAATGTAAACTCTTGTAACTGTTGGTCCACCAATAATCAGCTGTCTTTGCTTTACCATAATGATGCCAGAAGAGTGAAAATGTAAATATCATTCCCTTTTCTTCAGTCCCATCAAAGCAACTATCAAAGCACTGCTGGCATTTAGGCAAATCTTCATGTTAAGCCCCAGAGAAAGGGTTCATGACACCTAACTTCCTCCTCCCTTGCACAGCCTCTTTCTATCCCCCTCTGCAGAAAATCCAGACTCCCACATGGAGAGACAGTTTGACATTTTCTGCCAAATAAAAAAAAAAAACAGAAGAAACCCATGAGGATTAAACTGTAATGGGTAGAAACTGTTAGAGATGTGAGATAAAAAAAATAACAATAATAAAAAAAAACAAACATGAATCAATACAGGAGGTCTAATAAAGGGAGGATTTACTGGCACCTTGCAATAAACTTAAGCCATGTCAATAAAGCTTAGGAATTGTCTCCAAGAGTGGAGGAAACCCAAGTCTAGTCAAAGGAAAAGAGAAAAGTTTATTCAGCACCGAGGATAGCTCCAAGCTTCAGAACAGCACCACTGGCACTGACAGCTCTGCCAAAACTCCATCTGTGAGCCTCCAAATATCTTTCTCTGCTGTACAAGTTTAAATGCCTCAAGTGTACGCCCTGACTTGTAACAAACATCCAATGACTGTGATCCAGACTGCTTCAATCCAGAAAGAGACAGAGGAGAAAATATTAATAGGCCAGGCCAAATGGATCAATTAACTGAACTTAAAACACAGACATAAAGTAAAAATAAAGGCAGAAAAAAATGTTTAGCTTTTGAGTAATACAACGTGAAAAAAAATTAATGAAGTATACTGGTGTTAATATAGGTTTTCTCAAACTGTCTATCGATGGATTAATAATACACCACTAGGCTCACTGATGTACATACAGAGTGAGAGCTGGACTGTTGGGTCTGATGCAGCCGACGAGCAGTTTCTTGAGAGTGAGGCTGCACAGCCACAGATCGGTCGTAGTGCCCCCACTGGTCATAATGCTATATCTGTTTGGTGTAGAACCCACAATGTAATATTTATGGCATGCTTTAACATGTTTAGTAACATGTTTACAAAAAGAGACTCAACAATTCTGATTTTTTTATTTTTTTTTATTTTTAACGGAGTCTAAATCTTCTTTGTAAAAGCATGACTTTGGGTAGCAGGGAACTGCTTTTTGCCTTTAAGAACATTCACTCTCTGAACAACATGACTTCCAAAGCAGATTCATGTTTCCACTATAAAAATATGTGCACACACAGAAACAGCAGCCACCACAGCTGACTTTTACCCCTCAAGGTGTCAGCACCTCTCCCTCTCATCTTGTATGCCAGACCCTGACAGGATCAGTGGGATACCCCCCCTCTCACTACAACAATTCATCCTTCCTTCTCTCCAACCTTTCTTCTCTTCTTCCCCTTTACTCCCATGCACTGCCTTGCCCCAGCTCTCATAACGTCTCTGCTCCCTCCATCTTTCTCTGTCAGCTCATTAAGCTCGACTTATCTCGCAGTGCAAAGCGGAAATTAAATCCCGAGCCCTGAACCCCCTCCGCTGCCTCTGCCCCTCATGTTCTTGCTCAGCACCCCACCTCTTTCTCACCCCTCTTACTCAAGTGATTAGGAGGAGGTGAGCATGGGGAGATGGTTGAGCATGTAGCATTATTGGTTTGTTTGTTCTTCATTTGATAATTCTTTAAGGGATTTTTCATTGCTTCGTGAGCAACAACTGTTGCAGTATTGAGTTTAAATCAGAGATGCTGTTGTTTAAATCCAAATGTTAATAAAATTAGTTTGTGTGCTCTAATGCATCCAAAAAAAACCCACCTGAGATCATTTGGTGTTTAATACAAGTTAATATACCTGATAGAGGTGTTATCAGGGAATTCTTATAGAGTAAGACCATGCTGCGCAGGGAATCACAGCAGATTAAGGAACTGAATTTGGCAGCATTAATGTGAAAATGTTTTTTAAAGCCATGCTAATTCAACTTCACAGGAGGATAGGGCATGTTCACCTATCAAATATCAGCTGCTCCTCTTCCCAACTTACTGCAGTTGCATAAACTTTTTTCTGCAGAGAGCGTCGTTCAGGCTTCTGCACATAAAAAAAAAAGTCACTAATCCCAGCTCTGCTCGATTCTCCGACCTCCAGCTTGTTCATATCTGACGAGCTTAAAATGCAGTTAAGCATTTAGCTGTGCCTTGTTCTGGCTCTCTGCTCAACAGTGACGCACACGGCAGGACGCCGGTGATTCGTCAGGAGCCAATAGGATTAGCAATGCAGAGCACTGCATTGTGGGTACTTCCATGCCTGGGAGGTATGAGTTTAGGTTTTATTCAGCAACTCTAAATTGAAAAACCAACATGAACTGAACAAAGGATGACAGGAATGGAAAAGGAGGCTTGGAACTAATCCATTCATTGGTAACTACAGCTCCTGCAGAGATGTACAAAAATATCTGCAACAAGACAAACATCATCCCAGTTTTTGCACAATATTTAACAATTTGGTTTTACATTGCATTTGATAAACATGAGCCAGAAACTGACTGAAAACGTTTAAAGGTTTTTATAGTTTAGTACAGGTAGGAAAGGTCCATCCTGACATATTAAAATATGTAAAGCTCTAAATGTTTCCTCCAAAGAAACAATGATAACCCTGAAAATGTTTATGGGTCATTTTCTTAAGAAGAACATAAGAAACACCACAATAGCTATAAATTCTCAGTCTTATGTATTGTAGTTCTGTTTTTCAGCATCGACAATCATTTTGTTTTAGCAAACCAGGGAAAAATAATTTGAGACATAACCAGGTGCTCTTCAGTTGACATTTAATGCTGGGTACAATGTGCACATTCAAAAAAGGGTTTGATTTTTATTTCAATTTGGCACAGATATCAAATTATTTTTACTGCACCAAAATCTATCATACTAAAACCTTTCAACTCAAAAAAAGATAACTATGTCAACATAGTTTGAGGATAGCTTGGAAAAAAAACTGCAAAGATTTTATAATACAGTTAATGATAATGGTGAACAGAAAAGTTTGCTGTGTGTGGAAAGTCACAATGTAATTTATATGTGTCTTGACTGGAGTCCTATGCTATTCAAGTATCCATTTTGGTACCAGTTAAGGTATTTTTAAATTACATTTTTGGCAAACAACCCCCAGCACGCATTATTCTGCCATCTAATTTTATGTCTAGCATAAAATTAGATGGTCCAGGAGTTGAATGGTCACATTTTGCAGAGATAATTTTTTAAAATCCACATTGTCAATCTAATGAACATGGCATTTCTCCCCTTAAAGCTAATGAGCTGGCAGGTATTTTCTTTTTACCTTGCAGTAGTATTAAGTAGCATTTAAGAAAATACTTAATCTGCATATGAAACATTCTTAGACTGATCATCATACAAGTGTGGCAGGCAGCGGCATTGTTATGACAATTTAATATGTTGCACAAAGGAAGAAGCAAACAAAAGACAAACAGCAGATTCATATAATGGCTGCCACAAAAATTCTAAACAAAACAAAAACACCAGATGTAAGTGTTGGTAATTCTCTGAAGAAAAAAAAAACAACCTCTTATTGATTTGATTAGTTGCTCTATAGAAACAATATTTTATGTATGAATATGTATGTGGATGCATGTGTGTGTATGTATGGATGTATGCATTCGGTCGTCACACCTCTCTCGCTTTCCCTCTCATCCCTTTGAATCAATACCGGTATGTGAAAACATGCAGTATACAAACACAAAAATAAAACTGAAGGTACACACACACACACAGCTGCAGCAGCAATACTAATCTGGTTGTCGAGCTCCAGACTTTCTACCCCAGCCCACCTCCTCATTTCACCCAGTGGCCCCCATTTTGAAGATCCGCCTCTACAGAGGGAGCCTTCAAAGGCCAGTAAAGCTGTCTGGGGAAAGCTGCAATGAGTGAGAATAGCATTGGATTAGATTCCCTTCTCTTTTCTCCCAAAAATAAACCCTGTTATCATTTTCTCTTTTTGCTTCATTTCTGGGTTTCCTTTTGCATTTAGCTTTATTCACAAGTGAGGGCAAAAAAAACGATTCCACAAGTAAAATATGTACATATTGAAAATTTTACCTCAATTAACAGATTCACACTGAACCACCACAAACCTCCAATTCAATTGCATAGGCAACAATTTTCTTGAGATTCTTTCAAGATGAAAAATTTTGTCGATAAAGCCTGAAAATGTTAAAGTGAACCCTGGTTAAAGAAACACATTTGATTGGATTTTTTGGAAACATTAGAAACTTCAAGTTCTTCCAGACATTGTTACATGGAATTGCAGAGGCTCCTCCTGTTCTCCGGTTAAAATAAAAAAACAATCCTAATAGTTTCCAGTGTTGTCAATATACATGAAGGAATAACAGTTAGGTATAATCAGTTGCTTGAATATTCTTTAATTTGTGAAATTTAAAATCTTTTGTGTATAATGAATAATTGGAAAACTAAATCAGGATGAATAAAGTGATCAGTCTTGTTTCTGTGTTCATCTCATGAGAAATTCTAAGCATGATTTGCAGAATATTTTTATTAAGTCCGTGTTTTACAAGTATAACCACCACAAACCTGGCACAGTGCACAAATTTCTGTCCAAAATCCCTCTACTTGTCCATGAATAAAATCATTTATTTAGATCTTTAGGACACAGACTTAAATGTATGTCAAACATATTTTATGGAACACGCTGAATGATATCCATTGATTGTTTAATGACAAAGATTAAAGCAGCAAAAGGAACTTCCCTGACTCCCGTAAATTAAAGAAGCCCACAGGCAAAACAAGATCCTCAAGTCATTATGAAAGGCCTTAAGTTGTAGAAACAAACGTCTTATATACCCTCTCAATGGCAGTCACAAGAGAGGTATTATGTGGTGGAGGTGTAGCTTAAAAGATTACTCCTGGAAGCCCTTTAAATTAGTTTCATTATTGTGATCATGGGACTAAGGCCAGTGCACAAACAGAGTTAGAGCTCGACAAAAGTCAACTCCTGAGGGAATTGCAAAAGTACTGAAAATGCTCAGGCCACTTAGTGCCAACTCGGAAGCTGCTAAGAAAATATGGAAGCAGCATAAATGAGATTAAGGAACGATGTGTGGTCAGGGGAGATATCTTTCTTCTGAAGTCAACGGGCAGAAAAGAGGATCAGATGAAGTGGGGAGAGGATTGGGGGATGGGGCAGCAGGAGGGGAAGAAGGATTAAGGGGAACTGAAGCTTCACTTAAGATTCCTGTACTGGGAGATTTTGGAGCACACAGTTTATTCAGTACCATACATGCATATTGATGGCATAGCTTGGGGGGAAAAACTTGACATTTAATGTTCAAAAATATTTTTATAAGAAGTCTTCTACTAGGCTACATGTGTCAAATAAAAAGGAAATTAGTGCGTAGCTATAAAATTGTGGATGCCACCATATGGAAACACTGTTTCCTCCCCTCAAGATTTCAATGGAAACATTTTCCACTGAAAATAATTCTAGGAAATTTTATGCAAAGGAGTAGAACTGTATTACCTCAAATGACATGTATTAAGAATCGATGAGTACCCCATTTTCACTCTACATGAAACCAGTTCCACTCCATAATTCTTTCTGAATCTAAGCGTTCCTTCACCTTTTTACCCCCTCATGCATGCTGCTTTTCCCTCCACCTCTATTCTTGCCCTCTCTGTTCCTTCTTCCCCTCCACTGAATAACCCACAGTGGATTAAGGTGCTGAAATATGCTGCACAGAAGGCATTGTTATGTACAGATACTTCAAGAAAGTCTTTTCTGCTATGGAGGAGCCATTTGGGGAGGCCCAGGTGTGGCTTTAAATCTGTATGAGATCAGTCTCTGTCTCCATATTTGAGTGCACCAAATGAATCCATTCCTACTTAAATGTACAAGGCCGGGGAGAGAAGCTAGCTAAGAGAGATCAAGATGTTAATGGCCCATAGAGAGATAAATGAAGAGTTTACCAGAAAGAGTTACTGAACATTTACAACCACTTCAAAACTTCTTGTTTAGACTCCTAAGAATATGATGCAGCTTGATGACTTTCATCATGTCTGTGCAAATCAGTGAGCTTGGCTGAGGAAGTCATCAGGGTCTTAATGTCCTCTTTCAACATAATTTTAAAGGAACAATGCCAACAGAAAGCTCTCAGTATTGTTAGCAATCTCATGAGCTGTTTAATCTTCTCCCATCTGGTAGGGGACTTTGATGGTGTGCGTCAAGATCAGCTAGAACGTGATCCTACTTTATTGTAAAGACAATGAATTAGTGAAATGCCCAAGTATTTGGGCATTTCACTAATGCCCAAAATAGTGAAATGCCCAAGTATCATGCACAATAGTATTTTGGAATTATCTGGCCAACAGACATTTAGTCTTCTAAAAAAGACCACCGTAGTTGAAACGCATCTAACAAAAGGGTATTCAATTGCTGTTTTATGGTGTCTTCCCTACACATTCTGAAATTGAACCCAGTTAGGAGATACAAGATTACTCAATGAATCAGAATTCTGACAGGGAAAGTCGGAACACGCCAATCAGCCTAGAATGCTGTCATCAAAGTAGCTGCTTATCTGTGAACCTTTATTTTATTTATAAGGACACAATCAGGATTTTTATTATGTTCTAAACAATTCGATCTACCTTATATTACATTTTGTAATCTATAAAATCTTTCTCCCACTTGTGAAAAACGGAATGGAAAAATTCCCAGGTTCCCAAAAACATTGGTGATATATCGCGTGATTCTTATGAACTCAATACCAGACATCATCTCGTCTCATAAGCTGCATACTTCAGTAAGTTTGCAATAGGTAATATTTTAAGTTTATAAATATATCCATATTAAGTTAATAATTCTTGCATGATCGCAGATGCACTGGCGACTTGTCCCAGTTTAATTTTGTGATAGGCATGGTATAAATTCTGGACATGCTGCAAATTCAGAGGTCAACACACACACACACACAAGACAAACAGCCATAAACTGTCACTTAAGGTTAGAGAATAAATAAACTAAAATGTATATTTTGTTCTGTGGGAAGCAACTGTGTACCTGAAGAAAACCCAAATAAACCTCCAACAGAATCTGAGATTTGAAACCATGAGGTTCTGCTTTTTAAGGCAACAGTCATTTGCTAATTTATTAAGTTATTTTGAAATACTACTGATAACTTCATGCAATATAAACAAAACCAATTCAAGCTGCACAAAACAACTGAAAATACATAGCCTAAATTTGAAGAACACTTGAAAACCTTTATATCTAACTATTCCTTAGTTTTCACTTCCAATTAGATTATTCAGTTTGAGAGAGAAAATAGTACAAATAGAAAAGGAAAATAGTGCAGATTTTACTGTACCAACAAACTAAGAGTTGATCTTAGGGGAGGTCTGTATTCAGGTGAAGCATTAAACGGAAGCCTCTTGCTGTGTGCTCTGAATATACAAGCAAGTGGTCCTTGCCACACATCAATATGCCCCGTCTGACTGAATTTAATAGAATAAGAAATGCTGCTGCTCATCATCTGAAATCTCTGCAAACCTTCTTGAATAAAACACGGTGGTTTTTGTGCACATACTATAAGCATGTGAAACGTGAAAAAGCATAAGACTGCACACATCTGTGAAGACTTCCCCCACTCAAACATGCGCACACACACGCGCGTACACAACCTGCCCTCTGGACCTGTCATTCAAAGGTAATTACCTGGTCTTGCTAACTGACAAGGTTACAGAAGCTATAGGGAGAAACTAGGAGAGGTTAACCCTACATTTACCAAACACACACATCCAAACGTAAAAGCAAGACTATTTATCTCCAGAAATGTGTGATTATTTAAGGTATCGTGTTCTTTACATTATTTTATGTATATGATGTTGTGGCCAAGTCCAAGCCCAAGTCCAGTCATAAATTCGGTTGAGAATCTCTTGCAAGACAAAGCCACACTCCTACTAATCTGGAGCTATTTTTGCAAAGAACTATAGGCAAAAATATAATTTCTTTCACATGCAATCTGGTAGAGATGTGCATCAAAAGATGGCAAGCTGCAGCTGTAGCAAAAGGTGGTTCTTCAAAATATTGATTCAGGAAGCTGAATATTATTTATGGTGATGTCAGATTTTCACTTGTAAATACATTTTGTAACCCAACTTTTCCCTCCGACTTGAAAAGTCAGTCTGTTACAAAGAAATGTAATTTAAAAAAAAAAAAAAACAGAAGTTTTTGGTTGTAGCATGGCAATACTCCTTAAAAGCTTTAAAGGGGTATGAATACATTTGAGACACTGTTGTTCACACAAAAGCTGTTAATGACAGTTTTACACATTTCCAAATCCCTCTGGTGGGAGTGTGGCGGAATTGGGGCTGCTGGGTAAAATGCTTATCCTAAACCAGTCAGCACTTTCCATTACACAGGCATGAATGGTGGCAGGCAGAAAGGACCATGACCTTGAGGATGACTCTACTGCCAACGTGTGTAAAACAAAGTGATAACTGCTTGTGTGTTTTAGGGTCACAGTGAAAGTGGCAGTGTTAATGAATGAAAGAAAATCCAGAGGATGCAGTATCTGACCAGCCCAGCATAACGCAGAGTAATGGATCAACTATTATTTTGGAACTTAAACTGTTACGCAAATTAAAAGATGAAACACTGTCAGGGTTTGTGCTAGACTCCCGACAACTGGGACTTCACACAGACGAGACACACAACACACAAAAGTTGGTGTGACATTTCCTGATCTTTATAGTCTTAAAGTGGTGTCCTGAAACTGGTATCAGGGCAGCCTTATGTTTACATTTCCGAATTAAAACTACTAATGCTGTCAGCAGCTAGCAAAAGGTGCACATACCATTTTTCCCCCCAACAAAGTAGTTTTAGAACATCTTCAGATGGATTTTCAAAATCCTACAATCTGAACATTTTCATATTGTGGGATATTAAGAGATGTTTAGGTTAAAACCTGTATATTTTGTGCTTTCAGGCAGTTTTGAATGATGCCCCTCATATTGAGATCAGATCAATGTCTTTCAGTCTAGTTTAGAATCAAAGTTAGTCTGGAAAAATGCAAAAATTCAAATTTTCAAGGCTGCTTCTAACGTCTTAAGTCTTCCAAACAAAAAAGCACAATATTCTGTTGAACTTTACGTACAGAATATGTTAAGTCTACTTGGCCTTCTTTTCATATGAAATATTCAGCACTCACAAACGTTGGCCCTTTTGAAATGATAACCTATATTAAGGTGGAAATAGGTTTTGCCTTGAAGCCAGAGACATGGTAATTCTGACACCCTGTATGCTGCCCACAGAAGCAAGTCTATCACCCCACCAAGGAATAAGGCCCCCATATGTACCACTTGTGCACCGCTTTCTTACACCTGTCATCTATGTATGCATGCATCTTAGTACCAATCTATATTCACAACAGAAATGCCACTGTGGGTGGAGAATGAACCCTGTTATTTTGACTAAAAAAAATAAATATTGTTCAGTAGTAGATGAAAGGTCAGTCATGGTCTCGTCATAAGTCTCCTTATTTTTGTTTTTTATGCAATCTCAACCTTCCCAACATCGACCCACATACCATTTTATGCTACAAAATTACCATTTTACAACATATCCTGAGACATATGAATGCCAACAGTGTCAGAAGCTCTCCTTCGTTTTCAACTGTTTGAGTCCGCTTTCTTTTTGTTGTCCAAAGTCAGTCCTCAAAGGTCGTATCCTGGACCTTTCACTTCCCTTTCTGGTTCAACACTGCTGAATCAAATGATGGTTCATTAACAGGCCTCTGAAGAACATTGCCATGCTAAGGCAGTAGTTACTCTCAGGGTGTTGAAACAGGGGGAGAACAACAACAGGAAGGTTATCTTCCCTTGAGGACTGACTTTCAAAACCCCTGATCCATTTCAAGTTTCTCCCTGATGAAGAAGCTCCTCATCTCATCTTTTAGCCATCGTATGGAAGAAGCTCAATCACAAATGAGATCTTATTCTTTTGACAATGATCCTTGAGAAATCCATCCTTGGAAACTGGGGTGCTATTTGTGAAATGAACAAAAAGCACCAGTTTTATAAATTCTTGTATTTTAATTTTAAAAAGTATACAATCAAAGTGTTGTGGCCCACAACCTTGAAGTTCTTCTTTTTTATGCCATTTATTTTTTCCTCTCACTTCTCCTTTTACCAAACATACAGCTCCTGTAAATAGGTACAGAAATTAAAAGTAAGTGAAGGTCATTGCACCTCTTAAGTAGTAGTCAAAGGAGTTCTTCATCCTCACAAGAACTAGCAGAGCCGTTTCTGGAAACTCCAGTGTAACCGGAGCCATTTACCACTTGAAGACCTACTTAGTCAAACCCTGAGCAAAACTCCTTCCCTCTTCTTTTTTTTCCATAATTGTCCCTGTGATGTATATACTGCTGGGGGTTTAACATTTCCCTGTGGAATTTTCTATTTTAGTCAATTTTCTTAGAGTGCCATTTGAAACCTCACTTTGCTGGCAGGAAACAAAGCCATTTCATTTGGGAGGTAGCTAGAAGGAAAGCCAGAGGTTAGAGAAAAAGAAGGAGACACTCCACAACATCCACTATGCTCTGGCAAAAATATGATATTTTCCTGTGACAAATTGCATTTTTCCATCCCTCTTCCTGAGCTGTCAAAGACTATATAGTTCAAACTTGATGCATGATGGTCCAGAAACGGGTCGTGTGTGAATTTGACAGCTGCCTCACAAGTAGCTGGGGTAAATTATCGCACCTACAATATCTAAAACTGAGGGACATGTTTATGACCTCGCATAAAGTGTAGCAGCACACATAGATAAACATGCTCCATAAAAACAGAAATGTGTGCACATACACCTCTACTGACTAAACACACCCAAAAGTATTGCAGCACTCTACACTTGCAGGTTCATCTGGAAGAGGCAGATAAGAATAGCTTTGGGTGTAGTGTACAAGATTCGGAGAGCTACTCACTGGGGAACGTTTTCAGGAATATTTTCCATTGATTTTTTTTTTTTTTTTTTTAGGCGGTGTACAGTGTTGGGAGAGGGAGCCAAGTCAGAGATAGCCATGTCCAACTCTATCAAGATTTCAGTTGATAGTCTGCACCAGTGTAAAAAAATAAAAATAAAAAATCAGTAAAAACCCATTGAGCTAAGAGACCATGAGTAAGTTAATGTACTACACTGCAGAGAAAACATAAGAAAACCTAAAATCGAAAACTGCTTTCCCAAAATCCCAGCTATTCCTAAGCAATACAAGTTTCATTAAGATTGTGAAAGATAAACCCCTATTCATCCATTCATTGTGTTCTGCTCATTCATGATTAAGTCATGAAGATAGAGCATCCAGGTGGGAATCCAGATACTCTTTTCATTAGTAACACTCTTAAGCTCATTGTTCCTCAGACAAGATCTGTGATTGCCCCTCTGATCAGAGGAACAATCGAAGGAAACCTGGTCAGATACCAAAACCATGTTAGCGCACTCCTTTCAGTTAGAAAAGGCAGTTCTAAGCTCTCCTTGAGCTTAGAACTGCTCAAGGAAGCTTGTACAATGTTGCTCTTAAATACGAGAGCTTGTATCTGGAAACCTATTTCTTTGGTCATGAATGATTTCTGATAACCAGACGTGGAAGATAAAATGTAGATGGACCACAGAATAGAGACCTTTGCTTTCAAGTCCTGATGTTTCTTTACTACAGTGGTCAAGAGTCTTACTCCTCCTCTTGAACAAAAAATTGACCCCAACCTGGAGAGAGCAGTCAACTTTTTTCCAATTGAAAGTCAAGGTCTCGTAGCTAAACTAACGGTTTTCACCTCTCCCATTTGGCTGCAAATCACTCCATTGCATGCTGAAGGTCTTGGCTTGAAGTCACCAACAGAAATATATGAACAATATAAAGCAGAGATAAGATTCAGATTCCTCTACAAATAACTCAAGAGATTCTGTTCACAAACACCAAAAACCAGATCAGTGAAAAAATACAGTGTTGGCAAAGTCAAACGTACATGGAGAAAAAGCTCCACTTAGTGCAAAGAATTCAGAAGCAGCTCTTTCTTTGAACATAGAAAAACAGAGCACCCTTAAAAGAAATTCATTTTTTGGTTGAGACTTAAAGAAAATGAGACATCCCTGCTGCACAACACTTGACTTCAAATCCTTCCAGTGTATGCTGAAGGCCATGGTTAAAAGATAACACCACATCGTCCACAAGAGGCACAGATGAGACCAAAGTCTCCCAAACCAGACATCTTTCACACTACAACAATATCTTTATAGCTTTTCCATCAACACGAATACAACTCACACTGGGAAAAATACCAACTGTGGGTCAGGAATGCAGAGAATTCTTGATTTTTTTATACAAGGACCTGGTAGTTCTTAAAAAGTAACTGGTGCAATCTACTCAGACTCATAAAATGTTTTTCTCAGAAGGAAGTGAACCCTTTGCCTATTCTTTGATTGCTTGGGTTTATGCTTCCTTTGCAGTACAAATAAAAAGGGATGTCCAATGCCATGTAAAAGAATAATGAGTAATGAAGTTCGGGTACACAGAGATGAGAAGACAATAGCAAAGTAGAGAAAAGGTGTCGTGAGAGTATGGCAGAATCTAAGATTGGGGAGAAAACTGAAGTGAAGGTGAATGGAACAGAGACTGACATCAAACAGATTACACAAAAACTCACAAATGAATGTAGTGAAAGAGTTTTCAATATTGTGCTCAAGCAGAAATCCGAACTTGTAGTGACAGCAATTACATGATTTGCTTGCGAAATAGAATCATGGAGACACCGTATGCTTGTGAGAAGGAAAAGGAACAAAAGATCCATTGAGGCATGCAAAAAATGTTAGAACACAGTAACATTAAATGATTGGACACAGTGTTCTGAAGTGCCAGGTGCTATTTGGAGCAGCATGTGTTGAAAATACGTTTTAGAGTCTCATCACATTCGTAATAGCTTTCATGTCAGCTAGAAATATCAAAAACAAAGATAAAAAGGCAGAGAAGTGTATGATTGCAAAATATATGCAGGTTTAGAAAGTTGCTCCATTTTCTAAAACTTTCCAAAGTTTTCAGGTCACATTGCACGTCATTAATCTATGAACTGACGGTGAAAGACGATAAGGTTAAGAAATGATTTCACATCATTACATAAGGATTGACCTGCAGCTAAAAAGTAAGGGGGCCTGAAGGAAGCGTGAGAGAATGTGTCCCTCTGTGCTGATACATATGCGAGTAAGTGATTGCGAAAGGAAAAGCAAGAGACACTGAATGAAAACTGGATTTCTAATGCCTCAGGCTTCCTTCCTCCCTTCAATACATAAGAATCCAAGTCAAGAAAAGCGAGAAAACTGAAAGAAGCCAAAATGATGAAACAACCATTAAAGAACAAATGACTTCTTACTTTTCAGTGATGCACCTACTGTGGTTTTGTATCAGTTTCTTTAAATCTACCAATTTCTCTGTAAAAACGAAAGGTTCTATTTACCCAAAATATGCTCCTAATCCGTTAGCTTGAAAAAAAGTTTTTTAAATCACAAGGAAGATATTTTCTTTTTGCAGACAGTTCAATAATGGGTTGAAAAGGTAACCCCAGATTTCTAAATGCCAATTAGCCAATTACCTAGTAATGCTAATTGCAAGTTACCTAAACTTGCTACTTCCAGTCAGCAAATAAATAACTGGTGCATCCCCATAACCATTTGTATCAATGATGAAGAATGAAATGGCCACTTTGTGAACTATGCATATGCATGCAAGTCAAGTGAAAGTTTAATGTGAAAAAAAAAGATCAAATCATGTTTTAAAACACTACTCATAGCTGACTTAAATTCATGCAATAAACGGCATAATACCACTTATTGCCCTTGCCTAAAAAAAACAAATCTTTGGAAACTATGCAAAAACTGAGCACCACCCATTACCCATATTAATGCAACACTATATTGAGTGTACAGTTAGGGGCATTCATGTAAAGTAGCCAAATTGAGTTTAGCTACCTGAGAAAATAACTCAACCAATTAGCCATTTAATATTACCTTGTCATACTCAGTGTTACTTTAAAGAGAAGCATGATTGAAAGGGATAACTTTCTGCAATAAGCATGCTTATTTGACTCCTACATCTAACCGACTAACATTACATTTAATTTCACCATTTGCCACTGATTTATTAAAAATCTTCAAAATGCCTTTGCTTAAAAGAAAGTGACAGTCACACTCTCCCACACTTCACATACATAAAAGCAACTAGAGCAATTTATAAATATTAGTGTCTGAATTTTGATGCATCATTCCTTAAGGTTATAATACTGTGATCTCAAACCAGCCTGTGCCTACTCGCAACTAAAAACAACACTGATGTTTCCAGACTGACTTGTTGACAGACTAAAACATTTGTAAGACCTGCAATGCATGTCTTTTCCTAAAGAGTGTTATTGCAGCTTCAACTATAAACACATCTGCCTCTCAGTGCTTTACAAAAATGGTGCGGGAGGAGCAACATACTACAAATGTATATATGTGCCACCACAACAAGTCACTGTTACTGTAGTTACAGTGACTTGTTACTACAATAACAAGAGTGAAAGGTTAAAAATAACCTCACACCTAATGTGGTCTCCATTATTTGTTGATAGAACTAGTAAGAACAATAATGGAAAAAATTCAGAGGGGTTGGTGACTTAGTTAATGAGTGTGTATGTCAATGCAGTGTTAGGTGCAGACATGTGCATGTGTATCGCTAGTTGTATACACAGAGTTCAAGGACAGTTTACCAGCACCACTGCTGCTGATCTTCCTCTTAGGAAACTTAATCACCATTACAAATAATTCAGGTTAAATATATTCCTAAATACCCTTGGGGCCTTATAATGAAATTAGAGAAGCTGGCATTTATTATGATTGATCAAACAGGAAAGCCTAGATCCAGCTAACCTTTATCAAGGTTTATCAAACAAGGCATTTGCAGCCTAACTCAAACAATATAATGAAAAACTAGCACTAATTTCCATAGAAAGTGATCACGTGACGCAACCAACGTAAACAGAATTGGCCTGGAGACACTGAATATTTCAGCATGATAACACTCAGATGTACGCACAGAGCATAAAACAGGTTGCAGGTCAACTGCATGAATGTCCAGAGTGATAAATCTCATAAATTCAATGTGTGAATTTATCAAAGGAATGCAGTTAAGCTGTGAATTGAAGCAATGGCTTCAGTTATCAACAGGGACACTTAATGTTTGGGGATCTGTGATTAAGTTCAACTGTCACCAGAAACACCATGCTATTGTATGTAACTGGTGTGACAATAGAGAGACAAAATTTTAAGGTGCAACATGTGAGTGATTTACAGTATTATCAGCTGGGACAACCTGGATAAATGCATAATTTGAAGGGTAAAGCTAGGGAACAGATTAACAATAATAATAGATTGGGATAATAAGAGCTCAAAATGGAGATGGCTATAATAAAAATAATTCAAAAACAAAAAAAACAAGATTATTTTTTTTCTAAAAAGAAAAAAGCAATGCTGAGATCTTACTTTTGTAACTCCAGATTCTAAAACTGTTAAACCCTGAAAGCAAGAAGAAACGATCAAACACCTTTTCCCCAATGCCTGCTAATGTGTTTGGATGGAGGTTTTATTAATGTTATTGTTGCTGTTGCACTGCCAGCTGGTTTACTGTGCGCTTTGTCTGTTCTAATAAAAGCCAAGCGATTGTGTTTGAGTGCCTTTTGCAGTTCCAAAGCCTGCACACAATTTAAAGAGGAAAACACATTCTAACAACATAAACACAAATCTGAACCTAATAGAACCCTCCCTCCCCCAAAACAGCAACAACAAAAAAAAAAAAAAAACGATACCATGACTACCTTCATCCTATTCAGTCCATTTCAGCTGGTAGATTGGGACAAAGCAGGTCAGCACAGAAAGGTCTGCATACAAAACAAGCTGCCGCCCATCCCACCACAATCACAACTGAACTCTTGCAAATACAGCATTTTTCTCAGGGTCAATGAGTCCATTATTATTCAAATCTGGCTAAAGAGTTCTCATTTTAAAATCGACAGTTTTTACAAACAAAAACTGACAAAGAAAGTCCACATATGTTTGTACAAAGACTTTTATAAATCTCTCTCACACACAAGTGTTCTTTTGTTGCAGCCACCAACTAATGTTCTCAACATTTGGGCACCCTTATGTTTCAAATCATCAGCTTCCCTAAATGCCCCTCACCCCATTCTGCAAAAACAGCTGCCCCTAGGAAGCAGCAAGCCAGACCACCCCCATCCTTCTTCTGCTTTACTGGGACTTCAAGGGCACAGCCATACAAAAGACTCAGACATTCACACTCATGTTTCCTGGAAATCTCAGTGCCCAGCATTGACAGATTGACTAGCCATGGAGCTGAAACTGACCTCTCATCGCCCACACACTCAAACTCATCCCTCCACTACCGTCACAACTCTTCAGGCCTGTCCATCACCCTTTGCAATGCTACACCTCTGGGTCACCCCAGTCTCTACACTGAGTCGATTACAGAAAGTTGCTGTAAGTTGTTGTCAAAATGGTGAAACATCCACGTGAATGGAATAAACAGATGTTTGGAAATGTCTTTTGGTGTACCCAAAAAGAATGAGCATAAAATGTCAAAAGTGACAAAAAGGTGACAGGGCAAAATGTCCCCCCATCATGAGTTCATTTTCTACAGCCATATTTGAATTATCTGCATAAATAGTTTGAAGTTGTGATATTTTACCCTGAAGTAAACATGAGAATCACGTCAGCCTATGCCTACTCGTGACTGATATCAAACTTCTGATGATGTAGTTTCTTGAAAGAAAAAAAACAAAACAAAAAACAAGAGTGTTTTTAGTTATCCATGTATATCCATATATGCATTGTGGTTGTAAGAGAAAAAGTGTGACAAAGTTGTATTTCTACTTCAATCTCAAAATGCACTGCATAAAAGATCAGTCATTCATGGAAAGGCCCAAAAGACTCATTCATCCTCACGTTTCCCAACATGGACAGATTGACAGACCATGGAGCTCAAACTGACCCTCCCATCACACACACAGTCACACTCATTCCTCCACAACTGTCACTACTCTTCAGACCTATCCATCACCACCAGTGTTACTGGGCAGCATTTTCTGGGGGTGTTGCTGTAGGGAAATGGCAACATGAAGCATTGAGGAAAGTAAAATTGGAGTGAATTCAACTAAAATTCAATATGAAAGCAACTAGATTAGATAAGAGGCTTACTGTGAAGGGCTAGAATTTAATCTAATTAACATATTCTTGAGGATTCAACTTTAAACATTTATGGGCTTACATTTAGTTCATATTAAAACTGTAGTGCAACCTCTTGACACTAGGTATTAACCACTTTAGAGCTTAAAGGCTTACCAAGATTTTTAAAAGTTACGATTTCCAAACCCCTAAAATTTGCAGTAATATTGTTCCAAAAGAATAAAGTTATAAAGTGCAAGAAAAAGTGCCCCAGTGAGTGGAGCTTTTTTTTTTTCTTTTTTTAAATTTCAGTTGAATGCAGCAAAGAGTAAATGCAGCAGACTTATGAAAATGTATATGTTTATGAAATAAGCATGTGAACATCAAATATTCTCAGGTCTTCTATATTTTTTAATGTCCATGTATCAAAATAATAAATGCATGTTAAATAAAATTAACAAACCTATAATAATTGTATTTTTTATCTGTAGTAAGAATCTAATCTTCTGAGTTAAATCAAAGCAAATATGTTTTAATTATCCTACAAGAAACCCCATATTACTGAGTTCTTCTCAACACTAAAAGCTACATTAAATGAGTGTACAGATTGTGCTGAACAATGAACAATAAACAGTTTACTTGTAAAACAATTTGAAGATGTGTAAGTGTGAACCAAAGAGTTCCACTTATTACTTTAATGCATTTCCAAGACCCCTCATGCCCCACTCTGTAAAATCGACCACTTCTTTTCAAACAAACCCTTGTCTTTAATGTCAGTAATCCAGACTTCCAAAGACTTTTGACCTCGACACTGGCAACCTCTCTCTCAATTTTCCAGTTCTGCATCGACTCACTCACTCACTCCATCACACACACACAAACACATCTCACCGAGTGACACTTCCACTCAGCCCATACCAGCGGGAAATCCTGGAGCAGCGTTTAAACGCTTGGTCAAACCCTGTCTTGAGTATGGTGCTATAGGCCTGACAGGAATCAACTTCACTGGAGCTCCATACTTTGGCAGCACACACAAACACCAGTAACACCACCTTTAAACTCCTACAACCCCCCTCCCTTACACAGGACATCGAGTGAGCACAAATTAAGGCTAAATTAAAAGACAAAAACTGCATAGAAAAACACAAGAACATCTACTGTATACCATTTAAAAGAAGTAGTAATAAAAACCCGCATATCTGAAAAATATTTATATGTTAAGAATCGGAACTTGTCACACTTCAAAAAACTGCTTTGATAACTGTGATGATTACAACGCTCAGATCAGTGATCAGCACGTGTCATCAGTAATCCACTATGGCAAGTTCAGAAGTTTTGCAGCCATGACCTAAACTGATACTCTGCAGCTCTGAGTTGTATTCACCGAGCCTTCACCCTTATCTCAGCCTTCCTAAGCACCACACTGATCCCTACCGCCTGGGGCCAAATTGTGCAAGTCTGTCTGTTGTGTGCATGTGTGTGTACATGCATGTGTATTTTTGTCCATGTTACATCTTCACACATACATGTGTGTATCACATGTGTATGCATATGTCAATCCATAGTTGGGCTTGTACAACTGCTTAAGTGTAAAATGCATGAGCATTATGTCAGTTTGAGCAACACTGAGGGACCACTCAGGACGAAGTGCCCAAGGTGCGCTTCCTGGCCAACCTTAAAGAGGTGAGCAGCTCAGTCTGCACAACTGAAATCTTCTCCAGCATCCACCAATTCAGAAGCCCTGGTTTACGCACTGAGGTCATGCCTACGGTGCAATCAGCATGCTGATCAGAGCATTTAACTCTAGCTGAACCTCGCTCTGTCAGTGATGTATTAAACTTAAATCCTTCTCGAAGTGAAGGGAGGGAGGCGATGAACCTGGGTGCCCTGTCTTTTTGTACTTTAATCTTTTTGTTTAACCCATTTATTCAAGATGAAACATTACACTGACAAACCAAGGTTTGTTTTTTCTTTGTTTTGTTTTCACAATGTACTTTTTTGGGTTAAATTATTAAAACAAAGTTACTCATGTATTACAATATATACAACATTCAATAAATTTATCAGATACCCATGTTCCAAATAAAAATAATCATTAATAAATAGCATGCATTAAAATTCTACCATTTAATAGAACTAAATATTCTCTAGCATAGTTAAACACACATATTGATCTCTTTCTGAACTGCATTTAGAAATTAAACAAGTAGAAAAGGAAAATAAAAAGGTTAATTTCAAGAGATAAAATGGCAAATCACTCTTAAAAATGTACAAAAAAGGGGTGGCAAACAAAACTGTCCGACACATGATTTATTTTATATTTTTGGTAACTCAGCGTTTGTGTTTTCTCTCATCATTTTTGATGGACCAATTTTTGTAGGTGTAATAAGATTACTCATCTGCCTTTATTTTTTTAGTCAATTTGTGGAATTATTATGGAATGTAAAATCTGTTTACAATAAACCTGATCGATACAGTCAGCTTTTAAACCGAACTTCCATACCACAACAGCTTTCTCCTATAACACACCCAAAAAGACATACACACATGTAGGTGAAGGGGGAAGAAGTGAAAGGATGCCTTCTTAGAAAGGCAAATGTATCCAGGTCCTTGTCGCCTCCAGACTGACAGAACACCATGGGGGGCCAAATGAGGAAAGTGGGGGATGTGTCAGGGATTCGCTAACATCAGGACAAGTGCACAGGGAAAAAAAAGTAATATAGGAGCACAGTTTGTGATGGTAGAGAACATAAAAAATGTGTATGAGAGAGAGTATGCTCTGACAGTAAGTGATTCAGAGGAACAGTGATGACAGTAATGACTGCTCTCAGAGAAAACGAGGGGATGCTACACCATTATCTCCATGTCACAGAGGAAGCTCTGATGTGCTTGTGTCTGTAGTATGAAAGTATTTGTGGAAGACAGGTGTATGAAGGACAATGACTGGTCTCACTCAAACTCACAGCTGAGGTTTGACGACACCCTCTCTTCTCTCAGTCTTTTCACAGTAAACAGTACAAGCGCTGATTAAAGCCTCAATTTGAAATGTATATTATCCTGTTGGTGCATCCAATTGCCACCAAAGTTTCAATCAACTGGCTATGAAAACCACTATTTGCCTTAGTTAGCTGCCTTAGTTAGCTGCACTATCCAGATAAACCGTAGCGTGACACTTCCACCATCATACTTGTTCTGGAAAAAAGTTTTTGATTTGAAAATAAAAATAAAATGAAAGAAAATATTAATAACCCTCTAAATACATTTCACGTCATTGTAGCTGAATACAGATGACCCTCACCTATTGATGGTTCAGTATTTGTGTGTGTTCCACCATATTCTAATGTACATTGGGGTATATTTTTGTTGTGTGAATTATTAAAATATGGAGTTCTAGGTAGGGGTTTTTGTGTACCAATGACACATTTTTAAAGAAATTAACTGGAGAGTGACTTTTGTGTTATGTTTGTGAAAATATTTAAATGAATATGAAGTCATCCAGATTAAGTGGGTGTGGTTAAATAATTCCCAACCGTTTGCTTCTGTAATATATCTAATGTATAATGAAATCCATTGAATTATTGCGGCTAATTAGATTCCTATGCTGTCTTCAGTTTTATTGAGGCAACAGACAGCCAGGAGGTAGTGTTTATTAACTTACTTGCTGCTTATAATGACACACACACCAAAGAAAAAGCAAAACAAAGGGAAAACAAGGGGAGTCAACTAAAAATTTTATGAGGGAATAAGTCCTTATAACGATATATTTAAGTGATTATGGAAAGGACTATTTTAAATGTACTACAGAATACATGTCAAAATATTTCAGCACAACTGGAGATTCAGCTACGGTTGCTTCAAACTTGCAAATATGGAAGGAGAGATTGTGGTGTCAACAATAAGACCATTAGGCCTGATGATGTGAAATAGACTTTTAGACTTCTCTTCGCCCTTGAAAAATCTTTCAGTTATCAAACTGGAATATTTACATGTCAGGTAGGCATTACAATCTTCTACTCACATCTCTTGCTTGACTCATTCATGGAAAAAAACAAAACAAAAACAAAACTTGTACCTCATTTTACTATGAAGGTAAAAAGATGCTGAAGGGCAGGTTTTTACCTAATGGCCAATTAAATGTCAAATTAAACCACCACATTGTTTTGAAAGCCTGTTAAAGATCCATTACGTTGAGCTAAGGTAAAAATAATGTCTAAAAATTACTGGGACAAACCTAATCTTTTTTTTATAGTAAGTGTCAGAAAAATACAGTGTCTATTTTTAAATAAAAGGGACTTGTTTGCACATTTCGGTCAGTCTAAGGGCAACAGGTGGGACACTTCCTGGACAGGCTGCCAGCTAGTTCATAGGGCCAAAATATAAATGCATGAGTTGAACAATGTATGCTCACATTTACTCCAGGAAGTAATAATTCTCAGGAAAAAATAAATAAAACATGCCAATGAACAGAATATGGAAACAGCACACAGATAGGGCTGCTCAGTCACAGTTAAGCCCTTCTTGTGCTGAGCTGATAGATTTAACATATGCCATACAATGTAGACAAATTAATAAACCCTGGTGGAGGCATGTTGTATAAAGTCATCTGAAAAGTTTCCATGGTGACAGTGCTTAACCATGGATGACAACTCACTCACTCACTTGGTTGCCTAGCAACAACCTGTTGAGTAACTTGCCCAGCAGCAGTTCCAGGTTTTGCCACCAAGCCTCATAATTGCTTAAAATCAAAAACACTATGAAGGGAAAAATGTGGATAAAACAGGGAAGGGCACGTATCCAGGATTTCAAACACCTAAAAACAAATAAAATCATCACAATTTCTCAATATTGACCGATAGGAATTTCTTATAGTTTGATCATTTCAGATACATTGTCCAGCTCTAATTTAAAGTATCTTTAAATCCTGTAATTAACACCTATGATTAAAAATCTACATGTTTGCTTTAGTTGTAATCTACTAAATAAAATTTCAAGTTGTAAATGAAGCAGTATTGTGGTTGCTAAATTTTTGGACATGATACTTTCAGACTCTAAATTGACAAAACACTCCCTGCAATGACTTTATTAATGATGCAAACATGAATTCTAGAAGATTCAGTCAAATTGGTAAAATGAATTATGATTTTACTGTGTATTCACCTGAATGAAATGTGCATTATTTTATAAAGAATATATTTTTATACTTATTTAATAAGTTTATTTGACACATACACAATGACAAACTATGGGAAAAAAGGTAGTGGTAGCCAGCATCATTAGTAAAATCTAATATAATGAACTTGTTACAATACTACAGTGATGGAATCAGATAAGCTTATGATGTAGAATCTTCAAGAATTGTATTTGCATGATCAGCTATGTTTTTGGCATCTCAAGTAAATACCTTATAAATTGTCAGTTAAGTTTTTTTTTTTTATTATTATTTAGAAGCAACCAGAGGAACTAAGACTGCATTTTTAAGATTACAACTTGCACTGCATTAATTCATGATTCACTGATCTCCCAAAACCTTTGTGTATTCTCTGTAAGAGCCATCAGATGTCCTTGTACGTCTGTTTCAGAGAAGGCACAGTTAATGGGTTTCTTGCCCTACAACCACCCCATATTGTACCATACAGACTTTCTCAATGTCAGCTTGTCAGCGAATACTCTGAGGGACAGACTCCATCTGACTTTCCAACACACTCAAGTCATGCCATAACCAGCAGCACAAACATACACAAACACACAAAAGCCTCAGGCCTTTCAGACATGTCCCGCTAGTCCAGTGCCCTTCGACACTGATTGCTACGGTCACATCAGTCAGGCCCCCGTTGGCACTTTGACCCTCCTATTGACCCTCCTATCACACACAGGCAGGTTACACCAAGCATCCTGTGTTTTGTGTGCATCAAATTTGCATGTGTATGTGAGCCTGTGTAACTGGCACTACACCAAACCTCTTGGCGCTCTGCCAGTAACCCGTTTCTACCTGATGTGCCATCTGTCTTGCTCCTTCTATATTCTTCTTTTGGTCTAAATCAGAATTTTTTTTAAAGAATTTCTTGGAGTTCTGATGGTGATACTTTGCAGAAAATATTGCATTCAACAGGAAGTCATAGAAAGTTGTGTCAGCACTATGTATGGGATAGTTACATACACTCTTTTTGTGTGCACAGCGTTTCTCAGTCAACTTACATAATAGCACAAAGACAAGCCATCTGCTCCACCTTGGTCTGTGGGTTAGCAACAAGACCTAATCCATTACACAGTGTATTTATGAGTATGCACGAGGTGTAGGTGGTGTGCATGAGCAAATGTGTGTATCTATGTGTGCTTAATCTGCTTGTGTTTTCATAGCAATCAAGAGGGGAAGTTGATAATCTCACTTGGCCAGAAAGCGATTTAATCCTTGCAGCATGACTCCATCTCCTTTAGAAATGCACCAATCTGGATTTTTCCATCTTATGTCAATTTCCAGTTTTATTTTAAAGGTCTGACCAACAAACTCAGAAATTGACCAATTGAGATTCATTTTCCTTAACTGCAAAACAAATAAAAAAGGAAAAAAACCTGAAATGCAGTGCATGTTGTGTGACACACTTTCAAATCCTACAGGAAATTAAGGAATTACAAGGTTATCCTTATATATGCAACCAAGCACTTGTCCCTCATCTTTAATATATTTTTATTCAACTTAAAAAGTCAATCAAAGCACATTTTGCTGAATAATGTGCTCATAGACCAAAAATAGTGAATGATATTTGTTTTTATCCATTTAATGGAAGAAAAATTCTGCTTGGTACAAATCAAACCAGATCAATAGAAAAATGGCAGATTCCCATACCTGGCTGCATGATAGGATATTTAATATCTTTCCTATAGGAACTCTATCCTGCTACAGGCTGTGGAGCCTTTTTCCAGAGCTTCTATTCTCCTCGTTAATCTAAAAATCATTAGTCATCCAAGTTTTAGCAAGTTTTGGTTATGGAGTTTCCTTTTTGTGTTGAGACTTCTTGTCAGGCAAGCAGGAAACAATTGACTGCAGAAATATTAAAGAGGCTTGAACCACTTGGAATAGTACAGCTCTGATGGGAAGACAAAGCAAAAATGAGGGAAAATTCTGCCTGGTTTTCTCCAGTCAAAAGCATTTAAGCAATACTGGACTTGCTAAATCTCAAACATTCTGGCTACAGCTTTTTGAAAAACACTCAATTGTGAAATCTTTACCCCCAAGAGAGCTCTTCTGTTTTTCTTTTTTGTTATACGAAAACATTTTAAAGGTTTAGCTTAAAACAACCTCACAGAGGGTAAGTCTGTTGGATGGATGGATAGCTTAAAACATTTTTAATCAGAAAAGCATAACTCGAGTAAACATAACACAGGAGTTTTAAAATGATTTAATTTCTTTGGGTGAAAAGTCCAATCCAATTAAAACTTGTCAGTATGAGAAAAATGCATCATCTCCTCATTAAAAACATAATTTACCTACAGTTAAGTGCTTCTGGAAAGCCAACTACAATTTCACTA
Organism: Poeciliopsis retropinna; assembly: GCA_010277075.1. Taxonomy (NCBI): domain Eukaryota; kingdom Metazoa; phylum Chordata; class Actinopteri; order Cyprinodontiformes; family Poeciliidae; genus Poeciliopsis; species Poeciliopsis retropinna. The sequence goes on from VMRM01000005.1 coordinate 12,797,964, forward strand.
AGAACATCCAGGTCCTATTATCACCAAACTAGCAAAATAAAAAATTAGCACAATGTGCCCATATTGGGCCATTGTGCCCAAAATGGGCACATATCAAGCATTTTCCATATCTTGATGAGTTTAGGGAAAATATTCTGTGTCCCACTGAGATAAAAGTGAATTTTGGTTGTGTGCACTCTTTTACATTTGGGGTAAAACTGATGATATTTCAGAAAAAGAAGACCTTATCTATAAAACATGTTTGTGTTCATTTCTGGGGGCTGACAGTCAAGCACACAAAGGTTATACAGGCAGCACAGTAAATTTCCGGTAAGTTTCATCGCGTTGGACTGGTGTATTACATAGGTCATGGCCAAGCGTTACCAATTGGGTAACATTTTAAAAACTCAACAGACCCACTCCTCCAGGAAGTACTGGTAATGGTTTCTCAGTAGATGAGAGTCCAGACATTCTGTATGAAGCAAATAGAAAAGGACAAGGGGCTGGTCTTTTCCAGGCTACGAATGGACGGGTCAAAGTCTGGACTTTCGCTTGATTGCTGTGGCATCTCTTTAAGCATGTTGTTCATAGTAAAAGAAAATTTCCATTGTAGCCTAATTAAAAGCAAATTTTGTCAGGAAGACCGGGGCACATTTTAGTCACACAAATGTAAGAGGCTCATTGCTAGTTATGATTAACACTTGTTACCCCAAAGGGCAGCACAACTTATTACTTTTAGGGCCAATTTTTTTGGATTTGTTAAACAATGAAGTTGAACAAAACCAGAAAAAAAGTTCAGAAAAACAAATACTTTTGAAAAAACATTATAATGATAGGTGAAATATATGTGAAGGGAAAAAAAGCACTAAAATTATATCTCATTAACAATAATCGATACATCGTTTATACATATATATTTTAAAAACAAGCTTTTTTCTAAAAAGGCAGCAGTGGCATGGAAATAAAGTGTTTGGAATAGAACAATGTGTGCCACTTTTTTTATCTGCGTGGTCATATACATATAAATATTCTCATCAGTTAGCATGGAGAAAATCAGAACAACTGTGTCTACCAATGAGGGTAGCCAGATATCAAAGAAAAAATATGTGCATTTAATACATAAGAGATATGAGCAATAGATGCATAAAGAGATTCAACTTCCAATCTCAGTAGCATGAAGTGTTTTAATTATTAAAAACAATCATTTCTCTATAGAAATCCAGATAATCTGAAGATGGGTTCGGTCACAGTAGAGTGACTGCACACAAGCAGCTGGGGGTCTGACTTTATATCTACAGACTCGATCATAACCAGTTGCATTGACATGTTGTCTGAACTCACCAGGTGCACCATTCCAGGTTCCCTGCTTTGGAGTTTGGGTGTGTATGTGTTGGGGTGGGTGGGCAGGACGTCTATTCAGCATTAAAGTGTCTTCATGACATCATGTTTTATGCACGAATGAGTTTTACTTTTTGACACATAAGCAAAGCTCCAAGCAACATTTGCATATTATAATGAAAAATCAGCAGCCACACAGTAAACGCTCACACACACGCACACACACACAATGCAAAACCCACCAACAAAGCTTCCTGCGTTGGTAACGTATGCAGGGCTTTTCTGACAGGTCTCAGACGACAGCCATATTCACACACAGAAATATAGACCTCTTTGCACTCTGTTCCTCACAACCTATGTACAAAGAACAGGCACCAATAAAAAGCTTAATATTACCTGAGAGGAAACAAAAAGGGCAAATAAAGCATCAAGATGGTCAGAAGACTGGGCAGGCAGGGAGTATGTGATCTTACAGATCACACATTGCATGCAAGTAGTTGAAAACATATCTAGGAAGGATTTAAGTAGATAAAGGTAGCAAAAGGGAGGAAATGCATTTAGAATCTTGTTCACCGTATGGAAAGAATAGGATTAGATGTCCAAGACAGGTTGCAGCCGTATACAGAAAATATTTGGAGGGACATATGTCACATACTAAAGACACAAGGTCAGAAGAAAGAAATAAAGTTTTCAAGAACCATATTTTAGAAATGGAGGAGCCTGGCTGGAGAGGAAAAGGAGGAAACTGGTCAAGAAAAGATGAAGAGGGTCATTCTTCCTCCCTATTTCATTAACTTCAGTGCAATAAGCAAGGATATACAAGAGGCCAATGCTAGAAAAGGAAACATGCTCACCGATGATCCCATTAGGCTGAAAAAGGGTAATACAGAGAGACGGAGGAGGAAAGAAATGGCAGGGTGACGCTGAATGCCACGGGGAAAATGGTGAGGGGGTTTGAGGACAGAAAGAGAAAATTTGAAAGGCAGTAAAGATTGAAAGCTGAGGGAAAACGAAAGGAGGGGGAAGGGTGTTAGAAAGAATTTGACATAAAAAGTAAAGCCAAGGGGAGAAGATAAAAGCTCCCTGATTAAAAAAAAAAAAAAAAGTCTTCACTCAGTTACTTGTTATTGAGGCTCAGAAGGATATAGCTTTAACTAATACTGCAAAGCTTGTGGAAATTTGAAGGAGCTCAAATGAACACAAAGCTGCAAGTGGTTTTTATATGTTGGGTGTCATTTGTGGCATGTTTGACTGGAAATCTGTGTGCAGTCAGGCATTTTTCAGGCTATTACATGTCCAAATAACATAATCATAGAGTAATGTGGCTTGACTTAATTAACTTGTTTCACTAAGTGCCTGTACCAATATAAATGTGGACCATTATTTTTGCTATTAAATTTGGATTAATTACTCATCCATAAGACTAATGTTCAAAATTCTTTAAAAGTATTTCTTTGGTCAAACAAAACAAAGACAAGCGTTGCCTTTCCCATTACTGAACACCATCTTCTGTTAGGTTTTCAGAGATTATGACATTTAAGACCCTATACACATAAAACATGAAAAAAAGACTTTCAATTTACCCAAGATTTATTTAAATAAGGATGAAAAAGACTAAGGCCAATCCAGCGCTTCCCACAAAGTACAGTTGAGCTAAATGAGACAATCAGTCACATAATACTTCTGCTAATAGAAAAAGATTCAACTCTTTGAATAATTGATGTCCAAGTTTAAAAATAATTAGCACTATCCTTCAATAGTGCTGCTGGATCCCATTACAGAGTCCTACCAAACCTTCAAAACCCTAATGTGCACACACACACTCACACACCTGGGTTTAACATGGTTACAGTGTTTCTTAGAGTACTGTGGAACAAGCTTTAAGAAAAAAAACTAAGCAGTTTACTTAGCAGTGCAGGCATAACAAACCATTCTTGATGTTGGTTATTCTGACCCTAAAATCAAGTCAAAATAACTGGCTTGATGTAAGTCAGAAAAACTTAAATTGGGAAAGACCAATTGAAGTCTTTCCCAAATGAAAGACTTGAATTGGTTATTCTCAGAATTGTTCTGCACTCATCATCTCTGCTAAGGTTACTGGTCAGATAACAGCATGTTGAGGAGAAGAACCTGTTGAAGATTAAGCCCCCACCAACCCCAATCTTAATCAGTCATTAGCTCCACAGGCACCTCCACTCTGACCCCAGCACCTCAGGCCCAAAGAGATTAATCACGCTCACAACCCATTGCTGCTGTACATGTGCAAAGGCACCCACTCAAAAGAAACCATCTGGTATGAGTGGATTTTTATGCAATGAACACTCTAAAGGGACACTGAATTATCCATTATTTGCAGCTGAAACGCCACAATACCTGTTGGTCTGCCTGATTTTGTCGAACAAGGCCTTAAGCTGTGTGGTTGCATGTTGAACAGTCAAATTTGAAATCAATCATCCTGTTTTCATTTTGCAAGGCTTCCAAAGCAGACATCTGCACAGAGAACAAAAGCAGGCTTAAAAGGTCTGATTTTATTAAACTGCATTCAAAAGGAAATGTTGGTATTGTGAAGTTTTCTAAAAGTAACAATATAAGCTTAATAAAATGTTTGCCCTCTTTTTGGTAATTACCTGTTCCTCTAATTAGAGCTGTGAACATTGAGGCAATGCACGTCTTAAAACACTGCCAAATATCAGATTCAAAACAGTACTAAAAAGAATTTCATTAGGGTCCTGAATGGCTCAGTTGGTATTAGTGCACACACCATATGCAGAGGCTATAGTCCTCGATACAATTGTCCTGGGTTGGATTCCTAGTCTCTGGTCATTCGATGCATATCTTTCCTCTCTCCACATCTTCTCCCCGTCTATTGTTTAAAAAGAAATTTTAACCCATCAACTGCTCAGTTAATTTAAGCAAGTATATTACTTTAACTTGGGTGAGATGATAGTTTGTAAAACACCTGCCTAAAGACATCTGAACTTTAATGTCTGATATATGTCATTGCTGAGTCATGCTTTCATGCAGGGTTTAGCCTGAGTACAAAGCTTTAGTTTGTACAACACAAAAGAGGCTTTAATCTATCAAAGCCTCAGATTAAAACTCAGGACAAAAATGACATGTGACCAAGCACTCACAAAGCTCTCCATCATCAGTTCATAGTTATTTTCAACATTTACACAGTTTTTAGATACAATACCCGGAAATGTGATGTGACTTAATGCATGTCCTTAATTGGCATTGTTTCCATTCCATTAATTTTATCTTTGCTCGATTGCTCTTCTGGCTAAGTTCACATTGTGCCACATGTTGTCTTGTATGTATGCAGGTCTGTGCATCTTACACTTTTCCTCAAAGAGTTTAAAAAAAAAAAAAAAACCCTCCAGAAGTCAATTGTGTTTAATTTGACTTCTTAAGGGGAAGCTACATACAACAATAACTGAAAAAGTGCAAATACAAGCCTCCTTTCCAATTGATAAAATGCATTTAAAACCTATTTAAGAAACATTAAAAATGTAACATGCCAGAAGCTATTTTGGAAGGAGCACCATTCATTTGCATTGTCCAATAAACATTAAGAAGCCCCCCACAGAGAATAAAAACAATAAGCATGTTCAGACTTGCCTATGTTTGAACAAATAAAGAGGGCTCTCTAAACTCTCTTCTACCAATCAATCTTAAATTCTTGAGGGATCAGCATGTGCGTAAGGGGTCATACCAAGCGAAGAGTCTCTGTGTGAACCGGAATAAGCTCGATGTGAGTCCTGGGACTTACTTAATGAAGCTCTCTGTAGTCTGGACACATTTCTAAGCCTCCAGAGAGGGTTCCAGTGAGCTCTTTGTGCTCGTCTTTCACCTCTGTGGCCTTATAGAAAGCACTCCTCATACAAGGCGCACAAACTGCGACAATATAATTCAACAAGAGAACCTCGTTAAAGTGATCTTCAAAGAGGAAGAGGGCAGTAGAGAGGGTCTTCTCCAAAACCAAAAGTCCAGAGACTAAAGTGGGATGCCATCTATGGCCTTAAGACAAAAGAAAAAATATGTGGCGTGAGGTTTTGTTTGGTAAAATCTTTTTACAGTACTGATTTGAGATACCACCAGCAATCTATTATATGTGCTTTAAAGAGAAGGCAATGGAGAGCTTTGTGATTGTGTTGGTCTCGTAATGCATCCGTCTATTTTCTTCCACTTATCTGAGGTTGTGTTGCAGGGTCAGCAACCCAAGAAGAAAAGCCGAGACATCCCTTTCCCCAGCCACTTGGCCAGCTGCTCCAGGGGAATCTCAAGACGTTCAAATGAGAAAATTCTTTTTGCCTGCTTGTATCTGCAATTTCATTCTTTGGGTCACTATTCAAAGCTCGTGACCATAGAAGAGGGTAGCAATGTAGATCAACTGGCTAAGCCAAGAACCTCTGCTTTTGGCTCAGCTCTCTCTTCACTATAAAAGATCTGTACAGTGCCCATATCACTGCAAATCCACCTATCATTCTCCTGCTCCATTTTTCCCTCACTTGTGGACAAAACCCTAAGATACTAAAACTTAATTTGGGACAGGACTCCCTTCCTGATGCAGAAAAGATATTCTACCTTATTCCAGCTCAAGACTGTAGTCTCAAATTTGGAGACACTGATCATGTCCATTTCACACTCAGCTGCAAACTGGTGTAGCAAAGGCTGGAGAGAATGAGCTGATTAAGTCCATAGGACCACATCAACTGCAACAAGCTTAGACATGAGCCCAACACAATCATATATCCTCAACATCTTGACTGCACCTAGAAATTTTGTCCAGAAAGAATCGGTCACAAATTCTTTCTTGGCGGAGTCCAACTCTAACTGGAAATAAGCCTGACTTCTGCCAGTGATGCAGACCAAGCCCTTTCAGTGGCCATACAGGAATCGATATCAATTGGCCTAGTACCCATACTCCCAAAGTAACCCAACACAGGACTTCTTGAGGGATATGGTCAAATACCTTACTGAAGTCCACAAAACATATGTGGACTGGTTGGTTGAACTCCAGGATCCTGCGGAGCATGTAGAGCCAGACCGGTGTTTCACAACATGAACGAAAACCACACTGACATTTGACTATCCGGTAAACTTTCCTCTATAGAAACCCTGAATAGATCTAACTAAGGAGGCTGAGCTGTATGATCTCACTGCAGTTGGAACACACTCCATGGTGCCCTTTTTTAAATCTCGGGATCACCACCCCGGTCTGCCAATTCATGGGAACTGCTCCCAATGTCCACGTAATATTGCAGAGTAAATTAAACTAACACATCCCCACAAAATCCAGAGCCTTAAGAACTCTGGGCAAATATCATTCATCCCCAGGGTCTTGCCACCCAGAAGCTTTTTTAAAGCACCTTGGCAACATCAGCACCAGATATTGGAGAGGTTCCTAGGTTTTGCTTCCTCACTGGAAGATATGCTGATGAAAATGAGGAGGTCACTGTAGTATTCTGCCCATTGACCCACTACAGCCCGAATTGAGGTCAACAACACACATTCTCAGCATAAACAGTGTTGGTATTCCTGATAGCCTTGTGGCCAGAGCTCCTGCAAGCCGCCTCCACAATCCTTTTACAGGATTTGTTAACAGCTATGCCAGAGGTGGGAGTTTAAGTTCAGTCTGACAGGAGATTTTACCAGATGTTTCCAGCAGGCCCTCACAATACATTTTGTCCCCAGCATTCTCCTCCACCATTGGAGCCAATTCACCACCAGGTAACGGTCAGTTGATACCTCCACCCCTCTCTTCAGCAGATGAGATATCCACATGCAGCTCCCTTTTTATAGCATGTTTAAAGTCAAGTGATGTGCCTTTCAATTAAGAGGTCTGCCAGACTTGTGCAAGGAAAGACAGTCAAAGACAGAGATAGCGAAAGCAGGAACCTAAAAGATAAAAACCCAGAGTAAAGCCAACATACTCCTAGCCAACAATCACGTGTCTTGAGGGTCTTAATCGGCATGATCAAGACTGGACCCCTTTAACTAAAGCAGTAAATTTTGGAAAACCAAATCATGTATACAGACATGAATTTCACCTCTCTGCATGTGCTCGGTAATGTCTGGCAGCATCTGTCTTTTGTCTTGTTGCATCTATCTACGCTAAAAGAGCGATCAAAAAAAATGCAAATACCAGCTCAGGGGTGTGAAGACAGAATAAAGAGCAGGGCATGTGTAGGAAGACAAATTCACAGGTACAATGAGCTCCCCCAGGTAAAGATTTGAATATTTCATAAAGCCTCATTAAGGCATGAAAATAAGAGGTTGAGATTTTTCACTGGAAGTGTCTTGGTAATAAATTCAGGTCACATGCCAGTCTTACAGAAACAGTTGTAAGCTTACGGGCATCAAACACTCTTCTTAATAACACCTAATGTGTTCCTACTTATACACAAGACATTCATTAAATCTGTGTAAACCTTTAATTTTACTGTTCATATTTCCTGATACCTAAAATAGAAACAAAATATCTACGCATCTATATCTCATGCCATACAATAGGATACTATATGAGAACTTTGTCACATTCTAGTCATGTCATCATCAATACCAAAATCTACATACTTTAAAAATAGCTAATAGCTTGAGAACAGTACTTCCATACTGTACACAAGTCCTAAATGCACAAGTCCTAAATTAAACTTGTGCATTTAGTGCACAAGTGCATTTAATAATTATTAAATAGACAAAAACACAAAAACTATTCAATAAATTTTTTTAGTAATGTCTATATTTCTCATTTAACTTATTTATGCACATAAATAAGGCAGACATTTCCTATCCATTGCCTCACTCCTCCATTAATATGACAAACATGCTAGCTGCTTATGGCACCATAAACTCTTAGCATATGTTCTGGGTCTTAAAAAACCCCAGAGAACCTTAATTACTGATAAAATGTTAGACAGTAAAATTATGCACACATTTAAATCATTGTCCAATTACAATTACTGTACTCCCTTGTAGTTTGTTAAAATATGATGATATGTTCTGCTCAAAGCAATCTTTCCAAGTAATTACCAGTGTTAGCCCATGAAGCAACACAAAGTATAGCTCTTTCATTAGATGTGCTATGTTTGTCGTATTAAAATATAAAAATGAAATATTAAGATAGCAAAAGAGGAGGAGGCAATAATGAAAATTGTTCGCTATTCAGTGATTTTACATGAAAACATGATTGGCTATAGATAAAGAGGTCAAATTAATATCTACTTTAGTGCATACATTTTTCCACATTTAGTCACACTCACTACTTATTAGTAGTGAGTGTGATGACATTTATGGGCATTTTGTGTGTATGTGCAGAATGACAAGAATATACTGCAGCAGGAGTATATGTAAAGATTTAATTGAATTCCTTCAGCTAGGACGGCAGCCCACAGCACTCTGGCTTATCCGGCCCTGAATTGCTTCCAGTGAGATCTAATCATGCTGCATGAAATGAGCCTTACCTGAGCAGAATAGCAGTACGAGGTCTGGGGGCTGCAGGGGAATACCTCTATTAGGGACAAAGAGAGGAAACGATAGAGGAGAGGGAGAAAGGGGTCAAGAATGAAGGCAGAGGCAAGACGTGAGAGAGAAGAGCTTAATGGAAATTTGAAAGAAATGGTTCGACTTCAATCTAAGTTAATTTGGAACGAGATGTACGCTATAATTTTCCATTAAGACCTGCAGTAATCAGTTTAAATTGTTTATAGAAAGGAAGTTATTTCATCAATTTCATTCATTCACTGAAACAAATATTAATTAAATCCTGCCGCATTCATGTTTCAATATGGGTGCTTTGCAAAGTGATACAACTTAAATATATTAGAGGATAGGACAAGTAAAATAAAAAAAACATAATTAAAAAGGGCACTAAAACGCTATTATAGCATGAGATCTAAAGAGATTGAAATGACTATTTTCCTTCAGAGTTTCTCCATCAGGTAGTGTCAACTACAACATCTGGACAAGCAATTCTAAGAGCCATGGAAATTAACTTGAAATATGCGTGATTACAAGTTCAATATGTAAAATACAGTCCCATCACACTACTACTACATGCCTTCCATTTTAATTACGGTGGAATATATGGTATACAAGCTTAGCCCTTTCACATCTTTCACACTAACATACACAATTTGATAACTAGATAATCTAAAAATCATGGATTTTTGGACATGTAAAAAAATATGAGCAATATGAGCACCCCAAACTCTTACTCACTATGCACACTGAATGTAAGAAAGCATGACCAAATATTACTAGAGCTCATGCAACAATATGCAAACACTGTTTGCCCTGACGAAGATCCAGGGCAAGCATCCATCATCTTCTCTCATGAGTTGAAAGTACTGGTAAACCTGTTTTATCAGACCCGTTGATAAAGCAGCGAACCTGCTACTGTAACTCCAGCAAAGCAGACAGTCAAACATGTCACACAGACTGAAAGCCATAATGATCACTGTAACGCATGACTCATGCAGTGCTCAACAGATCTGCGTAGATGCATAAGCAAATGAACGAGTACTAATTTAAGCTCACGAGAATTACAATGCGTCAAAACGGCAGTGGGAGCAGACAGCTGACCAACCAAAATAACATGTTCAGAAATGGGCCACAGTACAATCCATACCTCGTAAAAACAGGTCACTGTGCTGATATTGCCACTCATTTGGAAGCACTGACAAGACAAGTTTACCAACGCATGTAACTTATACAACATTAAAGGTAATTATAACAAAAAAAACAAAAAAAACAATGTACTGTTAATGACAGGTAAGTGAGAAAAGGTTTGACAATCTTTCCAAATGTCCCGCAAGGCAGGAGGAATTATGTGTCAGTGTGTGTGTCAGGTTTGCAGAGCTGCCCGGAGCAATTCTTCCTGCCATGGCTGAATCTCCTCCAGTGGCGATGTATGAGCTCCACAGCAGTCAGACACAGACAGCACATTCATGTCTGTGTGTGGGTGTGCGTGTCGGTATGTGCATAATGTGTAACTGTGAATCAACAGAGCTGGGTATGCTGGCTTTGATTAATAGTAATAGGAGGCAATGACCCTGCGAGATGCCTTACTTCTGTGACTTATTTGTCTTCCCTCAGAAACACTTCTTAGGTGCGGTTGTCCCCCCTCACTCTGTTTCTGTTTTCACTGTTTGCTTGTGTCTCAAGAGGTGCAGCTCTCAAATACAGCCTTTTGTTTCTACTGAGAGCCTGTTTAACAACATGCAGCACAGACTTAAACACCGACACATGCACAGAGCAAAGCACCCAAACATCCATTTTGAAAAAGAATAATGTGAGAAAAAAATTATAATTTGAGCATCCTTTACTTCAGGAATTTCTGATGATTTACTAAATTAAACAACAACAAAAAAAAATCATGTTGCTGTATTGGTAAAGGCCACAGAGTTATTCCCACTTCTCTAAAAGCCTTCATTATAGACTTTGATATCCAATAGCCAAATACTACATTTAGTAAATCCAAATTTCTTGGGCTTTTTAGCAGAAAACAAAAATGTTAATTTCCATTGCAAAGGATTTAATAGTTTAGACTGTCTGTCTCCTGGTAACTGATGTGACATCAGAGCGCAGAGAGAAAGTTAAGTGCTGGTTGGTAGTCTTTCAGCCAAAGTCAAATAAAAATCCAAATAGGAGATTGTGCTGGATGTATTTAAAAAACAAATAAATAAAAAAGCACTCTGGACTTGCAGGATCAAAATGTCATTTCCAGTTATTACAATACATGGACATGACAGCAGATGGGACTTGGCAGCATGCTCAAAGCACTTACCCTTTTTCTGATCAAGTGGCAGAAGACATTTATTTGCCACTCTGCTGCTTCATCAACTATTAGCTAGGTTTTCTGTAGTGGTCTTTCAATATTAGCTCCCAACTACTTATAAAAACTGAAAAATAAACCTGTCACTGTAACTCTACAAAAACCAAAATACTCCCCAATTTTCAAATGTGCAATATAATAAGACCAGCTGATCAACATGCTGAACACTGGCTTTATTATAGGGAAGTTTATCAGAGAGAATCATCCAGTTCATGTTTCTGGTTTGTGAAGAAGTGATAGCAAATTCTCTGAAAAATACACATGCCCAATTTCTGAGGTGTTTCAAGCAAAGGGCAATATTTATTTTTTGAATCTACAAGAAGAGCCAAGACAAGTCGTTGCCATTGAAAACTTTGAAAGCACCACAATTACCTAGTCCCAGCCATCTGTCATGTGCTGTACTCATTAATGAGCTCACAATTTTATTAATGTATGTTTTCTGGGAAAACAGCCCAAAGGGAGTTGCTGGTTCACTGGTTCGTGCAATTTAAAGTTATTCCATATGCATATTCACCCATATGTACACAGGCATCATAACTCACCTGATTTAACATTCAAAAGTATGGTCTGAAAATAACAGGATGAACTAAAACTTTAATTGAATTAATAATCTGTAAAGCACAAAAGCATCCAGTTTGGCCTGCAGAATGTTAAAAATACTGAATACATTACACATGAAGGCGTCATGTGTAACCCAGCTCAAAAAGATTTAATAATAGTAGTGCCTTAGCTAATTACAGCTTCTACACACAGCACGTCACGCTTACAAACACCGGCACTTTGAAGCGTCTCCTACTCTTGAACCTTGTTTATAGAGAGCTGAACTCCCCATAGATATATAGTGGGGAAATAATGTCACCAGAAGGTAGTAGGCTAAGCTAATAAGCTTGCATTAATAGCTATGCATCCAAACATCTTTTCGTCAATGAGCTGCAAAGTGATTATCAACAATACAACCAATTCAGGGTGAAATTAATATTTCACAATATTTCTTGCCACCCCAGCATGATTTCATCGAGTAAAAAACAAAATCAGCTGTGAATTTATTTTTTACCAGATATAAATGTAAATACTACTAATCGATTTGACACCATTCAGTATCAATGTTTGAAAGTATTTTGAAGTGAGAAATTAAGTAACTCTCAAGTTGCAACTGATTTAAACATTTCTACCATTAGTAAGTTAAAAAGCGGCCACTGTTTTTTTTTTTTTTCAAAAATCTGGCCGCATTTGGTCAACTGCTCAAAAGTTACTTCAAAAAGTAAAACTGAAACCGGAGAACTCTAATAAATAAAGATTTAACAACATTTTGAGGTTTACTATTGTGAAAAGAAATCTTTTCACAAGGCAGCATCAAGACCACCATATTTAGAAAAACACAGATCAAATCTTGACTGAATTGTGATACACTGCTGAGAGAGTCTCTCAGCTTAAATTTAAAGTGGTTCAGAAAACTGAAAAAAGGAAAAGTAATCAAATGTGAAAATAACATCCATAGTTAAGTTGAATTTTAGCAGAGGCAGGAATAATTGCTGACTTTTTGTTTTAAATAAAATCAGCAAGTTATTTTTTGTTTTACAATTGTATGTGAATATCGAATGCCTTAACACCATATTATTTCTACTTAGAGCTGTAGCAATACACTGACAATATGCAAATAGACTCTGCCCCTGAGATACTCTTTACATAGTCTTATCACCCACAGTTGTAAAGAAGTTATCTTAGTAAAAAAATTTTAAAAGATTATAATTATAAAAATATTCCAAATTAGAGGCTGAGACTTACAATATTGGACCTTTTCTTTTTTTTTTATTACTCCCCAACAAATGACAAAGACACCGTGTGACTTACATGAATAAGAAATGGCAGAAAACTGCACCAAAGTCAAGGTCACCGGCCCACTCACATATCTGATGAAGGATAAGGTACAGTTCAGAGGCACAGGCAGTGCTGGAGTGGTGGGGAGACTCAAAGAACCCCCACCCCTCATGCCTCCCTATTTCTGAGGAAAGCCTGCCAAGGCTAGCTGAGCTGATGGCAACTAACTCTGAGGCTCTCCACATGTGCTAATCTCCCAGATTTAAATGAGAACACAACACAGAGCACAGAGCAGGGCAAGCCGGTCTGATCCACCACCGTATGTCTGAGTACACACAGCCGAAATAGGCATGTGTACACATGCAGCGTGCATGTGAAAACAATTACATTCATTTGGTCATATGATCATCTATTATTATAATACATCAAGTACATAAATCCTGCAATCTGAATAAATGCAAAGCTTCAGACAAAAATCTGAAGGGTGGACAAAATTGAACCACAGATAGAGACGCTGTGATTTGACAGTAGTGAGAGCAGGAGGGAGTACCTCCTTTCTTCCTTCAGGAGGGAAGACTGGGAACCATCAAGAAGCAGGGAAACCATGACAACCAGGCAACCAACCTTGGCAACCAACCCAGCATTCTCACAGTCTGTGCCAGACAAGTGGCTAAGCAAGGGTTAATCTCAACTGGGTGAAAGAGGAGAGAGACAGTCTGATTAAGCCTACTGCTGTGTACATGCAACAGACATTTAATACTCTATGCTATAGGTCTTAAATGCCAAACACATCCAGCTTGACTGTCTGAATAGCTGTCAGCAATAAACAAGAAAAAAAAAACTGAAGCAAAAGCTAAAATACATTCACTTAACCATGATGAGAATTTGCAGCAGCATGAAAAACAGAATTGTGTTTTTCTGCTTGCATTCCCTTCTTTACACTCTAGAAAACAAGTTGTATGAAATTCTAAGTGACGCAAGAAAAATAAATCACATTACAGAAATCAGGAGTCAAACAGAAGTGGGAACCTTGACAGATGGCAAAATGGACGAAGTGGAGTGTGCGAGTGTGGCGTGTTTCACTGTGACATGGGGGAAATGGACCATAGCACTCATGTCCTAACCTTGTTCTCCATGCTACATAACATTGCCGAAAAGACACTTGGTGTGCTGGGCAAGGTTAAGAATCAAATAGGAAGTGATGGAGTCTGTCCAAAAAAATAAAAATACACACAAAAACCCCTAAACACACATCCATGATCACCCACTGAGATGTTTCTATTCACTGACCTCCCATCTAAAGATTGAGCTCTCAACCTCCCACCCAACATAAAAATGAAAAATCAAGAAGCAGAGAGTCATGAGGATGATGATCAATATGTTCCCTTAATTAATAACCTCCAGAGTCAAAATGCTCAGGACCACTTCATCCTCTTGGACTTCAAGGCTTTTCTCGCCTCTATTCCCACTTCATTTCCCTCCCTTTTCCCCGCCTCGCTCCTCTCCTATTCTCCACCTCTTTCCTCATCATTAATCTCTGAAAATCATTGGCTACATACATTCCTCCAATCGATGCAATTCCACAGAGGTCTTGTCTGATTTACCACATGACTGAATTCCTGTATGAATCTGGACTGGCCAGAGGAAACGCGACTGAGAAAGAGAGATGGAGCATGCAGGATGAGGGAGACGACCCTACTTACATAACCTTCAGCAGAAGTCCCAAACAGCAAAATTTGACATGAGAATCCAGATTTGATTTAGACAAAGTATAGTTTGACCATGACCCTGAAAATGACAATAACTGTGTGCACAGCATCTGTGCTTCACACACAGGAGTTGTTAATAAAAGTTTTAAAAAATCAGTTCAAAATTACCTAATTAGTCCCAAGAGGGGAGTTTAATGTTGTAAATCCTGTTATACAGCACTCGAAACACAGAAGAGATAGACAGCATATGTAGTTAACACACAGGCACACCAGCATCCCACCATTTAGGATGCATTTCAGGGCTGAGGGAGTCAAGCTCTGGCTCTAACCAGACAGTGTAACAGCTGAGACCATGCTGGCTTGGCTTCCTGCTCTGCAGCTCTGATCCAGACTGCTAACACAGTGAGCAACCCAGCTGGGAGTAACATGGAACAGCCTTTGGGTCAGGGCTTCTCTGACCTGAATGTTTGAACAAGCCCACGAACAACACAGGTCCGTCATTGCAGATCTTTAGTTCTCCACTCCTCCTCCCCCAAGTTAGAATAGCACCTGTTTCACAATTATCTTAAACAGCACCAATGCTCCGGGTCAACGAGAGCATGAGCACAGCCACAACTTATTGGCAACACACAAGCATGTAGATTGAAATGCAATACTTCACTGTAGATTTGCCAAGTAACTTTTTATTGACAGCATAAACTAAACATTTCCTTCTCCCTTGTCATCATGAGGAATACCCTGTGCCGAGTGTGAATTTCCTGCAACTGAGAGGAAATCTTTGATCACAGCAATTGATCTAACCTACCATACTGCTATAACGGTTTTAGAAATGCTGCACAATTCACCAGATCAAGACTCAAATGAATGTATCTACTTTTTGGTATTAATGAAACAGGCCAAGTCAGAGGTTTTTCTACACCAATACACAAAAAACTGCTCGAGCAGACCACAAAGCTGTAAAGATTTAAGTCAAGTGAAGTCCACAGAAAGAGTTACAGCTTGGTAAGTCTTTCTTCTGACATGAAGACAAGAACAGCAGGATACTGGTTTGAGTGCCTTGTAGCAGAAAACCCCAAACAAAAAGTCCTCAGTCCCCAACAGGGAGTGCTTAAGAGACGAAAAGATCAAAACCAAAACAATGTCACAAACAGCTTTTTGTCAAATAAACAGTACATTTCAAAGTCCCTGAAGCAGAAATGATTTTACTATCGATTCATGAAAAGTATAAAAAGATCCCCCTAATCCAACCCCACCTCTTAGCCAGTTAACATTTGTGTTTAGAACATTTTGTAAAAGAGGGATTCACAAAGGATTAACATTTAATGTTTTTTTTTTTAAATAACAGGCCTTCAGTTCCACTGTAAAACAACCCTCAGGTTGCCTGAGTAATGGCAACTCAGGGTTTAACACTGAACAAAGCAGTTATTCAGCCAGTCTTAACAGTATTAAACATTTTCCAGGCAGACGGTGCCCTTTCAAACAACAATCAAGTAAAAATGTTACTTTCAGTCATGATAAAAATACTGTACTTTTCAAAAATAACTGAAGAAATTTGACTTCACAAGTTGATGCCTTGAAACTGGCCTCCATCTTTTTAAGAAGTTCCTGCTCTGACACTCCACCACCAGCATGTTGCAAACTTTAAGATTTTTTATTTTCTCAGATAAAAATATCTCTATTTTCTATAGATTAATAAGCACAAAAATTTGCAATATATAATCTAGTGTCTATTCATTCTTAAACAAAGATTTTCCCAAAAGTATTGCTAAACCCAATATAACATTGGATACATGAGCGTAAATTTAATCTTGCATTTCTACCAATACATCTTTAAATTATGACCACCCACTTTATAATAACTAGTTCTTACCCTTCACCAAAACAGCCCTAATTAGTCAGCTTTTACACAAACTCACAGATTCATAAAGTTTAGCATGAACTGTTAGGGTTTTTATACAACAATGCCATTAGATCTTCCAACATACCTTTCTGGGACATTTGGAGAAAAATTCCTTAAGCTTAATTTTACAAACTAGAGATCTCAGATGGTCTTTAAGAGTAGTCTAACACAAAGAAGGACAAAAAATAGGTCAAAGTTGCATAATAAACATGAAATTGTTCTATTATATACTCACATGGTGTATCAGGTCAACTCACAAAACTAAGCAATTATTAAATCCTGGGTTTTAAATGCCTTTATCAAAACAATTACACAGATTATTTTATGGACTACCAAATGTCTTGTAAGTTTGAGGCAAGCACCACAGGGTACAATGAAAGCTTAAATGAACTGGGTCAGATAGGTCAATAAAATGTTTAGGTTGGCAGCACATGTCAAGATAACATCCCTGTTCACTTTGAATGCCTGTAGGCAATATGTTTTGATGTTTGCCATATACAATAGAAAACCTGCACAATGTCCATCAAATGGAAATTCAGTATTGATCAGGTCCTACCAATCAACCACAGAAACACAGGCCTTATTCTTCTATAGCTTAAGCGCCAATCAGCAGGCAGCCATGCAGACACTCCATATCTGCAGACCTTTTCAGGGCTGAATGCACACCTGACAAAAGAGGAGTCATACAAACACTCTGCAGAGACTAAAGGGTAATGGTGGTCTCCCCTTTAAAAATACTTGCTCAAACTAGCAGGACAAGCATTTGGGAGAAGATCCTGGAATTCATACCATCCATTTATCGGTAATGAAACAATGGTAAATATCCGCTGTTGTATGCAGTGACAAAGAACTGCTAATGTGCTAAGCTTTGAGAAGACAGACTATGCAACCTTTGTGCCACGTGAATGTTGTGAGAGAGCTGTGCGGATTTCAGCTGTGTAGGGGGATTAGATCAGGATCCAAATCAGAACTGCCATGGTGGCAGTGTGTGTGACTCAGGACTGCTCTAATCACTTAATGAAAAAAGGACCTGCACAACTCCTGAGTTGAAGATCCAGATCAAGAAGACATCTTCCGTTTTCCCTCCTGTGTCAACGCAGGCCGACCCTGGCCTGGGAATCCTCACAAGGGATTTAGCTCACTGGACAGTACCTGCTGCCAGTCACAACCGAGCCAGGCCCATTGGGCACTCGTAGCCGCCAGGCCAACCCTTTTCACGGAGGCCTGGGAAACAGATCTGACAGATTAACAAATGGTTAACAGGCAAATGGATGTTACACACCGGCATTAATCTGAATACATTTGGCATGGGTAAAACCACAGCAGAAACAAAGAAAGACTCGGATGCCATTGGCCAAATCATTTTTTCCAACATAGCACAAGCAGACTTGGATAATGCTGTGTTTTCAGCTGGTTCATAGGAGAAAAGAAAAATGTTACTGAAAAGCTCGGTCAAATGTGTTCCACATGAAAGTGAATTTTACCGTGTGTCCCAAAACTCTAATATGTTGAAGTCAAACATGTCTAGCTGACCTGTAGCTTGCATTCTTACACCCACATGGAACTGACATCTGAAGTGAGCATGAAAAATCCATCAGAGTTGGCCCAGGCTCTCCCGTGAACAGAAACGATGATCTCAGTGACACCACATAATTAAACGTCTGTACCAAGCAGACGATACCAGCTCGATACTAGCACAAACACCCATTAGGGAGGCTGCAGTGGGCAATGAGAAAGCAGGACGAGTCTGAGTAAAAGCTCCTCCTGCAAGCAAAATAAAATTGAGGGGAACACATTTATGGAAACAAAAAACAAAAAGCAACTTCAATACAGCCTGAAACGGATCACAACCAATGTTTTTGCTTTATTAACTTTTTTTATTTGAAAATGTATAACCAGATCTAAAATAATTTGATTTTAAAACAAAGCAGAAACTATTATTTATACTGCCTAGAAAGCTATTTTTACTAATACAAACAAGTAAAACATGGAAAAAAGACTAAATGTCATATTAGCTCAGTCCTCATTTGCATTTAAAACTAGCTGTTTTTTTGATGGCATTTGTTCAACAAGGCACAAAGAATATTCCCTAGAGATTTTGATTAATGTTACATATCTCTGATTCCACTGCATATCAGTAGAGCAAGTTTGCATACCAAACTTTCTCTACTGAACTGAGATATGGTGACTGTGAAGGCTATTAGAATACAGTGATTTTATTATCATGTTGAAAAGAAAGCATGTCTATGGCATTATTTATAACAGCAAACATACACAGAACCATAGGGCCACAGTGTAGTTAAGACCCATTGCTAAACAGCAAGTTGGTGGCCAGGTGAATTAAGAGACCAGCAGAATATTTGGAAGAAAGAGTACTGTTTAGGAGTGCACAAAAAAAAAAAAAAACATTTACACACATGGCAACTCAGCGTGACCAGCTGGACTGAGCTGGGGAAAGTAACGCCTATTGTAGCCATTTTAGACAACAGATGGGAGGAAAATATACCCATAGATAGACGCAGAGGAGAGGAAAAGTCCAACTCTCTCCCCTCATTTTAAAGGCTGGAGAGCTTTGAGAGAGGGAGTTGCAATCAGTCCTGCTATTTTCTGCCTGTACACACACACATACACAGGCAGGACTGTACCTGCCTTTCCTTTCACATGGCTCTGCTGCATCTATTTGAGCTCAAGGCATTCTTGCTGTCCAGTCGCAAGCGCCGGGGCTGCACTGAAACACACTAGCATCTCCTCAGGAGAGCATGAAACACCACTGGCTCCTGTTCCCAGGGCATCCTCTGACTGCACAGCACATGTGCTATTTGCAACTTCAGAAAAATGCACCGTCACTGCTGTCCAGGTTTGACAGAAACCATGAGCTTCTCATTCGGGAAGCCCGCACTTACATCCCCACGGAAGGATGTATGAATATAAATTGGTGTGGCTCTGCAAGCAGCTCGTGTTGTGTCAAGGTGGGATGTTCTGCTCTGAATTGCAGTCTCTGCCTGGAGGAGAAACGCCTGCCTCTCTTTCTCGCTCTCCTTGTGTGCCTGCGGACTAAGAATAGATCAATGTATCAGGCAAATCGGGATTAACGGCGTTGTGCTCCAATCACTGAACACTCAAAGGGTGCGCAAACAAGCGGGAGGAGCCGTCCCAGATAACAAACACACACACGCATTAAACAGAAAAGTTGATTTTCACTGCCCATCGCACTGTCATCATGTCTGTTGTTTGACGCTGTTCCACGCGCAGATTCGATCCAACACCAACGCACAAACAAGGAAAACCCATGTAAAGCAACATCAGACACAAGTCCTTCCTCGTCCTACTATGTGAACAATGATTATGTCAGATCACTGCTGAAAATGACAAAACGCACCAGCGTCACACGAGGACTGAGCAGGTGTTTCGTAACCAAAGCATTCAGTT
Organism: Poeciliopsis retropinna; assembly: GCA_010277075.1. NCBI lineage: Eukaryota > Metazoa > Chordata > Actinopteri > Cyprinodontiformes > Poeciliidae > Poeciliopsis > Poeciliopsis retropinna. The sequence goes on from VMRM01000005.1 coordinate 12,817,975, forward strand.
ACCTTTCACCTGCGCGCACCAAATTTAAACGGGGCTGCGGAGCGCGTTGAAAACAAATTGTGCAATTAAAGAGGGGGACTGGAGGGAGGAGGATGCGGACAGCAAGCTGTCCCAACTAACCTGTCTGTCCTTTCCCGAGCGTCTTCTCCAAACGATAAGGTCCCACGTAATTGGCGTGCTGGGCAACGCTGTTGTCTTTCCCGGACGATGACATGTCGAATCTCTTCAAATTGAGACACTTTCTAATAAAGCGCACGCAATTAGACACTCCTCGCTGGAGCTCTTGAGCCGCCGCCGCCGCTGCTGCCTCTCTTTTAACTCCACAGCCTCTTCTCTTCTCTTCCTCTCGCTTCTTCTGCCTCCCGGTCCCTACCTACCTCATTCGTTGTTTGAGGAGGTGAGGTTCTCTCTTTTCCTGGGTGCTTTGACCCCCTCTCTACAGTCGCAGGCGAGTCGCAAGTGCCTTGAATATCATTGTGGTTTTTTATTTTTTTTAAAGAAGAAGAAGAAAAAAGAAAAGCGGCGCTGCCGCTGTGCGTCTGTGGGAGGTGCTGCCGAGCGGCCGTGGATGAGCAGCAGTGGGTTCAGCCAATCGAAGAGCAGAAAACCGTCTCCGTTGACCAGTTCCTTTGCCTCAGAACAGTTGTTTCTTTTCGCATAACAGATGCAACTTGAGATTGTGAAAGTTTAATGTAATTCATGTCAATATACGTCCGATAATACTTCTATAAAAGCGGTTCTCCGTAGACCGTTCGCTCTTTTTTGGTCCAACACACCTGAATCAAATCGTACTTGATTATCTGTGGAACGTGCTGGAGAGGAGCAGGGACTCGTCTAAAACACAAGACACGTGAGTTCTACAAAAACAGGTTTGAACTTTATCAAAATTATTATAGGAAAAATGTCTTTATTTTTTAAGTTCCAAACAATTATCTCCTTTTTAATATTGTCTTTTAGGCATGACTCAATAATCTGACACTGACATGCTGGTTTTCTTAGGAGAAGTGAATCCCTCGTAAGTGTTAATATTTAATAAGAATAATTTCAGTTCTGTGTTGTTTCAGAACAGAGTCATTGATGACAGCTTTGGCCACCACTGACTTTCTGTACTTCTTTTTTTTTTTTTTTCTATAAAAAGTACACCTCCTCCAGACCTGCATTGTTTAAATGTTTTGAGCCACTCATTAATGCATTTCTGCCATTATTTATTTATTTATTTATTATTATTATTATTATTATTATTTTTGCATTCTCTTATTGCTTTTATTTGACATTGAAATTACTACTTCTATCTTTAAAAGTATTTCCTTGACAAACCCTTTAATGGAGCTTTTGCTGCCATTTACTCTGTATTTTCTTTGTTGTTCTGCCCCAAGGTCCTCTTGACTCGGTGCTCATGTGTTCAGCCACTGGATAGAAAAAGTTTATCATTAGTCAGTTCACATCACCTCTGCATTTTGAGGTACATAATCCAGGGCTTTAAAAAGTATGCAAAATGAGGCGTTTTTAATGCTCAAATTAAAATCAGGTTTAAGGAGAGAACTGATTATCGCTTTCCTTAGCCTTTGTTTTAAGCATTCTAGTGCAATGTGAATTTGGGTTGGAGCAAATCATGGAATATCTTAGGAATTAATGCTAGGGATCATTTAAAGTTGATGATGAATATGCATAATTAGATACTTTAGCGTGGGAGGTGATTTAGACAAATGTTTGGAGGTGAACATTTCTGGATGAATAAATAGTGCCAACAGTAATTGAAGCACAGCGAGCCTGGAGCTCGTCGGGCTTTGTTTGCTGTGGGCAATGTTCTTCAGCTATGCAGCTTTAAGGTCTTGAACTAAAGTGCATCACTGAAACAAAATGACAATTACTCCAAACAGCACTGTGCACAAGAAAGTGTTCCAGCCTTCATGAATATTTACACAAGCTCCATTTACTGAGGGTGGTTTTAATGCTGCTGAAAAACCACAGTGCATGACAGTTTCTCATCCCTCCTCTTTCCTCTTTTCTGTGTCCTTCCTCTGCGCTACCCTTTATTCCCCTCACTCTCGCAGGGCCCACAAACATGGCCTTGCGGTTATTTCAAGTGTGTGCAGCAGGGGCAGAGTATGTTGGCTCTGCGATTCATTTCACACCCCACTGGTCTGAGACCTGTGACTGCAGCTCTGGCCTCTGTCTGTTCCTCACACCCTGTGAGAGTACAGGTGTCAGGGGACACGTGCCGGAGAAACACGCATACACGAAAGCACACCAAGTGACCTCTAAAATATTTGTATTGAATAGGGCTGCTGTAATATTAAACAGAGAAATGTGTAGAAACAAAAGAGTAATATATTTATATGTATGTATGTGCATATATAATATATATATATATATATATATATATATATATATATATACACACACACACACAAACGTGTATGTGTTCTTTCATTTCGGAGTCAGTGTTTTTTAAGCTTTGATCTTGATCAATGGTTTTGTGTTTACATTTCTTTTTAGAATTTTGCTGCTTTTAGACTTTCTCTGTGTTCTTGTACTTAAAGCTGCAGTAAGCAACTTTTATGAAAAATTATACTTTTACATACTTGCTATGTTGTGGCTGTATGGTATGAGACAGATAATCTGTGAAAAAAATATTCAGACTATCTAGCATGACTGCCAATGACGGCGGATAAACAGTTTTTCTGTAACAGTACGTTTCTCCACCATTAGCACATTGAGCAATATTGATTGACAGCGATAAGACCTTCCTTCTGGTTCTGGTCTGTTGTTTTTGGTCAGGAGCGGCACATTTCTTCAGACAGCAGTAGTCGCTCACGGAGGAAGTGGAGGAGATCAATCTTTTTACAGATTACATGCCTCATAACATTCTGTCAGTTTTAACAAATGTATATATAAATATATATATATTCTTTATAAAAGTTACATACTACACCTGTAACAAACTTTAACTTTCTACGTCAAATTATAAGTGTGTACAAAATAAGATCTTTAAGAAAAACTTAATAAAATATTCCTGGAGTTTGGGAATTGTTTTCATTCAGTTGATTTAAAAGTTTTAATACTGTGAAATGACCTTCAGAAAAATAAAATGACAGTAAAAATAAAACTCAGAATTAACTTTTCAGATTGAATTAGAAATCTCTGCATTGTATTTGATCGTAAGTGTTGTAGTTTATTCTGACTTTCTGATCTCACATTAAAATTTTTACTAAGAGTATATTTTATCAACTGAAACACAATCCTAAAGTTTGACTGTTTCTTTCTCAGTCCAATGGAGAGACTTTAACATGCAGAACATTTTAAAACCCAACACTTTCTTTTCTCCTTTTCCTAAACAGAAAGCCTCTCCGCAAAAGTCAAATACTAACAGAGCATATGAGAGTTTGCTCTACTTTTGAAGTCTGTTCATTTTAGAACTGAATTGACTTTTAAAAGTCATTTGAAGAGTGCCTCAAATGACTTTCAAAATCTTCCATGATCCACATTCCACATACTTATCAGATTTACTTTTGTTGTACAACCAATCCAGGTCAGATCTGAATCAGTCTTTTGTAAAGTCTTTGTATAATGCTCAAATAGAGAAGAAAGAATCACAAAGACAAACTTTTCCTATCTCAGCTCTTGCATGTGGAACAGCTTCCTGAAGACCTTGAGAACTATTGACATTTTAAACAGCAAACAGAATTTATCTCTTTGGTTTGCCTTTAATTCATTTTTGAGTAAATAACATTATCAATTCTTAATTTAACTTTAACAAAATTTTATTTGTAGTTTTATTGCATTTTCATTTAGAATTAATACAGATTTTGGATTATGTTACCATTTACACATACTGGTAAATAGTTTTTTTTGCTGTGGTAAATTAGCATTTATGGCAATTGCTCGACATAAATTATAATTCTTTTATTGTTTCCCTCAGTCCTTAGCTTTTCCTTTGTTCTTATACACCTCTTTGTTTCCCAGGTTTAGCCCATATTTTGTTTTCTTTTCTGGTTTTCTTTGTCATATTTTACGATGCATCCTGTTTGTATGTCATGTAAATAACTATTTGCTGACCTCTTCATGCATAAAATATGACTCAAAGATTTTTAAAAGTTCTAATTTTGTTTATGCTAGGCTAAAAAGACAAAACAATAGAATACATTATCTAAAGAAACATTTTCTGCATAATTTTGAAGATTTCAGAATTTAAATAAAGAAATGAGATGACTCAAAACTTTCCCAGTTTGCTTCGTGTGCTCATTACACTTAATCTTCCTGATTCTTCTCCTATATATAATCTCTCTATATTTAACTGAAACAAACACTCGACTCAAATAAAAAAATAAAACTCGATTTGTTTTATAAATAACTCATGCAAGCAAGAACATGTTCCCATCTAGCAAAGCTTTTCCCCACACTCTTCACTTTCTTGTGTGACACTAAGTTTACATGCCCCAGTTTAGTGCCTTTGAGGTCTGCCCTAGGAATGTGTGCTGTATCCCCCAGATGCCCTTCATCGCACCGAGAGCCAGCTTTCTGTAACTGTGACCCAAAATGCCACTCCTGTGCATACCGCCAAGCCAGGTGGACAGGGCGTGTGATGTCAGAGCCAGGTGCCAGGTGGGCACCATCTCAATAATGCATCACGCTCAGCACTGGCGCTGGCAGGTGTTACACTTTGAAGTGTTCCAGAAACATCTGCAGCCTGAGCTTTTAATCACCTTCTCTGTTACCCCAATGCTTCTTATCAATCCGTCTCCTCTGCTTTGTGGCCTCCTACATTCTACAGCCACCTCCTAAGCAAATGAATGGGAAGAATAAGGTGTGTGTGTGCAGATTTGCTTATAAATATGTATTTATACTTGTTTACCAATGTGGACATAAAACTGCTAAATTTAAATGAGTAAAATACAAAAATGCCTTTTGTCTTCTGGACATTTATTAAATATTAAGGAGGGTAGAAATTACCAAGCAATTGTTTTTAGTAAGCAGTGCAGTGTCAGTTTCAGTGGAAAGTAATTGAATACTACTTTTCTACCAACAATCAGATTCAACAATTTTGCAATAAAAGCATTGTGTAAATATTGAAAAGGGATTTTATCTGTGAACGGTCTATACAATGAATAATTGTATGCATTTCAGATCATTTCACCTTTCTGTGTTTGCTTTAAACAAAGAAATAAAAAAAAGAGACTCACCAGAGGGGGAAAAAATCAGAGGAAGATGTGTTGACATCTTTCTCTGTCAACACATATGAAAAAACATTTCATAAGTTTTTCCATGTATTAAATGTGAAAAACGTGTTTTCACATTCCATACGTCCTTTTTCCCCGTCATAAATATTCCAGATCATTAATCAATGTTAAATATCAGGCAATAACAAAGTAAACAAAGTCCAGTTTTTAAATGATGGTTTTCTTAAGAAGAAAAACTGTACAAACTCACCCATGGCCCCATGAGAGAAATTATTTTCACCAAAATATCAGTAAAGTTTTACCACCATTGTGAAAGGAATTTAAATTTTTCCAAAATTGCTTTGATTCAACCGCACTGGAAGGACTTCAGCATAAAGGGTCCGGTTAAGTTCCTATCTTGACTTTGATAAGGACACACCTAAGCCTTAATTTTGTTTTTATGAGCCACTCCGAGGATCTGTGACAATAATGTCGGCCTAAGTTCTCAAATAAGAGATTTTTCGTCAAGATTTTCAGCTGTAGAGCAAAATTTATGAGAAGTCATCCAGATCCAGTAGCAGCATAGCCAGCGCAGCCCATCACACCACCAGCATCGTGTTTGACTGTCTGTACAGTGTTCTTTGGCTGAAATGCTGTGCTAGCTTTACATCATAATATGACAGGATCAACACTTTCCAAAAAGTTCCACTTTTGTCTAGTCAGCCTACAGAGTATTTCTGGATCATCGAGATGCTTTTGACATGTGTAAGATGTGGCTTTGTGTTCTGTTTGGTCAGCAATGGCTTTTACCAAGAAACTCTCTCATAGATTACATGGTTGCCCAGTTGAATCGTGAATATTGACCTCCACAGAGGCAAACGGGGCCAGCAGTGCTTTAGCTATTGTTCCGTTCTTCTGTGAGCTCCTGGATGAGTTATTTATATGAAATATTGTTTTGATAGGCTGTCCCAAGTTTCCCCCATTTGTCAATAATACCTCTGACTGCAATGGATTTAAGTCCCAAATCCTTTATATATATATAATTTCCAAACTGACAGGTGTCACTGACTTTGTTTCTACTGTTCCTACATTTCTTTAGATTGGGGCATGATGTTCAGGTTTTTGAGAATTTTTATCCCACATCCTGTTAGACAGGCTCTCTGTAAGGAATTTAATATAAATCACAATTTGAAAACTGCATTCATTTACTTTGAGTTTTTTTGTTTGTTTTTGTCTTATATTGAAAATGCATTTCAATATAAGACATTCTGATCTGGACAAAAAGGCTAAAACACAGACAACCCATGAGAGAGAGCAAATACTTTTTCACTGCCTTGCATCTGGTGAGTGGCACAAAATTATGAGCTTAACCACTGCCATGGGTTGTAGAGCTTATTTCAGAGTCTAACCAGTTCAACAAAGAGTCAAACTCATTCTTACATTAAATTTCTGCACATAAACCATTCATCTTGTAGTACAGTACAGCATTTTTTTTTTCCTGAGCTGCAGCAATCGTTACACATACAGCAACATCCACCACAGGTGAACTCAAAGCCCTTCAGAGTTGTACAAATGGGTTATCGCTGGCAAGCAGTTTGCTGGAAGCTGCTGGCTGAGCTGGGCAGCCCCAGTGTTTGACAAATTAGCTTGTCATCGATATACAGAGGAGACTACCGGTGTTCATTTGCAAATATTTACAAATACAAGAGAGCAGCATAAGGGAGAATGAGTGTTTGTTTCAGCGGGATTTGCTGTTTCAAATATGCAAAAACATTCTGCTACACCATTCCTGTGACTTAATCATCTCCCTTTATTTAGATGCTAGAAATAAAAATGGTAAGAGTGAAATTATTTTTCTACTCCATGCAAAGTTTTGCACCTTCACCTTTTGCACTATATTAGATGACTTGGCAACTGACGGGATGCAGGCTGCTATACTTTTATGCTTTTACAAAGAAGAGAACTTCAAATGTTTGGAAATATTTTCAGTTGAACAAATAAGCACCACTGCTTCTGAAGAAGGCTTGTACAGGTATTATAGATTCATTTATATGAGCAGTCATTCAAAACATCTTTTTATACTTACTTGTTTTTAAGAAATCATCCTCAGGTTACGCAAGTGTCACTATTACTGACAAACGTTTTGTCATAAGGTAACTTAGCCCGTTTCTTGAAGGCAGTTGACAACTTGGATGTTATCCTGCAATACTGGCATATCCAATGAGTATGTATATTCTGCTGTGCACCTCCCCTTGTGCCTCTTCTCCATCTCACTCAGTGCAATTGTGAAGGAGGAGCTCGTGTGCAGAAATCTGTAAAACTGCAAAGAAAAGAAACAGTTTGCAACTGTAATTCGGTTCCAATTATGAGTGCTAAAGAGCAGGACAATAGATCACAATGCTATAGTTTACTATGAAGCTAAAGTTGACACTCTGTGAGAGGTAAGAAATCCAACAGACTGGCTAAAGCAGCAGATAACCTGAGTAACTAAAATCAAATTAGTTGTTCGCTGTTTGCAAAAAACTCTAGGTCCAAACACTTTTTCACTGGCACATTTTATCGTTTTTGCAAAAGTAGGTACAACTGTTGTCATGCCATTTCCTTTTTAACTGAAATCTGTTAGTTTTAACTGGTTTAGTTAAATCTTAAGGTACAACAAACATTTTGGTTTGTTGTACTCAAACAAAAATTTGCAAATCAGTATATTAATACTTGTTGGCTTTTTCAGATTTACAATATCAGAAAGCAAAGATATTGAGAAACTAAAACAAAAGATATGCTTTCACTCTAAAATGTAACAGAAAATGTAGCAGAGCAACATGACCTACGCAATCACAGTATGATGTTATTACATAGATAAGAGGCCCTTTTATTGTAAACCAAAACATCTTAATAGGGCCACAAGGTAAGAATGCAGAGAATACTTCAGGATTTTTGTTTTTGCACAAAAACCTTTCCCTCAGGCCATAACACATACATATATGCCATAATGTTCATCTGTGATGTGCAGGATAATGCAGGAGTAAATGCTGGTTTTCCTGCTGAGGATCAGGCAGGCTAAAAGGTGAAGGGTAACCAAACCTACGTGGTATCAACAGATACCACTCCAAAGGTAAAACTGAAAGGAATAACACATAAAAACTTTAATAGAAACATTTACAAAGATGCTTTTGAACTGATATATGATTGAGGATTTTGAGAAGTGGGACACTTACTCTCTCATGCCACATGCGTGTTAATGTGTAAGTGCTGGAACAAACTATCATGAAGACACAGAAGTGGACTTCTTCCCCCATGTTCATGTAGCATGATCAGTGGGCAGCTGGTGTTCATTTTAAATGTCACTACTGAATGGTAGCTGTATACTGACATGCCCATAAGTGAGGCTGTGGAAGAAAAATTCACTGCAGGGAGTAAGCCTCTCTTTCCCCCTCCCTTGCACAGGGAGTGCACATTTGCACACGCAGCTGCAGGGACACTCCTCTGCAGCTGCACTGCCCCCTGCTGACTGGTGAAAACCACATTCTCACACTCCCAAAAACTGCCAACAGGGACTTTTCTCACCCTTTCACAACATTCATAAAAACAATAAATTCCCTCTCATATTTAAGACAGCATGAACTCTCATTCAGCCTTGTCAGACAGAACATCAGGAAATACCAGGGAGAAAAAAAAAATCTAGCTTCAGAATTTCTTGCATCACACAACTCCTCATTGTGAAATCCCAACCACAGTCATTTGACCCAGTTTGCTTCTGTTTCTCCTCTGCACGCTGCAGCTTTTAAGTGCTGAAAAACCCTGGCAACAGCAAAACATGCTCAAGAAAACGGGTGGAAATCCAATAACTTGGATTCTATTACGATTAATGCTCGATGAGAATTCACAAAGGTGCTATGAATTAGTGCTGATAAAAACACAAAATATGTTTATTGCTTAATATCCACAGACACATCCACCAAGATTCTTCTACATCCACAATACGCACATACACACTCATTCAAATCAAGCATTTCCTCTTTAATCATAGCCTTTTTGCAATTACGAAGAACCTTAATTGCAGTATAAGGAGCACACTGTTGGTAATCATGTAAAGGGTTTGGCTGTGGCACTGGATAATTAGGTTTGCTGTGTGCGCCTCACTAATCACATGGACATTTAATGGGAGCGTAGAGCGAAGGACTAAAACAACTGCATTTAGCTGTGATAAATTCACTGATCACTCAGTCAGCATGCACGGTCCCTATTGGCCTGTTCACTCATTATCAAGTTTGAGCTTAGGGAAACACAACACATATGGACATCGAGAATATAACAATCCCTTCGCTGTGAGCACACCAGGGTTTATTAGGAGAAATCAGCGATAAAGGCTGCTGTGATTAGCTGTTTACCAGGTGTTCATTACATGTTTCTGCTTAGGCTTACACAAATGTGCCATTCCTTCTTTTGAAAGAATAAGAGTATTTACAGGTTGTTCAGACCCCTTGACATTTAGGGCATATGATTTTCAACCACAGTCTCCAATGTATTAAATCAAGATTTTATGTGCAGAACATATTAAAATATTATGGGAAATATCTATGTCTCAAATGTTAATTGAAATAAAGAAATATGTTGTGCATTAGTGTCCTTCTCCCATTAATTTGATGTCCCTGATCAGCCTGTTTGAAGCCACAAAACCCTTTTGGACTGTTCTCCAGCTCCAGTCCTTGAGAGCTACTGCCCTGGGTATTTAGACTCTCCCTGCTCCAACTTACCTGGCTCATTACCAGGCCTCTGCCCAACTCGATGGCATGCTGGGGATTCAGTCAACTGAATCAATCGTGTTGGAGTCAGGATGTTCTTAAAAGTTGAAGTGCAGTGGCTCTCTAGAACTGGAGTTGGAGAACCCCACTTTAGACAAAGGTCCCAACCCTAAATACACAGCCAGGGTTTCAATGAGGGTTTCAAGCAGATTAATGTGCTAGGATGGCCCAATCAATGTTCAGAACTGATTAAAAATCAGTGGTAAGATTTGAAATGAATGCCGTGTATCCAATTCTAGTGAGCCTAGCATCTCTTAGAACAGGGGTGAGGGCCAGTATCCTGTAACTCTTGGATGTCTCCCTGGTCCAACTCAGCTGAATCAAATCACTGAATCACCTCCTAAGTGCAGTGAATTTCGCCAGAGTCCTACTAATGACCTGCTTATTTGACTCAGGTGTGTTGAAGTGGAGACACATCTAAAAGTTGCAGTAGACCAGTGTTTCTCAATTCCAGTCCTCAGGCCCCCCTGCTCTGCATGTTTTAGATGTACCTCTATTCCAGAACAGCTGATTCAAATGATTGCATGACCATCAAGTGCTACAGAAGCCTGTTAATCACCCACAAATTCAATCCAGGTGTGTGGCATAAGGGAAACACCTAAAACATGTAAGGCAGGGGGGCGTGAGGACTGGAATTGAGAAACACTGCAGTAGACCAAACCTCGAGGCCTGGAGTTGCTTGCCCATCCCTGTCTTAGAAAGAAGACTGGACAAAATGTCGGTTTATTGATGTGCAGTAGGTAGAGACACAATTCAAAAGTGTAGCAGATGCAATCGCACCAAAAGCTAGAGCCACACGGTGTGGACTCAGGAAGTGTTAAGAATATAACTTTTGAGATTTTTAATTCTAAAGAACTATGCATTATTGTTCTTCCAATTCACAACTATCAACCATTTTGTGATGGTTTATCAAATAAAAGTGAAATGGATATGAATACTTTTCACTTGTTATGCACAATTAACTTCATTTTGTGCTATCAAGAGCATTTGTTTAGAACTGGTTGCACAGGTGACCTTTTTTCTGTTGTACATTGCTATTGTACCCTTGAAAAGCACTCAGTTACACACTGGAACAAGCTTTCGTCTCCTGCCAATTTGGAATCTGCTCCTGGCAATGTCACCACTGCTTTTAAAACCTGATTACAGCATATGTGCCAGCTACATGATCTAATGGGCTTATTTAAAGCGAACACATAAACTACATCATGTATCATGTACATTGTGGTGGCGTGACACCTGATTATTCATCGCTCCCCAAGCGCAACCACTAACCTTTCCACAGTCAACTCCCTTCATGGTCCCCCATGAGTTTTCTGTCCTATTTTTGAAGAATAATTACTAGCACGCACATATCAAAGAAGTGGGGTAATGTATGAGACAGTGAACTGCTTTTTTTTTTGTTTGTTTGTTAAATTTAAATGCAATAATTTAATATAAGTTTTAAGTAGATAATTGGAGAAGAATTGCTTCAAAGATATTAAAAGAAAAGCAGTAGATTTTGCAAGCATCATAAAAATGTTAACCAAAGAATGAACAGGAAAGTGGAGAAGAATAATTTTGAGAGCTGATTCAAAATGTTTCCCAGGACCCGTCTAGGAAAACAGCTTCAGGAAAAGGCAGCTGGTACTGGTTTCTGATGAGCAGCCTGCTGACTACAGTGGTGCTACAACTTATTCCCCAGCAGCGTCACAATGTAATGATGTTGGCAGTGATTTCCATTCTGCTCTGCCAGGTTTAGCATCAATCTATTTGTTTTAAACCTCAAACTTTTACATGGAAAGTTGCATTATGTTAGCTGAAGATAGAATATAAGGATTATAAGATGATCAGCTTTAAATTTTTCATGACACCTGAATGTAATAGTAAAACATTGTTTAAAAAAAAAGAAGCAACATGAAATATATTTCAAGAAACAGTAAACTTCCTTTTTGTGCAGATTGTTTAATAATTATTACAAAACAAAAATGGCTGTAAAATGTATTTTCTTTTTGCATAAACAAGCACATTTTTGAAGATTTGCAAGTTAGTTGTTAGTAAGGCCCGAATAAACATCGTGTCCAAAGTCACATTGCTCTTTTATGGCAGCACCAGTAAAAAAATTATTAGTAATATTGATCTTAATTGCCTGCTGAGTAGAAGAAGTCCCATTCTACATAGACCTAAGAAATCCATCCATCTGCCGTCTGTGTGTACATGCAGCAGAGAAGGAGAATTTTCTATATGTCACGAGAGGAGGGTTGCACCCTTGACAAAGTTCCAGCTCATCTTCAAGGTTACGACACACATACATTTACTGTACATTGATACCCAGGGTTATTTTGGGGTCTCTAATTAATCAAACTTACAAGTTTGTTGACAAAGGGATAGAATCAGAGCACCAAGATAAATGCATCTAATGAGCTAGGAAACCCATCCACAAACTTTGCTAAAATTCTTTCCAGAAAACGTCCTGTTTTGAAAGACTGTGCTCATCATCAGCAGAGTATCAAGGAATAAGAAGTAGAATTTATACAGTTTCTTGGAGAATTTACATGAGACTTAGCAAATAAAGTTGATAAAATCACAGCATCTGTATTTTTTATTTCCACTAGATCTGTTTTTCCACAAAATGCCTACATTTCCTGTCACATTCATTGGCATTCTTTAGTAATGATCTTCTAAAAAACTTTTCAACAGATTTATCCGATGTTGCAGCAGCAGCAAAATCTCACACTGTAAAATGTTTTTAAAATCCTTTCTTTAATTTATATACATGTTGAACACAAGTTAAGAAAAAATGGTTAACAACCGCACAGTTACTAATATAGCAGCTATTAATAGTTTGCACACCTCCTGTTTATCAACAGGGCAGCACACTGTTTAGTCATCTTCCATAGCTAGCCTAAGGCAAAGGCAAAGTAATCCACTGCTAGGGCCCACCAGGCCAGTGGTGAGCCCCAAACAGCAATGAACTTCACATGGAAAGTAAATATCTAAAAACAATCACAGTTGCAGGCGTTTTCGTGAAGAATGAGTTGTTGCTTTTCCTCAGTAGCAAGTTGAATCCATTAATTTTCTAAATAAAAATTTTGAATTTAAAATGTAAAATTTTACTATTTCTTGAACAAACTATAGGATAGGTCTGTGGGCTACACAAAATATGGTCATTACATTTAATACACAAAATTATTCTCATACATTGAGATTTCACTCTATCAGTTCTGCCAGTTTTGAGCTTATTAAAGAATGCACTGTTTAAGGGCTACGTCACGATTATGCAAATGAGCTTAATATACATTGTGGATGTTTGCTTTTTTTTTCTCTGAACAAGAAAAAAATAAAGGAAAAAGGAAGAAAAAAAATCTGACTGTCGGAACTGTGCGGGTATTTGGCGTGTTTTCACAAACAGTATGGCAAGCCATTTTACCATAAATTTGGTTTTGTAATTACATTTCAGATATCTAAAAGTGCATTTTGACTATCCGGAATGGTAATTTAAGATATCTGCATTTACATTCTGACTAGTAAGAATAATAATTCAAGATATCTTCAGTTACCTTTTGACAAGTTGACATTCCTTTCAAGATATCTCAAATTACGACACTGACGTCATTTGACAGAACACATCCGTAATTACAATTTAAGATATTTTGAACTTAATTATGACTAGTCAAAATGACAATTTTAGATATCCTAATTAGGAGTTGTTTGAAAGGCCCTTTGTGCTGTCCAAACAGTTGCCTGCAGAATGTTATGTTTCCTGCACAAAATTGTCAGTAAATGCCACAATATAGAAACAGCTCGGCAAAGTTGGATATGCGGAGAACGCAAAACTTCATTAACTATAAGATTGCTTCTCAAATCTGCAAAGAATTTCCTGTTTATTCATTTCCAGCAAACCGAATGCACTTAAAAACAGCTTTGAAAAGCTAAAATTGGTTGAAGAGTAGCTTACCAGAAGAAATGCAACAGTTGTTGGCTTTGCCTCTCTGTGTGGAGGTCCTTGAAACACTAACTGGTGAATCTCTCCCAGAGTCTTTAATGAGCTTTGCTACAATACTCTCGAGGCTAACATTGTTCTTGTGTGCCCGTTTTTCTTCCACTCAACTTTCAATTACTACGCCTGCGTAGAGCGTCCTATGAACAGCCAGCATTTTTGGCAATTACCTTTGTGGTTTACACTTCTTTTGAACAGTTTCAAAGATAATCAGCAGAACATCTGTCAAGTCAGCAGTCTTCCCCATCATTGCTCAGCTCATTATAAAACAAATGGTTTTAAGTTTACATATAGTTGAAATCCGTAGTTATCAAAATTAATGTAAATAAAACTTTTTAAAAAATACCACTCGATGTGAATAGAAATGTTTCACTTTTTGATTTGATTGATTGAAATAAATTAACTTTATTAAAAGCTAACCTACCTTCACAGTTTAACTTTTAGGGAAAAACTCTAACATAAAAAGGTCTAAACATAACAAAAGACTGGAGACCATTTGGAGAAAGTGTACAGTAACGACAACAGCTTCAAAATTGCGCTTCGGTATGGTCACTCTTAGTGCTCTTTGTCTCTGTCTCGGTGGGAGGGATGGCGTGAGGTTGAGGGTCGTGGACAGAGGTGGGGAGCAGCGAGTGAGATGGATGGAGAAGAGGAGGGAGGCGACAGACGTGGACCGTGCAGGGGTGGCTCAAGCTGTTGGGAACGGGCAGCACTGGCAGATGAATTACCAGCGACATCTCCATCCCTGCTGACAACAGACTCTCTCTGCCTCACACAGACACACACACACACACACACACACACACACACAAAATAACATGTGTCTCAGTTGATTGAAGCCAGCGGCTCGGCTCCACACCAGGCACAGCAAGAATTGACTGTCACCCTTTTTCTCCATCACCCCCACTACCTTAAACCACACACACACACACGCACACGCATTCACAGAGTTACATATATGTACGTATACACTCTAGGTTCTTTTCTCCTTCTGTAGCCTCCGCTCCTCTCTGAAATGTCAGGCTGGCAGGGGGTTGTATGAGGTTCCTCTGGAGAGCAATAAAAGCTGATTGGAGTTAAAACAGTTGGTCAGGCCTCCCCGCCCCGGCATCTGTTGGATTACAGTCAGCCAACCTGTCATCTGTGAAATGAAGGCCAGCACGGGAGCAGAGAAGAGAGACCACAGCAGGCTACGGGACAGACAGAACGAGAGATAGGAAGGTGATGAGGTAGACAGTAAGAGGAGGGAATGTGTGGATTTAGTTTAGTTTTGCTGTGTAAACTTTTTAAGAAAAACGCAGTTTGTTCATATTTAACAGGAAAAAAAAGAGACAAGGAGATTAAAGACAAAAGATGGAAGATCTTAGGGGATCACATAGAGGGTCAGACACACACATGTGACCTTTACATGAACCATTTCATCTTTTTGCCCTCGTGTATCACTACCTCTGAGCACAGGACGGCAGAAACAATCCCGTAGATCAACCTTCCACCCTTCGCTGTACGCTTCACTGTCCTCGCTCTTCCCTGATTTCACTCTCTCTTTTCCTACACCCATTGCTGCACCCCACACACTGTCTCCACCTGCTACGTCCCCTGAGGGAATAATTTTCACTCTAACAACTTCAATTAACCTTACCCTTTCATACACACACATCCATGGGCACAGGTCGGCACACCGACACGCACATGTGCAATGTGCAGACGATGCATTCACGGGCACAACACTCCTCCCATATCAATCACTGGCATTAAGGTCACTGGGCTGAGAGACAGAAGCCTCTGGTTGCTTCTCTACTGACATGGAAAAAAATGGCGAGGCCACATACAGCAATGCAATATACATGAGCATGCACTGCCCTTAAAGAAATAACCATGTTAGGGACATAAATCCTCGAAAGTAATTAGATCTGGGAACGCCGAAGAAAACATATTTAATTTTGTGGCCAATTGAAATGCTGAATTTGGGTTTTATTTTCTACTGCAGGATTAATTAATGTTTGGGCGACATGGGATGAGGTGTCAGAAATTTACATCTGGTCATTATGGCTATTAATACCATCCTCATTTTTTAATGGTTTATTTAAAAGTTTCAATTCCGAAAAATCTAACATATTTTGTCCTTTGCTCAACAGCACTCTTTAAAGAGCCAAATGATTTAATCAACCGAAAGTTATACTAGTTCACTGGGAAAACGACAAAAATAAAAGTAACCCAATTAGTTCGTGAACCCTCTTGCTGCTCCAGCATGTATCTCAGAAGAAGCTGTTGGTCAGGTGTTTTGTTTTTTGTATTATCTGCATTCATTTGTGTATTCATCCATGTACACAAGGATTTGTCGGATGCAAAGCAATATGGGAGGGGAGAGGGTAAATTCATACAGCTGTTCTTGAAATCACACTCGGCTGGTGTGTGAATGCCTGCAGGCGGGAAAACCATGATTTCCCTCATTTTCATTATCATGTAGCTGCTCAGTAGGAATGCCAGTTGGCTGTTTTAGATTTGATGTGCAACAATAGAGCAAATGCCAACACTTCATGCAATTTTGTAATGTCCTGTACTGACGGGAAATTGGTTATATACCAGATTTTGTTAATCTGGCTCACAGCCGTAGCAATCATGTTTACACTCAACTCAAAGTTTTCCTTCTGAAGATCTCAACTCATCTCACTTCAGAGCAGGATAGTCTGTATTATGAGAAGATTAAGACTTTGGCACAAACCTAAGTAGTCCTAATTGAATGTACTTGTGTGACACATATGAACACATACACAAACACACATCATTTTTTGTTGTACTAAAATGCTTCCAATCATCATACAAATACAGGATCCTGTAGAGATCTCCCTGGGCTTATCAGTGTGTAATTGCTCTTGATTCGTGTATTATTGCTCTGGTTAATCTGCTTGTGGGTGGCTAATAAAGGAACTCCATAAGGGATGTTATCAGTCTTCAACAGAAGGTGTCCATGGAACGATGTTCCAAGAAGAGAGAGGAGAATAGGGGAAAAACATGAGTTTCAAGTGATTTTTTTTTTCTTAAGATAGGAATAGAAGGAAAACGTTTGTTAAGCGCTAAAAGATAAACACAGATTAGAGCATAAGACACCACAGAAATCTGGCATGATGCCAGCTAAGTTACTCATGTTGAGGTTGTTTCTGTTTGAGCAGGAAAATGAGGACAGTTCAGCGAGCTGGATGTTGTTCTGTCAGAGTTGCAAGCATGATTTTCATCCCAGGAGAACCCCTTGGTGATTGATGAGGCCTTGTTCCTCTGCCACAGTTCTATTTCTAAACACGGGCTGCGGGAGGAAGCGATGGCTGCAACAAGGTGATTAGATTGCTCTCTATTACCATGGCAGCTTGAAACAAGTATCACCCAAAGCAGGAAACCCCTCGGTCCCAATGCCCTGCGCAATAACAGCATGTTGGAAACTGACCCCTGTGGTGTAAGAAGGTGAGCTAACAGGGCAAACTGATGTTTCTTTATTCCACTGGGCTGTTCGCAGTGATTGTGTTGACACACACTCCAGAGACTACACTGGAAGCAAAACTGGAGACAAAGACAAGCCAGACAATAGTAAGGACACAGAGAAGCTGTTTGGGTGAATCTCAGTGGGCTAAATGAGAACATTAAACAGCAGGACACAGAGTTTGATCCCAAACAGGTCTAATGAAACTTCATCTATCTTCTGCTGCACCTTATACTGACACCACAGCACCTAAGTCTTTCTTTATTGCAGAGGAGACTTTTAGATCTTCCCGAAAGGAACCTGATGAGGTTTAATCTAAAAGCATGCCCTGGAGATATTCTTTCAACTGCAGAATCAGAACATTTCTCCTAAGTACTTTAAGTACTAAAGTACGACCTAAACTGTAAAATACATCTTGTGGGTGACAATTAGTCCATTTTATTGAAACTGTAAACACATCTTAAAAAAAAAAAAAAAAAAAAAAGTGTATGTTTGCCACATGATTTTGCCAAATCTACTTTTGTCATTTTAGCTTGAATTGTAAAAAAAAAAAAAAAAAAAAAAAAAAAATCCCGTTATCCTATACTGTCTGTTTCCACAATATTGGAGACCTCATGTTTCATGGTTACTGGAAGCCATACAGTCTCCTGTATAAGAGCACCCTCTGCTGGAGAACTTGTACTAAGACAGTGGCTAATGGTGACTAAAAACAAGGACTTCTAAAAGGCGGCTTTTGTTTTATGGGAATAGCAAATGTGGCAAAACCTGTAAGAAATTAGTTTGAAAGTGAAAGAGATAAAGAACTTAACATCATGTGTGCATGAGTCGTTAACCTTTTATTTGGACTGAGCATTTCTTATTATCTTTCAAAAATAGGCTATATCTTCACATGTGAATACATATGTCTTCATGTGTATCTTTACATATGTGAAGACGTATTTCTTCTATTGAAATTAATGAACCAATCTATTAATTGGTTCCATCATTTAATGGATTAATTGGTGGAACCAGGTTCCATCAATTATTCTACAGGCAAGTGCTTTGACATAGAAAAATGACTAAGATAAATCTACAAATTCACAATTCAGGGCAAACTGAAAAAAGGCTGATGATATATTGAAATGTCATAGGATATGTAATATTTTCAAGAAAGAACATTTACTACTGAACATGCTTTTTTCACATTAAATTTCAAATAATGAGCACCAATTATTATTATTTTTTTTCAGCTTTGCTTTCGTATAGCCAGACTTTAATGTAATAATTTGAAATGGCCTTTATCTGCAGCTCTTTAGCTTGTCTAGTTAGTTTACTTTACTGATGTTTTTTTCAAAATATTAAAAACAGTTTGAAAAACAATTTCATTCCAGACAACAATTTGGTAATATCTAAAAGGCATGCACACATCAGTCTGTTATGTTATCTTTAGAAGTGAATGAAAAATAATCTCAAGTCACATTCAAATTAGAATCAAAATACCAAAATAAATAAATAAAATACAAAATTCGTAAAAAAGAATACATTTTAAAACTCCAACTTTTTGGAAGATGATTAGAAAAAAAATGAACGATAACTCAAGACAACAGAACAGTGTAGTAAATTATAATGTAGCTAGAATGTTTTTTTGTTACATACATCAAAATTACACCAAATACACATGGGGATACCATATTTGTACTGTATTGATATATATATCAATACAGTACAAGCCTATCTGACATAACTAATCAATTAATAAATTAAATATTCAGAAAATTTGAACAGTATCAACATAATTTATAGCTAACATACATAAAACTATTCCCAATGCACATAAAAGGGAACAATATTTCACAACCCTGCCTACAGTACAAGAAATACATTATGTCATAAAACAGTAAAGCACAGCAGGGAGGAGCCAAACAGGTGAAAAAAACCCAAAAAAACCCAGTTTACTTTAAAAACAAACTTACAAAAACTCTAGTGGCAAATTCAAACTAATACAAAATGAGAGAACCACAAGGACACCGGCTTGTTGAGTTAAAGGACAAAACTAACAGAATGGAAAAACCAAGTAGTACTTAGACTGGGCAGCTTGATTACTGGAATGCCAGACAGATGGGAGACAGCTTGGGAGTACAGGCAGCTGAGACACTGAGGGAAGCCATGAGATAGATCTGGAACACAGACGCCGACACCAGCAAACAATACACAGAGACTTGAATGTTATAGAATGTGAATCAAGAGCTAACAAAGAACAAACAGAAGAAAACACATATTTATGTATTCTAGAAAAAAAAACTGCAAGGAATCTTAAATCTGAACTGGATATGAGAAGACTGACAAATCACAAAGTAATGCAAAACCCAAGAACAAAGTCCCAGAGTTCATGACATGCAAGGTTCCCCAGTCAGCCTTCGGAGACTGTTCATTTGTTTTATTGAAGGAGGAAAATTACTGACTCCAAAACATGGATGTTTTATAATTTAAAAATCGTAACTGCATGTATTATCATCTCAACTTTAAAATTACGTGAAATTTGGAGCAGCCTATTTTGTTCAGGCAACATTTTTTTCAGATTTTTTGTTTGGGTTTTTTTGGAGCAGTGTCAAGCTGAATTAACGTTGTCTTGCATTAATATTGAGCGGACACAAGATGGCGCTGTTATAACCAAAAAGGCAATCAAAACATGTTTAAATTGGTTTCATATCAACTCTGAATAAATGTTACGTGACATGCAATTTAAAGACATTATAACAGTTTTTTTTTTCCTGTATAGCTAAAACACACCGATTCATTATTAAGAAATTTTACCCATGCCCCAGCGGCTGGGGCATGAGTTAATGAGTTAATGAGTCATTAACTCGTGGCAGGAAATTCACGTCATGTTCACCAGCTCAGTGTTTCCACCAAATACATAGGCTACGTTTGTATTTGGTGAAAAACATGTCATATAAACATGTTTTTTTTTTCTTTTCAGTTTTACAGATTGCAATTTTAATTGCAATGTTTTTCTTTCTTTCTTTTCAAAACGACCATCTTTCCATAGTTGCCTATGATCTACGGCGCATCCTACAGTAAACGTGACTCTCCACACGCCAGACGGCCGCAGCAGTATCATCATCGTCATCATCATCAGCGTGCGTGCCACCGCCCCCAAACGGTGGCTGCCTTTAAATACCCACAGCCTTCCTCATAAGAGCAGCTGCACTTGTGCGGGAAGAGAGAAGGATCCGTGACATTCCACCTCGTGTTCTCGCCTGATTAACTGCAACCGCAAAAGGTAAGGCGTCTGTGATTTAAGATTTGCCAGCGACGCAGAGAAACATGTTATTTATTATCCACTGCCTCTCCGGATGTAGTTTGTTGCATTTTTTTTCTTTTAAAACAACCTGATGATCAGAAGATTTGGGCGTCACTTGGCTGATGCCGCAGCTCAACTATTTCCCGGCGCTTCGCTAAGAAATTAAACCACTATAAGACGATATAGTGGTTTTGCCGTGTCTTAATAGCTGCAGCTATTTGTTGTGGTTTACGCAGTGGGTACGCCCTCTGTGTTCACATAAAGGTGACCAGCATCCTGACAGGATTCCTGGTCATGCTAGACTGATTCTCCGAAGAGGAAAAGCTGGACTAAAACTGGTCCTGGATATGAATTTTCTCCATTACAATGAAGATGAAGACCGTCACAGTTGCTTCGATTTGTATGAAAACTTGAAGGGCTCAACATGTGCTAATCATCGAGCAGTATGAGGAGAGAGACATGTCTATATCTGTGATGCTAAACATCCATCAAGCTCACCGCACTTAAAAGGACTTAATGGGACATATATAAGACATGCATTCAGAATATATATATATATATATTTGTAATGTTCTCCTAATTTTTTCCTCCTAATTGATTAAAACAAATTTTCATTTAAATGCTGCCCCCTGCAGGGGAAATTTGAGCCTTTCTGACCTCCACCCTGTGTAGCACATGCAGAGTAATCCTGTAACCCCAAAGAGTCTCCTCATGAGGGGCAAGAGCTCTCATTTGAGGAAACGGTTATTAATTATTTTAATAATAATTAAAATACATTCATGATGCTTGTTACCGCGTTCAATAATGTGAAGAATCACAACACCTAGAACTGTCAGGAGCCCCCACTACGTGCTTGCCTTCACACCACAGCGGAAAACCGGCCTTGTCATGACGGTGACGTAAACGTCTGCTAGAGGGAACACTCAGCCATGCCTGCCCAACCAGGAAGCAAGAAGCTGTTTGTGACGTGGGGAGGGGATGGACTCTGCTGCAGTGAATTCCCTGGGCATTAGCCATCACTGAGGAGAACAGAGGCTCTGAGGAGCCCCATCTGTATCATGGTATGGGGATGAGACACGAGAGGGTTTGTGCTGACAGAAATGGCACACATTTAGTTATGATGATCTAATAATGAAATCCTGGTTTCACTCAGCCTGCTGGGGAGGGGATGTGAAATAAGTCACGTATTCTGTGGTGTCACTCCACTGGTAAAAGCCTCAGACTCGAACACTAGTGCCTCAGCTGCTTTTCATCTGCCAACTTCCTTCCCCATGTGTAATTTATTTCCACAGATGTCCACTCAGGAAAAGCTCATCAGCCATGTGATGAAGGAGGAGCCTATTGGCTGCAGGAACAAGGTGACTGTGGTCGGAGTCGGCATGGTGGGCATGGCATCCGCCATCAGCGTACTGCTCAAGGTGTGTATGAGCGGATCCAGGTGAAGTTTTGCAAACACAGGAAGTTAGCAACGCACCAAGAAAGTAGCAGCTTGCACTGTAAAGAAAATACTACTATCTCAAATTGTTGCACGCTGAAAACTGGAACCAGTGTGTCACAACATTTTGTGACATTGCAGCTGCAGAGGCATTTAATTTCATCTGTATTTTTTGCAACGGAGCACATGATGAGGAGAATAATTTAGTTGGCGACAGAAAAAGCCTGGCATTTGTCACCTCATTGTCTATTCAATGTAATTTGAAAATCTGAAAAATGTGGTGTGCATTTTTTTAGACCCCTTTGTTTTGATAATCCTAAATACATGTGTATTTTAAGTATGTAAAGCTGCAGACATCCACAGCTTAGTGGGAAACAGTCGACAGGAGAATATTGATTGCACAGTCTTTGAAGCTGGTTAAATGACAAGAAGAAAGCTAAAATTAGACAAATTTGATTGCAGTGAGGATTGTGACCGAAATGTAGATAGATGTGGAAAAATGTCTGAAGTTTATGAACAACACACAAACAACAAAACTGACTATTACAAATTGGTCAATTTGAGCAAGCTCTTTGCAGCTGTGACAGAACAAAAGTTTGACCTGCATGTGTAAACTCAGGACCTGTGTGATGAGCTGGCCCTGGTTGACGTAATGGAGGATAAGTTGAAAGGTGAAGCCATGGACTTGCAGCACGGAGCCCTCTTCCTCAAGACGCACAAGATTGTAGCTGACAAAGGTGAGAGATATTAATATTAAGTCTGCCAGGAGAGCTCTTAACAACAAACCACGTAATGCCCTTTCTGTCATTTTGTCAGACTACAGTGTGACCGCCAACTCCAAAGTGGTGGTGGTGACTGCCGGGGCCCGCCAGCAGGAGGGCGAGAGCCGCCTTAATCTGGTGCAGCGTAACGTTAACATTTTTAAATTCATCATCCCCAACATTGTGAAATACAGCCCCAACTGCATCCTACTGGTGGTGTCAAACCCAGGTTGGTGATCATGAGATTAGGTGTATCTTCTCTGGAAAAAATACTTGCTCATGTGCTTATTTTGTACTTTTGCAGTCGACATCCTGACCTACGTGGCGTGGAAGCTGAGTGGTTTCCCACGTCACCGCGTCATTGGCTCTGGCACTAACCTGGACAGCGCCCGTTTCCGCCACCTCATGGGAGAGAAGTTCCACCTCCACCCTGCAAGCTGCCACGGCTGGATCATCGGAGAGCATGGAGACTCCAGTGGTATGAAAGTCTTTCTAAAAATAAATCTTCTTACAGTCTCCTCTGTAGTTTTTAATTTTTTTTTTTTTTTATAAATCTATCTTGAGTTCAGACATTGACATACACACCAATAACAGCACCTATTGAACAGCTTCTGACATCAACAATCAGTGTAATGGGATATTGTGTTGTACAAAAAAAAACAGTGCACATAATTGTAAAGTGGAAGGAAAGGGACACGTGATTTCCACAGTTTAGAATAAATGCAAATTTGAAAACTGTGCATTACAGCTTTAAGTATTTTGGAGTACCTCTACCAGATTCTCAGATTAAGACTGAGATTTTGCCAGGCATTTTTCAAGAAAACAGCTCAAGATCAGTCATAATGAATAAAGAGTGTCTGTGCAATTTTTGAAGTCTTATTAATTGCATTTATGTCTGTACTTTGACTGGGCCTTTCTTCCAGAATTCCTTTATATTTAGCTTCATCCATTTTCCCATCAACTTTGTCCACAAAAATCCTGAGGCCTTTGAAGAACAGCTGTAGTTACACCGATCTTAGATAACCCACTGGTAGACCTGATTACTAATTAGGTGACTTGTGAAAGTAATGGTACTGGATTTAATTGGGATATCAGAAATGGGAGGGGAGGAAAGTAAACAAAGATGTGAAGTACGCTCATGTTTTCATTTGTACAAAACGTTATCCTTTCTGAAAAGGCCACAATAAGTTGCGTTCAAGCTTGTAATTGTAGTTTGGACTGTGTGAGACAGTTTAAGGAGCACTGACCCTTTTGTCTTTATACATTTTACTGTGTTTTAGGACATATCTGCCAGAATGTAACAGTCTAAATGTTGCTTCCACAGTGGCTGTGTGGAGCGGTGTGAATATTGCTGGAGTTTCTCTGCAAAATCTCAACCCAAAGATGGGTGCAGATGGTGACAGCGAGAACTGGAAGGACGTGCATAAGAAGGTGGTTGATGGGTAAGTGTGAGCCAGTCCTACTCACAGACTGTTATTCACTGGATTGAAATTGTTTTTAGAGTTTTTAAATAACATAATGGTAAAGATTGGTGCCAGCTTAAACCTTTAAATTAAAAGTTGTTAATAAACTGATTTAATCAAACTATGAAGGCCCAACAATTTATATTGTGTTTCGTGACTGTGCAGTGCCACTTTTCTAGCTGATCCATTATGCAGAAGTTTACCCTTTCGTTCCATTTGATATTGTGCCATTATTTTGTCAAACGCCAAATGTGACTTATCTTGGAGTAGTCACGTAGAACACAATAGGTTACCTTATCATAAATGTCAAGGTATCGGATGCATTGAAAGACTCGAGTCTTGGAACAAAGAAGGGTACATTTTCCCAATGTTTCTCAACAAGAGGTACGAATTGGGAAAGACCAGCCAGCATGTGGTACTAATAATACTGAATTTTCAAAACTGGGTTTCTGTGATAATAATGCAGGGATTTATTTTCCATGAGAAAAAGGTGGAAGACAATGGAGTGCTTGAATCTTGATCAGTCCAGGATGTTTGAAGTTATAGTCTTTGTATCTGAACATTGCAGGGCCTATGAGGTCATCAAGCTGAAGGGCTACACCTCCTGGGCTATTGGTATGTCTGTGGCTGATTTAGTGGAGAGCATTATGAAGAACCTGCACAAAGTTCACCCTGTGTCCACACTTGTCCAGGTATGAACGATTTTTATTTTTATCGTCAGTAAAATGGAATTGTTCTCCTAACAGCTGATTCCTTCTACTTTCCCTTGGATAGGGAATGCATGGTGTGAAGGATGAGGTTTTCCTGAGCATCCCATGTGTTCTGGGCAACAGTGGCCTAACGGATGTCATTCACATGACACTGAAACCTGAGGAGGAGACACAGCTGGTGAAGAGTGCCGAGACCCTTTGGGGCGTGCAGAAGGAGCTCACTCTGTGAAGAGCTCTCCTTTAAAACCTTAAACACTCCTGAAAAATCCCAGCAAATACTTTGCGGTTGATCCCCTCCTACTTTACCTCTCATATCTTTCCCAGAGCAACAAGACTTCTGAATATAATAAAAGTCAAAGTGTCTATAGCTAAGCCATTCAAAGATAGGTGTAACACTTATATGCTCGCACACTATCATTTTGCTTTTTCAACCCCCCACCTGTCCTTGTCCATCTGTGGCCAAGAAACGTTTACCCCCTGTATTTAAGGTCAATCTGTTTTGAGTAGAGTGAATATCTGTTTACTACTCTCTACTAAGAGAACTTCAGACCATTGCATTTTAGGTGGATGTAATCTGTGTATTGTCGGTTGCTGTTTTTTGCTGCGTTCTCTGTGCACTGTATTTAATTCTGTGGTTGTAACTTGTCAATTGTTCCACTTGGTAATCTCTGTTTTGTAACAGAGACATTCCATTCTCTATAAGTGACCATTACCAACTTACAGTCATGACAACACTGCCACATATCACTGGGCCAAAATCCCATGATACAAAGTACTTTTATTATTTCAAAAATCTGCAGTCCACTGAAGCAAACTTAACCACAAGTGCACTGACATGTAGGTGAGATTACTGGTGGAACAGAGTTAATTTACCCAGAGAGCCAGTGGAGACTAGTCAGCCAGCATATTTACTTTTAGATTAGGATTTTTAAAAAAAAGCTACGGTTCTGAGACTGTTTGCCCACAGAAATGCCCAGAGGTTTTATATTTAACTCCAAATATAGATTATATTATTATCTAAGGCTATAATGCAGAAAATACATTAAATGCTGCTGCGTTCAGATATTCTGTATCACTTAAAGAGAAACTGTTTCTGTCATGGCAGCTGGATATTTTTATTTGCTGTAACATCAAGTAAACCTGCCAGAATAGTAACAGATGTCTGTCTTTTATTTATTTCCAGCTGGTAGAGCCTCACTATGTGACATATTTAGTAAATGCCAACGGATGCTGACAAATGGGATTAGATCCCCTTTGTCCATTCATGTTTTCACAAAGTCAGTGGTGCCAAACACAAATAACACAAAATCAAAGCACTGGACCTTCCTGTTTGTGTAAAAAGGTTTTGTGAACGTTTAAAGGAAGACCTATGTCTTACGCTCGTCTTCCATAACTACCAGTTTCCAGTACTTTTCATGTTCCTTCTTTTATCTATGAATAAGAATTGACTTCCAAAATTTTGTTGGTTTATAAATATTACTGCATAATAAATTCAGACAATTCATTAAATCAACTTTAATTTTTAATGCTTTACATAAATCTACAGATATAAAAGAACAGGTGGTCTATGGTTGAACTGAAAACAAGAAAAATAAGATTCTATGATACAATTCAAAGTGCATTTAGTAAAAGGCTAATTTAAAAGACAAAACTTTACAAAACTTAATATATTGATTAGTTTAATAGTTCTTTTTGTACCCTTTAGCCCTCAATGTTATTCACAACCTTTTAGCGAAAACCAAACACAGAGAGAAGTAATACCTTAATATTACAAATGCCAAGGCTGTACAAAGTGAAACAACTAACCTAAATGACTTCTCAATGCACTCAAATTGATGTGTAAGCCTGGGTTTGCGAGACATAATCTAAAACCTTAAGACTATCAGAAGGGGAGAATGTAGAGGATCAGACAGTGTGAAGCTAAAACTGAAGCTCAGTAACTGACCCACATGTGACAAAGTCCTTGTAGGTTACGATCTTCACTGTGTAAAAATGATCCCTATGACTCCAAGATTACAAAACATAACCCACAATTTGAGGCCTGGCCCATGTCATTTAGGGGACCATCTTTGGGTGTTTCTGGTTTAGAACATAAATGTTGATGAGGGGAAAGGAACAAAACTCCAAAACCTGTTCAAGCAATCTTTCCCTAGTATTACTGATGCTAATGGGACAAAATATCTAATTCACCAAAATGACAAAATTTATTAATGGATAGAGTGCAGGATGCTGTATCCAAATCACCAGCCTTAGTGGAAACCAATGTCAACTGCAGCATCAACATTAGTCGTAGAAGCTGCATGTGCTGTACACACAGGCTTAAACTCATATTAGACCAATCGCTCATGTGCATCAAACAGCTTCCTAAATCAACCATACAATGAAATTCATAATGGTACTTTTTATGAAATCAAAATAATTGCTGATGATCTGGATTGTGTTTGTGACCTAACATGGTGCCAAATATAAAAGAGGCCACATTCAGACATTACAGAATTCTTCAGAAATGCTTTTTCTTGTTTTTTGTTAAAAAGAGGCAGCTGGTTGGTATACAAGAAGACTGTAGAAAGGAAATAAACAGCAGGAAGAAGAGTAGGAGTGTGAATATATGCATGTTTCCGAGCGGTCATTGTGGGTCAGTACAGGTCACTTAGTCCAGCAGTCTTACGAGCTTTCTGCATTAGAGCTCGAAGCTGGAACTGTTTCCTGGACAGAAGGCGTACATGCTGCAACAGAAGAAAACAAGAGTGAATGTGGAAAACACTACAGAGAACTGAAGTCAGCAGATACCAGGGTTGTTCTTCACTGAGCTACCTTGAGGAAAACCTCCAGATCTATGACACCTCTGCGCAGGGCCTCTCCCAGGTAGAAGATTGTATCTTCAATTGCATTTTCTTCTGCATAAAGATTCAGAATCTGTTTGTACAGAGGCGCTGTGGGCACAATGACATCGTCTATATCATTGTTCTCTGACTGGTTCTCCATTTTCTCCAAGGCTTCGGTTAATTCCTCATCCTTTTTCTTCAGCAGCTCAATGTTCCTGTCAACATCAGTCTGTTGGAAGCAACAAAATTTGAAGACAATAAAACATTAAAGGAGGAATAAAATAGAAGAACTACAACAGATAAAGGATCTTACCACTTCCTGGTCAAGTCTGGAGATCATCTCCTCCAGCTTCTGATGCCCTTTCTTCAGATCTTCCTCTGTTCGCTTCAGGGCATCCAGCTCTGCCTGAGCTCTGTCCATCTCTTCCTTCATCCTCCAGCGAAGTTTGTCACTTACGGCTGAAATCAGAGATGCGCGAATGGTGTCTTCGCCAATGGTGCCGTCCCTGGTTGGCCCTTAGGAAACACAGATTGAAAATACTCTGTGATACAGTGTGGTAAAATGTAACTGCAGCAGACCCGAATGTTAAGCTTGGATCTCTCCACTTAGAAATGGGTAGTTATTGTAGTGTTTAATAAGACTAAAAGAATGTATATTTAACACTATAATATTATAATATTTCTATGTTTTGTATTTTATCTATTATTATATTAACAATACTTAAACTGACTAGTTTAGAAGTAAATAATGTCAGTCTATTTATTGTAAATGAAACAGATTTCTCTAAAGGTAAGAGACACTTATGTCTGAAGTCAGTACCATTAATATCAGCTGACTTTTATGGCAGGCAAAACCAGCTTCTTCCATCACTAAAGGAGCCTCCTGAAGTTTGTCCTACATGCTCCTGAAGGAGCAGCATTCACCAGTGTAGAACAGTCTTTGTTTAAGATATTTTCAGTGTGTGCTGAGACGGTGTGGGGGAGGTGGGGGGTAGTGAGACCATCCAGCACTTTGGCCTTTCATATGCTCCACTCCAGTTACAGCTGTGGCCTTTCAGAAGCAATTAAACATACCACTGAAGTCACCAGGAGGGTGACAGAGTGTAAGTAAAAAGGTCAAGGGTCCTCATTTAGGGTTGGATGAAAAACATGGAGATTTAAAGAACTTTATAAATAAAATTAAGGTATTCCATGACTTGAGATTCTGTGTTTTAAAGTAAATTAAGAAGAATCAGATGACCAAATTAATATCCATATTTTTCCCAATATTAGCACAAACTTAAAAAAAAACTCTGCTCAAGCTATCATAGATGCACGCAGAAGACGACATCTAACTGAAGCATAAAAAGGCTACATCTAAAACATACCCACTGTGGAGACTGGAGTCTGAGTTGGATAGTGTCCAGGTCCAGCTGTGGCTGGATAAGAGTTTCCAGCAGGGTACTGGTAAGCTGGGTAACCTCTGAAAAGAGATGCATGATTAAAATGACAGTTCTTTATATATTTCCATTTATCAACAAAACTTTAAAGATAAAACACTAGAAGCAAACTCTACATTGCTTTATTTTAATTTTTAGCTCACATGTTTTATTCTTAACTATTTTGCCAGAATAATAGTCTACTGTGTCCTTCTAAAATAAAAATAAGCTAATTTCTGTTTAACATAATGACTTAACAGTTAACAGTGCCCCAAACTCCCTTATTCCAGAACCGGCGATCCAGAGTAACTTTTGATCTAGGTTACCAAGAATAAAGTCAACTGAAAAGGATCTGCTCAGATCAAAATCTCCCTGAACTAGAAATGAGTAATTAGGGTGAGTATAGGCTAAGTTAACAAAATAATGAATCCATTAACCCAAGGTACACTTGGACTGAACTCTCTTGATCCAGAACTTGGTAACCATAAAAACCCTTGACCGAGTTAAACCAGATCACAGGGTCACTTGGACCAGAGTTTTGTTCCTTCACAACTGGGTAACCAGGGAGATTCTGGATTAAGTTCACCCAAGATGAACTCCACTGTCCCTGTGTAAACTTGAACCCCGGTCTGATTAGATCTTCATGTGAGTATTTATCTAGAAGTATGTATTGGTTACAAGTTAAAATTTAAGCCAGTATTTAGAGATACTTAATAGGAATGCTATGCAAATAAATGATTAGCCTTAAAGCTGCAGTATGGAACTTTCATTTTCTAAAATCCTACCTTTTTTCATGTTTTTACCTAATTGTTAAAACTGTGACTATGTCATTACAGTATGAGGCAAAAAAAAAAAGAAGAGCAAATTCTAATTTCCACTGACTTCACATCTTACATTTACTTAAGTGCAGGCCTTTGTTGTGAATATTTATGTATAAGGCACCAAGATTATCAATAATAAAAACACCTGTCTGACAATCCTATGAATAAAAACAACACAAAGCGGTGTGGCATTTACTTGTCAGAAAACACATTATGCAGGCTTTGACAATGTAGAAATATCTTACCCTGGATTGGGATTTGGCCCATAGGGTGAGACTGCAGGCATTCCAGGCATATAGGAAGCTGAGGAAGACAAAAGGTATTTCAGAGTAATTAAAAAATATATTTTTGAAGACTAAATAGTTAAAACCCTGTAACTCCAGGAAAATTTAGCTTGAGTCCTGATGAGCTACCATGGTATGTGAGCACCCCCTGGTGCTCAAGGTAATAAATGCATTGCGTGAAATATGATGGAAGGAAAGAGAAAGACAAAAGATGACTAGAAATTTTGATGCAAAGCCAACTTAGAGCCACTGCTAAAAAATGACTTATTACCAGCTGTAAAATATAAGACTATGTACAACGTTTTGGATTTTGAATAGTATTTGAACAATATTCTTACAACTTTCTTAAAACAGACCTAATTAAATAAGTGATGTATTTAATAGCATGTATCCTCTAAATAGGGCACATTATTTCATCTGTTACCATAAGGAATATTTACTATGTGATCTCAAAAAGTAATCCTTCCTATAACAAAATGTATCAAAAATAAATTATACCATCATTGACATAATTGATATGTCAAAAATATTAGGAAAATGTTTAGCTATACTGATAGTTACTAAAATGAAACATTCATTCACTTACAGTTCGGGGGTCCAGCTGCTTGAAAGCTTGGGAAGGGGGGTTGTGTGGTGGGACGGGAAAACACAGGCGGCTCCTCTCCAAACACGACAATCATCACCTGAATCAGGCCGTACAGGTCTGATTGGGGCTGTAAAGCACACAGAGATTTGTTTTACGAATTAGAAAAAAAAACAAGTAAGAATTTTGTTATAGTTTTCTTTCTAATCTGGCTGTGGTGATAAAAAACAAACAAACAAAAAAGCCCCCTAAAATACTACATGTGCAGTGATATCGGCCCATCCAGGGCCTACCATATTGTTTTACAAACATGTTTTACGTTTTGTAATGTTGTAGTAAAAACAATTTATTATTTTGACTTAGAATTCAGGCCAACTCCCAGAGGAGACTATTGACATAAAATATTGAAAATATTTTCAATAATTTCTCATTTCTTTTTAAAATAAAATCGACTGACACTAGATTCAGATTTGGCACAAAAATGTACTAGCCTTTACTTTTAAATCATATCAACCAGCCCTACTAGCTAGTAATATGTTATGTGGTTTGCTCATTCAGCCCTAAATATTCTCAAAGCTTTCACACACACCTCTTCTGGTCAGGTACAAACAGAAACAGAACTGCAGTTATCTAAAAAATATAATTCTAATTGTTTTATTATATTGACCGATAACACCATACTTACATGTTTCCACTCATGTAGATAAGGGAGGTAAATTTTGCCATTGGCATCGATGTGCTTGCCCGTCTTAATCATCATGGTACTGGTTGGTTTTACAAAACATATAGGCGGGTTATATGGATATGTGTCCAGCAGCCACAAACACACTGGGATGTTGTAGACATTGCCTAGAGAAAAGTAAAATAAAGTGTGCCATTAAATTAATGGGGTTAGTTCGTGGATATTATCCTCTCCCCTATAACCAGTGACTTTGTGCTGTTTATTAATTGCAAGTGGAATGTTATGCAAACTTAATGTATGCTACATATTCTTTTGCATTTTTTTTTATTATTATCAAGAGTGAACAAATTATTTTACCTCTGTAACTCACAGGGACAGTCCCAGTCAAGCTCATTAGATCTCTCGATGAACCGTCATTAAACACTGGAACACAAGCATATGCAAATCCTCATATGAGCATGCAGGGTAAAAATAGACCAAGTTGACAAAAATAGAGAAATAGGTATAAGTTAGTTTACCATAAGCATCCATAACCGGCTTCAGGTCCTTGTATTGGGAGATGACGTTGGTAATCTCCCGAACAGTCAGATCTCTGTATTTATATTGCTGAACAACAAAAAGAAAGGCGGTGAAATGAACGTGAGGAATACGAGTTTGGCTTAGTTCAGTTAAAATTTTTGACCATTGACAAAATTGAGTCTAAGAATTATCATGTTGCTTTGCTGGCTGATAAAAGACATCTACTTATCTTTGCTTTTGTTCTATAGCATATAAGAAACAACTCATTGTGAAAACTACAGCAAAACTGCAGATTAAGATTTATACATACCAATTTAAAATTGCAATAGTTTTTTTTGTTTTACCTCTACATAAAGCTAGATGACACTTATGACGAAGCTGAAACATTTACGCAATGATCAAAATGGGAGATTATTTGTACATTTTGTGTTGGTGAAACAATATACAACATTACAGTTATTAGCACCTTCATCAAAGCTATGAAACATCAAGCGAACTATCGCGGATTAGTTCAACATAGCAGATTTTCCTCAAGCATTACTTAGTGATATTTTTTCTTTCATTATTAAAAGCTACCAAAGTTCATTCTGTAAGGTGGGGCATTAACAAATAAAGAATATGATCATGTCACATTCTGAAAATTGCAGTTGACGTATGACGTGAAAATATAAATATATTTTTAAAAGTACAACTCGCATTAGTGTGAGATATCTCGACAAAATGGGTCATATCATTGTACCTGTAAAACAAAACCTTACATTGTAACAAAAAAAAAACCCTGTTTCCTGGACCGTAATTCTGTGGAATATTAGCTTATTTACATTAAGTCGTGGTCATATCTAGCTAACGTAACTCATAGCCGTTGAGAGCAATGCCTACCTTCAGCATTTTCTTCAGAGCGCTTTCGTTGACAACCGCCATATTTCTTGAACGTGTATTTAAATCGCTCTTAATAATAATTTGAGTCTCAACAGTTGATATTTTATCCAGTTGCTCTGACAAGCAACATAAACTGAAGTTATTAGCTAGCAAGAGTTAAATGCTAGGCTAATAGTAGCCTAGCCCAGAGACGACTACAGACAGCCCTCCCGTTTCCTTATAAATATTCCAGGTAGTTTAAGCAATATCTCTGAGTTACAGCTTAATAATAGACCGCTTAATAACCAGTATGAAAAGCTAAAACAGCAAATTGGGAGCTCTAGAAAATTATACAAAACTAGATTCCGACGGTGTATAAAAGAAATGTCCGGGTGTCTTCTCAACTATTTCCGGTCTATGACGTAAAGCGTTATAGTTAAAGGTGACGTCTTTTGTCCGTAATTAGCTTGCCGTAGGTCCACTTCAATACAATTTTTCACTCTAAATTTTGACTGTGTAAAAATACCCATTAAATTTCTATAATTAAAAGAAAATGAAATAAAATAAAATGATTTTCATTTTTTAAAAGAAATGAAATTTCAAAATCCAAGAAACATGCTGACCAAAATATAGGGTTATAAGTGGTAACATTTCTCACAAAGAAAATATTTGCAGTAATAAAAATAACAAAAATAAAAATGTGCATGTTATAAGAAAAAGCACAAATAATGCTATACCTTGTTTTTCTCCATGCTCACTAAAATGAATAGTTTTCAGAATTATTAAATGAGCACAGTCTAAATCCCTGTTAAAAAGGTGATAATTTCAGAATATCATTGTTACTATGATGTATCCCAATACAGTAGCTTGCCATCATCAGGGTGTGAATGTGTGAGGGAATGGAAATAGCATATTTCATTGTAAAGTGTCTTTGAGGGTCCTGACAAGTGCATTGCAAGTCTGATTTCATTTCATGAATTCAGTAAAAAATAGACTTTTGTTTTCCAGTCTTATAAAATAAAAGAAAACTGTGATAACTGAGTTGAGGATACACCCCCTTCAACCAAAGCACCTCTGAGGCACCTTTTGATCATTTATTCATTCCACATTCCTTGGTAGAACCCATATTTTAACTTGGTAATATTTATCCATATTTTTATCAATATTTTTTTTCAAGTTTAAAAATCAAAATTAATCAAGCCATTAGTTTGAGGTTACCTAGGCAACCAAGCTAACACAAATTTATTTTGGATATTTCTCCTCTAGATTTGTTTTGTTGTTGTTGATATACCAACCTGATTAAAAATCAGGAAATTAAGTATTTGTATTTTACATTGTTAAAATCAGAACCAGAGTTTTATCAGGCACTTTCACAATAAATGTTATTGTTTTCCATTATTTCATCTCTGAAATAATTATTTCATCTCTGAAATAATGGAAAATGAAACTGTTCCATAAATTCTCTTTCATTGTTTTTTTTTTTAACTAAGCTTTCTTTTTTCTATTTGAATATGTGGTCTCAAGAAACAATTCTTCATTGAACCATGCCCCTTCTTATCTGACACACATATATCCAAAACAACAGGGATTTCTTTGTTAAAGCATTTTATTTACACCAATAAAAGAAATATTCCTTATTATGTCTGAAAAGTTGTGGTTAAAAATTCCAAACATTTCAAGCAAAGTAACTTGGATATTAAAGATGAAAAAAAAAAAAAACTTAAAGCAACCGTTTTATCAAACACTTTGTGCCTGATCAGCTTGAACAGTTCTATTTTTTTTATTCTCTCAAAACATTTTTGAAATTAAAATAAGAATATTTACATGCATGGGCTGTATTTGGTTGCATGTGACTTCTCTGTTCAAAGGTCCATGTAAAATCACCAGTCAGTGCAAACAAGATTTTTTAACGACAAGTTGTAAAGTAATTCAGGGCAGAATAAAAATGGTGGATATAAGAAACTCGAACATTGACAGACAAGTCATTTCCACAAAACCTAATAAAAGACTGTCCTAATGTTTATATGTAAATTTTTAGCAGACAACATTGTACATTGTGCTGTTTGGTTTTGATTTTCAATTAGTGGGTGATACATGCGTTTTAAGCCTGACTTTTCAGAGTAAAACACCATTTTCCTTTTTTTTTTTTTACACAAATTGTATAGATATATACAAAAAGACTAACAACTGGTTTCATTTTCATGCTGGAAAGGTTGGCCATCTCCTCTGGGTAAAGACATGCAATATCTCCCATCTGCTTCTTTGTTGAACTGCAGCCAACCTAAATAAAATAACAGTTTACAATAAATAACATCTCAAACCCTCAGTTATAATTTCAAAGTGGAAAGATCATGGTTGGCTAGTGCCAGAATCGGAAACATAGCTGATATTTAACTCAAAGCTATTGTTTTGAAACCTGTTGGAGTGTTACTTACATGAGGCTTGCTCAGGTTCTGGATAGGAAAGCATTGCTAATGGAGGAAACTCTCCAAACATGATGGCCATCACGTGCAGCAGGCTATGTAAGTCACAATCACGCTACAGAGGAAAGAAAAACATCTTGGTGAAGTGTGAATGTCACTACCCAGAAACAATAACCTAAAAATATCAATTTGTTGAATCAAAGTCATGTTTCAGTCAATTAAAAATAGCTTTTTATTATTATTATTATTTTTTTTTTTTACCTTCTTCCAATCTTTCAAGTAAGGTATTGTGACCTCACCATCACTGGATATGAACTTTCCTTTGACAATAGTCATTTCACGTGTAGGCTTCACATAACACATCGGTGGAGAATTGGGGTAGTTTGGCTCAATCCAAACACAGATGGGGATATTGTAGGTCTTGCCTTTAATTAAAACAGAGAAAAGGTTATACATATATTTCAGGAAGCAGGAAAGAGCACAGCTTTATGGTCTTTTGTTGTTAGTCAAGCAGCAATAATAACATGGTTCAAAGTACAAACTCAGTTACCTGAATACACCACAGGAATGGTTCCCGTAAGGTTCATTAAGCTTTTTGTGGTTCCGTCTTTGTACACTGTACAAAGTAGACCAAATATCAGATATCTGAAATTATAATTTCTTCTGTTGTATAGATTTACAGTGTTAAGACTGACAAAAAATTTGAGTTGTTATTTTGTCACATACCGTACTCATCCATCACAGGCATGAGGTTTCTGAAGTAAGTTATGGAGACGTAAATTTGACGGGCCACATATTTTCGCAAATATGCCTTTAAAACAGATACAACAGAGCAAAGAAATGGTTTCAAAACTGAAAAAAATAAATGCTCATGGCTATTAGTTAAATCGAAAAAGAACTTACCCAAGGAAGCATTTTCCTTATCATTTGCTCAGTGAATCGCATGTTAGAATTTGATTTCTCTTCGAAAATGCTTAAAAAAGAGCAAAAGAATGAGGAAGGCCCTCTCTTTGCAATCAACTTTCAACACGATTGGCTTGAGCACAACCTCCTGCCTTTTATAACCCTGGACAGCCAGGAAGTGAACAGACCCATAATTATGCAAATGACTTGAGGTACATAGAATGATACGTCCCACATGGCTTTGAAAAACAAAAACAAAAAGTGTTTTTCTTTTTAGATCAATTTTGCAATGCAGCAGTGATGAATGTATTTGCTTGTTTTTCAACACTTTTTAAAGAAAAAAAATCTCAGGTAAGTAATCCAGCGCTACCATTAAGGTTGCAACATAACAGTCAGATATAACTAGAGATAGCAACAAAATGCTGCTACCTGAGCAAAATGTCCAATTATAAGCTTACAACAAATTTCACTCGCAACTAAGGTTATCTTTTCCAATAATCTTACAAGAGTAATATTGTTGTATCAACATTGTCTCCAGTTGAGGTTGAGCAATAAAATATAGCACAACAACAAAGATGACCTATTTTCAGGTCAACAGCACAGCTTCCTTTAAGATTTGCTGATAAGGGAATATGCACTTAAAATGACCTCTTACGTTTATATTAAAAACAACATGTATGGTGTGAGCATTTAAGAACATTTTTGCAGATTGTTCATGTGACTAAAACTCTTTGTTTTAACTGTTTTTATATGTTCTTGACCTACTGTGCTTCACTACATTATCACATTTTACAGTCATAATCAGGCATAACAGTATGATGACCTACCTAATACTGTGCTGATTCTCTTGTTCCAAAAACAGCCCTAACCAGTAAATAGACATATTAGAGCTCTGAGGGTGTGCTTTCATATCTGTTACCATGATGTTAGCAGCAAAGCTTTTTAAGTTATGTTTAGTTTATTTAGCATCAACATTTAGCTGTAGCAACACAGCTATATTTATATATTTTCAAATAAATTCACAGGTGTTCTAGTTTAAACAATATATCTGAAAAACACAAGTTGTGAGAAGCTTAGTCTTAGCTTTAAGCTGTCCTAATGTCATCTATTTTTGTGAGTTGCAAGTTGACGTCTCATTGATTGGATGTATTCGTTTAGCACATCCAGCATATGATGTTGTTTTGCTTCTCAAACCGGTCTTGAATCTTTTTTTTTTTTTGCCTTTTTGTCAGGACTCTTTATATTGCTGAAAGAGCCCACAGCCATGCCCCCCCCCATCATTGGATCACTATCCTTGGATATATTTGATGCTAACAAAACCAGCAGTTATAGAGATGCTCTGACCTAGATTTCTAGGTATCCCAATGTCCAAACTTTCTGTCAAACTTTCTGTCCAAGTTCTACACAGAATCTATGTGATCACAGAAAGGCTATTTATGCTTTCTCTGAACTCAGTTGGGTTTTGTCTCTTTGTTCCATTAGTTTTGGCTCCCACAGGTATCCCGTCTGCCCAAGAATGCCACTCTGAGCCTAAGACAATGCTGGATCGATAGTATGTTGTGGTCCAGGCATTGTTGTGGTTCCTCTCTTTAGAATCCAGAACAGAATTGTGAAACGATAGTATTGCTAAATAAGATGCATCATCTTAACCACAGGCAGACCAATGCAAATAAAATAATCATGCAGGAACTTTAGAGATAAGGTTGTGAATAACAAGTAAAGCAACATAAGCCAAGTTGCCCAACATATCTATAAATGAATGTGTGTGTGTGTTTGTAAGTGTAACTAGATGAATGTGGATTTAGAGTAAAGTGCTTGAATAAGAACTAGAAAAGCTTGTTATGAGTTTGGTCCTTTTGACATTCTTTTAAAAGTATCTTTTAAGAATTTACATTCAAGCAGATATTACATGTTCTTGTTATTAAAG
This sequence comes from Poeciliopsis retropinna, assembly GCA_010277075.1. Classification (NCBI taxonomy): domain Eukaryota; kingdom Metazoa; phylum Chordata; class Actinopteri; order Cyprinodontiformes; family Poeciliidae; genus Poeciliopsis; species Poeciliopsis retropinna. The sequence goes on from VMRM01000005.1 coordinate 12,856,279, forward strand.
GCACACTTTGTATAAGAAATCTTTGTTTTTAAAATTGGTCTGATGTAATATTCTAATTTTAAATGTCATGCTTTCATTAACTGTAATCAGAAAATCCTCACAATTACCAGATATAAAGGCCATCTATGTGAATATGTTTCACATAGTGATAAAATTCTTAAAATAATGGACCTTTCAATAATCTTCTAATCTATTGAATGGATTTGTAGTGTTCCTTACTCATAGCATTCATTCATAGCAATGTTTCACAATGCTATAACCAGTAAACAGATGGATATATATAGAAACCATTTACAGTTTGGTGGGATGAAAATAGGCCACAGCCTTTAATTTATTCATTTCACGCAATACATGCATTGGCCCGTAGATGGCAGCAGAAAAAAAGAAAATGAAAAGTGGGAAAGATTCATCTTGACATCTTTATTCTTGTCCTGCAATACATTTGCCACATTTTTTTAAAGAGTAAATACATTTTAAATAGCTACACAGCTGACATTTTCACAAAATTCTTTCACGCCTCTATTCCACGGTTTGCAAGGGGAGAAATGAGCCTTTGAGCTCATTACATTTGTGCAAACCATCCACCTGCCCCATCTCAATGGTCCATACGGTCTTTGTCATGCTTGCCAAGGTTTTAAACAAATCTGTATGATGTAGGTGATTTGGTGGCCGAGTTTTGCAACAACATGCTGTTGCTTTTTCTAATGCGATGTAAGGTAGGAGGGGTCGTGTGCATAGATTTGTGAGACTATGATTATACTATAGGTGAACTGTTGTAAAAATAAAAAAAATAAAGATAAAGGGGGGCTGGGGGATTACACCACAACTGTAACTCCATGTTACAAACTCCAGTTTTTCCACCCCCCAATTAAACAACACGGCCCAAGGTGGGGTCAATGATAACCCCCTACATCAGTTCCATAATCTTAACACAAAGTATCTTTCAAACCAAATCTAAAAGACCCAAGCACATTCACAGTTTGTCTTTCCTCTGGAGGAGAAATGAACAAGTAATTAAAAACAAACTGGCCACCAGAATCCACACGGTAACCAGACTGGTCAATATTTCTGGTTTTGACTGTACAACAATCAGCTAAGACCAGACGTAATATAAAATGCAACCAAGTAAAATTTGAAATCATTCACTGAAACCTGAAAATATGCCCAAGATCCACAAATGAAGCAAATTTCAAAACCTGCTAGTGCTCAAGATATTTCCACATTTGATAAATCAATCTGGTACATTTCCATTGGATGTAAGTTTTTTTTTTTTTAACTAGTTCCATTTTGGCAACAGGTTGCATACCAGCTCATTTTTCATTTGACATATAAGTCATGTGTTTTAACAAGTAAATGTCCAATGCAGAAAGATGCTATTACAGAAGAACAAAACATAATAATAACCTGTAGTGTTTTTTTCATGATTTTGTTTGACATAATCATATATTTTCAGATCAATCAACAAAGAAAATAGCAAACGTCACCTCTGGTAGAGCTTGCTGCTAAGGTAAAGACTAGATAAAAGATAAGGCAAAATAAACACATAAGTCTCATTTAGGCAGCAAAGAAATTAGTTACGGAGAGCACAAGCCTAGAAGCATTAAAAATAAAAAGTCCAAGCAACACACTCCTGTAACCCACCATCCATTTCACACATAAGTCCCACATGTACAGTAAATATGGTTTCATAAAATAAGCACCTGACTTGCTCTGCGCCCTTAAAAGAGCTGTAGGTGACAGAGAAAGAGGAACTTGAGGATAGAACGGTGTGTGTCTCATTTTGTTTGTGGCAAAAAAAAAAAAAAGAAAAGAAAAAATGACATTGGACTCTGAGGCAGGACTTGTGCGCTACAACAGTCTGCAACACCAACTTCTGACACACCTTACTTTGGCTGCCAAGACAAGTTAGATGAGCCCTTCCTGGACCTTGGTTCCTGAGCCTTTATGATTTAAAGAATCAAATCTTGCAGTCTGAGAAGAGGAATCATTCACGAGTAAGAGCTGTAAACACTAGTTACTGAAATGAAATGTGAAAAAAACAAAACAAACATTAATTTGCACGTTTTGCACGCACCGCAACTTTCCTTGTGAAACCAAACTGAAATAGAGAAGTCTAAGGAGGTGTATTTCCAACACTTGCAGTTGGGAGGGTGGAGTTCTATTGCACCAGAACGTACGTACGCTAGTCGTCACAATTATTATTTTGCAAAGACATTTCACAATGAGACATTTGTAATTAGTGAATGCAGCTGCATCCTTGAAATCAACCCATTTCAGTAATCTCCCTTCAACACGTCTATCCCAAAAGAACCTTCTGCCATTTCAAAGAGAGGTCAATAAAAATACCAAAGCAGGTGGCGTGTGAAATAAGCACTGTTCCAGTGGCTTTCAAATCTACCAATCACAACAAAAATCCACACTTTTCCTTTACAGTTTACACTAATTAGTACAAAAAAAAAAAGTTTTTTTTTTTTTTCTCCAGTAGAACAGTCCAATAACAGGAGCCACCCAAGGAAACCCAGCACAGGTAGAGTGAGTGCGTGGAGGCTGATTATTTATGCAGTGTGATAATAAAAAGTAAAAGTTCTTTCCAGTTGTTTTCCCAAATGAAAGTCAGTCAGTACTTCCAGAGGCTCTGTAGGGAGAGGGGGATTAGGTTTCAAGGCAAGAGGGAGGGAGTAGGAAACACCCCCTCTTCACAACCAGTGTCGAGACTGAAAACAATAAGTTAGCAAGAGAAACGTGGAGCAACACAGCTTGTTCCAAGTCGTTAGTGATGTTGCTCACAGGTCGATGCAGACCAAAACAAAACAGAAAAAGGGTAAGAAATTAGGAGATGGGACCAATCCAGTTCAGCTAGCCACTCAGGCAACAGTCCAAGAAAATCCTCTTTTTCATAAGAGTCTGTGGTTCAGTCAGCCGTGTTGGTTTCCTTTATGAGCTTTCACTTCAGTCATCATCCTTTAGTTAAAGTTCATGTGTCATCTTTAGGTTGTTTTATCCATCACTTTTCGACTTTATGCTGCAGCATTTCTCCTCAACATGTAATGAAGAGCTGAAACATAAAACAACAGAAGACAGCACTGAAATGTTATCATTTCTGGAAAAACTATCAGAATTGTGTATTAAAATGACTTCCAGCAGTCGCATGCAGGGCCGCTGAACGATTTATACACACGCAACATGGGTATGAATGTTATGGTCATTTTGGAATTTAAATGATGCAATTGAAATGTTCTTTTTTGGTTTTCACTCTTGAAAAGCAACATATTCTCCCAGCAGTTTGTGCTGGATTTCATATTTAGCACAGATTCTCTGAAACTTGTAGAACCACAAACTTACACACAAATTGGGTGTGTGTAATTTTGACCACACTTGAATTAGAGGGAAAAATCACAGATAAACTGGAGAAGTCAAGCTCTGCTTTAAAAAAGAGAATTAATGTAATGCCACAATTATGTGCTGAATCCTGAATAAGACCTTGATTATATGGAGTTTGAGTACTGGGTTAACTACCCAGGGAGGAATCTGGTTCTTGCTCTCCGACTGCTGGAGATAGACACTAACCCCCACAACTCTGCACAAGATTAATAGATGGATATTTTAATACGAATCACTAAAAACAAAACAAACAAAAAAAAAAACAACAACACAATTTTCATGACATTCATGCCCATGGTGTATGCAAACCTTTTACCGGACCAATGGAGGAGTAGTTACTGAGTTCATAATGTTTTACCTGCATCACGATACCACACATCTGCAACTCATACAGTCCTGGCCGCTCTCATCAGGTGGATTCAGCTTCCTCAGCTTGTGCTGTCTTATTTCCCTCACCAGTGTGTAGAAGGCATCCTCCACTCCCTGCAAGCACACACAAACAGGGTTACAGAAAAATGGAGGCTCTTACCAGGAGAAAACCAAAGGACCACATATGTATCTTTTATAACTAGCAGCAGGTGTGCACATCACATGATAAAGCTACCATGGCAACCCCTTCACCAGTTTATAGCAAAACCTTGATCTATGCTAAATCTTTAGGTAGAAAATGTGAGTGACAAAGAATCAACAGGTTCTAGTCGGAATGCGAGTGTATAAGTACCTACAAATTAATGTGTGACAGTGAGTCACAGACAGTGGGAGCTTTGCTGCAACTGTTCCTAAGAAGGCTTTATAAATGATGTAGCTCTACTCTAGGCCAAAGTAAGCTAGCCATGACTCACTGCCTGCAGCATAATAAAAATGTTCTCGGCTACAAAAATTACATCACACCACAGGTCGTGCACCGTTTTGTGAGCTTGAATATGTGAAAAGTAAAATGCTGAGACCAAATTAGAGTGCTGCAGGCTGTAATGGATTTGATTTTAATGGATAATGCAAATGGATATTTGCCCAATTAATACATAATACAAAATATGGCTTTAAGGTTTGCGGAGATGGAAAAAAATACGTATCATTGAAAGCTTGAATTACTTTAGCAAAACAGAAAAATAAAAAATAGATTTTGAACACCTACTTGTCGTGTCTTAGCTGAGGTCTCAATGTAAGGGATGCCATAGGAGCGAGCAAGCTCCTGGGCTTGCCTTGTGTCCACTGTGCGTGCTGGGAGGTCACATTTGTTTCCCACAAGCACCATGGGTACATCATCAGAGTCTTTCACACGCTTGATCTGTTCTCTGTGAATTGAAAGATTGCAGAATTTGAGATTACAATTTACAAAAAAAAAAAACAACCAAAAAAAACAGTCCCTCCCTATCCCTTTGTACAGGTAATCTAGGAATTAATTAGAGACGGACAATGCTGGGAAATCACATGATTACAATATCAGCTGTGAAAAAAAAAAAATCCATATTTTCTGCACCCTGCGTTGCATCTATTATGGTGAAAACGAAAGCATTGTTGATATGCAAAGCATGAATTCCTAAAACTTTGAATACAAAGTGCCACCCATTATTACATATTAACATCACCACAGTCTGTGGTGATGTTAATATTACACACAAAAAATGCTAATTATACACTTGTGACATATTGTGCAGTCTTGTAGTAGTAATTCACAATAACATGTCTACATCTACGAGATCCTCCTGATTCCATCAGGAGAAGCAACCTATCACCCAGGGAACTTTAGGACCCAGAGGTAGAGCCATGGCAGGTCTGTGCTGGGCTGTGCTGCACTGCTGAAGGAGGACGGTGGGGAGAAACAGAGGAGGGGGGAGGTGGAGGGATAGACAACAGGCAGGCGGCAAACAGCATTACCTCATCACTACAGCAGCAAGTGCCAAACGTTGCGCAGCCTGGGGGTCGGGGGGGGCAACTGAGTGAGAGCAGTGGGTCACATCAGATCAACTCATGTACAGCAAGAAGCTTCTGCCACTGTCAGCTCAGTCCATTTTCATCCTAATGCAACACTATAACCCCACATATATGATCCTCTCCAGCAGACAGTCAGCACTGCTATTTTAATGCACCGTCATGTGCTACAAGTAGGACTCAAGTAAAAACTCGACTGTTGCCTATAAAAACAGACAAGGGCTATTTTAATAGCTCAAAAGCTCAAACTCTTCCTATATCTATTCGAGCACCGATTCTATGCACTCTCTAACACACTCTACTTTCAACAGAGCTCTGAAATTACAGTCTAATGTGATGAGAAAGACAAAATTTGACAAAGATAAAGAGCCCTGTCATCTCCAGCAGAAATTCCCCACTTCCCGCTGGCTTTCTCCTTCCCTGTCCTTGGGAGCGTTACCTCTGCCTGCTCCTCTAATTGAGTCAGGATCAATTTCATTGGCATCACACTGTAAGCCTCCAGTTGGGGGCTAAGCTTTCTTTAGCTTGTGTTAAACGCTACAGCATGACATCACCCTACTACTGCAGAGAGCTGGCACACTCACACATTGACACAAAGCCCTCTGAATCCAGACCCCATAGGAGCCCTTGTAACATATTCATATATACATTTAGACACATATAGGAGGGCTA